>OZ017740.1:193628702-193691202 GCA_963969285.1 Odontomyia ornata | reverse complement strand
AAAGTGAATCGAAATAACATTACAGTCCATCAACAAACAGATTAACAGATTCGGATTGAAATTCTTATCCTATGGACTCTGCGGATTCCAACATTTTTATCAATAAAACTAGCTGACTATTAAATGAATTTTAATAGATTGTCATATGAAATTCGCGGACTTGTTTTTAATAGAATAGGGAATTTGATGGCATATTTTTGATAGATAATGATGAATATCATGGACCAATGCAGTTAGAAGGGTCAATTTGTATAGAAATCGAATGGAAAAATTTGCAACTAGAACGCTTGAAAACCTAAAACAAAAAACAAAGCTACTTCAAAATGCCAAAAAAATATAATATAAAAATGAAAACTTTTAGAAAAAAAGACTTCATAGAGCCCTAAATTAGATGAATTTCCTTATTTCTTTATTGATGGTAAACACGATGGTGGCTTTAATCTTGAAATGAGCAAATTGATTTCGCATCGCTTCCATAAAATTCACTTCGTCCTATTAAGGGCATCTTGAGGTTAGTTTTTGTCTATTAAATAAATTTTTGTATATGTGTTCATATGAAATATATGAACTAATTTTGTATATTTTAGGGTTTTAATGGCATCATTTTCGTAGATGATGAAGACCGTGGTACGATATAGTCAAAAAATTGATTTTAATAGAAATCAAATAATCGAAATTGCAACTACAAAGTGCGAAATATAAAAGTAAAAAATTTTAGAACAAAAAAAAACGACTGAAAAGGATGAAATAAATTTTACGAAAGCAGTGCTGTATCAGTGATGGTGCATGGTGATTTAGTACCGCTTCAATGAAATTCATTTTATTCTTTTTAGGGTACTTTGAAGTCCGTTTCTATGTTTTCTGCTAAATAGACAAATTCTGGTTTCAACACTTACTTGATTTATTGCCGCAACACTAGGAAGTGGCCCGTCAAATTCATTAATCCCTGAAAACGAAATAATACTTATACAGACACAATTCTAGTTCAAAAACAAATGCCTTACTTTAAACACGACAGGAACAGCATTTTGTGACAGTCTTCTTTCCTGAAGTGTTGTTCACAGACCCTTTAAGTGTTGAGTTAGAACGTCTGGTGTGTTTTTTCTTTTTATTAAACCGTTCCAAATACGTTGCAGGTAACACAGTTTTGGAAATCCTTTCAATTTCTTCAGGTAACCATACACAGCATTAATTTCGGATACCTTAAAAACGAAAGGAAGAATATCCCTTCGTGTGTATTGAAATAATTAGGATCGGAATCTCGTGCGCAGAATCCGAGTTTAGAATTACTATTGATGGGCAAAAAATTTGTAACTACATGTATGTTGACAAGCACATTCACCACAAAATGACTGGCTTTAAGATAAAGACAACGAAGGTATTGAAATTTGATTTATATTCTGTGGATCATAAATTTTCTCCAAAGAATTGCGGGTAAGGTTTTATAGATCAACAAGAAAAGAAATACCCTAACTTGGAACTCGATAGATCTACAGGTAGGGATTCGAGTGGTCCTTTTGCATTTTACCTGAACAGGAAATTTTGAATGCCAGCAGGATTTAAAATAGACCAACTAGTCAATGGAAATAAAATTTTGCGTGTATAATTATCACGACAAAGCCCTAGAGATGGCCGCATTTAGAAAGTTATAGGATAAAAAACAATTTCAAAGAGTTTTAAGGGGGCCCCCTATATAGAAGAGTGACCCTTAGAAATAAATTTTTCATCAAAGATGGTCAAGTCGGGTCTCACATGAAAGGTTTCAATGAGATTCAAAACAAAACTACTTTACCAGTGTCGAGGAGGGCAGGAGAAGGGGAAATGCACGAAATTTTGGCACACTCCCCCCTCGCGATTGGACATCTTTCATCCGAAATATCTGAAAAAAATCATAAGTGCAGCCCTAAATGAGCACAACAACAACAAATACGTCAGAAGTCGGAATTCGCTCAATTTGTTAATTATAGTATGATTTATTAATTTTCCACTTTCTTGAATGAAATTGTAAGGGCACCCTCTACCTCCCTTGACTGCATATAGCTTAGTAAACTTAGTGAAAGCATCTACCACCAAAAATACATATTATTTTAGCATTTTTCAGTATTAACGGCCCAAGATGGTCAACATGCAGTGTTTCAAACGGAACATCTTCCTTTGGGATATTGTGCAACAAACCCTCATGTTTCCCATTCTTTGAAGAGTAAACTATACATTTTAAATAGTTGGTGATATATTCGTCAACCTTATCCGTCATTTTTGGAAGCCAGTACATTCCTCTTATAGCGTGTACTACCTTGTCACATCACATGTGTCCCATTTCATCATGGTAATTTTGAATTATATTTCTCACTATGTTACATGGTACGTAGAAAAGTATATCTGTCTTTAGTTTTTTTATATACTAACCCATTCCTCAATCGTAAAAACTACCCTCTTCATTTTCTAATGGACTATTTATTTCTCTAACTCTAAGGCCCATCTGGCTATTCTTGGGTTAATATATTTTTTATTCAATGTCAGCGTCAACGAGTTACAATCAGTTATTATTTTAAATTTCCTCCCTTGTATATATATTCTAAATCTCTTTAATGCATATATTATAGCCAACGTCTCCAATTCATACTGTGATACTTCGACTCTTGATCCGTCGTATGCTTGGAAAAATAGAACACAATGAAACTTCCAATCAGATTTCTTCTGTAACAATATTGCCCCCAAAACCGAGTGAACTAGCGTCTTAATGGAGCTCTACTTCGTTTCTGGCATCATAAATTGCTAAAATGGGCGAACCTGTTAATTTTGATTTTAAATTCTCAAAACAATGTATCTGTTTCTCTCCCAATTTTAACTCAGCATCCTAACAGAGCAACCTATATAGTGGTCTGGCAATAATTGAGAAATCCTTGATGAATCTCCTGAAATAAGAGCAGGGTCCCAGAAAACTATGCAGACCTTTTATATTTTGCGGTATTGGAAAATTCCTTACTACTTCTTCTCCAGAAATAAAATATCCCAAGTATTGGACCTCAGATTCTAAAAGCCTACACTTATCTAATCACAATTACAATTTACTCTGAACTAACCCATAAAAAACTTCTACCAATATCCTTAAATGTTCTTCAATGTCATCTGTTGCGATCATTATATCATCAAGGTATATCGATATTTTCTTAGCTCGTATAAGATCATCAAAAACTTCATTGATATATCCCTGAAATACTGACGGCGCATTTCCAAGTCCAAAAGGCATTTTTGTAAACTCATAACGCCCTCATGGAGTAACAAATGACGTAAACTTAACTGATTCCTCACTCATTACTGCATGGTAAAATGCACTCTTTAAGTCTGTCAGTGAAAATATCTTTTTATTAACTAGTTGGTCAAGCAAATCATCTATAAGAGCAATCGACTATATGATAGCCTTCTAGGTGAGCATTGGAGCGGCTTTTCATCAGTCAACCTTAACTTAATTTTATACCTAATCTTCGGAGATTCAGGGCGTGTACAATACAAATAATGATCCTCAAACAACTTTACAAGTCTTCTTTTAGTATCCAAATTCATCTTTTCACTAATAAATATTTCAATTTCAATATTCATCAAATACTATCTCAATTTCAATATTCATCAAATCTTTAAACTCATTATATAGCTCTTTTGTACCAGCTGTTTTGTCTAACTCATCTTCCAGTTTCACCAGTTTCAGCTTACTTTCTTTCAAAAAATCTTTTTCTGAAATCACTGAAAAATTCATTGTGTCGTCTTTTACAACAAACATGTTCAACCTTACTCTCTCATCATCAAATAAAATACTACCATCAATTTTACCGATAATATTCAGAGGACTTTTATTAATACCATACTATCTACATAGTACTTTTTCTTTATATACTAACGCCTCTGGTACAAACTGCTTCTGAATCATACTTTTGGGACTGCCAGTATCTATCACTGATCTTAACCATATATCATAAAATAATTTATCGTTTTTTAAAGTAAATGCAAAGTTCCTTACGTATTCGTCCCTCTCTAAACTAAATTCCATTACGCGCTTCCGAATTTCATCGACGCGGTACCGAAAAATATACTACGTTAAGTCAAACCCGAAGAACTGTACGCTAAGAAAAAGGCAACGCAACCGAAGGTACCGCGTACCACACGCGACGTGAAACCGGCCATCCGCGGATTTTTAAAACACTACCCTCGTCACGGCATATTTAGCATTCATTCCCGCTGGTGCCGAAAGAGAAGGTCAGGCTGGAAAGGAAAGTCGTTATTCGATTAGCAATTCATATTGTTTTATTCAATACTTTACAATTTTATTCTTGGAAGGAAATGTCAATTCATCACTACACTCACGTTAAGTTAACGTAAACAGTTATAACATTTGCCCGCGTACTTTTATACCCTATATAATTATTTCTACTGAAATAAACCTTTTGATTTTTCAATGCTTTAAAATATAGGTATCAGTCAACCAATAGTCTCAACATGTAGCGAAACAATTGACTTCTTCCAAATTTATTGATCTAACAATCCTTTTAAATAAATAAAATATATTTTGACTCCACTTGCTAATGTGCTAAAATGTAATAAGTTCTTTATACTATTTTTCTACTATGACTTAAGCAACAATACAAGGTAATCGACAATTTACCAATAGTATAAATCTATATATATATATATATATATATATATATATATATATATATATATATGTACAAATATATATTTATATATATATATATATATATATATATATATATATATATATATATATATATATATATATATATATATATATTGTCGCGTGCTACGGTTCGCGGCCAATAATTTTAATGTTCCGGGAAAGAGAAAACGCTATGTCTTTTAAATTAAATTAAAAGACTTTGTTTAATGCGTTCACTTTGTATTTTACCACAATAAAAGAAAACACTATGATTTCGATTTCATACTTTATTGAAGTAAAATTAATTGAATAAACTTAGGCGAAAACTTGCGAAAACTTGCGAAAAAAAGCGTATAAAGCGACACAATGATCAAACGTAGCGAGTTTCAAACAACGAACTAAGCCATGACAAAGCAAATTGTACGGTTTTTATACAACATGAAAATTTCGGTACTTTATCCGTTTAGTTTGGTCTACTATTAAGTTGTTTACAATTAAAAAAAATGGAAAACACTATTAATAATGCAAAATATCAGCTGATCTGATTTCGTTAAATCGACTGGAACGACTGGAAATAATGACAATCACTTGACATTCAGATGATGGTGATGGTTTGTAAATAAACATTAGATTTGCTAGTTTATAGTTTAATTTTTTTCTTTTTGATTTCAGGTAGCTCCGAACATTCTCCCCCCGATGGTCCGCCAGGATCAGAATTAATACCTATAAATAGAGGTTAAGTAACCTTTTTATTTATAATAAGATACCAATCCTAGGCTTCTTATCGAAGTCTTATCGGTAACATTCCAATTGATACATAAGTTCAGCTGACCAGGGACTAGTTATGTTTGTATTACTTGTGGCATTTCCTCCTTACAAGTAAACAACATATGCTGCGACAAGGGGTTATTTATATGGCGCCCGACTCGCCGTTCTGGAACGTCCATTTAATAATTGCCGGGAAAAAGGATAATAATAGGATAAGGATAATAATACTAAAAGATAATTTCAGTTTGCGTTACAAATTTTAGAGTAGGAGTATAGTATTCATTGCCTTCAAATTCTCAAATTCACATTAAAGATAGAATCAATTGTTTATGTTCAATAATTCAACTGAATGTTTTTCCATTTCTCGGGGTTTTTGTAATGAGTCGATCTAATTCCTTGTTAGAAGTGCGAACAGTTACAACTCGAATTAATCCATCATTTCCAGAATGTGTCGTTGTAATTCGACCCATTGGCCATTTGTATGATGGCAGACGCTCATCTTTAATGAGCACTAAGTCATTTACTTCGAGATTGGGCTGACGACGATTCCATTTGGGTCTTTCTTGTAATCTCGCTATGTATTCCATTGACCACCTTTTCCAAAAATCTTGGGTTAATCGTTGTGTGAATTGCCAGCGGCTCAACCGGTTAAGCTGTTTGTTCACGAGGTCATCTTCTGGGACTGCTAATAAAGTGTCTCCTACAAGAAAATGTCCTGGTGTTAAGGCATTCAAATCATTTGGGTCGTTTGTCAAAGGGCAGAGAGGCCTTGAGTTCAAACATGCTTCTATTTTGGTCAGTACTGTATTAAATTCTTCGTGCGTCAAGGTTGCATTTCCGGTGATTCTCCTCAAATGATATTTTGTCAATTTCACACCGGCTTCCCAAAGTCCGCCAAAATGTGGAGAGGACGGAGGGTTAAAGTGCCACGTGATGCCATCGTTAGCCAATTTTTGTGTTAAAGATTCATTTCGTTTTATCGTTTGCATCAGCTCTTTATTGGCACCTACAAAATTGGTGCCACAGTCGCTATACACATGGCTGCATAGTCCCCTTCTACTAACGAAGCGTCGAAAAGCTGCTAAAAATGATGGGGTTGAAAGATCGCCTACTAACTCTAAATGTATCGCCTTCACGGAAAGACAAACAAAAATAGCAATATATCCTTTAGAGGTTTTCGATCCTCTTCCTTTGCAAATTTTCAAGTCTACTGGACCACAATAGTCGATGCCACAATGCGAAAATGGTCGGGATGGTGTTACCCTTGGCTCAGGCAGATTACCCATTAGTTGTTCTCTAGATTGAGCCTTCATTTTGTAACATGCATTTTTGTATGAACTGGCGGGCTAAATTTTTGGCGTTGATGATCCAAAATTTTTGTCTGATGATATTCAACATAAGCTGTATTCCTCCATGCAATGTAAGTGTATGATATTTCAGGAATATAAGAGGCACCAGCTTACTCTTTTTCGATATAATCATTGGGTGCTTGGTGTCATATGAAAGATCAGCATTTTTCAGTCGACCGCCAATTCGCAGTATCCCATTTATATCCAAAAAAGGGTCTAAATTTACCAGATTGCTTTTTCTATCGATTTGTTTGCCTTGTTTCAAACATTTAATTTCTTCCCTATAATCCATTTCTTGTGTATGTTTAATCCAAAACTGCAAAGCTGAATCGAGTTCTGATGTATTCAAATATGATTGGGCGTAGCGGGTACCTTTTGCTGCGGTAATAAATCTAAAACAGTATGCTGTTACTCTTAAGAGACGAGTCAATGTAGAGTATCTGCCAAACCATAAATCCAAAAAACTTGGTTCGGATTCAGATGCTAATAATGATATAAGTGGTGTTTTCCTTTGTTCCAAGGTGCATACCGGCAATAATTCATTCTCAGGCCAGTACTCCTTTGGTTTTCTCAACCAAGAAGGGCCATTCCACCAAAGATTGCAATCAATGAGTTGTTTTGGAAACATACCGCGTGATGCGAAGTCTGCAGGATTATGTTCTGAAGGTACGTGTTTCCAGGGAATATCCTTCACTGCTTCATGGATTTGCGTTGTTCGATTTGCAACAAAAGTAGTCCAGTGTGATGGATGTTTTGCCAACCAAGCTAAGACAATTGTCGAGTCAGTCCATAAATATATTCGAGCTACGGGTAATTCTAATGCTTTTGTAATTTGATTTACGATTTTAGCCAACATTAGTGCTCCACATAGTTCCAAACGTGGGATTGAAATAGCTTTCACCGGTGCTACCTTCGTTTTAACTAATAGCCAAGAAGATTCATTGTTATTTGGACTACGAGAAACGAGATAAACGACTGCTGCATACGCTTTCTGAGAAGCATCACTGAAACCATGTAATTCAATTGTGTCGTTAGTATTATTTTTTAACCATCTAGGTATTCTCACATTCTGAATTGTTTTCAGATCTGATTTAAAATTGTGCCATTTATTTGCTATGTCAATGGGAACTCTTTCATCCCAAGTTATGCCATCTAACCATAATGATTGCATTAATATTTTGGCTACTACAACAACTGGAGATATCCATCCAAGTGGATCGAACAATCTTGCTATGTCTGATAATATTTTGCGTTTTGTATGCTTAACGTCATCCATGTTAATATGAATCTTGTATGCGAATTCATCCGATAGTGGATGCCATATAATGCCAAGTGTTTTAAGGCCCTGATCGAGATTCATATCGAAAGTTGTAAGCGTTTCCCGGTCTTCCATAGGAATACCACACAAAAGTTGTTCGTGACTGGCTACCCATTTTTTAAGTTTAAAATCTGCAGAGCTTAATAATATTCTCAATTCATCTCTTTTAGCTAATGCCGAATCTATGCTTACACCACCTGAAAGAAGATCGTCCACATAGAATTCATTGAGAATTGCTTGATGTGCCATGCTAAATGATGATTGATGATCCTCAGCAAGTTTTCGGAGCGTTCTAATTGCTAGAAATGGTGCTGAGGTCACTCTGAAGGTCACTGTATCTAAAATGCAATCCCGGACTGGCTCATTTGGATAATTGCGCCAAACAATGCGTTGGAGATCCGCATCTGCGGAATGTATACGTGTTTGACGATACATTTTTTCAATATCTGCTACAAAAACAAATTGCAAACATCTCCATTTTAATAAAATTTGATCAAGACTGTTTTGCAGAGAAGGCCCAGCATACATCACATCGTTCAAAGACATTTCTGAACTAGTTTTCCGTGATGCATCGAAAACAACGCGAGCCCTTGTACTGCTGCTTTCCTTGTATACCACATGATGTGGGAGGTAATAACCTTTGCATTTAGACGTGCTATTTGTTTCAAATTGGGTATCTTTATTGTCGCTGACTTCATGCATGTGATTCAATTCTAAATATTCTCGAATGCATTTTGAATATTCCATACATAAATCCGAATTATTAGAAAACTTTCATTCTAACGACATTAAGCTGGCAAGGGCGATATTCCTTGATTCACCTAACGACTGTCTGTCAGCATCCTTTTTAAATGGAAGACGAGTAACATATCTTCCATCTTTGTTACAATAAGTATTCTGCAAGCAGAATTCCTCACAAATTTGTTCTTCGACTGTCAGCTGCCGGGTTACTGCAACTTCTTCCAACTCCCAAAATTTCCTTAATTGCGCATTTAAATCATTATATTCGATCAGTTCTATTTTAAAACTATGGAGATTCACCTCTGGTTGCACATTAACTCCTCCGGAAACTATCCATCCTAAACTCGTTCTCTGAATAATTGGGCCCATCGGTAATCTGTAAATGTCGCCTGTTATTATTTGTGCATAAACATCAGCACCGAATAGCAAATCAATTCTTCCAGGTTTATCAAAATTTGGATCAGCTAAATCGAAATTTTTAAGTTGAGTTTTCAAGTCTGAAGCTACATTCCATGTCGGTAAGGAATTAGTTAATTGGTTCAAAATATATGCGTCGACATTTAGAGATTGTTCATTGCGCAATTTTACTTTCAAATTTACAAGTCCCTTAGTTGGAGTGTGATGTGTCTTCCCAATACCACTCACACTTGTGTTTGTGCGCCTTCTTTCCAAGTTAAGTTGTTTAATTGCATTCTCGCTTATAAATGACGCTTGCGATCCTTGATCCAATAATGCTCTGAAACCCATGCAGCCACTTAAGGTTTGTACATTAATTAGAGCTGTAGCCAGAAGTACTCTTTTCGATGTAACCGCACTCAATGTTTGCATATGCAATTCGTTCTGATTGGAACTGGTTGTCGGTACATGTACAGGCTCGAATTCTGTTGCATTAACATTAAGGGGGTTAGTATGGATTGGTTGATTCCTGTGCAACAGCGTGTGATGCGCTTTTTGGCATTTTCCACATCTATTGCCACTGGGACATCGTGCTAACAGGTGTCCTTTCGTCAAACAATTGATGCATAGTTTATTACGTTTCACTATATCAAACTTGGATTCATGGCTCATTTGGTTGAAAGTTGGACATTGGCGAATATGATGCTCAGCTTTGCAAACAACACAAGGTTGAACTACTTGACTAGTATGCATTTGCACATTGTGGGCTTGATATGTATTTGGGTTTCTAGATACTTTAATACGTTCAATTCCTGCAGCCTCTAACGCTCTGAATCTACGCTGCATGAATTCAGACAAGTCATTTAGTGAAGGAAGAGTAGTTCTTTGAGCGTGCTCTTGCTCCCAAAGTTGCCTTGAAGCAAGAGACAACCTCTGTGTAACGATAAAAACCAACATTGCATGCCACAGATTTTCAACTCCCATATTTTTGATAGCTTGTACACACTCCATTGTAGTGTCAAGAAGAGTCTTTATATAAGAAGATGACTCAGTGGCGTTGGATAGCGAAAACAACCGCTTAAATTGAGTATTCAATAAGATATTCAGATTGTCGTATCTATTATTTAAGATTTGCCAAGCGATGTCGTAATTTGCTTCAGTTACTGCGTATTGGCGTAACAGTCCTTCAGCTTCCCCTGACAAACTACACTTTAAGCAGTGCAACTTTTGCACTTTCGAAAGATTCGTTCGTTTATGGATAAGTGAGGTGAATAAGTCCCGGAATGAAATCCATTGCTCGTAATTCCCATGAAACTTCGGTATTGAGGTGCGAGGTAACTTGATATCCTCCAAATTTGATTGGGATCCTTGCAATCCGATCTCCACTGGTTTCTGTTCTTCCTCCTTTGTCGTTTTCACTGCATCTGAATTTTCTGAAATCCGTTTATCGTTGCTTGTTGAATTCTCCTCTGACTGCTCTGCTGCCCGCTGCTTATCCGATGCTTCTTTCAAATTATCATCTATCTCAGCCATGAACTCTAACTGAAGCTCATCAAACTGCATGAACAATTCACTCGCGAAATATTCTTTATTTAACTCCGCCTCATCACCTGTTAATAATGCCAAAATTCTTCTATGGTTTTCTTCGAAGTCAGCATGTAAATTATGCAAACGTTCTCTAACCATTCCGCAATACGACAACGTTCTACGACTTATTGAAGTCTTTTTAAAATTAGACCGGAGTCTATTCAATTGCTGTAAGAACAACTTTTGTTGCACAATAATAGTCTCCATTTTCTTGATTATAATCAGAAACTACCAAGTCCAGCTGTAATTCCTCAAGTTTATATGGAGGTGGCAATTCAAAATTCACACAACACTTTGAGTTTGGCTTTTAAATTCAAAATATCCCAACAAAAACTAATTTGATTTGGCAAATTAGTTGTTGGATTCAATGAATAACGATTTCAATCTTAGCGTTGATTCATTCACGCACATCCGAATATACATGTATCTGACCAGCCGTTTGTAATTCAATTGTTCTGATTTCCCCGTTAGTTATGAGAAACCATCAAAATATGTATTGATGAAGAAAGGAAATATAAAAGGCAAATAAAATAACAACAACAAAGAATCTAAGGATGCATATATAACAAAGGATATATTTACAGAGGAAAGGGACTTACCCCGGCAAACTGCATGCAATTTATATTATTACACAAACCACAACCACCACGAATTAAGATTTGTGTTTAGCACTGCACTTCACTGATTTATTACACGAATCCGGCTCGAAGGACCAAAATGTTTAATGCGTTCACTTTGTATTTTACCACAATAAAAGAAAACACTATGATTTCGATTTCATACTTTATTGAAGTAAAATTAATTGAATAAACTTAGGCGAAAACTTGCGAAAACTTGCGAAAAAAAGCGTATAAAGCGACACAATGATCAAACGTAGCGAGTTTCAAACAACGAACTAAGCCATGACAAAGCAAATTGTACGGTTTTTATACAACATGAAAATTTCGGTACTTTATCCGTTTAGTTTGGTCTACTATTAAGTTGTTTACAATTTAAAAAAAATGGAAAACACTATTAATAATGCAAAATATCAGCTGATGTGATTTCGTTAAATCGACTGGAACGACTGGAAATAATGACAATCACTTGACATTCAGATGATGGTGATGGTTTGTAAATAAACATTAGATTTGCTAGTTTATAGTTTAATTTTTTTCTTTTTGATTTTAGGTAGCTCCAAACGGACTTTATTTACTAACTACTGTTCGAATATTCCAGGTAGTTCACCAATCTACGAGAAATGGATTGAATGACTAGAGACCCTATATAAAGGCGAGCTGAATGTATGGGGGTATTCATTACAACCGCGATATAGTAAAACTGCGATAGTGTGGAGTTCGAATTAAAAGCGATATTGATTGTGCAGTGATAGACAGTTGAAGTAAAAATTGATAGACAAGTTGTGAAATAGTAAAATTAGTGATTGAGCATTTTTAGTAAACAAAGTCTTTTAATTTAATTTAAAAGACATAGCGTTTTCTCTTTCCCGGTAAATTAAAATTATTGGCCGCGAACCGTAGCACGCGACAATATATATATATATATATATATATATATATATATATATATATATATATATATATGTATATATATATATATATATATATATATATATAAATATATATTTGTACATATATATATATATATATATATATATATATATATATATATATATATCTATATATAGATTTATACTATTGGTAAATTGTCGATTACCTTGTATTGATGCTTAAGTCACAGTAGAAAAATAGTATAAAGAACTTATTACATTTTATCACATTATCAAGTGGAGTCAAAATATATTTTATTTATTTAAAAGGATTGTTAGATCAATAAATTTGGAAGAAGTCAATTGTTTCGCTACATGTTAAGACTATTGGTAGACCGATACCTATATTTTAAAGCATTAAAAAAGCAAAAGGTTTATTTCAGTAGAAATAATTATATAGGGTATAAAAGTACGCGGGCAAATGTTATAACTGTTTACGTTTACTTAACGTGAGTGTAGTGATGAATTGACATTTCCTCCCAAGAATAAAATTGTAAAGTATTGAATAAAACAATATGAATTGCTAATCGAATAACGACTTTCCTTTCCATCCTGACCTTCTCTTTCAGCACCAGTGGGAATGAATGCTAAATATGCCGTGAAGAGGGTAGTGTTTTAAAAATCCGCGGATGGCCGGTTTCACGTCGCGTGTGGTACGCGGTACCTTCGGTTGCGTTGCCTTTTTCTTAGCGTACAGTTCTTCGGGTTTGACTTAACGTAGTATATTTTTCGGTACCGCGTCGATGAAATTCGGAAGCGCGTAATGGAATTTAGTTTAGAGAGGGACGAATACGTAAGGAACTTTGCATTTACTTTAAAAAACGATAAATTATTTTATGATATATGGTTAAGATCAGTGATAGATACTGGCAGTCCCAAAAGTATGATTCAGAAGCAGTTTGTACCAGAGGCGTTAGTATATAAAGAAAAAGTACTATGTAGATAGTATGGTATTAATAAAAGTCCTCTGAATATTATCGGTAAAATTGATGGTAGTATTTTATTTGATGATGAGAGAGTAAGGTTGAACATGTTTGTTGCAAAAGACGACACAATGAATTTTTCAGTGATTTCAGAAAAAGATTTTTTGAAAGAAAGTAAGCTGAAACTGGTGAAACTGGAAGATGAGTTAGACAAAACAGCTGGTACAAAAGAGCTATATAATGAGTTTAAAGATTTGATGAATATTGAAATTGAGATAGTATTTGATGAATATTGAAATTGAAATATTTATTAGTGAAAAGATGAATTTGGATACTAAAAGAAGACTTGTAAAGTTGTTTGAGGATCATTATTTGTATTGTACACGCCCTGAATCTCCGAAGATTAGGTATAAAATTAAGTTAAGGTTGACTGATGAAAAGCCGCTCCAATGCTCACCTAGAAGGCTATCATATAGTCGATTGCTCTTATAGATGATTTGCTTGACCAACTAGTTAATAAAAAGATATTTTCACTGACAGACTTAAAGAGTGCATTTTACCATGCAGTAATGAGTGAGGAATCAGTTAAGTTTACGTCATTTGTTACTCCATGAGGGCGTTATGAGTTTACAAAAATGCCTTTTGGACTTGGAAATGCGCCGTCAGTATTTCAGGGATATATCAATGAAGTTTTTGATGATCTTATACGAGCTAAGAAAATATCGATATACCTTGATGATATAATGATCGCAACAGATGACATTGAAGAACATTTAAGGATATTGGTAGAAGTTTTTTATGGGTTAGTTCAGAGTAAATTGTAATTGTGATTAGATAAGTGTAGGCTTTTAGAATCTGAGGTCCAATACTTGGGATATTTTATTTCTGGAGAAGAAGTAGTAAGGAATTTTCCAATACCGCAAAATATAAAAGGTCTGCATAGTTTTCTGGGACCCTGCTCTTATTTCAGGAGATTCATCAAGGATTTCTCAATTATTGCCAGACCACTATATAGGTTGCTCTGTTAGGATGCTGAGTTAAAATTGGGAGAGAAACAGATACATTGTTTTGAGAATTTAAAATCAAAATTAACAGGTTCGCCCATTTTAGCGATTTATGATGCCAGAGACGAAGTAGAGCTCCATTAAGACGCTAGTTCACTCGGTTTTGGGGGCAATATTGTTACAGAAGAAATCTGTTTGGAAGTTTCATTGTGTTCTATTTTTCCAAGCATACGACGGATCAAGAGTCGAAGTATCACAGTATGAATTGGAGACGTTGGCTATAATATATGCATTAAAGAGATTTAGAATATATATACAAGGGAGGAAATTTAAAATAATAACTGATTGTGACTCGTTGACGCTGACATTGAATAAAAAATATATTAACCCAAGAATAGCCAGATGGGCCTTAGAGTTAGAGAAATAAATAGTCCATTAGAAAATGAAGAGGGTAGTTTTTACGATTGAGGAATGGGTTAGTATATAAAAAAACTAAAGACAGATATACTTTTCTACGTACCATGTAACATAGTGAGAAATATAATTCAAAATTACCATGATGAAATGGGACACATGTGATGTGACAAGGTAGTACACGCTATAAGAGGAATGTACTGGCTTCCAAAAATGACGGATAAGGTTGACGAATATATCACCAACTATTTAAAATGTATAGTTTACTCTTCAAAGAATGGGGAACATGAGGGTTTGTTGCACAAAATACCAAAGGAAGATGTTCCGTTTGAAACACTGCATGTTGACCATCTTGGGCCGTTAATACTGAAAAATGCTAAAATAATATGTATTTTTGGTGGTAGATGCTTTCACTAAGTTTACTAAGCTATATGCAGTCAAGACCACATCTACTAGGGAGGTAGAGGGTGCCCTTACAATTTCATTTAAGAAAGTGGAAAATTAATAAATCATACTATAACTAACGAATTGAGCGAATTCCGACTTCTGACGTATTTGTTGTTGTTGTGCTCATTTAGGTCTACACTTATAATTTTTTTCAGATATTTCGGATGAAAGATGTCCAATCGCGAGGGGGGAGTGTGCCAAAATTTCGTGCATTTCCCCTTCTCCTGCCCTCCTCGACACTGGTAAAGTAGTTTTGTTTTGAATCTCATTGAAACCTTTCATGTGAGACCCGACTTGACCATCTTTGATGAAAAATTTATTTCTAAGGGTCACTCTTCTATATAGGGGGCCCCCTTAAAACTCTTTGAAATTGTTTTTTATCCTATAACTTTCTAAATGCGGCCATCTCTAGGGCTTTGTCGTGATAATTATACACGCAAAATTTTATTTCCATTGACTAGTTGGTCTATTTTAAATCCTGCTGGCATTCAAAATTTCCTGTTCAGGTAAAATGCAAAAGGACCACTCGAATCCCTACCTGTAGATCTATCGAGTTCCAAGTTAGGGTATTTCTTTTCTTGTTGATCTATAAAACCTTACCCGCAATTCTTTGGAGAAAATTTATGATCCACAGAATATAAATCAAATTTCAATACCTTCGTTGTCTTTATCTTAAAGCCAGTCATTTTGTGGTGAATGTGCTTGTCAACATACATGTAGTTGCAAATTTTTTGCCCATCAATAGTAATTCTAAACTCGGATTCTGCGCACGAGATTCCGATCCTAATTATTTCAATACACACGAAGGGATATTCTTCCTTTCGTTTTTAAGGTATCCGAAATTAATGCTGTGTATGGTTACCTGAAGAAATTGAAAGGATTTCCAAAACTGTGTTACCTGCAACGTATTTGGAACGGTTTAATAAAAAGAAAAAACACACCAGACGTTCTAACTCAACACTTAAAGGGTCTGTGAACAACACTTCAGGAAAGAAGACTGTCACAAAATGCTGTTCCTGTCGTGTTTAAAGTAAGGCATTTGTTTTTGAACTAGAATTGTGTCTGTATAAGTATTATTTCGTTTTCAGGGATTAATGAATTTGACGGGCCACTTCCTAGTGTTGCGGCAATAAATCAAGTAAGTGTTGAAACCGGAATTTGTCTATTTAGCAGAAAACATAGAAACGGACTTCAAAGTACCCTAAAAAGAATAAAATGAATTTCATTGAAGCGGTACTAAATCACCATGCACCATCACTGATACAGCACTGCTTTCGTAAAATTTATTTCATCCTTTTCAGTCGTTTTTTTTTTGTTCTAAAATTTTTTACTTTTATATTTCGCACTTTGTAGTTGCAATTTCGATAATTTGATTTCTATTAAAATCAATTTTTTGACTCCATCGTACCACGGTCCTCATCATCTACGAAAATGATGCCATCAAAACCCTAAAATATACAAAATTAGTTCATATATTTCATATGAACACATATACAAAAATGTATTTAATAGACAAAAACTAACCTCAAGATACCCTTAATAGGACGAAGTGAATTTTATGGAAGCGATGCGAAATCAATTTGCTCATTTCAAGATTAAAGCCACCATCGTGTTTACCATCAATAAAGAAATAAGGAAATTCATCTAATTTAGGGCTCTATGAAGTCTTTTTTTCTAAAAGTTTTCATTTTTATATTATATTTTTTTGGCATTTTGAAGTAGCTTTGTTTTTTGTTTTAGGTTTTCAAGCGTTCTAGTTGCAAATTTTCCCATTCGATTTCTATACAAATTGACCCTTCTAACTGCATTGAACCATGATATTCATCATTATCTATCAAAAATATGCCATCAAATTCCCTATTCTATTAAAAACCAGTCCGCGAATTTCATATGACAATCTATTAAAATTCATTTAATAGTCAGCTAGTTTTATTGATAAAAATGTTGGAATCTGCAGAGTCCATAGGATAAGAGTTTCAATCCGAATCTGTTAATCTGTTTGTTGATGGACTGTAATGTTATTTCGATTCACTTTTGTTGCATTCGCTGTCTACCGATCTATATATATTCATATATATATATATATATATATATATATATATATATATATATATATATATATATATATATATATATATATATATATGTATATATATATATATATATATATAGATATATATATATATTTGTGTATATATATATATATATATATATATATATATATATATATTTGTGTATATATATATATATATATATATATATATATATATATATATATATATATATGTATATGAAAATATACATATATATATATATATACATATATATATATATATATATATATATATATATATATATATATATATATATATATATATATATATATATATAGTTATATATGTATATATATAAGTTACCACAACGGACATTTACCTTATTATTTTCACTTACCTTGATATTTCCACTTACCTTAATATTGTCTATATTGCAGGTTCATTGCACGCGCGACATAATTAAGTGATTTTTACTGCGTTAGCAACTTTTTGATTACGCGTGCAAACTTAAATCATATTAATCTATAAATTGACCATTGACCGCAGGTAAGTTTCGAAATCATTTACATTTGTTGTCAATTCTATATTTTTGTTAACGTAATGTTTTTAACCATAACAAATAGAGGTAAGCTATTGCAAAAAAGCAGTTCTTGGATAAAATTGTAATGATAAAGTTATATTTCTCGACAAATAAAAATTGTATTTCTCGACAAAGGAAATTGTTGTTTTTTAATTTTCACGCGAGTACCCGGACAAAACATAACTTATGTATATATATATATTTATATATATATATATATATATATATATATATATATATATATATATATATATATATATATATATATATAATATATATATATATATATATATATATATATATATATATATATATATATATATATATATATATATATATATATATATAAATATATATATATATTTATATATATATATTTATATATATATATATATATATATATATATATATATATATATATATATATATATATATATATATATATATATATATATATATATATATATATGTGTGTGTGTGGTTGTGTGTGTGGTTGTGTGTGTGAGTATAGGGTTATCCATTTTACGATTGGGAAAGTAAAGCTAAAGAAAACACATAAAATATCCAGATGGAAACAAAATTTTTTATTCAATATGAAGATTGAACCTTGCCATTATGTGTGAAATACAACATCATTCAAATATTCTCCACTGCACCTCTTACAGGCCTCAATCCTTTTGAGGTAATTTTCAATGACTTTTCGGCACATTTCCGGCAATATCTCGGCCATAACTTCACGAATATTGGTTTTCAATTGCTCAAGATTTTGTGATTGCTCGCGTAAACACCATCTTTTGCATAGTCCCATAAAAAGAAATCCAAAAGTGTAAGGTCGCAGGATCTTGCGGGCCAATTGATATCACTCAATCTTGAAATTACGCGTCCTGGAAATTTCTCTTGCAAAAGTGCTCGATTAGCCTGTGTTGTGTGGCTTGTGGCTCCATCCTGTTGGAACCATATGTTCTCCAGATCATAACCTCAATTGCTCTCCAAAAATAATCGGTTAATATCCATCCATGGCGGTCAGAATTGACTGTAATGGCTCTTCCTTGATCGTTTTCAAAAAAATACGGGCCAATAACACCACCAGAACATATTGCACACCAAATGGTCGCTTTTTCCGGATGCAAAGGCCTTTCTGCGATCACCTGAGGATTTTGAGAGCCCCATATGTGGCAATGCTGCTTATTTACGTAACCACTGAGCGACTAATGAGCCTCATCACTAAAGAAAATTTTGTTCGAAAATTCGCATACATTCTGCGTTGTGTATGGTCTTGAGGCTTAAGTTCTTGAGTGAGTTGGATTTTGTATGGATGGACATGCAAATCCAAATGCAAAATCTGCCGCAATGAGCCATCAGACAAGCCCAAATGTTGAGCACGTCGAAGAATCGACAAATTCGGGTTTTCCTCCATACTTTGAGCAACGATAGCGACATTTTCAGCAGAACGAATGTTGCGATGATGCACAGGCCTTGCAATATCAATAACCAATCCAGTCTCTTCAAATTGTCTCGCGGTGTTTGAAATTGTTTGCTGTGTAGGTCGATTATGTCGACCGTAATCGGCGCGTAAAGCCCTAAATGTTGGTACAGCAGAATCACCATTTTTATAATAAAATTGATTAATTTTAACGCGTTCTTCAACTGTTAAACGATCCATATTTCTAGATGGCAAACATTCAACTAAAAAAACACGCTTTGGATGACATTTACTTCTGACAGATGTCAAATGGCAGGGTTATACTTTCCTACCACGAAATGGATAACCCTGTATAAATACGATATAAGGAAATTTCGCTTCGATTTTCACCAATTTTTCAGAAAAATTTCGACTAGTTTTGTTAATAATTCAAAGTGGTTAAGCGAAAACAAAGTAGAGGATTTTTTTGATGAAAGCCCGTGTTTTTTGTTCTGGTCAAAGTAAAGCCTCGGTTTTTACCAAAACTGGTACAAAGATCTATTCAAGCGTGTGATAAAGCTTGCAATAAAATATCCAAAGTTGAACTATTTGAAACGAAATGGCGGCCACTCAAAGGTCGAAAAGGGTTAAACGATAAAAAAGTACTTCAGGGTCAGGTCAGTATATCAAAATGGCGGTTAGACAAAGTTTGAAATTTGAAAATATCTCAAAGCTACAAAATAGAGAGAGCCCGAAATGATTACTCCGAGCTTGAAATGATTACTCCGAGTGATTGAGAGACAAAAGACATCTTTTATTGTTGCACTTTACCTTAAATACATTTTTAGTTACAAACAAATTAAATCTTCCCATGGTTAAACGCGTCGATGGAATTTGCATGTTTGAATTTTCATGGTTTCATGTTCTATGCTAGATTGTGGGATCGCACTTTATTGTTTTGTCTGGCGGTGTAGTCATACCGCATTATGCTAGATCGTGGGATCGCATCGCATAGAACTTTATTGTTTTGTGTGGCGGTGTAGTCCCACCGCGTTGAACTATGGGAATTACAAATAGTTTGAATACATGCAAATGCATATTATGCATATTATTTTTCCTATCCCAACTGTGGGAAATGATGTGGCGAAAATCATTTATGCATTTGGTAAGTTATCAAATTCTAACATCCTCCCCCACTTGAAACACTCGTGAAGCTTGTTCAACAGTTGAATAGCCTTCGATAATTACTTGTGCCTGTTGATGGATTGATATTCTGGGACGGGGAACTGGTGGTCGATATGGAATGTTTGGCGAACATGGTTTGCGGTGAATGTGTAATTTTTCCCAGGTCAACCCTATTAAAGCTGTTATTATTGAGAGTAAGCGGAGGTAGCTGACGATGTATGTATGCGTGTTGTACGAAGAAATGGTTTCTGGGAGTTTGGCCTGTTTTATTTTGTCAATACCCTCCTTGATATGGCCCCATAACCTTTTGTCAATGGTTATATCATTGAAGTCCATTTTGTTAGCGAAGTGTAACATATTTTGGCTGATGTAGTCGGAAACATTGCTCATCGGGTAAAAAGAAAATTTCATGCCATCAAGGTATTGCGAGTGGCCAGTAATAATGATCGCTGGATGGTTTAGTTCACAAATTGGGCTAAGTTTTGGAACCCCAGAACCATTCAGCTGAAGAGCTCGAACGCTTCCTTGGCATATGGCATCGAATGTTGTTCGCTCTTTCAAAACGTATATTCAGTTATTCGAAGCAGCTAATGGTATCCATGTATTGGCAATTGGACCAATTTGTACATTGCAGTATGCGGAAGAATAAACCCTGTGAGCAAGAAGGGCTGTCTCGCATTTGTACATATGTGAATGTGTGGTGTAAATAGGTTGGTTCTGCGGGCATATCAGTTCGATGTCCGAAAGTTGGAGGCATTTACTGCGTTCTTGTGTTGATAGTGGAAAGAATTTGTCTCTTTTCAAGTTGGTCGCTAGATACTCAGTGGAAGGTTTTATATATGCTGAAATGTTGTTCAAAATTGTTGGAACAGCGTAAAGTTTGAGCCACGGAAACTCTTCCACAGACGTGAGTGGTATCCGCATGTCAAATATAATTCGCTTCAAAGTTGTTCTCGTACGCACGGTAGCAATGCTGAAGAGTTTATTTATAAATTCTGAAGATACCGGAAGCATTTGATTTTTGGGCAGATTTTCTCTGATGATTTGCAGTTGTCTGCGAAGCTGTGAAGGCTTTATTAGCAATCAATTTATTTTGCCTTGATAGGTGTTGGTTACAACTTCCAATAGGACATCCTGCACGCCTTTGAAGTTAGATAGAAGAATTGTTGTTTGAAGCGCTAAAGAATTAAAAATATTGCTGAGAGTCTCAATTTGGAATTTTGTGTTTGCGAAGTGTTCAAACTGTGTTTTCATGAAACGAAATTGTTGGCTTATTTGTTCTATTTTCTTGGCTAGTATGTTTGAAGTACAATCAAGTATCATTGTTTGATTTTTTATAAGTTCCAATAAATAGCCTTCGTTTTGTTTTATTTGACCGATGTCATTTTCGTACTGAGTGGCAAACTCTTCATCTAATACTCCGAATAAAAGGTGAGCAGCTGAGCTTATTATGTTCAGAGGTGATCTTCGTGTGGGTAGTTGATTTGGATGCAAAAGCTCGTTTTTGCGCTCGATTTCGTGGAGCAAATATTCGAACTGCGATATTAGGGTCTTGCAATATTGGCCGATGTGGAGTAGCTGATCCTCTTGAGAACACATATCGATCAGTCTAGAAATATATCTTATAATACCATCGTATTCCATCCAGTAGGTTGTTAAGTCGTAAAATGTGATTATTTTCCACCTGCCATCCGTTAATTTTATCCTATTGGCTTCCTCTAAATATATACCAGGGGTTTCTTTGAATGGTATTAGCTCCACTATTCCTTCGGCTGAAGTCGTTCCCGTTTCTCCAACTACCATTACTGGAAAGACTAGTAGGCTTGTAGAGGAAACTTTCCTACTCGTTTCGTCGCTGAGTCATTGGATACATTCTCTACTCTTTTCCTGGATTTGTGTTTAACTGCGTCAATGAGATCAGTGTTGATTAGCGAGATATATTTCTGGCGAAGGCCGTTGGTAGTGTTGTTCTCTATTGTGGAAGGCTCTTCTCCGATGTTTGGTAGTAGACTGACCATATTTATTGCTCTTGAAGTCATTCCAGTAGCGGTTTTTATCTCAACAACTCTTACTCTGCCATCAGATCCCTTTTTTACATTGATTATTCCTCCCAAGCGCCATTTAAGAGGTGGCAAGTTCTCTTCCTTTAGCAGACTAGTAAGCCTGGCTCAACATTGTGCTTGAATTCTTGCCATTTTTGCCTCTGTTGCAAGTCTTGAAGGTATTCTTTAGACCATCGGCGCCAGAAGGCTTCGTGAAGACCTCTCACCAATTTCCATCGAGTTAAAAGAGGCATGGATCCAGGGTAAACTTGAGGATCAGGAATTGTTGTTGAAGGTTCCCCGATCAAGAAATGGCCCGGTCTTATTGCCTGTACATCAGCTGGATCCGGTGACATCTGGATGATTGGCCGAGAATTTAGTACGGCCTCTATTTGGCAGATTGCCGTACTTGGTTCCTCATGCGTCAGAGAAGCGCATCCTACCATTCGTTTCGAATGATATTTAGCGAACTTTATTCCGGCTTCCCGTAATCCACCAAAGTGGGGGGAGCGTGGCGGTATGCGCAACCATTCTATACCTTCATCGGCACAACTATCCTCAATCTGTGCAAACTGCTGGTTAAACAGTAAAGTGAGTTCCTCGAGCTCCGTGTTTGCTCCAACAAAATTTGTAGCGTTATCATTAAAGATTTTCACAGGACGTCCGCGCCTTGCGATGAACCGCTTAAGGCATCCAATGAAGGCCGTTGATGAAAGGTCACAAACTAGCTCCAAGTGAATGGCCTTTGTTGAAAAGCATACAAAGATCGCTATGTAGGCCTTGTCTGGACGTTTCCCACGAATTTTATGGTGCACCTGGATTGGACTACAAAAGTTGACTCTAACATGGAGAAATGGCCTCGATCTTCGTACTCTGTCCACTGGTAAGTCTCCCATCAATTGAGTTAGAGTTTTTGGTTTAAGTCGTGCACACAGTATGCATTGTCAAATTGTTTTGGATGCCATCCTTTTGCCGTTAATGCACCAAAATGTTTCACGTGACGCATAATGAAGCGCTAGTGCTCCACCGTGCAAGTATTTTTGATGGATATGATTGAAACTAAGCGGAGTAAACTCGTGATTTGGTGATATCAGCCACGGGTGCTGCGCGTTCGTTGGAATATCACTATTTTTAATTTGCCCGGCAACGCGTATAAGTCCGTCTGGACCTATGAATGGTGTTAAGAACCGAAGTTTGCTGTTTTGATGGACTGCTCCTTTGGTTTGTAGATGCTTAAGATCCTCTTCAAAGCTTTCTACCTATATTACGGCAACAATTATCTTGAGTGCGTCTTTCGTTTCTAATGGGCTGGGTCTTCTGCTCAGCTTTCTTTTCTCCTTGGGCAATTTACAATTTCGAATGAAACGTAATATAAATGCGGTTGTTTCTTGTAAGCGTTTGGAATTATTATGATGGTTTATGCGTCGTATGATTTGGTTTTGCAAATCATTTGAGCCAATCAAAACCGTCTTTCGCTTTTGTAATTCCGGAAGTTCTTCCGTGGTTATTGTCTGTAACGCGTTTAATGCTGGCAGCTGTTGTTTTAAAAACTCGAGACCTTCAAACCAGAGTTTATTTGAACATAGTTCACTAGGAAGTATTCCTCGGGAAACAATATCCGCTATGTTGCTGGCTGAATCAATGTGTTGCCTGATGTTCGGTTCGGTCAAAGTTTGAATATAAGCGACCCGATTGCCGACAAAGGGGGTAAATTTAGATGACGGCGAGGCTATCCATTGGAGAACAGTTTGAGAATCACTCCAATTAAAAACTCTTTCAATCTCTGTCGATATCGAATTTCGGACCTTTCTCATGAGCTGAGCAAGTAGCTTGGCGCCGCATAGTTTGAACCACGCTATTGTTGTTCACTTAGTAGTTGCGACTCTATTCTTCGCACAAACTAGAGAAACGTCGATATTTCCATAGATGTCTTCAGCGCGCATATATATACGAGCACCGTAAGCTAGCCTGCTAGCATCCGCAAACCCATGGAGTTGCGCACTCTTTCGTTTGGTGGTATTCATTATATACCGTGGTATGGCTAATCGCCTCAATGTTGATAGTTGAGCTCTATAATCCTTCCAGCTTTGTTGGAGCCTTTCCGATAGAAGTGTACTCCAGTCAATTTTTGATTCCCAGAGTTGTTGTATGAATATTTTTGCAAGTACGAAAACTGGGTTAACTGGTCCGAGGGGATCAAAGAGTTGTGACATCTGTGCAAGAAAAACTCGTTTTGTGATTGACTGCGTTGAGTTCGAAATATTGGTATTGATGTTAAATTGATCCAATGCAGGATGCTATATTAATCCTAGAGCCTTGACAATGCCGGTACCATCGGAGTCGGTGACATTATATTCTGTAGCTCGATTATTGGCTGGAATGCGTTTCAGCAGTGTTATGTTATTAGAACACCATTTATGAAAGTGGAACGCACCACGTTGTAACATTTCAATGAGTTGCTGCTGAAGATTGATGGTTTATTGGAGATCATCCACACCGGCAAGCAAGTCGTCAACATAGAAGTCCCGTCGTGTGACTTGAGCTGCCATTGGAAATCTTTTTTCCTCACTCTCTGCTAAATTTAGGAGACATTTCGATGCTATGTATGCTGCACATCTGGTTCCGTATGTCACTGTCTTTAGGCGATATGTTTTCAGCTCTCCATTCGGACTCTGTCGCCATAGAATCTTTTGGTATTCTTGATCTTCACGGTTAATAAGTATTTGGCGGAACATTTTTTGTACATCCGCTGCCATTGGGTACTTAAATGTGCGAAACCTGATCAAAATACTAAACAGTTCATTCTGCAGAGCAGGTTCCATATGTAGTTTGTCATTAAGAGACAAATTGGTCGACGTCTTTGCGGATCCATCGAATACTACTCTCAATTTAGTGGTTGTATTGTCAGGGCGCAGCACACTATGATGAGGTAGGTAGAACTGGGGTGTATTCTGTGCTGCGTCAAGATCGGGTTCCAAGTGACCCAAAGCCAAATATTGGTTTATGAAATTTGTGTACATTGACCACAGTTCATCGTTTTTGTTCAACTTCCTCAGCAAACTCTTAAGCCTCAGTTCTGCTAAGTTTCTTGACTCTCCTAGACTTGAAGGTGAATGGGAGAATGGTAATCGCACTACAAATCTTTTTTTATTTATTTATTTATTTATTCCATCTTACAGACTAAACAATCCAATTAGAAAGTAGAACGCAAAGAACGATTACAGCAAAATTTAAATGAAAAAGAATACTAAAATGTCGATAATTAAAAGTTAAACTAGTAGTAAGTCTCTTAGTTTTTTCTTAAATGCTATGTAAGAAGAGGGGAAAGGACCAAGCTCGAGATTATTATGATTTCGTACGATTCTTAAGATTGGTGAATAGAAATATAAATCAGTTCTAGCATATGGTATAACGAAATAAGAATTCATCCGAGATGAACGAGATGTTTGTCAGAAACGCAGCTCAGAGAAAATATTTAACGGGACTTGATGGTAGCAGAGTTTGTACAAAAAACATTGGTCTAAATATGTTCGTCGGGATATTAGGGATGGAAGAGATAGGAAAGATAAACGACTTTCATAAGGCTGATACGGCAAATTAAACTTAAGGAAAAGAAAACGCGTGAACTTTCTTTGGACAGTTTCTAAAGAAGTCACGAGAAAGGAATATTGGGGGGACCAGATGACAGAACAGTATTCAAGCAAAGGGCGAACAAGACAAACAAATAGGCGGACAGAAGAAGAGATGCTATTGAATTCATGTACATGGCTAAGGATAAACCCGGAAACTCTAGACGCTTTAGTAATCACATTTAAAATATGTGCATCAAATTTGAGTTTTGGATCAAAAGTTACTCCAAGGTCCTTATGACTGAACACTTCAGTGAGCAAAGCATCATTTGATATATAATTAAAATTAATAGGAGAGTCCTTAAGAGAAAAAGTCATTTTATGACATTTAGTAGTGTTAAGACATAAATAGTTTCATTTAGAGCATTCAAATCTTCAATCAATTCAGCAGAATTGTGGTAGTCTGGCTGCAATACTAACGCTGGTTGATGCTGCATATCATGTTGAGAATTGACGTTCAGGCTGTCACTTAAGCACAAGGTTGATAGTTCACCTTGAGAGGAGACATTGGATAATTTTACCTGCGGTTTACTTTTTGTCGGTATTGATGAAGCTGGATCCGACACTGAACGCACAGCCTTTTCGATCGATGATGGATTGGAAGATGAGGAATCTGCAAATTGTAACAAGGAGTCGACTTCAGAACATGCAGAAGAGCACTTTCCTAGCAGGGATTTTAGCTCGTCGGTTAAGGAAGTGATCATCTTCCTTGCAGTTTGGAGTCGAGAGACATACGCAGATACTGAGTAACGCCTACATGATGCACAGTACCAATGGACTCCATTGTCCACTTTGTTAATAAGATCTGCCGCAGTGCCTTTCAGGTTGACGCACGCCGCGTGGAAAGGAAGTTCACAGAACCCAAAACACACAATCATGGGGGATTTGCCACTACTGATGACACATTTCGCAGAGCTACAAGACATTGTGATCAGTTTTTGGGTATTATTTAATTTTATTTTTATTGTTATTATTATTTTCTTTTATAATTATTAATATTATTTATTTATTTTCATTTTTATACTTTATGTATGTTTTTTCTTAATTCTTTGAAAAAGAAAAAAGTATCTTTGTCCAGAGTATAAAATAAAGCACAATTAGTTTGTATGAAATATGATGTGTCTACACTATAAAATTTTAAATTTTTAAAATTTAGATTAAAAATTTCATATGAGGCGGAAGAATTGCCGACTTTTAGGAGCCACAAAGCACTTAAAAAATTATATCTGTTTTTATTTAGACAATGTAGATTGCAAAAAAAAAATGCCGGCTTTTGGGAGCCACAAAGCACTTAAAAGAAATTTTATTTACTTTCACTTCGATAATGTAAAATTGTAAAGTTATGGGCGCGGAAAGCTCACCCGACACACAACACTTGTTGAATTGCAGAATTGAATTACGTTGAATTAACTTTTTCACTTGAACAAAGAATTTCAAGAAAAAGTTAATGTTTTAAATTACAGACCGAAATACTCAAAGATATTTACACCCGCGATGCAAATATTCACTGTTATTACTTTTCGACGAAAATGTTAATTTAATATTAAAAATTTTTTCTTCCCTCATTGTTTCTTGTTACTGTTGATTCGAAGAATTCCTCGCACTGGCGATCCTCTTCTGATATTCTCTGTTTCGTTTCCTCAACTTCCTCCATAGTCCAAAAGCGTTCAAGCTGCTTGTCGAGGCTTGTCAAAGTGCCGCAAAATATGTTTTTCGTTGCATCGATACTACTATCAACCCTTCCGATTGCCACCTATCCTAGCATATTGTTTTGCAGACTGGTAGTGAAGGGCCCATGGTTATTTTTTCACTGCATAACAGAGAACAAAATAGCTCCACACCAATAAGAAGATCAATGTTCTTGGGCCGATTGAAGTGCGGATCAGCAAGTGAAATATTCGTAGGAATCGGCCAATTTGATGTGTCTAAGTTTTGTGTTGGGTGTTTGGTTATTATCTCGCTGATAACAAGGGCTTCTAGTGGTGACTCGTAGCTGGATAGTTTAGACTTCAGGCGTAAAAACACACGATGTCTAGATTGCTGTTTAGTTGTTGCCGATCCCAACAATCTCATAGTGGTCTCTTTTTCCTTTGAGACCAAGTTTGGCGCAAAACCTTTCAGTGATTAAGTGAATCTGTGAACCTGAGTCCAATAAGACTCGCGCATGAATTTTCACCGTACCGATTGATGATGAAAGCTTCTGCTGTGGCCAACAAAACGTAGGATGAGTTGTTAACTTCGCCTTTGACCGCCAGTGATTTGCTTTTGGTGATAGATTTCTTTGGGATGGCGTCGTTGCCCCTTGCGTCATTGTTAAGCAGTGTGTGATGCCGCTTCCCACATTTGGTAGAGCTTCATGAGGTGCACACCTTTACTGCATAACCTGCTCTCAAACAATTGAAGCACAGCTGCCACTTGTTTGCGAGTTTTTTCCTAGCGGCTTGATTCAGGTTTACAAAACTCCTGCATTGGTGTAGTTGATGTATTCCTCTACACATCTTGCAACCACTATCCGCTGCTGTTAGGGCCATTTTGGAGACCTTTGGTTTGGTAGGTGTCACACCTATTGCTTCCATAGCTTGAAACCGAAACTCTAGGAACTGCAAGAATTGGTTCATGGATGGCAACTCTCTTGGCGAAGAAAGCGAACACTCGAATGCTACATGTGTAGTGCTGTCCAGTTTTTTTCAGCAACAGGAATATCAAAATTGGATCCCATTGATTCACCTCCAACGTTTGGGGCCCCCGAATGCATTCCTGCGTAACGTCATGTAGCCCTTTTAAGTTATTGGCCATTTCCTGGCTAATATTTGGCTGCAAAATGAGCTTCTGTATGATGGAGGTGACTAATAAGCGTCTATTCTGATAGCGTTTCTTTATGAGCTCCCAAGCTGGACTGTAGTTTTTGTCACATACTGTAAGGTGCTTAATTAGCGCTTCGGCTTCACATTCCACGTTTGCCTTTAAATAAAACAATTTTTGTGTGGGTCCTAAGTTGCTCTGGTCAATCAGCTGGCAAAACAAGTTGTGGAACTCTTGCCACCACAAGTAGTTTCCGGCAAACTTGGGCAGCTGGATCCGTGGAAGCTTTACTGTTGGAGATGACGACGTTGTGGTACTTGAAGACGTTAGGGTTGAGGATCCAGCTTCCATCATCTTCATTTGAAGAACTTCGACCTCTTCTTCCATCTTCGTGTATGCCTCAGCATCGTAATCACTAGGAACGACAGCTGATTTTAAAATGCTGAAGTGCTTGTCTTGAATGGCTTCCCAATGTTACTGCACCGTAACTCACTGCATTTCCAAAAACTGCGTTGGGTGTGGCGATGTCAATCTGCTATTAAGACGGTCCATTACTTGTCTTAACGCCTTCATCAACATTCTTAAGGTGTTGACCATGGATCACATCTCCACCGGCAGCTGCTTATGAGTGGCCTCTCCCTTCAACGATGTCGCTAAGAATTCCTCTGGTTGCTCCCCTTGAGTGGCTTCTCCCTTTGATGATGTTGCCAACAGTTGTAAGGATACTAACCTTAATTAATAAATCGATGCAATTCCTATAATAAATTCCTAAATTCAACAATCATTAAATTCCTAAATTAAATAAATCATTAATTTATATGGATATAACAAATATCTCATTGAACAAGAAATGCAACATGTGCACAATTCACTAGTGTCGTATCGAAGCGCATAAATTATCTTCAATGGACACATGTCCATTCATACCCATCTCTACAAATTCCCATACAACCCATTTTTTTCACACGTCATAAATCTTATACGGAAAACCTCAAAGAAATTTCATTCACACCAAAGGTGTAAACAAACACCCAATTGCACCATACATTAGCGAAGGCACGTGAGACTTGAGATATGGGTCATTATTGACCGCATGTAGAGTGCACAATTATATGAGTGAATCGTTTCGCTCACGTGGGGTATTTTCCTCAAGTACTGTCGCTTGGGTAGTAAACTTAAATTGGGTTACATTGTAATGTGGGAAAACAAAATCGATGAGCAATAAATTAATATTTTTATTGTTTAGCTAGTAAGAAAAATTTTGTATAAATAGACTTAAGGAATTAAAAGAAAATACACATTGCTTTTGTAACAAGAAGGAGGTAGTCATTCTTGCACGGCACTGTGCATCGCAGCGGAGGCAAAGTAGTTGCTAAAACTTTCCTTACAGGACTTTTAGAAACCATGGCGTTCGTGGATTGTAACATCCTCGCCAGAACTCTCTGCGGCCCAGCCGCTTGGTTAGGTGAGAGAAATAATTTGAATTAACTCCTTAATATTTATCAAGGTATTTCGCAGTAAGGACAAAGTAACAACAAACGAACAAGAAACATTATACAGTTCCTCCATCTCCTTCAACAGGCTAAACGCAAGCTTCTTGATTTGGCCGTAGTAATTGTTTCGGAGATACACTGACTCCTTATAGCTTTCTATGGCTGCCTCGATGAGTTCGTGGTTACATTTGAATTCCCGCCATAGTTGGCTGAGCTGGTGTTGTCGCTGCTGCAGATATTGCTGACTTTTCCTGGATGAAGAATCCTTGGCGAAGTTATGGACCAGCCGCTCAATCTCGTCTTCCAACGATTGCTGCTTTGCAGTAAGATCCGACATCCTGAATTGTCGAAAGTCCTGTCATGGTCACCAATGTGTGAGCTCGAAATGATTACTCTGAGTGATTGAGAGACAATAGACAACTTTTATTATTGCACTTTACCTTTAATACATTTTTAATTACAAACAAATTTAATCTTCCTATGGTTCAACGCGTCGATGGAATTTGCTTCTAAGCATGTTTGAATTTTCGCGGTTTCATGTTCTATGCTAGATCGCAGGATCGCACCGCACAGAACTTTATTGTTTTGTCTGGCGGTGTAGTCTTACCACATTATGCTAAGTCGTGGGATCGCACCGCATAGAACTTTATTGCTTTGTCTGGTGGTGTAGTCTTACCGCGTTGGACCATGGGAATTACAAATAGTTTGAAAACATGCGAATGCATATTATGCATATTATTTTTCCTATCCGAGCTGTGGGAAATGATGATGTGGCGAAAATCATTTATGCATTTGGTAAGTTATCAAATTCTAACAAAATGTATCAGAACTAAATTCGACTCCTATGAACGTTGTAGATTTTAGCCGTAGTAGTTTTTGCATTGGATTAAAAAATTATATTTTAATGTACATGGTACAATGTATTCAAAAAACTGAGTTGTGAAAGGTTTGAAATGAAAAAATTTGCCACTAAAAAGGGTGAAATAAAAAAACTTAAAAAAAAAAAGAAAAGCGACTTCCTAGTGCCCTAAAAAGGGGTGAACTAAATTTTTTGGAAGCGGTGCCAAATCAATTTCCCTATTTCAGTATAAATACTTCCAACGTCTGCTCCATCACAAAAGAATCGGGGAAAAAATGATATGGCACCGCATCACTAAAACTTATTTCATCCTTTTTAGGGCACTAGGAAGTCGTTTTCTTATTTTCTAAAAGTTTTTTTGTAGTAAAAATTCATGTATTTTGTATTTTCACATGAAGTATATGCAAAATACACCTAACTTAAAGTAATATAAACTTGGAATTGAATTATGAGAATAAAATGCTCTTTAAGTTCGCATTGATAATTTTAGCTGAAGTAAGATGGCATTTTCCAATTTTACTTTTTAGGAACTCCATGCTTTTGAACCACCTGGGCTATTTCAGCTTCAGATTGGGAATGAGTATTTATAAAGTGTGGTAAGCTCTCACATTCTATAATTTGAAGATAATTTCAATTCACGATTTTTTAGGGATAAGATCACGTTTACAAGTTCCTGCGGAGTGTGGAAATCAGACCAACAACTAAGATCAATGAAAAGAACCATCGCTGGAATGTGAAGTTCCACTCGAAGACCACCTTGGTTTCATTCAAGTAAGTGTTCTTTAAACGCTTTTAAGCTAGCTATCTTTCGCTTTTTCGGGAGTCGGGCACCGTAACTGAGCTTATTAATTCACACCACGAGGGTCAGTGACAAATCGATTATCTGAAGTCTGAGAAAATAATTTACCATCTATTGGATTGAAAGGTAGAAACTGACTTTTACTTTTTAAATATTTAACATGACTTTTTATAAAGATGACATTGAAAGAATGATGTAAATTATAAAATTGTGGTTAACATGCTGTAATGTACTCTTCCAAAAGAAAAGCACCTAATGACATGACGTCACTGTGGGGACAGTCACAAGCTGTTCAATTGGTTTAAAAGAGCAGGTCAATACGTCTAAAGTCCTAGTGCGCATTGTGACGTCATGGAATCGCTTCCGGACCTGAGTGACGGATATTGACTCTACCCAAAGCTCAAGTAAGATAGGAAGTCATGTAGTAGCAATTTGCATATGCATTAGTCGGTTTACTATTGGGCAAGCTTTCGCCAGCTGCCAGTCAACTGCAGCATAAGCAAATGCTTATATCGTGTAATCTGTACTATTTTCCGAAAGAAAAACGTATGAAACGTATTCCGTGCATGCTTAAAATTCGCCTTACACTGTTCACTGTACTCCTGTACTTTTCAAGATGCACTCCCACACTTTTCAAGAGGCACATGTTTTGCATCTTCCGCTGATAGCTAAGCTTTGAGAAATAAACAAACTCCTATTCATACACTTTGGAAGACAATGAAAACGAACACTTTGGAAGACAATGAAAACTTCACTAGGAGCACTATTGTGTTTTCCCTGGACCATTTAGATTTCACTGTAGTAATCCGTCTCGAAACCATACGAAACCATGAGTTATTGTTGACGCCTCCGTAATTCTTCATATACCACCATGCAAGGTAGCGAGCAAAGTTGGCCTACTAGTGGTTTTGTGTGGGTAGAAAGCACTGCTGCCATATGGCTTCCTATATTACGTGAGCTTTGCTCTACCCACAATATAAACCTAAGAGCAATCAGAAAATGGAGGGGACTGTCCCATACAAATCTAAGAGAGAGAGAAGAGGAGTAAGTCTATCCGTGTAAAACCCTGTATGTGAATTCCGATATTTTGCTTGTAGAGGCGGTTTTTGCGAGGGAAGGGGAAATCATAACAAACGTCAAAATTTTGTTTACTGCTTCGTGCATTCATCGTTGTCAATATGCGGAAAGTATCATTTTCTCGCGATTTTCGTGAAAACGGTAGTGAATATTTAAGTGGTGAACGTAATACATACTGCTTCGGTTAGTTTCACACGATATTTAGTGAAAATTTATCAAATCAAGTGACTCCAAAATTAGAAAACGACAATGCACTGTTCGGTTCCGTGTTGCCCGAATTTCAATAGTGGCTCGAGCGGAAAATCGTACTTTTGGTAAAAATTGATAGTTTCATTGATTTATAATCGTGAGAAAGTTTATTTTCAATAGTTTCAATTTGTGAATCGCAAGAAAACTGCTCAAAAATATTTGCAATTTATTGTTTTGATTGCTTCATATTTTGCCGCATATCTTGTGGCTTAAAGCAGAAGCGGCACAAAATTGGAGCATTTATAAGGGGGTCATAATTCATTGTAACTTTTTATCATTTTAGAATTCTGAATGATATTTGTGCAAAAATGGAGTGGCACTGAATTCTCGGGATAAATCCGGAAATAAAACGTTCGCAAGTTTGTGAAGATCATTTCAAGGATGACAACGTCGTTTATTTGAATCTAAGCTAAAAGTGTAAGATAGCTATTCTTAAATTAATCTTTTGCACAAAATTCAAGTATCTCATATTTTTAGACTCGATATGGAATTGAATATATTAACACCTTTACATCCACTTTTGGACATGTAAGTATATTTCATAATTGATTAAAATGCCGATTTCAAATTTTTTATTTTAGAATTCAACTATGAATAGGACAAAGTTTTGTTCAACTTCCGAATTTAATTCAGGATGTGTAAGTTTACATGTATTTGCCGTTTTCGTTCCTAAGTATCTAATTTTAGTGCGATTATGAAGCGATTTCTTCGGTTTCCGCGAATAAGTCCATTGGCCTGAATAGGGTAAGTGTCATTTAGTTTCCCGAACATTACATTTAGACCGCTCAATTTCAGGACTCTTGGACCAGAAAGGACGAAATTGTGAGCATGTCATCTGAATGATTTAGTGGGCTCTAAATCAAATTCGAAGAACGCGTATATTTCTTACATTCTTACATTAGATGTGACAGCTGCAAAAAATGTACGATTTCTATTTTCAAATTAATATTCGCACAAAATAAAATATATATTTTAGAGTCAATGTGAAGTTAAAGATACTAACATCTCTACAGCTACTTTTGGACATGTAAGTATATTTCATGTTTGACTATTGTTTTATTTATATTTATCTTTATTTCAGAAATCAACTTCAGAGGTTAAGCTAAGTTTAGTGCGGTTTCCAAACAATTCCTTCAGCGGCGAATAAGTTGATTGCCCTGGATAGTTCAAGTGTCATATAGTTGCCAGCACCTTACATTTAACACCCTAAATGTCAGGACTCTGACCGGAAATGACGAAATCTCCAATTATCTTCACCCAAATATTTAAGTGGGATCTGAACGGGATTTGGAGAAGGTATGAATTTCTTATCCTAAATTTTAATGCAAATTTTAATCCCCTCTATTTTAGAACATGCTTTTGACGAAGCCCATGATACCTTTCCATATTTTGTATAATGTCGCCATGATAATTTTCCAGTTATATATTTATATTGATTTAAGCCCTTCAGCAGCAACGTTGTCTATGGAAAGCCTTGAAAGTGTAAGTTTTAATATATGATAAATAGCATCAATTATGACGTTTTTTATTCAGGCTTCTAAACGAAAAAAGTCAACGGGAGATGGTTCACACGGCTTGCAGTTTTAATGTAAATTTAAATACACCACCTTAAATTTGAACAAAATAAACAAAATTAAAGAAGTAAAAGGTACCATTTTGCATTTCATTCTTATAATGGTGCTTTATATAATATAAGTAATTTAATCAAAAAGATGGAAGATTGATTTTATCTAAGCATTAGGATTCACTTTCCAGCTTGAATAAATACAAGAAAATTTTTTTGCAGGATTTTAATTTTATTTTAGGGTAGATAATTTTTCCGCTTGTTTAATACTAACAATAGTGTTTTATTAAAGTATGCCACGTGAACATTGTATGTGATTTCTTCTGTTTAATTAGGATGGTAATTAAATGCTACATTTTTTCTAAAAAGGCGAATAACATATCAATCAAAGAACGTTTTTTAGAGAAGCTGTTATTCACTAAGTACAAACAAAGTATGCTCATAAGTGGTCACTATTGCTCCCTTTTATGTTTGTTCATCAAAAAGTATCTCAACACCAGGTATTATTTTATGTCTAAAAAAAAGTGAAAAAGATGTTTTATCCACCAAAAACTGAATAAAACAATTCGCTTTTACGGTATGTAAGAAAAAAATATTCAACAGAAAGAGTATTGCCGTTAATATTATTTTATCAATAAAATACCAACAACAATTCCAACGGCCTGGAAATAACTCAGAATAATTTACAAAGCATTTTGATTTAGCTAAAGAGTATGTGGGCTATTTACGAATGTATTTATACATTATTATCATTATAAATTATTGTCAGATTAATGTTCAATAATAAGCACGAAGGCGATTGGAATCTGCTGAAAAATATACCTCAGAAAACTAAACAGTGGCTCTTCATAATCTAATTCAAATTTTTCAATAACCTCTAAAAATACATCTTCCTTGATTGCATTTTAATCCAAAGTTTAGTTACTTATCAAATTAATAAAATAGTAAATTTATTTTTAGTTAAATATTTTCGGCATTGTGCTATCAATTTGAATTTTCCCGCCATATGATTAAGTTTGCCCCTCTTGTGATGAGACTACCCATGCTTTAAGCCACTACCACTACAATTAAAGAAACCTTACACACACATAGCCGACATTCGGAAGTTTTTGGAGCTATCATTTACTCCTTTTCTTCCCTCCCTAAGATACAAATTGTATAGGGAAAGTCGGGCTGTCAAACTGGTACAAGTTGGCTCCTTTGAGAATGGAACACTGGAGTGGAACATCAACTCAAATTTTGTCATCATTTCCCGATGCGCCACGAACGTTGCTCTTCGGATTTAATTTTGGAAGGGTGTAGTCTAAAAAGGGAGCTACAGTTTAGAAATATTTGAAAATGTAAAAGTTAACTGCCATTGCATAATCGATTGATAATGTTCCTATTTCAGACTTGAATAGTTTGTAAAACTTTATTTAGATAAAAAGAAACTCACAGTGACATTTAATAAGCAAAAACTAAATCTGTTCCTTAGGTAATTACAAATTCAACTACTATTAAAACTATAATCGTTCATTCTTTTATACTTTTTCACCTCCCTTTTCCTTTCATAATCGTCTTCAGTGGAATTAAGGTGAAATGTATCGCTATGTGTGAGAGAACTACATGCCTTTAAGGTGTACTAATTTGTTAAGATATCGCCTAACAGAAATTTATTCTGATTTTAATTTCGCAATAAAATAGTATTTTGTGTTGATGTATTTTACTGCTATAAGCTTAACTAACAAGCTGAAATGTCGATTGTTGTTCAAGTGCTCACCATATGCAACAAAGAGTTGCTTTCCGATGCATGCCACTTTAACATTTTTAGGTATACTATTTAGAGTAAATAAGTTTCTCGTAGCTGGAAGGAAATTGCCTTACAGTCAGTATATTGCTATAGGCGAGACTTGATCGAATGGATCAAAAATAGCTTAATGATATCTTGATTCAATTTATATGAGGGAGCAAATTTGAGCATATATTGGTTATGAGTACGTCGTCTATTACTGTTGAATTTCTCAAACCTGTGATTCGTCCCAAAATGAATTATCCTGCGCCCCGATAGTAAATTTATTTCTTTGAAATAGGCTATAAAATTGATCAAAAGTTATAATACAAAATTCGAACTATTTATCCAAAGCATATTTTTGAAGAGTTCATATATCCTTCTGCTTGTTAATATAAAGACTAATTATTTCGAAATTACTTTTATTCATTTTAAAATTCAATAATATAATAATTGGAATTCATTCTATATTTGCCTACATTTAAAAGCATAATACTAAGAACTCCGGAATTCTGCTTTCCGCTTTCGAGGATGAAATTACTTCCACATCCAGAGAGGCGCTTGAAATCAATACTGTCGCACTCGTTGCATTTGCCTGCAAAAATAAAAATATATCTCAGATCCAAATGAGATTTATAAAAGTATACAGTTTACCGATTGTTGTCCATTAATTATTCTTTCATCTCCATATATTCGTATGTCCAGTATCATTTAGCAGACTCCTGGAAAAAAAAAATAAAATTGATTTCATCAATAAAATTATTCAAGCAATATGCTAGCAAAACTTGCCCCCAAAATGCAGGCGCTACTACGCGAAAACTAATCGAATAAAATGGTCGCCAACGAAATGTAAACACAATCATGCATGAATTGGAAGCAGTGATTTTGAGTGAAAAAACACTTCTAAATATTGTATTGTGCTTTCTACATTGTATGTTGTTACTTACCTATGAAATGAAACTCCTGTGGGCTGACGGTTCGTTCTATTATTGCATATTTTCACAATGCACATGATTTTAGAAACTTTGTTCGTATTTTCCTTCTTTTCCGTCGAAATATATAGTTTTCTCACTTGCAATCTTACCGAAAGATTGTCTCTTATTGTCTTGTTCATGAACAGCGCACAAATCACAAATTTTCACTGATTTTAACTAAAAATCCCACGGCGAACGAGTTTGTTTACGCCGATTCACAGCCGAATTTGACAGCGAATGCAAAAAAATCATATGATAATATGAAGATTTCTCCTTATCGACAGCGAGAATTGATGACAAGAAAAATCAGTGTTCCATTAGCATTGGGCCGTTCCTGTTAGCTACCTGTTCCAATGTTGGCTCTCTTGGATTATCTCTCGTGTCGTGAAGTCAAAGTTGATCTTGGCTGGTGCTCCAAGTACAACAATGCAGTAGGAAAAGTTGACGTATGGGGGCTTTTTTTTAAACAAATTGAAAATCACACTTTGTTTCAATTTTGCAGATCGTATACATAGAATATTTACATAAATAGATATTATATAGATTGCAGTCACAAAAATTTTATTATTAAGATGGCAGATAAGATTTACTAATTATGAAATTCAAATCACAGCTCAAAGAAAGCCGTAACTCCGTCAACGTCGTGTGGTAAGTCCGATTGAAATGAGAGGAGGGAGGCTATTTTGAATTTTGCAAAAAGCTCAGTTTCACGTTGTCTATTCATCTTTCAACAAAATAAGACATTGGTGAACTTTTTTCTACCCAAGGATGGTTTCTCATTTTCTAAATTCAAAAGCGCTATATCTTATCATTCGTCATAAACTTTACAATACAAATCAAATTTTAAAATATAAAAAAACTCAAAAATTTAATGGCCCACGTTTCCCTCTAAATTTAAGCAATATTCAACCGAAAAATGTGTTACAAACAACACCTAATTTTATTAATAGAAAATTACTATAAATGATGCATAATTGGAAAAAGGAGAGAAGATCAACCAAGACTATTCAAAAATCAAATATAATACAGATAACATACCAGAATTTTGAATATTTTCCCCGCAGGGGGAATGCTGGTCGACAGGAATGCTCTTGGAGGCTAGCACTCTTTGGGAGCGCCACCCCCATGGACCCGAGGATATGGGGGGTGCCGTGAGGTTCCCTCCTGGGATGACAGGTAACGACTCTGATTGGATCTGGACTATGCTTTGGACAGCGAACTGGAATTGATGCTTTGGGCTGGCGGATGTGATGGTTTGGACCTAGTTTCTTTGTACAGTAGCGCCGAGGTGACACTTGTATGTGAACGGCTCCAATTCAACTATCACACCGTCGCCGTCCCGGTGAAACCTTGGCAGGCCTCGAAGTACGTTCGAAGTTCGCACCATTGGGTTGGTGGTGTATGTTCGGTTGAGTCGGACTCCCGATTAGCGCTGGTCTGGCTCTGAGCACTTGTCCCCATAAGGGCTTGTGCCAACCCCCGCATGGCCTCCCTGCTCTGCAAAGGTAACCATGGGACCAAAAAAGCGACAACACGCACGAACGGAGCGGCTCCGAGGATGGACCCAATAAAACTGGAGCAACCAAAAACATATAAAGAAGATAAAAAAAATCCAAAAAAAGAAATAAAAAATAATAACAACGACAAGGCAACCAGCGGTTGCAGCCACGATGTTAACAGTACATCGATAGCGGTACTAACCATGACAAAAACGACGAATAATACAATGACACCGTCTTCACTGTCATTGTATTATTCGTCGTTTTTGTCATGGTTAGTACCGCTATCGATGTACTGTTAACATCGAAAAACGGAGATTAGCGGGGAGTTTGGTTCAGACTGAGATTCCTGCGGTATTTGGGCGCTGTAAAAAAACTATGTGAACGCCAGAGCGTCCTATGAAGGAAAAGCGGGAAACTCTGCATGACGCTTTAGGTGTTCGAGAGGTGGAAGATCATATAAAGAGCATCGAAAGTTCGATGGTCACTGCTGCGATCGTTACCGAAGAGACCGATGCAAGGGTCGCAAATCCCGACATGGTAAAGAAACATCCTGAAGAGAACGAGAATATTACGGTACGAAAAGCAACGAGTGACTAGACAAATAAAGCGACGTAGTGTGATTGCACCGCCAACGTCGAAAATGTGCCGGAAGTACTGCATTCGGAAACGGAAAGCAATAACCTCTCTCGAGGATGGTTGCAAAGTAAAATTACGGCCCAGCGATACGAAGAAGAAAGGCTATTACAAAAAGCGGGAGATGTTCTGAAAAGAATACAATCTGCATGCGACTCCCCAAAAATCAGCAAGGCAGTAAAGTTTAGGCTCCTTGAACCAAAGGAGCTCCTAGATCGCATAGGGTACTATCGGAGCAGAAGGCTAAAGAGGCGGTGGGGGCAAATCAAAAGGCCACATGCAGATAGCTCCACCATTAAAAGTCAAAAACAGAATGGCGTCTAGCCCAATCGAAGGAGATCGGGATAAAAGAAGGAAGGAAGAGGCACTTGATGGGCGTGGAGCACCAGATCACGGGTTCCAGATAGTGCTTACAAAAGACGTGAAGAAAGCCGCAAAGAAACTCCTTCAAAAAGTGCCAGAAAGTAAAGTTCGTACGGACGCCCAATCAGAAAAACGACCTGATGCAAAACAGGAGAGGCAGAAGCCCCGACGAAGACCCTGGCAGCAGGCACTGCTTGTAAAGCCCCAAGATGGCCGATCCTACGCGGAGGTACTGCGGGACATCAGGGGAAATCTAAGGCCCGAAGACACCAACACTACCATGAAAGTAGTAGGACCAACGCAGTCGGGCCACATACTGTTCGAGTTCATTGCAGAGGCCGGCAATAAAGAAGCATTCTGTGACGCAGTAAAGAACGTCCTTGGCAAAAGCGCAACTATCGCCTCGCTTGAAACGATGGCAACGATCGAAATAAGAGACATTGACTGCGTGACGGATCTGGTCAAGGTAGAAGAGGCGATCAAAAGGGAGTTTCCTAGCTTGGGAAGGATCAAAGCGAGACTGACACCAGAAAACATGAGGATGGAACGCATGGCCATAGTTGACTTGACCGAAAAGGACGCCGAACAATTCCTGAACAAGGCAAAGTACGAATAGGGTGGGTTGTCTGTAGGATACGGCGAAAAGCAACGCCTCTTCAATGTTTCAAATGCCTTGGCAAGTATGCGAAGGACCCGAAAGGAGTTCCCTATGTTACAAATGCGGTGACATGGGACATAAAAGAAAAGATTGTAGGAAGGAGGCACACTGTGTTCTCTGCAAGGATGCTGATCCAAGATCTGATTTTGGACACGTCTTGTGATCAGGAAAATGCCGGGTGTTCCAGGAAGACCTAGCCAAGGCAAAATCAGAACTTCGATGAACCACATCCCGTAGCTAAACCTACACTACAGTTCAACCACCCAAAATCTACTTTAACAGTTTGAGAGGGACATGAAAGCCGACTTCTCGCTGCTGAGTGAGCAACACCGTGATAAAAGTTCAGCATCATGGTATCCCAATGAAACTGGTACTGCCGCCATCTGGGTTCGAAATAGTGGTTTCTATGCGGAGAACCTGAGGTATTCTGACGAAACTGGTACTGCTGCTATCTGGATTTGGAACAGCGATTTCCAAGCGGAGAGTTGTGGATGGGGGGGATGGTTCCGTGTGGGCTCGGTGCTTGGGGACAACTTTCGTTAGTGTGTACCTAACGCTTAACGAATCGATATCATCTTTCCAAGCCAAGCTTAATGCTCTGGAGGGCACTGCCTCGAACGCAGACGGGAACGTGCTCGTTGGGGGAGACTTTAACGCTAAAGCAATCGAATGGGGCATGCCTCAAACGGATCCTTGGAGAAAACGAATACTGGAAATGGCGGGCGGGACGGCGCTCGTCGTACTAAACTTCGAAAATACGCCAAATTTCCGCCGTATTGGCTGTGAGGCAACCATACTGGACGTGACATTCGCCTCGGAGACCTTAGTATGGAAGATACACAATTGGGAGGTATTAGAGGACTACTCACCCAGTGATCATCAGTGCATTCTGCTTGAGATAAGTGATGTTGTCTCCCGACGTCCATACTCTCGGCTTTCTGCAACTGGATGGAACATCGGAAGGATGGACGTCGAGAGGTGCGTCGAGGTGCTCACGTTCAGGTGAGCCACTGCAGGGCGCTTCGGAGAGGACGGAAGAACTGGCAGCTCAAGACGTGGTGAACTCTGCTATGAGCATCATTACGACTGCCTGCAAAGCTTCTATGCCCCGCCAAGAACCCCGGCACGGCAAGCCGGGGAAAAGCGAAGGGAGTGTCACAAGCTGATCAACAATAGCAAGGCTCGCTGCTGGCAAGACGTAGTGGACAATGTGAACAAGGTTTGGGGGGCCTCGGCTACAAGCTAGTTATGCGAAAGCTTGGTACCCTAGGGAAGCCTTGTACACATGACGCGGAAAAGATGAACGCGATAGGGCGGGGACTCTTCCCCGCCCATCCTGTCCGTTTTGACGCTGTCCATAGTGAAACAGCAGTCGAGTGTCCACTCTTCACACAACTTGAGCTGGAGGAGGCAGACCTCTCATTGAAAGCGAGGAAGGCTCCAGGTCCAGATGGTATTCCGGCTGAGGCGTTGCGGCTCGTCTATCACCATTGTCCTGACTTGCTGCTCAGCACATTCAACGCTTGCCTACGGGACCGGGTTTTCCCTGGTACGATGGAAGGTGGTGAGGCTCGTGCTGATCAGCAAGGGGAAGGGAAATCCCGGATCGCCGTCTGCATATCGCCCGTTACGCATGCTAGACATGGCTGAGAAAGTGCTAGAGAAACTCATCTAGGGAAGACTCACTGACGCGATTCTCCTCGGCAGTACGGCTTTAGAGCAGGACGTTCTACCATTGATGCGATTGCAGAGGTGGTGAAGGCGGCCCGAAAGGCAGAGGCGTATAGTCGCACCAAGCGACGGATCGTCCTGTTGGTGACACTCGACGTCAGGAATGCCTTCGAGTCCACTAGATGGGTGGATTTTCTGGATACGCTGGAAAACTCTTTTCAAGTTCCGGAATATCTAATAAGGCTTTTGAGAAACTACCTAAAGGACCGAATCCTGCTCTACGATACGACACAGGGCCAACGAAGGATGGAAATTACATCGGGTGTTGCCCAGGGATCTACCCTTGGTCCGGACCTGTGGAACGTGTCTTACGACGGGCCACTGAGACTTGAGATGCCAGATGAGTCGCGCTTGGTCGGCTATGTGGAGGATGTTGCGGCTCTGGTCGGTGGACACACCGTTGAACAAGCACAACTTAGGCTAGGTATGCTAATGCGCTGAGTGAGGGACTGGATGACTGCTCGTAGGCTCAGTTTAGCACTGGAGAAAACCAAAGTAGTCATCTTGACAAAAAAGAGAATCCCTAGAGTAAGGATGATCAATATTGGAGATATACAAATCGACCTGAAGCCATCGGTGAAGTACCTGGGGCTACTGATCGACCCGAAGATGAGTTTCCCTGAGCAAATCAGGGCAACAGCTGAGAAGGCTGCTTCAGGAATATCGGCTCTGAGTCGACTTATGGCCAACGAAGGGGGACCCAGCCCGTCAAGAAGACGCCTGGTGATGAGTGCTGTAGGGTCAGTGCTACTGTACGGAGCAAAAGTGTGGGGTGACGCCCTCAGCAAGGAGGTATACCGAAAACGTTTGGCACAGGTACAGAGAAGAGGAGCACTGAGAATTGCATCTTCGTATCTGACAGTCACTGATCTGGCGGTGAGAGTTATTGCAGGTGTGATACCTGCCACCCTCCTTTCTAAAGAGTGCCGCGCTATTTACCTGCGCCGAAACGAGGATGCGAGGGAGATGGTTGTCCGCGAGGAGGGACAGCGCTCACTCAACGATTGGCAGCAGTCTTGGGTCAATTGCACAAAGGGAAGGTGGACTGCGCACCTCATCCCGGATGTAAGACCGTGGCTTAATCGAAGGCATGTTGAGACTGTCGGTGTCGGTTTTGCCCAGGAGAGGAGGTCAACGCCTGCCACACATTTTTCGCGTGTATAAAATGGGGCAGGCTGCGGGAGGAATTCTACAGGGAGACGGGATAGCTCACCCCGGATAATATAGTTGCGGTGATACCCGAATCGGTTGACAAATGGAACCAGGTGGCACATTATGTTTGGGCAGTCCTAAAATATAAAAGGGACTCAGACCAGCCGGGGGCACTGGGGCTGGAGATCGCTTTTCTGGCAATTCCTCTTCCCCTCTTCACTCCCGCTAGGAAAGGGATCCCCCAGCTTGAAGGCGCCACACGTCGTAACAAAACGGGACCTGGCCCGAAGTAATGTGTCAAACGGTTCTAGGCTGGGTTCTCAGGTTGACAGGGGAGGTGTTTAGTGGGTAGTCCAGTTGCCTTCTTGCGAGCATGGGAGTTCCATACTCTGTGCATAAATGGCATGCACATTCCTACCACGAAAAAAAAAAATACTATATTGTTACATGTACAAATAATTCTGCGAGCTACTGTCACAATTGTTTTCACAACAATTAAGAACATCAACAAAACGAATTTACTCGAAACCACGAGAACTAAACAAGCATGGTCAACATCTGAAATTGAGTCACTGCTCCATTCATTACGCTGCTGGAATGTTCCCGCTAATTCATCAATGTACGAGAACTGAGTTGAATGATTAGAGGCCCTATATAAAGGCGAGCTGAATGAATGGGGGAATCATTCATTCGACCGCGATAAGAACTGCGATAGTGTGTGGGAAGCGATATTGTTCGAGTAATAGAAAAGTGATTTTCGTGATTGTGATGTAATTTCGGAAGACAATTGCGATAGAAATTTATGGACAAGTGGTAGTTAGAATTTTAATAGTGAAAATTAAAGTTGTGAAATTGTTAGCAAAGTGATTGTGCATTTTTAGCGAATCAAATAAACTCATTTAATTTAAAAGACATTGCGTTTTCACTTTCCCGGAACATTCAATTATTGGCCGCGAACCAAAAACACGTGACAGTATGAACTCAATTCTAATGAAATTTAATCAAAAAAAGTTTAACCTTATTCTAATACTGTCCTATAGCAATACATGTAACCTAGACTTTGAAACTCAACCCTTGTTCTGTTAGTTTTACCTGGCAGCTATATGATTCATCTGTTTGTATTTATAATATTTCGAACGAGAGTCATCATCATCAAATAAAATTGCATTTTGAATGTTATATTCAGTTAACTGTTTCAAATAAGCTAACTATCAAACCAAAAGCGAAGCGAATGAGCAAAGTTAACTTAAAATTGTTTCAAATGGAACTATTGTATATCTGAATTCATTATTCAAACATAAAATTTTGTTCATATGCACAAAATACCAAATACACCTACTCTTGATTGAAACTGCACTCTCTCCGCCACTGGGGGTGTTTTCAGAAAGTAATCATGCTTATAGCCCCTCCATGTTTTATTGCTCCAAGATATAAACAGACATCACATGATCATCTAATGTCATCTCATATTGCAATATTGGCAATATTGGATAAAAGAATATTCAAGAAGAGCACAATAGAAAAATTTAATAATATTTGCAGGACACAAGATGGAGGATATTGGTTGAAAATTAAGGTACTAATTAAAATGATAGACAAAATGCCTGATAAAGTATATATCGAATTAACACCAAACAAATTAATACGAATGTATCAAAATTAAACATCGTCAGAACATGTAAATCACCAAAGAATATTTCTCAATCTCAAACAAAGTAACTATTGGAAAAGAAAAATGACTTTGAAAAATCTACAATTATCTCATCCCTTGAAAATGAATTGATAACTTCATATATATTTTCATAATACAAAAACCTTAGTGCTCTAAGAAGAGTTTAGATTTCAAAATTTTGAAGCTAAGTTAATTTTGAATTAAGCTTTATATAAGTTTTGAGTTCAACTTAATATAAGCAAATAAGAAATCTTATATTAATTAAAAACATTAACATAAATAAAAATCACGAAAACCGTGTTATGTTTAAATAAAAAAATGTTGTGAGACTAAAAACAATTAAAGCATATGCACTGATGTTACCGCATTGAAAAAATTAAATATAAGACTAAATGTGTAAGAGACCATATCAAATTGGTTCAAAATCAAAATAATTTAATCAATAACAGAAAAAAGAGAATTTCTAAAATAAAATTAAATTTGAAAATTTTTAAAACAGTAATGAGTACTCCACTGACAATCTAAAGAAACATATATGATCGCCAAATATCAGCTTATGTTTTAATATGACCGACTGGATACCAACTTGGATACGTTGTTGCGATGTATGTCTTTCCATGATAATTTGTCAAACAATACTGAATAAAAATTACATTCCAATTTGGCAGTAGCCTATTGAAAATCAAATCTCATATATACAATATATCTGGATATATATATATATATATATATATATATATATATATATATATATATATATATATATATAAACATAGTATATATATATATATATATATATATATATATATACATAGTGTATATATATATATATATATATATATATATATATATACATATACATATATATACATATATATATATATATATATATATATATATATATATATATATATATATATATATATATATATGTATATATATATGCATAGTATATATATATACATATATATATATATATATATATATATATATATATATATATATATATATATATATATATATATATATATATATATATATATATATATATATATATATATATATATATATATATATATATATATATATATATATATATATATAGTAATAATCGAGGAGCTATGGCTCTAAAAGCCAGCGCTGCCACAGGCACACAGCACAAACTCAATTTAACAATGAGTAACCGTTCAGTCACCTTCCCCATCGCAATCCTCGTTTTTTTTTCCACATGAAAAATAAGTCAAGAAAATTTCTTTTGTGCTTAATTCCCGGGAAACAAAATTCTAAAACTGTTTAAAATTTTAATGTGTAGTGATTTTATTACAATATCTTTTGAATATAATTTATAGAATTGCCGTGTAACGCGGTATACGAATGCTTAGAACGAGACGGTTAACCCCTTAAATTATATGAACGATAAAATGATTGTATCATGTAAACCCCTTAAAATTTGTCAAATTTTAACCATTCCAACCATAATATTAATTAAAAATTGTTTTGTTTATCGAATACATCACATTACGTCTTGGATGCTAGCGGATAACAAACATATGCTAAATTAAATTAATAATTGTTGTGTTGATTCGTCTCCTCAATAAATTTTCCGCACTGTAAAAAGCCGCGGTCGATTCCTTTAAGAGCGAGTGCATTTCTATTCCAAGATTATCAACAAAATCAGAATAACTCATTCTGAAAACGCAACTACCGCTTGAACACTGCACCATACTGCTAACTGCAGTGAACTTATAGTAAAAAGTGCTTGTGGTAATGCCCAAATATTATTCTATATTTCGCATAATGATAAAAAAAAAAAAAATTTTAAAGTTTTCTAAGTGTTGCGTTGATTTAATTCTTCTATCTCAGATAATACACTTTACAACGTCATAGTGTCTCAAGATCGATTCAGACTACCTTTAACTTATCCGTTAAAACGAACCGTACAAAAACAATCTATTGATAAGCCATACAAACCGAAATTCCATAATGCGGCACTATATACAAAAGAAGAATTTACAGCGCAGCAACAGAAGCAACAACAAATGTTGCAATTCCAACAACATCAACAGCAAGCTCCTCTCAAGCAAACAAGTAGGCTGCTTAGCGGATTGCAAGTCGCTTGGAGGGAGTGAGTGCGGAAACTCTCGGCTTGAAATACGCTTCCAGGCATTTGGAGTCTGCGATTGACTTTGACGGGGGTCACGTCGGACGCGAATGGAAGAAAAGTTTTTTTGGGTTTTTGGGAATGAGAGCTGGTGGCACGAGGTCCGCGCGATACGGGAAAATTCAATTTTGTTTAGCGAAAATTAGGTGCGAGTCGACGGTCAAAAAAGGGTAGTAGTGGAAAGGTCAGAATTGAGTCGTGGCTCGAGTAAAAATCGAGGATATTTCCCTTTTTCCGTGCTTCGTGAGTGCACTACCAAACTATAAGTAACGGAAGTGCTAACGTAATCTAATGTGCAAACTTGAATTGAAACGGGATGTGTGTTTCCGAGTGACCAAGGTGGGGGGAAAAGTAAATTTCTGTGCGGAAAAACGTTATATAACGCGACCATATGTCACGCTTCGCCGGGAAATAAGAAAAAGAAAAGAAAATAAAGAAAAGGAAGTGCTTGAATGTTTGTTGTAAATGTTTTGCGGAATGAGATATTGGCAAGCGACGTGGAAATTATTGTGAATAACGGCCCGAGTGCAAGACTGGTGATTGGAATAAAAACAAAAATGTTTTAAGAATAAAATCTGAAGTGCAAGATCTTTTTTTTTGTGACTTCTATCCGAGTGATATGAAATTTGATTGCGGTCTGATTGGAGTTCAATTTTGAATGTTTCTAAATAAAACAAGTGTTGACCGTTGTCATCGAGATTTCTTGTGACAGTGAATATAACAGTGTGCCACTGCGGTTGATATCTATCTTAACTCAAAGTTAAACGTTTCCCTTGCCCGCCTGCTCAATGTTTGCGGGAAATTCGCAATACCTTTAGGGAAGTTTTGAAAAATGATGACACCGCGGGGAACCGAATCCCATGGCTGGTATACGGAATTTATTCCCCAATTTCAGTAATGTTTATACGAACCGCAGTGCGCTCGTCAAACGCTAACCGCCAGGTTCTATAGAACGGAACTGTCAAAACTACATCCTTCCGCTACAACAGCGGTAATTACTAGTGGAACAAGTTACTCGATGGTCATCGGCTTTGTTCATCTGATCCGAATAAACGATAAGGGGCTGAGAGTTGAGTTACGGGTTTTGAAGCGGATTTGATATTAACCCGGCGTGTCCGAGAGAAAGGAGGATATTGTTTCTTTCTTTTTTTTTGTAGTTTTTTTGTGAAAACAACTCAGATAACTTTTGAATTAGAGAGCCTTAATGATAATTTCAGTGAACCCCCCCCTGCATGTGTCATCGAGCGCTCGAGGAACCCTGCGGATAAGTGTCTTTTTTGTTACCCTTTTAATATCTATATATATATTTTTTAATATTGCATGTGAAATTTGTTCACCCAAAAGTTAGAGGTAGTTTTCGTTAAAGTTAATTGATCTTATACAAGAGAATGACTCCATTACTTATCTAAATTCTGATAAACACTGAAATATTAACGTAACGTAAAGAAGAATTTGAAATTGTCGAATGATGTTAATTGAAATTTTTGTTGAAATAATAATGTTGGTGTAAAGTAACGAAAATTGGTCTTTCCTTTCCCTCCAATTCTAACCGGGTATAGGACCCGGTACGGTGGCAGGCTGCCCCCCAAAACCATGAGCCAGCCACCGGGTACTTACTAATTCCTTCTTTTGTTTCAGGTGACGTAATGGGTTGAGTGGCCCAAGCAGAGTGCCTTTTTATGGCATAGATTGATGCAATTCAATTGTATAATTCTATGACATAAATTGGTCACCGGGGTACTCCCCTTCTGATGGGAAGGTTCATACAATTCAAGTTGTATGAGTTTTCCACTCAGAAGAGGAATACCTGGCCACTTCAACAAGTTATCAATGGATTTATTCCGGTTGGGTGGATATGAAGGGGCTCCACCACCACCCGGTTGCCCCTCTTTCATTTGTGGGCCATGAACTTTGTTGGGTAATGACAAGATCACCCCAAGTTCGCCTTCCTTCTCAGGATTCACTTGTTCTAGTAACAAGTACATCTCCTTCGGTGAGGTTATCTACTATTTTGCGACTGCGGTCGTCTTTTTGATCTGAAAGCAATTCGTGAATGCGAAATTTTTTGTAGTGGGTCCTCGTGCTGGGGAAACAAACCCGCCCCACGACACCGCAATGCTAGCCTGCCAGCGCATTCACGCGTCTCCAGACGAGGGCATTCTCGGCAGATACCTCCATCTTCCTCTGCCGAGGCAGCAGACCATCGCTGCAGTCCTTCACGGACTTTTTGAAACTCCTTTATTCACTACAAATGGCGCCCAACGTGGGGCCCGAAAAGTCCGGCTGTATCATCAGTCGTGAGCACGAGACAGTCCATCGTCTCTAGGTGTCCCCACTAGGTGTTAGAGTTTTTGGCGGGTAGATAACTCCCGAGGGTTTTTGCACTAATCGTGCCCCAGCAACTTAATAACTTTCGAACGTGTGTTGTCTTTGGACATCAATATCGTTTGATCTTGCTTTTGATTTATACTTTGGTGGTTTGCCACCATTGTATAACTAGTAAGGCCAAATGATATTAGAGTCCCTTTTTGTGTTCGGAGGTTATTATCCCAACAACTTTTTGCGGAGGATTCTGATTCGCTCCCCAAACCAGCGGTGCCTAGGTGTCTTAAATTACATGGATTTTGATTTCATGTGATTGGCTGAATAGCTAATCCATGACTATCCATGACAAGACACGCGCTGCTTGTGGATTAGAATCCAACCCTGGGCTAACAAGTTGTAACTTGAGAAATTTGCTAATGAGGGATCACTTCTGAACCCTGATTTTCATGGTGCCACAAGAGAGTATCCCTGAAACGCTCTAGAAGGATTGTGCCATTGGTGTCCATACTTGGGAGGAAGGACGGAAAGGAAAGACCTATTATCTTTTTTGATAAAGTAAAATTTTTTGATAACGATTAAAACTTTTTCATACACTTTGTTTTTTTTTGTGAGGATTGAAAATAGTTCGCCACTTTCGGCCACTTTTATGTTTTTCCTTATTAATATTTAATTATTTCCTTTAAAGCGTTATTTTTGCCTCTCGTTACCTCTTTTAGCAATTTAGGTATTTATTTAGACAATTAACTTTCCTTTAGGATGTCGACCAAACGCACGCCAGACAAGCGCAGGTTGCGTTCGGAAGCGGGGCCCACGGCATTATGCGTCATCTGCCAGCAGGCGCGAAATGATGGAACGTCCGTACAAACGTTGGCGTGCGGACATGAATTTCATGAGGCCTGTGTGACCCAGCATTTATTGGTTAGCCGAACTTGCCCTTTATGCCGACAACCAGCCACCTCGGTGGATAGACCTTCGAGCCACCTAGAGCTTCCAGCTGCTCAAGGGGCGGTGCCCAAACCAAAGGACCGGCGGGAGCAGGTTCCAACAGTGGCTGATGAGCCTGACTTAATGGGCCGAGCTGAAGCAGTTCCGCCTGCAGAAGAGGCGAGACCCACAGTAGCTGTGGAAGCGACCGTTTTACAAGACCTAATGGCGCTCATGCAGGACCTGTCCACCCGGGTAGCCTCGCTGGAAAGCCAGAAAAAGAATCCAGCACCATCTCGGCCAAGAACGCCTCCTATGTGGGATTCGGACCCAAATCCGTGGGATTTTCCGGTAGACTCGCGGCGCGATCACGAACGAATCCGGCCAGGTGCAGCAATGAATCCGTTGGCTCCAGTGTACCGGCCCCGATTGAGCCAAGCACACCACCAAATCAGGCTCCAGTGATTCTGCCGGACCAACGCTTCCATCCACACGATATGTATCGGCTGAAGCCGACACAGATCCCCAGCATCATCCAGGGATGGAATCTGCATTTCAGTGGGGAACCCAATACTATAACGGTGGAAGTCTTCATAAGTCGGGTGGAGTCGCTGATTGAGCAGATGCTAGCAGGAGACCGCACGGCGCTCGCAGGATACTTGCCAATGCTGCTTAGGGGAGCAGCACTTGAGACATATTGGCGAATACATTCAGCCCCACCATCAATACGCTGGTAACGGTTGAAGGAGGTACTCCACATGGAGTATCCTACGGTCGACATGGACGAATTAGTACTGGACAAGATGAATGCTAGATGGCAGCGTCCGGACGAGTCCTTCCATCAATATCGAGCCGATATCCTTCGGCTGAATGACCAGTTGTCAGAGCCGTTGTCTTCTACCCAAATACTGCGCCTGCTAAAGCGCAATCTAAGGCCGGAGATTCGTCGCCATATCGTGAACTCCGATCCACAGAGTATGGAGGCCCTGCTGAGAACTGTGCGTCGTATAGAAGGGTTTGAGGAAGATCTACGGGACCGGCCATACTTACTAGCCAGGACGGGTCCTCTGCGAGGAGTCGCGGAATTGGCCCCAGATTATACCACCATGGATCTGGAGGAAGATTTGGACCAGGACCAGCTTGCTGTAGCAGCAGTGGGAAGTCTTACGGCATGCTGGAATTGCCATCAAACCGGACACCGGTTCATCTCATGCCGAGCAGAGCGTAAGGTTTTCTGCTAAGGTTGCGGCAAGCCGGACACTTACTTCCCGGACTGTTCTGAATGTGCCGCGGAAAAAACGGCCAAAAGAGTACCCGACCACCTCAGCGGTACTCGAAGCCCCAGCAGTAGCTCCTCAGTCAGCTGCTCACCACAACAAACTTGACGTTAACCCACCAGCCATGACCACTACGACTGCGGATGTTCACTCTCTTCCGGAGACCTCGCCAACGACAATATTCAAGCGACCATCGCAGTCACTGCCAGAAGAACCCCGGCAGCCTCAAATACGCACTCTAAAACCTTATCATGTTCGACTGCAGGAATATCGGGTGGCTCGAGAGCGAATATTTGCTTCCGAAGTAGTCACTTCCCGCCCGCGCACGACAAAATGGTCAACCCGTCGTTGGCGGAATTTCCGCAAGAGAGTGCGCACCTGCCGTCAAACCTTAAACTCTTGTAACATCTCGGAGGTTGCTGAGAATGAGATCAGACCTTATCATCCAATTAAAGTGTTGGGCGAGACCGTGTTTGCATTGATCGACACGGGTGCCAGTATCAGTTGTCTTGCCTCGAGCTTTGGTTCGAAGGTGCTCCAAGACTATCCGAATTTGATCAAATCCTGGCGCACTGAAATCAGTACAGCTGATGGCACCAAACACCCTATACGAGGTAAACTAACCACACCCGTGACGTTCAGGGCTCAGACGAAAGATATTACTTTTTACATTATTCCGTCTTTGACTCAGAATGTGTACCTTGGCGTCGATTTCGTCCTTCGCTTTGGACTGGCCTCAGATTTATTCACAGATTTGTCTTTAAAAACCAGAAATGTCAACGAAATCACTTCTACTCCCGATAGGCATGACCTGACGCCTAACCAATGGCAACGCCTGGAAGCATCCATCGCTGCTTTCCCATCTTACGCTACCCAAGGCCTCGGCCGCACCACCCTAGTCTCACACGCCATCGACGTTGGCGATAGTAAACCGATTAAACAGAGACACTATGCCATCTCACCGGCCATGGAGAAATTGGTGTATGCGGAGCTAGATAGGATGCTCGAGTTGGGGGTCATAGAGGAGTCCCAAAGTGCCTGGTCATCACCGGTAACCTTGGTGGTGAACCCAGGTAAAGTCCGCCTCTATCTTAATGCCCGTAAGGTAAACGCGGTTACCATCAAGGACGCGTACCCTCTTCCACTCATCGATGGAATACTAGGGAGACTGCCGAAAGCCAATTATATCACCAGTCTCGATCTAAAAGACGCCTTCTGGCAAATTCCACTCGATGAGGGCTCGAGGGACAAGACCGCCTTCACAGTGCCTGGACGACCATTATATCAGTTCGTCACAATGCCCTTTGGCCTGTGTAACGCACCGCAAATGATGAATCGGTTGATGGACAAGGTCATCCCACCTCACCTGAAACACCAAGTGTTCGTGTACCTTGATGATCTGTTACTCATCACGGAAACGTTCGATCAACACCTCCTTCTTCTACAAGAAGTAGCCCTGCACATCAGTAAGGCGGGACTCACCATCAACGTACAGAAAAGTAAGTTTGTCATGAAAGAAGTCCGATACCTAGGACATGTCATAGGGCATGGCACTATCAAAACGGATCCGGACAAAACTCGTGCGATTGATGAGTTCCCCTTGCCAAAAACAGTTAAGCAGCTACGACGTTTCCTTGGTGTGTGTGGTTGGTACCGAAGGTTTGTTTGGAATTATGCAACAGTTTCAGCGCCCCTGTCAGACATGTTGTGGAAGGGGAAGTTCGTTTGGACCGAACTCAGCCAAAAGGCATTTGAAGAGCTTAAACAAGCCCTCACATCAGCTCCTCTCTTGCACAGCCCCGACTTCACGAAGCCCTTCTCCATCCATTGTGACGCAAGTCAACATGGAGTAGGAGCCGTACTGGTGCAATTGACCGACGAAGGGGAGGAAGCTCCCATCGCCTTCATGTCTAATAAGCTGAATTCCAAAGAAACTATACTGTTTCCGAGCAAGAATGTTTGGCAGCGGTAATGGCTGTGAAGAAATTCCGAGCTTATATCGAGGGCCACCAATTCGAGATCATCACGGACCACGCGTCACTACAATGGTTGATGAACCAGGCAGATCTAAGTGGACGCCTAGCCAGATGGGCTCTTACGCTGCAAGGGTTCAAGTTCTCCATCAAACATCGGAAAGGGACCCAGAACACCGTACCCGACACTCTCTCACGGATGTTTTCCCCAGAGGGAGCCGAATTGACAATAAATGACGAGGACCCCATCGAAATAGATTTGGACAGCCCACATTTCGAATCAGACAGCTACAAAGAGTTGAGGCAAACCATAGCGACCCAACAGTCACAGCTGCCTAATTTGAAGGTAATAGACGGCTATGTGTATAGACGAAATGAATACGCCACTGGTGATCCATGGCAGGAAGAAGAGTCTTGGAAATTCTGGGTACCGGAGGAAATGACACAACATCTGATCTTCCGCGCACATGACCATCCTTTAAGTGCCCACGGAGGTTACGGTCGAAAACTACGGCGACTCAAGAAATACTTCTTTTGGCCTAAAATGGCATCCCAGGTCAAAGACTACGTGAGCGCCTGTGAGACCTGTAAAGGCACCAAAGCGCCCAACCAGCCTCTTTGACCTCCTATGGGTCAACTCAACGTCCCAGAACGCGTATTCCAGCGTCTATACATCGATCTACTCGGTCCATATCCTCGGTCTTCCATGGGACACATCGGAGCTATAGTCGTTCTAGACCAGCTTTCAAAGTTCCCAATGGTGGAACCTATCCGTAAATTCACCACTCCATCGATCGTGAAATTCTTAGAGAACCGGGTATTCCATGTGTTCGGTGTTCCAGAGAGTGTGTACTCAGACAATGGAGTACAGTTCCGGTCTCGGCAGTTTAAGAGCCTACTTGAGCAGTATGGCGTTGAACACCAACTGACGCCCATATACTCTCCTCAGTCCAACGCATCAGAACGGTTGAACCGCACCCTATTGGCCGTGATCCGTTCTTACGTCCACCCATCTCAAAAGGATTGGGATCGGCAATTGTCTGCCATCACATGCGCCCTGCGATCCTCGTATCATTCCGTCACCGGTGTCGCCCCTTACTTTGCCGCCTTTGGACAGCATATGATTTGCCACGGTAAATCATACCGGCTGTTACGGCAATTAAAGTGTTTGGGAGACCCTGTCGTTGCGCTGGAGCTCCACGAACGTTTAGGAGACCTCCGCCAACAAATCGGACGGAAGATTAAGGCCGCAGGAAGTGCAAATGAAGCGCAGTACAATCTCCGGTCACGATCTGCTAATTTCAAAGAAGGAGATGAAGTGTTCCGTCGAAATTTCCGCCAAAGTGACGCCGCGGGGCATTACAACGCCAAGCTGGACAGGCGATTCTTGAAAAGCCGCATAAAACAGGTAATGGGACCTAACCGTTACCTGATAACGGATCCATCGGGAAAAGAAGTTGGGATATACCACGCAAAAGACCTGCGCCGATAGATAATTAGGCACGTCTGTTTGTCCGTCCGTATATATTTTCAAAAAACGCGCAAGGTTGTATACTTCCGGCCAAACGAAACATAAGTCAGTCTGTCCGTCTGTCAATTGTGTTTTTCTTTTAGTGTCCATCATCTCTAGTCCCGACGCCGAAGCCAACCCATGATACACAGAAAGATCCTTCAGCTCCTTTTTCGCAATCAGCATTGCCTTGGGATCGCGAGAAAATTAGCTGCCCTGTTATAATCGAGGAGCTATGGCTCTAAAAGCCAGCGCTGCCACAGGCACACAGCACAAACTCAATTTAACAATGAGTAACCGTTCAGTCACCTTCCCCATCGCAATCCTCGTTTTTTTTTTCACATGAAAAATAAGTCAAGAAAATTTCTTTTGTGCTTAATTCCCGGGAAACAAAATTCTAAAACTGTTTAAAATTTTAATGTGTAGTGATTTTATTACAATATCTTTTGAATATAATTTATAGAATTGCCGTGTAACGCGGTATACGAATGCTTAGAACGAGACGGTTAACCCCTTAAATTATATGAACGATAAAATGATTGTATCATGTAAACCCCTTAAAATTTGTCAAATTTTAACCATTCCAACCATAATATTAATTAAAAATTGTTTTGTTTATCGAATACATCACATTACGTCTTGGATGCTAGCGGATAACAAACATATGCTAAATTAAATTAATAATTGTTGTGTTGATTCGTCTCCTCAATAAATTTTCCGCACTGTAAAAAGCCGTGGTCGATTCCTTTAAGAGCGAGTGCATTTCTATTCCAAGATTATCAACAAAATCAGAATAACTCATTCTGAAAACGCAACTACTGCTTGAACACTGCACCATACTGCTAACTGCAGTGAACTTATAGTAAAAAGTGCTTGTGGTAATGCCCAAATATTATTCCATATTTCGCATAATGATAAAAAAAAAAAAAAGAAAATTCAATCATAGTTTGTGCCAATTTTAAAGTTTTCTAAGTGTTGCGTTGATTTAATTCTTCTATCTCAGATAATACACTTTACAACGTCATAGTGTCTCAAGGTCGATTTAGACTACCTTTAACTTATCCGTTAAAACGAACCGTACAAAAACAATCTATTGATAAGCCATACAAACCGAAATTCCATAATGCGGCACTATATACAAAAGAAGAATTTACAGCGCAGCAACAGAAGCAACAACAAATGTTGCAATTCCAACAACATCAACAGCAAGCTCCTCTCAAGCAAACAAGTAGGCTGCTTAGCGGATTGCAAGTCGCTTGGAGGGAGTGAGTGCGGAAACTCTCGGCTTGAAATACGCTTCCAGGCATTTGGAGTCTGCGATTGACTTTGACGGGGGTCACGTCGGACGCGAATGGAAGAAAAGTTTTTTTGGGTTTTTGGGAATGAGAGCTGGTGGCACGAGGTCCGCGCGATACGGGAAAATTCAATTTTGTTTAGCGAAAATTAGGTGCGAGTCGACGGTCAAAAAAGGGTAGTAGTGGAAAGGTCAGAATTGAGTCGTGGCTCGAGTAAAAATCGAGGATATTTCCCTTTTTCCGTGCTTCGTGAGTGCACTACCAAACTATAAGTAACGGAAGTGCTAACGTAATCTAATGTGCAAACTTGAATTGAAACGGGATGTGTGTTTCCGAGTGACCAAGGTGGGGGGAAAAGTAAATTTCTGTGCGGAAAAACGTTATATAACGCGACCATATGTCACGCTTCGCCGGGAAATAAGAAAAAGAAAAGAAAATAAAGAAAAGGAAGTGCTTGAATGTTTGTTGTAAATGTTTTGCGGAATGAGATATTGGCAAGCGACGTGGAAATTATTGTGAATAACGGCCCGAGTGCAAGACTGGTGATTGGAATAAAAACAAAAATGTTTTAAGAATAAAATCTGAAGTGCAAGATCTTTTTTTTTGTGACTTCTATCCGAGTGATATGAAATTTGATTGCGGTCTGATTGGAGTTCAATTTTGAATGTTTCTAAATAAAACAAGTGTTGACCGTTGTCATTGAGATTTCTTGTGACAGTGAATATAACAGTGTGCCACTGCGGTTGATATCTATCTTAACTCAAAGTTAAACGTTTCCCTTGCCCGCCTGCTCAATGTTTGCGGGAAATTCGCAATACCTTTAGGGAAGTTTTGAAAAATGATGACACCGCGGGGAACCGAATCCCATGGCTGGTATACGGAATTTATTCCCCAATTTCAGTAATGTTTATACGAACCGCAGTGCGCTCGTCAAACGCTAACCGCCAGGTTCTATAGAACGGAACTGTCAAAACTACATCCTTCCGCTACAACAGCGGTAATTACTAGTGGAACAAGTTACTCGATGGTCATCGGCTTTGTTCATCTGATCCGAATAAACGATAAGGGGCTGAGAGTTGAGTTACGGGTTTTGAAGCGGATTTGATATTAACCCGGCGTGTCCGAGAGAAAGGAGGATATTGTTTCTTTCTTTTTTTTTGTAGTTTTTTTGTGAAAACAACTTAGATAACTTTTGAATTAGAGAGCCTTAATGATAATTTCAGTGAACCCCCCCCCTGCATGTGTCATCGAGCGCTCGAGGAACCCTGCGGATAAGTGTCTTTTTTGTTACCCTTTTAATATCTATATATATATATTTTTTAATATTGCATGTGAAATTTGTTCACCCAAAAGTTAGAGGTAGTTTTCGTTAAAGTTAATTGATCTTATACAAGAGAATGACTCCATTACTTATCTAAATTCTGATAAACACTGAAATATTAACGTAACGTACAGAAGAATTTGAAATTGTCGAATGATGTTAATTGAAATTTTTGTTGAAATAATAATGTTGGTGTAAAGTAACGAAAATTGGTCTTTCCTTTCCCTCCAATTCTAACCGGGTATAGGACCCGGTACGGTGGCAGGCTGCCCCCCAAAACCATGAGCCAGCCACCGGGTACTTACTAATTCCTCCTTTTGTTTCAGGTGACGTAATGGGTTGAGTGGCCCAAGCAGAGTGCCTTTTTATGGCATAGATTGATGCAATTCAATTGTATAATTCTATGACATAAATTGGTCACCGGGGTACTCCCCTTCTGATGGGAAGGTTCATACAATTCAAGTTGTATGAGTTTTCCACTCAGAAGAGGAATACCTGGCCACTTCAACAAGTTATCAATGGATTTATTCCGGTTGGGTGGGTATGAAGGGGCTCCACCACCACCCGGTTGCCCCTCTTTCATTTGTGGGCCATGAACTTTGTTGGGTAATGACAAGATCACCCCAAGTTCGCCTTCCTTCTCAGGATTCACTTGTTCTAGTAACAAGTACATCTCCTTCGGTGAGGTTATCTACTATTTTGCGACTGCGGTCGTCTTTTTGATCTGAAAGCAATTCGTGAATGCGAAATTTTTTGTAGTGGGTCCTCGTGCTGGGGAAACAAACCCACCCCACGACACCGCAATGCTAGCCTGCCAGCGCATTCACGCGTCTCCAGACGAGGGCATTCTCGGCAGATACCTCCATCTTCCTCTGCCGAGGCAGCAGACCATCGCTGCAGTCCTTCACGGACTTTTTGAAACTCCTTTATTCACTACAATATAAATATATATATATATATATATATATATATATATATATATATATATATATATATATATATATATATATATATATATATATATATATATATATATATATATATATAGGGATACCGGTTAATTCGTGCGGTTTTCTAACAGATGGCGTAACTTAATTTTTATTCCAGTGATTCACCGTTCCAAATATGTGTTGGGAAGCTACTGCCATATAGTTTCAGAATCAGTATGTGTCATTTAGCTGAAGAGCAAACAACAATGCTGTTTTTTACTCTGGAAATGTCCAATTTTGTGCCGAATAAAGTGTTTTTGCGGCGAGTACTTCTTCATTGAAGCAAAAGGCTGCCGAAAGTCATAGTATTTTGGTGGACGTGTATGGTGTGCATGCTCTAGCTGAGCGTACTTGCCAGAAGTGGTTTGTATGGTTTAAAAGTGGCAATTTTGACTTGGAGGACGATGAACGGCCCGGACAGCCAAAAAAGTTCAAAGATCACGAATTGGAGACATTGCTCGACCAAGATCCATCTCAAATGCAAGAAAAGCTTGCAAAATCACTTGATGTCGCTCAACAAATCATTTTCGATCGTCTAAAAGCAATTTTTCACAATAAAACAACAAAAATTAACCGGTACCCCTATTATATAAATATATATATATATATATATATATATATATATATATATATATATATATATATATATATATATATATATATATATATATACGAGGGTCATTCAACAAGTACCGACAGAAGAAAAACGAAAATTTTGGAAAGGTGGCAATTCATTTTTCTACATAATCTTCTTCAAGCTCGATACCCTTGGCCCAGCGATGCTCTAACTTTTTCAACCCGTCCAAAAAATACATTTTCTCGAGGGCTGCAAAATAGGCCTCCGTGGCGGCGATGACCTCCTCATTCGACCCAAATCTATTCCCGGCGAGTGATTTTTTCAAGTTTGGAAACAAAAAGTAGTCACAGGGGGCCAAATCTGGAGAGTTCGATGGATGGGGCAGCAATTCGACCAATTTTGCCATGGCGACGGTGGAGGTGTGAGCCGGCGCATTGTCATGGTGGAACAGCACTTTTTTCTTCGCCGACCAGGGCCGCTTTTTCTTCAATTCGACGTCAAATTGGCCCGAAAAGTCTGCAAAGTAGCGCCCCGTGATTTTTTAACCCTTCTCGTGGTAATCGATGTGGATCACACCTTGTGAATCCTAGAAAACGGTGGCCATCACCTTTCCGGCCGATCGAACAGTCTTCGCCTTCTTCGGAGCACGTTTGCAGGGTGAAGTCCACTGTTTCGACTGTTCCTTGGTCTCTGGTGTGTACCAGTGAATCCATGTTTCATTGACGGTCACGAAACGATGCAAGAACTTCGCCGGATTGCGCTGAAACAGCGCCAAACACGTCGCCGTTGTGGGGCCACGGTTGCGTTTGTTTTCCGGTGTGAGCAAACGCGGCATCCATCGCGCCGACAGCTTTATCATGCCCAGTTCTTCGTGTAGAACATGATGCACCGTTCCTTCTGCGATGCCCACAATCTCGCGAACCTTCAATCGACGGTCTGCCAACACGAGATCTTGGATTTTTTTAACGTTTTCCTCCATAGCAGCCGTTTCGGGGCACCTGGGCGTGGCTCATCAAAAACTGACGTGCGGCCACGAACAAACTCGTTGAACCAATTCTTGACGGTCGCCATCGAAGGAGAAGAGTCACCATACACAGCATCTAAGCGATCTTTGATTTCGCTGCGCGTTTTCCCTTCCAAAAACAAGAATCTAATCACTGAACGATATTGTTTTTTTTCCTTTTTTGTGCAACCGACTGACACGCTCGCTTCAAAAGGCTATCAAAACAAAACTAATGAAGGGAATTAATTGACTGAAGCTTTGAGAGTAGGCTACTAAAAGAGCACGATGATAAAACTCTTTTGTAACAGCAGCGCCATCGGGCGGTGAAGCTAAGTACTTGTTGAATGACCCGCGTATATATATATATATATATATATATATATATATATATATATATATATATATATATATATATATATATATATATATATATATGTATATATATATATATATATATATATATATATATATATATATATATACTTGTATATATATATACATATATATATATATCTATAAATATATATATATATGTATATATATATATATATATATATATATATATATATATATATATATATATATATATATATATATATATATATATATATGTGCGGAGCAATTCTGCGAGCTATTGTTGTCGCAACTATTAATAACATGATGATCAATAAACGAATGTAATCGAAAGCATGGACATAGTAGATCCATGATCAATATCTGAAAGTGACGTCACTACGGGTATTCAGAATTGCTCGAACATTCCAGGTAGTTCGTCAATATACGAGAAATTGATTGAATGACTAGAGACCCTATATAAAACCGTGCTGAATGAATGGAGGTAATAGTAAAACCGCGATAGTAGAAACCGCGATAGTGTAAACCGCGAGTTGAAGGCGATATTGATTGATAGTGAAGTAAGAAGTTTTCGTGAAGACAGTTGAAACGTAAATTGATAGACATGTCAAAAGTAAATTTGTAGAATAGGAAAATTAATTATTGTGCATTCTTGATAAATAAACTCTTTTAAGTTAATTTGAAAGAATATTAAAGTTATTGGCCACGAACCGTAACACGCGAATATATATATATATATATATATATATATATATATATATATATATATATATATATATATATATATATATATATATATATATATATATCTATATATATATATATATAAATATATATACAGTGAAACCTCTCTTCGCGGACACCTCTCATAAGCGGGCACCTCCCATAAACGGACAGAATTCATACACACAAGTTTCTGGTTACGTTTTTGGTACAATATCCCCTCCGATAAGCGGACCCTCCAATGAACGGTCGCGGACACTGCATTCATATACATTTCATCCAAAATGCCTCCCACAAGCGGACACTAAGCACTGTCATAAAATAAATTGGTGGTTCCCCTCTCTGGGAATTTGGCTGCATGATGTTTATCGTTGATTCCAATGGATTTGGTGATTCCCCTTTCTATATATTCGGTTGCATGATGTGTGTCGTTGATTGCAATATTTCGCTTCAGTCAGTTAAATTTAATGATTGGTGTGCGTCGTTTATACACTGTACGAGTATCTCTGACTAGAAAATCGTTTAGGAGTTTTCTCATATTCTTGGTGAAGTTCGTGTGTTTGTTTGCTTTTTCTTTGGTTGCATAGCCACATCATGACCTCGCGAAGGAAAATCCTTTCTTTGAAAGAAAAAGGGAATGTTATAAATACAATCGAGAAAGAAAAACTGTCGATTCGGGATGCAGCTAAGAGGTTTTTGTTTTTCAACATGATAG
>OZ017740.1:193598702-193623702 GCA_963969285.1 Odontomyia ornata | reverse complement strand
TTTTTGTGGTTGAGAGGTATATGTCATTTAATCAAAGAGTGTGAGGCTTCCATGCTTGCAAGCTACTGAACTACCCACTAAACACCTCCTCTGTCAACCCAAGAACCTAGCCTGGAAACGTTGGACATAAAACTTTGGGCAAGGTCTCGTTTTGCTATGCCATGAAGTGCCTTCAAGCTGGGGGATCCCTCTTCTAGCGGGAGGGAAGAGCCGAAGAGGAAATGCCAGACAAGCGATCCCCCAGCCCCAACGCCCCTGGCTGCTGTGAGCCCATCTATCTCTTAAGACTGCCCAAACATAATGTGTCACCTGGTTCCATTTGTCAACCAATTCGAGCAGCACCGTAACTATAATATCAGGGGTGAGCTCTAATGTCACTCTGTACATATCTTTTCACGGCCTGTCTCATTTTGTGCAAGCAAAAATGTGTGGAAGGCATTGTCTTACTCTCCTACTCAGAGCCGACAGTTACCAATCTTGTGCAGGTAAGACTGAAAATACCCATGCCCGCTACAAAGCTGGGTCGGATAAAAGTCAGTGTCACCATGCCTTCAATTTGGCCACGGTCTCATATCCGGGATGAAGCACGCTGTACACCTGCCCTTCGTGTACTTCACCCAGTCAGTTGTTGAGCAAGCACTGTCTCTCGTCGCATGCAACCGTCTCCCTTGCGTTATCACTTCAACGCAGGTAAATAGCGCGGCGCTCTCTAGCATGGAGGGCAACAGGTATCACACCTGCTATAGCTCTCATCATCGAATCAGAGGCTGCCGGTTATGAAGATGCAGTCCTCAGTGCTCCTCTTCTCTATACCTGTGCCAATCGTTTTTGGTATACCCCCTTACTGAGAGGGTTAACCCATATTTCTGCTCAGTATAGTACCATTGACCCTACAGTACTCATCAATAGGCGTCTTCTTGATGGGCTGGGTCCCCCTACGTTGGCCATAAGTCAACTCAGAACTGATACTCCCAAGGCAGCCTTCTCAGCCGTTGCCCTGATTTGCTTAGAGAAACTCATCTTCGAGTTGATAAGCAGCCCCAGGTACTTCACCGCTGGCTTCGTATCAATTATTATAACTCCAATACTGATTTTTCTTACTCTAGGGGTTTTCGTTTCTGTCAAGATGACCACTTTGGTTTTCTCCAGTGCTAAACTGAACATCGAGTCTCTCACTCGGCGCATTAGCCTACCCAGCCTAAGCTGTTCAATGGTGCATCTAGCAACCAGAGCCACAACATCATCCACATAGCCGATCAAGCGTGACTCATCTGGCACCTCCAGTCTCAGTAGCCCATCGTAGGATGCATTCCACAGGTCTGGACCAAAGAGAGATCCCTGGACAACATCCGATGTAACTTCCATCTATCATTCGGCCTTTTTCATGCCATAAAGCAGGCTTTGGTCCTTCAGATAGTCTCTCAGAAGCTGCATCAGATATTCTGAGACTTGAAAAGTGGTTTCCAGCGTAACAAGAACATCCACCCATCTAGCGGAGTTGAAGGCGTTCGTGACGTCACCAACGGCACGATTCGCCACTTGGTGTGGCTATATGCTTCTGCCTTTGGGACCGTGCTCATCACCTCTGCAATCGAATCAATAATGGAGCGTCCTGCTCTAAACCCGTATTGCCGTACTGTCTTCTCTTGATGAGTTTCTCCAGCACGATATGCAGACGGCGATCCAGAATTTCCCTTCCCCTTGCTAATCAGTACAAGCGTCGCCACCTTCCATCGTGCCTGTGAAACCCATAGGCAAGCGTTGAATGTGCTCAGCAGTAAGTCAGGACAATGGTGATAGTCAAGTTGCAATATCTCAGCTGGAATACCATTTGGACCTAGAGTTCTCCTCATTTCAATGAAAGGACTGTCTCATCCAAATCCTGCTGAGTGAAGAGTGGGCACTTGACTGCTGTTTCACCCTGAACACTGTCAATATGGACGGGATGGGCGGGGCAGAGTGTTCGCACTATTTAGTCTTTATTTCCCGCATCATTTATGCAAGGTTTCCGTAGTGCATCAAGCTTCCACATCACTAGCTAGTAGCCAAGGGCCCTCGGATCCTTGTTCACAATGTCTACTAGATCTTGCCAGTAGCGAGCTTTCCTAATGCTAATCAATTTGCAAAGACATTTCCTGGTCGAACTACATGCTGCTACCTGGCTGCATGCTTCATCACGATTCCGTGCCTGCTGAGCCTCACTCTAAAGGTTGTGACACTCTCTTCGCCTTACAGAGGAGCGCCTCGACGAGCTTCTTCACGTCCATCCTTCTGATGTTCTGCTCAATAATAGAAAGTCGAGCGCACGGACGTCAAGAGGCAACGTCACTGATCTCAAGCAGAATGCACTGATGATCACTGACTGAGCAGTCTTCTAATACTCCTCTGTACTAAGGACTCCAAGGCGAGTGTCACGTCCAGTATGGTTCGTTCGCAGCCAATACGGTGCACCATTTAATTGCTTCAGCACTGAAGTCCCCCCCAACGAGTACGTTGCCATCTGCATTCAAGACAGTGCCTTCCGAGGCATTAAGTTTGGCTTGGAAAGATGATATTAAGTTTGGCTTGGAAAGATGATATTTGGCGTTAGGTATACACTAAAGAAATTGTCTCTGGGCATCAAATCCACATGAAACCATCCCCCATCCACAACCCTCTGCCTGGAAATCACTGTTCTGTACCCAGATGGCGGCAGTACAAGTTACATCAGGATACCATCATGACAAACTTTTTTACGATGAAAGTAAAGTCAACGTTTCCCGATCAGATGGGCAATCATATGTCTAGCATAAAGCTAATTAAGAGCTCAAGAAGGCCAACCTTCCTTCTACAATTAAGCATGGCTTAGGCTCAATAATGGGAAAGGGTGCAATATCCACTGCTCGACCGGGTGATTGCATATAATCGAGGGACATATGGACATCATATATTACTTGAATCTCTTTAAAGCAAATATAAAAGAGAGCGCACGAAAACTTGGAATAGAAGAAGATTTTATTTTTTATCAGATAACGACCCGAAGCACAAAGCTCATGTTGTGTGCAAATAGTTGCTCTACCATTGTCCTGATGTGATTTAAACCCCACCGCAGTTACCTGATTTAAATACTTTCGAGCACGCGAGGAGTTACTTGGAGGCAAAATTAAAAAATCATCATAAAATGCAGTTGGTAGCAGCCTTAAAAGATGAATGGGACAAAATTTCGGCATGGAAGCAGTCATACAACTAAAATTAAAATACAACTAAATATTGAAATCCAATTAATTTTTTTTCTAACGTTAAACTTTTTACGAATTCATATTGTGTTCCATTATAACTTTGAGGCTGAAGAACTCTATTTTGTTATGTATGCAATTTCGTTTGTTTTCATTGTAGATATTGTTAAAGTTTTTTTGTTGATAATAAATGTATAGTATATCCACTATACTACTCAAAACAAAAAAGAATGTTAGTAATAGATTTTTAGTTAATTTGTTATTAGGGTATAAACTTATACGAGTATATCCATGCTGTTCCATTATAACCATATATATATATATATATATATATATATATATATATATATATATATATATATATATATATATATATATATATATATATAGATATATATATATATATATATATGTATATATATCTATATATATATATATATATATATATATATATATATATATATATATATATATAGAGATATATATATATATATATATATATATATATATATATATATATATATATAGAGATATATATATATATATATATATATATATATATATATGTATATATATCTATATATATATATATATATATATATATATATATATATAGAGATATATATATATATATATATATATATATATATATATATATATATATATATATATATATATATATGTATGCTCCTATATATACGAGTGTACAAAAAATAAGGTGATATTTGTACAAAAAATAAGGTGATATTTGAATTTAAACTGCGCGCGTCGAAAGATTTGGATAATTATTTTTCTTTTAGGTTGGTACTACTATCAGTGACATCTATTTAAAATTTACATGCCAAAATATTCATTCGTGTTTGATATACGCGTCGTTTTGTGAGCTGCTAAAAGTGAGTTTTTCATTTTTTGCGGTGTCGAAATTTGTTGAATTTGCATCAAATTTTGTTTGCGGAATCAATTTTCTGCTGCCGATACGTTGAGGATGGTGCAGAAAGCCTTTGGTCATGAGGCTTTTTCTAAAAAAAATGTTTAAAAGTGGTATAGTGAGTTCCAAGCCGGCCGTGAACGTGTCGAAGACGAAGAGCATCCTGGGCGACCATCAACCTCTACTTTCTTCGATTATCGTGGTGTTGTGCATTATGAATTCCTTCTGCCGGGCCAAACAGTCAGCAAGGAATATTATTTGAACGTTATGCGTCGATTGCGGCCTAAAAAGGCCTGAATTGTGGAAAGACAATTCTAGGTTTTTACACCACGATAATGCACCATCCCATACTGCACTCGTGATTCGTGATCATTTCGACAAAAACTCAACCCATATCGTTCCGCAACCTCCGTATTCACCTGATCTGATCGTGCGACTTCTGGCTGTTCAGCAAGCTCAAAAGACCGCTCCGGAGAACTGAAGGCCATCCCGGAAGCGACGCGTATCTCAAATACTAATGAATATTTTGACATGTAAATTTGACATAGATGTCACTGACAGTACTACCAACCTTAAAAAAATAATTCTCCAAATTCTTCGACGCGCGCAGTTTAAATTCAAATGCCTCCTTATTTTGTGGTGAAAGTAGTATATCGATGTATAGCACATCTATATATATATATATATATATATATATATATATATATATATATATATATATATATATATATATATATATATATATATATATATAAATACACACATATATATCTATCTATATATATATATATATATATATATATATATATATATATATATATATATATATACATATATAAATTGGGCCCTTTTTGTCACTAGATGGTGTTCGTTGTCATGTATCGAGCGGTACAAATCAGGTTGAGTCAAACTGACATGCGTTTGAAATGTGACATTCCAGTCTATAATTTTCATACGGACAGTTTTGTATTTCGTCATTCGTGTCAGAAGTTTTATTCATTTAAATATGAGTGAAATTTCTGAAAAAGTTCGTTATATGTGACAATATCACTACGATCATGGTGAAAATGCATCGCAGGCTCGTAAAGAAATTTGCGGTGTCTACAGTCAGATGTTTGATCAAAAGCCACCACCAAGTGATGGTTTGCTCGCTTTCGTTCTGAAAATTTTGATGTCAAAGATTCACCTTGCTCATGTCGACTAATCACTGAAAAAGTCGATGAAACCTTACAAAAAATTGAAGATGACCGACATATAAGCAGCCATGATATTGCTCAGAAACTGAATATCCATCACCAAAAAGTTTTGAACCATTTGCGTAAGGCTGGATACACAAAGAAGCTCGACGTTTGGGTGCTGCATGAATCATAGAGCTATAAGATATAGAGTGGCTAGCATTCTATAAATGTCTGTACATGAGCGTCTAAAAAATTGATTTGTTCTTTTTCCCCTTTCGTAGCTGCTTCACCTTCGGCAATTTTCGGAACTTCCATATTTCGAATGCAAAATATATTACAGCTTAAATGATGAGAAATTTTATATTTTTAAAAAGCCCGCCCAATTATCTCTTTGCATAACAACTCAGACATATTGCCTACAAGTTTCTTTAGCCCTCATATGGGAAATCTACCATTTAATTATTAAAAACCCTGAAACTGCGTTGCTAAGGATGATACTTTTTCTGGTGAAATTTAAATATTAACATCTAAACTATGTCGAGATTTTCCCCACATTAATTGGTGGCAATAGAAACATATTCATATTTTGTGGGAGAATGAGGCATTCTTGCCATGCAAAGCATATATTTTTATTGATAAAATTTAATTTGAAATCAATGTTTACAAATCTTAATGCCCTGCGAATATTCGGAAACATTCGTAATTCCAATCTGACACTGAGCTGAATAAACAGTTAGATAAATAATTCTACTTGAAGGTATGCGCACGCTCAAAAAGTATATGGCCAAGGTTTTTTTCTAATATTTTGATGAAATCGAATTACCGGCGGTTTGGTATACTCCATAGAGGTACATACAGGAGACGGCGAAAGATCAAATTCATGAAGCCACGAGCTTTTGCCTTTGCTATTGTGATAACTCGCATAGGCTCGAAGCAAATTTTGAAATTGGGGTCGAAATTTCATTCATCATATTATAAGGTGTATCATACTCTTGGCGATAAACTCTATGAGAGTGCAGCGTTTGAAAATTAATTGCTTACTACAAAAAGGAAGCCAAAAAATTGTCATATGTGCTGATATTATTATTCTGGTGGAATTATCTTGCAAACGCTTGAGAGGGTACCACTTTTGACCTACGTAGAAAATTTCATCATTCTAGCTTGTGTGGTTTGCGAGAAAACTTGCAGTGACGCACGAACGGATGTACAGGCGGACGAAAAGACAGATCGCGATTTTAATAGGGCATTGTAAAAATATTTTACAATCCCCTAAAATGGTCTGTTGTATAAATACTTGCAAGTTACGCCATTAAAAATGTTTCCATGATAAACATTCATTACTTCAGTTGCTACTAAAATAGCGAATTGCACTTACCTTCTGATTTTAGGGGGCCATCATTCTGAATGCATGCATTTTTTTTGATTTTGAAAAATATTTCAATCTTAGAGTCTCATCAGGCAATTTGCCCAATCTCATTCAAATCAGTTTCCCTCTAGACAGGGCAAAAGTATTAAATTTTAAATGAAAATGGCGGCGAAAAATATTAGGTTTTAAATTTTCAACTTCTTTATTTTTTATCCGATTTTGATAATTATTTGGTTAGTACAAGGACTTAGTACAATTCTCCATAATCTCAAGTTTCATTAAAATCCATTGGAAAATTTGGCCACTAGAGGGCCACAAAAATCTGAAAAAATCGCATATTTGCATCGCCGCCATTTTGAACTTGAGCATGTATGTACACCAAAATAACAAAATGTTTCGATCTAATTGTTTTCTATCTTGTATATAAATTTCATTCACATCGAATGAAAATTGGGTCTTTTAGAAGCTTTTGAAATTCCAAGCTTCAACTAGCCGCCATTTTGTTTTTGGAGACCTGATCTCTAGTTTTTTCACATAATTCTTTAGACATTTACAGTCATTACCAAAGAACCGATTTTAATAAACATCGGTTGAAAAGTTTGGTCACAACAACAACATCCAATGCTTACACGCTTTCGACGTCTGAGCGGCCACCATTTAGTTTCAAAAGGTTCGACTTTGGATTTTTTATTGTGAAATTCATTGCATACTTCAACAAACCTCTGTACCAAATTTCATACAAATAGTAGCCATGGTTCGGTCAGAAATGAAATCACGAATGTTTGTCTAAAATGCCGCCATTTTGTTTTCCCTCGACCGATTTAGCTGGTTAAACAACTTAACTGAGATATTTACGCAATACGCCTTTCTTAAAAATTTTGTCAAAATTGGAGCGAAATTGTGACCTCTAGCATAGTCACCATTTTCATTATATCATATATATATCATATATATATATATATATATATATATATATATATATATATATATATATATATACATATGTATATATATATATATATATATATATACATATACTTATATATATATATATATATATATATATATATATATATATATATATGTATATATATATATATATATATATATATATATATGTATATATATATATATATATATATATATATATATATATATATATATATATATATTCAATAACTTTGTTTATTTGATATCCGCAGGCCAATCCTCTTTTTTCTTTAAAAGCCGTCGGGCCTTGCTTAGTTGTGTGAGCAGACGCGTTTCGACTACTTTGAGTCATCTTCAGTGTCTAAAGGATGTGTTGAAGGGAGCGACTTTATATAGTCGTAGGATGGGTAATTAGCGAATAGGTAATTAGCGGATGGGTAATTAGCGGATGGGTAGTTAGCGGATGGGTAATTAGTGGATGGGTAATGAGGTCAGGAAGTAAATTACTCAATTATACCAGGTAGGGGGATATTATGTTTTTGTTTTTTTGCTTGTTGGCTGTCCGTTTGTTCTGTTTCATCTCGTTTCCGTTTTCGACTAAGAGTGTGGTCTAGGACTGAGAAAATTGCGTCGGAATTGGTAACAAGTTGTTCGTTGATAATGTCACCGTCTGTCTTTCTATGTTTATAAATTTCAAGCCTTTCTAGGATGTCAAGTCTCGGTCCTTTGTTTTGTTTGTGTAGCAATTTCATAGAGTTTGTCATAGCATCAGGCTCATGTGCGTGGTTTTGTAGGTGCGTCGCATAATTGGAGTCTGCCTTGTTGTATAAGAAAGATCGTAGGTGCTCTTTGTATCTTGTCGTTAGTTTTCGTGTTGTCCTTCCTATATATACCATGTCGCAGTCCTTGCATGTCAGTTTGTATATGCCGCCGCCTTCGTATATCGATGTGTCATTCAGTTTTGGCTTCAGTTTGTTTCCAATGTTGTTGTTCGTTTTGAATGCAGTTTGCAATTTGTATTTCCTAAGGAAGTTTGATAGTTTGTATGTCTCTTTGCCTACGTATGTTAACGATACCCACTGTTGGTCGTTCTTATGAGTTTCCGTCGGTTGGCGTTCCTGTTTTTGTTTGTACTGTGTGACTAGTTTGTCAATGTCGCATTGTTTGTATCCGTTATTATTAGCTATTCTGTAAATGTTGTTTAGTTCGTTGGAATAGTTAGTAGGAGTCATGGGGATGGAGTGAAGCCTCTGCACCATTGATCTGTACGCTGCTAGCTTATGTTGTGCGGGGTGGTTAGATGTGTCATGTATGGTATGATCAGTTGTGGTTGGTTTTCTGTATATTTTGTAGTCCAATCGTGTTTGTTCACGTGTCACAGTTAGGTCCATATAGTTGAGTTGTCCGTTTGTTTCTTTTTCCATAGTGAACTTTATATTCGGGTGAATTTCATTCATATAGGCAAGTAGTTCGTCTTGTTTATTTTCTTGTGAGTCAATAACAATGAAACAGTCATCCACATATCGTCTGTAAAATATTACATTGAATCTTTTGACAACTTTGGGTATAAAGACTTCTTCCAAAGATTGTAAGAATATTTCTGACATTATTGAGGACATTGGATGTCCCATACCCAGACCGTCTTTGGCAATGTATGTGTTGCTATTGAACTTAAAATAGTTCTGTTTGATTGTGGTCTTTATGAGATTGAGTATTTGATCTGTGAATCGTCGGCTGTTGTTGAATGAAAGTTTTTCTTTTAGTATGGCCAGTGTTTCATCGACAGGGATAGACGTATAGAGGTTGGTGATGTCTAATGATAAAAGTTGACAATTTTCAGTCAATTTTAAAGAAGTGGTAGAATTTGCTAGCTCGCGGCTGTTCTTTAATGCGTATTTGTCGTCAAGGTGCACGACATCAGCCATTATCGTTGCCAAGTACCGTGCTAATTGGTATGCAGGAGCTGGGCGGTAGTTGACAACAGGACGGATAGGAAAATTGGGTTTGTGGAGCTTAGGTTGTGCTTTAAGGGGTGGTGTGCATGGATTTGGGTTTATGTAGCGTTGCCTAGTATTAGGAGGAATAATTAGTGGGGATTGTATAATGGCAGTACGTAAGTCCGCTTGGAACCTATTGGTGGGGTCTTTGTTTACCAGTTTGTAGCCGTTGGCGTTAATGAAGTCTATTGTTTTTTGTACATAGTCCGTTGTTTTTAGGATCACCGTTGTATGTCCTTTGTCAGCCTTCGTCACTGTTAGTAGGTTATCCGTTAGCTTTGTCTGAATGTGTCTTAATATCTTATGGTCTTCGTGGAAATCCGTTTTGTTTATGCTAGTGCGTATTTTTTGTAGTATGTCTACTGCAGTATGCCTTGCATGTGTCTGTTGTTCCTGCGGCAGTTTGTTAATGGCTAGTTCAGTGTCGATTACTAGTTGTTCTAGGTCTTTGTTGCGGTTTGTATTATGTAAGTTGTGTTTCAGTCCCTTATTTAACAGCTCCATTTCTTGTGTCGTAAAAGGCGTATCTGATAGGTTTACAGTCCGTGGATAGAAAGTTCTGTTCGCTGGTGTGGTCATTTTGTTTTGTTTTTTCATCAATTTGTCAAGTTTTTTCGTCATGGTCTCATATTTAGTTTTGAGCTGAATATCAATGTTTTGCCTCACGTCATTATAAAACTGTAGAAAGTTTTCAGTTTGTATAGTGTTAGTTAATTGTAAGTGTGAGTGTAGTAGTTGTCGGTTGATTTCGTCCTTTTTTATGTACAGTGTTCTTATTTCGTTTTTAATGCGGAGCATCTGTGCGCTACGTTGTGTGTTACGTGCAGCGATTGTGTTTTGTTTTATCACGATTCTTGCAAATGCTGGTGTAATGTTGTTTTTCAAGCACTGTTTGTTGAACCATATGTTTGCTATTGTTTGATGAAGTTTCAGGGTACGGTTGTGGAATGAACGCAACAGTTTTGCCTGGCTGGCAGTGTTGTAGTCAATAACTTTGTTTATTTGATATCCGCAGGCCAATCCTCTTTTTTCTTTAAAAGCCGTCGGGCCTTGCTTAGTTGTGTGAGCAGACGCGTTTCTCTCAAAGTAGTCGAAACGCGTCTGCTCACACAACTAAGCAAGGCCTGACGGCTTTTAAAGAAAAAAGAGGATTGGCCTGCGGATATCAAATAAACAAAGTTATTGACTACAACACTGCCAGCCAGGCAAAACTGTTGCGTTCATTCCACAACCGTACCCTGAAACTTCATCAAACAATAGCAAACATATGGTTCAACAAACAGTGCTTGAAAAACAACATTACACCAGCATTTGCAAGAATCGTGATAAAACAAAACACAATCGCTGCACGTAACACACAACGTAGCGCACAGATGCTCCGCATTAAAAACGAAATAAGAACACTGTACATAAAAAAGGACGAAATCAACCGACAACTACTACACTCACACTTACAATTAACTAACACTATACAAACTGAAAACTTTCTACAGTTTTATAATGACGTGAGGCAAAACATTGATATTCAGCTCAAAACTAAATATGAGACCATGACGAAAAAACTTGACAAATTGATGAAAAAACAAAACAAAATGACCACACCAGCGAACAGAACTTTCTATCCACGGACTGTAAACCTATCAGATACGCCTTTTACGACACAAGAAATGGAGCTGTTAAATAAGGGACTGAAACACAACTTACATAATACAAACCGCAACAAAGACCTAGAACAACTAGTAATCGACACTGAACTAGCCATTAACAAACTGCCGCAGGAACAACAGACACATGCAAGGCATACTGCAGTAGACATACTACAAAAAATACGCACTAGCATAAACAAAACGGATTTCCACGAAGACCATAAGATATTAAGACACATTCAGACAAAGCTAACGGATAACCTACTAACAGTGACGAAGGCTGACAAAGGACATACAACGGTGATCCTAAAAACAACGGACTATGTACAAAAAACAATAGACTTCATTAACGCCAACGGCTACAAACTGGTAAACAAAGACCCCACCAATAGGTTCCAAGCGGACTTACGTACTGCCATTATACAATCCCCACTAATTATTCCTCCTAATACTAGGCAACGCTACATAAACCCAAATCCATGCACACCACCCCTTAAAGCACAACCTAAGCTCCACAAACCCAATTTTCCTATCCGTCCTGTTGTCAACTACCGCCCAGCTCCTGCATACCAATTAGCACGGTACTTGGCAACGATAATGGCTGATGTCGTGCACCTTGACGACAAATACGCATTAAAGAACAGCCGCGAGCTAGCAAATTCTACCACTTCTTTAAAATTGACTGAAAATTGTCAACTTTTATCATTAGACATCACCAACCTCTATACGTCTATCCCTGTCGATGAAACACTGGCCATACTAAAAGAAAAACTTTCATTCAACAACAGCCGACGATTCACAGATCAAATACTCAATCTCATAAAGACCACAATCAAACAGAACTATTTTAAGTTCAATAGCAACACATACATTGCCAAAGACGGTCTGGGTATGGGACATCCAATGTCCTCAATAATGTCAGAAATATTCTTACAATCTTTGGAAGAAGTCTTTATACCCAAAGTTGTCAAAAGATTCAATGTAATATTTTACAGACGATATGTGGATGACTGTTTCATTGTTATTGACTCACAAGAAAATAAACAAGACGAACTACTTGCCTATATGAATGAAATTCACCCGAATATAAAGTTCACTATGGAAAAAGAAACAAACGGACAACTCAACTATATGGACCTAACTGTGACACGTGAACAAACACGATTGGACTACAAAATATACAGAAAACCAACCACAACTGATCATACCATACATGACACATCTAACCACCCCGCACAACATAAGCTAGCAGCGTACAGATCAATGGTGCAGAGGCTTCACTCCATCCCCATGACTCCTACTAACTATTCCAACGAACTAAACAACATTTACAGAATAGCTAATAATAACGGATACAAACAATGCGACATTGACAAACTAGTCACACAGTACAAACAAAAACAGGAACGCCAACCGACGGAAACTCATAAGAACGACCAACAGTGGGTATCGTTAACATACGTAGGCAAAGAGACATACAAACTATCAAACTTCCTTAGGAAATACAAATTGCAAACTGCATTCAAAACGAACAACAACATTGGAAACAAACTGAAGCCAAAACTGAATGACACATCGATATACGAAGGCAGCGGCATATACAAACTGACATGCAAGGACTGCGACATGGTATATATAGGAAGGACAACACGAAAACTAACGACAAGATACAAAGAGCACCTACGATCTTTCTTATACAACAAGGCAGACTCCAATTATGCGACGCACCTACAAAACCACGCACATGAGCCTGATGCTATGACAAACTCTATGAAATTGCTACACAAACAAAACAAAGGACCGAGACTTGACATCCTAGAAAGGCTTGAAATTTATAAACATAGAAAGACAGACGGTGACATTATCAACGAACAACTTGTTACCAATTCCGACGCAGTTTTCTCAGTCCTAGACCACACTCTTAGACGAAAACGGAAACGAGATGAAACAGAACAAACGGACAGCCAACAAGCAAAAAAACAAAAATATAATATCCCCCTACCTGGTATAATTGAGTAATTTACTTCCTGAGCGCATTACCCATCCACTAATTACCCATCCGCTAATTACCCATCCACTAATTACCCATCCGCTAATTACCTATTCGCTAATTACCCATCCTACGACTATATAAAGTCGCTCCCTTCAACACATCCTTTAGACACTGAAGATGACTCAAAGTAGTCGAAACGCGTCTGCTCACACAACTAAGCAAGGCCCGACGGCTTTTAAAGAAAAAAAAAAAAAAAAAAAAAAAAAAAAAAAAATATATATATATATATATATAAATATATATATATATATATATAAAGTACTCTACGCAATAGGTAAATTTCTCTTGAGAAATTAACCTAAAATTAAAAAAAACCTATTCCAAAGTAAGAAAGATGAATAAAATTTTTTAAAAGCGGTGCTATATTAGTTATATTACAAGATGGTTTAATATCACCTCCATAAAATTTATTTCATCCTTTGTAGGGCACTTTGAAGTCGGTTTTCTTCATTTTCCGGTAAATAAACAAATATTTTCAAATTAAACCGCCATGCATGCATTTCTGCATTAATTGGCTCGATTTTCAACAACAATTTCAGTCCCATCACCACGACTCCGGAAACCTAGAAAAACATTTTTAAATTCAACCGACCAGTTTTCGAAATTAATTAAACAGCTCCCATATTGTAGGTGCACTGCACTGATACGAGATTTCGTATTTTAGAAAACCTTCAAAGTTTTTCAATTAAAACGTTTACTCCGATACATGAAACTTTTACAAGCACCTTCGCAACATAAAAACGAATTATTTTCAACAATTTAATCTGAACACCATTATGGACGGAGCCGACGAAACTTCAGCATTTGCGCGGAACATCTATTTCACATGCAATTTGCACTTTGATAATTATGAACTTTCACTTAAAAACACAATTAATTACTTCAACACGAAGCTTTAAGGATAACTTAGGCTCATTTAAATCCGTAGGAATACAAATCAGAAAAAAAGCGCGTAAATACTTACAATGCAAGCGAGTTTCAGTTACATGTTATCGGAATTCTATGACCGGCGTCAAATCTGTTTAAACCGAGAAAATCTTTCAATTCGCGTCTCCCTGGTACCGTTTATAACAGGAACGATTCACACAACATTCGAAATTATGTTTTCATTCACGAAACGCACCGAAAACCTGGGCGGACACAGAAAACATCACGTAAATTATACCCGGACACATAATTGTTTCCTTGACTGCACTTTACTTACCTAAATAATGAAAAATACTCGATGACGCTTTCACATTTTTACTCACGTTTACACATTGAACACTTTATTTTCGGAATCACCCGAAACAAGCGTTTTCATTGATAATTTTAAAAAATTACGATCTTTGATGGAATTTTCGCAAGCATTGTCAACGGACTGTTTTCCATCAGCTGAAACATTATTTCCGGAATCAGGGGTGGCACAATTGTTGATTTCGATCGAAAACTATTTAAATGTGGCGCACTTCGTAGTTTGTTAGTACATTTTATGGAAAAGAAAGAAGTTTATTGAACAATATTTGGAGGCATTGTTTACAATTGTAAATGCTGTATGATCATTAGAGAGAAAACTAAAATTAATGAAATTTTTTAGCTATTTCGAAATTAATTTCGAACAATGATAGCATTTGGACAATCATACGTAAGCTCATTCGTGAAAGTCCAAAAGCTTTCGAAAATTGAAGTATACGTACATGAAATGTTTGTTCGTATTGAGCATGTATTAAGAGACTTCAATATTTTATATGGGAAATGAAAGCTCGCCGTCTCCAGTGTATATCTCTATGGTATACTCTAAATTACCAGAAATTTTACTCCTCAAAATGCTTAATCATTGAATATCTACAAGAACCCAGTTTGAAAGAAATTTATTTGTTAACTCTTTTTTAATTTATTGTTGATGAAAAATATACATGCACCTTTAATTTGTCTAAACCATTTTTCATATTTCAGTTGGAGAAATGCTCGCGTTTTTTTGATTGCAGCCGAACTGAAGGAATTGTCAAAACAAGACTAACAATCTGTTTTGATTGATGTTCGTTGTGATTTATGGGCGATTTTAATAAGTTAATTGCGTCGGACAAATTGTTCAGCGATAAAAATTACAAATCGTGAGTGCTATTTAATTTGTGATTGTGTAGACAGTGATTTTTAAAGACTAATATAGACAATGAAGTGTGTCATTTTCACTTGCAGAAATTACACTTGTTTGCGGCCATTCGGGGTGTCGTTTCATAGGTAAATTTAAGATAATTAATGAATTTTTAACTTTCGCATTGATTAGGTCAAAATAGATGCCTCTTTCAATAATAATGTAGAAATTATTGGTTTGTCGGTCAACAATATTGTTTACAAAGGCGTGGCTTAATCTTTGGCTCGAGCTTTTGACACTCACCTGAATTTTTTGTGCGCTAAATTTTCTGCGAACCCATTGGCATAGTTCAAAAGTTGTATTCGTAGGGCCAATATAGATTGAGTCGAATAGTTTCGCTCAGTATTTAGTATAAAAATAAAGATCAATGATTTTTACAAGTGTAAAGTTCCGCTGAATACTTACATCTATTAAAGTTATAATGGTTTTTAATATTGAAATTAATCTCATGTATCCGATGATAACAGCTTTCCTGGAGACGAACCCAGAAGATCAATTTGGATCAAGCGGTTAGGAAATTCAATCCGAACTGTAAAAAAACAGTGTGATCTGCAGTAAACATTTCAAAGAAGAGGATGTCTTTTGATATCCCTCTAAAACTGTTTTGAGGGAAAATGCACTTCCTGAATTATTCGTCTCATTTGAGCAAACAAACGTAAGATATAATTTTTAACAGTAATACCTGTATAATATACAAAATATTTCCTTCTCTCAGAATGTTCCTGGAATTATGGAAAGTGTTGTTACAAACAACAGTAGCAGCACATCTTTGTCCCTGGAATGTTTTCGATCCGATAATCAATCACATGGTAGGTTTATTAACACTTTTAGGAATTTCTATCAAATTGAGTTTTAAATGGCATAAATTGAAAAATGAAACACTTTTAGGTTTTCCCAGAAATCCATGAACCTGAGACTAGGGAAATAGTTTTAGGAAGTAGGATAAGCTCTAACCAGCAGTTTTTAGAAATAAATGTAAGTCTCAAGTATACGTGCATTTTTTAAATAGCCCCCAAACAATTAGGAAAGCTTTCATTAGTAGGGTTTTAGATACGTTTCAATTGGTAGTAACAATATTTTTGCACGTGTTTAACAATAGCTTATTCCAAAATTCAAGTGAGCCAACAATACCAGTAAGATATTCAATTATTAGCTACGTATTTTTGCCCATTTTGGTTAGAAATAATTTAATTTCCAGTATTTGGAAAGCAGACCATTTGAAACAATTATACTGGATTCGTTGTCCGGTCAAAATGTAAAGAGATAGGAAGCAATAAAAATATGTGCTTTTACAGGCACCTCTAGATAGAAGCTGCAGCTCCATACTATAGGCAATTCCTTTACAGGAAAGCATAAATTCAGCAAGAAATATGGTACTTATGAGTCTTAATTTTTCATCGAAGTTTTTATTTATATTATAAATTCTTACTATTATGAAGAGTTACATAGTTGTATATCCGTCAACACTATCGACAAGAAATGCTGAAATTTTAGATCGGGGTTTTACAATGAATTGTGATGAATGCTCAGAAGTATACTTTAATTACAGTATGAATGTAAAATTTGCGTCATAATTTTTTTTTACAGAGTTTCGATATGAACAATTTGCCAGCACTAAGGACATTCTGTGGAGAAATTCGTGACACTTCGGGATTTGATGTAAGAAATTTTTTAAAATATGAAATTGATTAACTATAAATACATATGTTTGCTTTATTTCGGAATACTACGAAACTTTTCATTATGCAAACTGATGTTGCACTTGAAAATAATACCCAAGCGAGTCTGAACATTACAGAAGGAATGGATACTGCTAGTGATTTTATCGAAAATATATTTGACGTAATGAAGTTTATGCTAAATTTTTGCCCAGATTTTCATTAGTTTTCTTGTAGGTTGCGCCTAACCTAGATGCAAATCAATGCAATAATAATGGACTTTCAAAAGTAAGTTTCGTGTATGTTTTCAGGGTTATTGGGGCTTTTGTATTTGTTTTTATGTTTAGAATATTCAATCTCTAGCAAAAAATGAGCATATGATTTCAAGCATTTTTATGTTAACATAAAGACGATATGGGCTCATATCTCAAGCAAATCACTTATGTTCGAAAAAGCAAAGCATTTAGTAACTTCTTTGTTGTGAATTAAGAATTCACATTTATTTTATCAGCCCGATTAAAAAAAAAAGGTTTATTTAATGAAAAGGTAATCTTTAAATTGAATCAGATCTCATAATTTTTGCTGGATAATCTGTGTTTAGATGTGCCAGTTCTTTTAGCATTCAGTGTGTTTAGATTATCGTGGAATATATGCAGGGTACATTTAGCTAGTTACGAATTTATTCTTAGAAAATCTACATTTATACAGGATACAAAGAGTAAGTGCCAATTGCCAACGTGCAGATATAACAGGAACAAAATTGAAAAACTGCAGGCAGAGTTTGCTTCAATGAGAAGAAAATCAATGAAAAAAACAAAATCATCGATTCGCTAAAAAAGCGTTTGGTCCGCAGTAAAAAGAAGACTTCGAATTTGGAGGGTTTGCTTAAATCCTTGAAGCAGAAAAAACTTATCAGCAAAGATATGCAGCAAGTGATACATAATATAAGTGAACCCTGTAAGCAAACGCTAGAGAAACAATTATTCCAACGAAGAGTTTGGAGCGCTTCAAAGCCATTTGATCCTACATTACGAGCATTTGCCCTTAATTTAAATTTTTTGTCGCCAAAAGCATATGATTATGTACGGTTGACATTTGGTAAGTCGTTGCCACATAGTAGAACGATCCGAAGGGGGTACGAAGGAATCGGATGTGTACCAGGTTTCACTAGCGAAGCGTTAGAAGCTATAATAAATGTCGTACGAGTAGCCGACAACGAAAAACGATGAAATGAGTATCAGGTAACATGTTGAATGGGATGGCCTACGAGTATATGGATACGTAGATGTTGGTGATGATGAAAACGTGGACCAGATAGCCACGCAAATGCTTCTATTCATGGTGGTTTTCATAAATAAATCTTGGAAAATTCCGATAGAATTTTTCCCAATTGCGTCAATTAATTCAGAACAAAAGGCCAATCTTGTTTCACATTGCGTTAACCATTGAGTTGAAACCGGGATTGAAGTTGCTGGAGTGACTTTTGATGGACTAGCATCAAATTTACAAATGGCTGAACTGTAAGCTTCAGATATTCACTGCTTGAAATCAAAAGGCTACATACAAATAGATGATTCACTGGCAAAGTATATAGTTCACCCTGATAGTTGCCATATGTTATGTTGTGCCGCAATGCATTGGCAGACCTGACAATTTTTAAAGATCAAGACAGCAATAATTGGGAATATATCGTTTCACTGCTTGAGCTAGAGGAAAATGAAGGGCTGCATCTTGGTAATAAATTGAGAAAGGCGCACATTTGTTTCCATTCTCAAAAAATGAAAGTTCGTTTGGCTGTACAAACTTTCAGCAACTCAGTTGCGGATGCTTTAGATTTTTGTAGGGTGTCTTTACAGTTGGAACAGTTCGCTGGTAGCCAAGCAACAGCAAATTTCATTCGTATTTTCAACCAAATATTCGACATTTTAAACTCGAGAAAACTGTCAGCATATCCTCCATCAAAACAAGCTCTATGTGAGAAAAATGTAGAACTCATTTATGCCTACAGTTGTGATTATGTTAAGTACATAAAAGAATTGAAACTCCTTTCTGGTACACTAGTGATTGAATCAAATAGAAGGGTAGGGTTTAAAGGCCTTATTGTTGGCTTACAGAATATAAAGATTTTGTACGAGCGTTTCATTTTGACAAAAACATTGAAATTTATTCCCCTATACAAGTTCAGTCAAGATCATCTAGAATTATTTTTTGGATCAATACGAGCAGGCTCAGGAAATAACAATAATCCAACAGTAAGACAGTTTAGATCTCGATACAAAAAAATTTTATTTCGCACCCAGATTAAAGATGGAGGAATGGGCAACTGCATTCCATTAGAATACATCCCTATGTTAAATGTAAAAAAAAGTTGTACTCTGAGTCAGATCAATTTGAGTGCCGAACGCACTTCAATGGTTAAAGAGATGTTTTTGATGAGAATGCAGCGAATGACGAATTTATTGCGGAATACAACTTTGCTACACAATTGGAAAAACTTTCATCATATGCGGAACATGTTGTGGAATATATAGCAGGGTTTGTTGTTTTCAAATTGTTCCGCGTTCTCAAATGCACTGAATGTATTGCTGCAATACAAGGTAAAGTTAATGCGAACTCATTTATCAAATTTGAAAACAATGGAGGTTTGAAAGCGCCATCTCAAAGTGTTGTAGAAATTTGTAAAAGGACCGAAGAAGAAATAAGACGAGTTCCACGATGCAATCGCCAAGGGATTCTCAATAAGGAATATTTTGACAGAATATCTATCACAGTTAAAAAAATGCATTGAAAATAATTTATTCCAAGATTAGTCGAAGCACATGCTGGAAACAATGCACTATAGCCGGCTAATCAAATTAGTTACAGAAAAATATTTGCAAACTAGATATTATTTCATCGCTACGAAATCGTCAGAAAAAATATCTCTCCGACAGAAATTCAATAAATTAATTCATTTTAAAGGAATGTAGAGCCTACTTCTAAAATGTTTGTCCACTTTTCAAGCACTTCAATTTTTTCCTTTCTAAAGCCAGTGCCTTAATTCCGCCAAAGCCGGTCCCAAGACCGAAAAAGGAAGAGAGAGGTGTGGTATAATGATTTAATCAATGGTTGAGATAAAATTAGTTGCATTTTCGTTAACATTCAAACGACTAAGAAACTACAAAGCAATTTTTTAAATATTGCTTAACTTTTGTCTGATTTTGATACTTGCAAGTAACTCATACGCTCCTTTTGAGCCTCAGGATTGTAGAACGAATCAATAATGCGTGTCGTTTATTTTGTAGTTTAAAAAGGAGCTTAATAATTTTCATTGGTTTCAAATTCATGCAGATTTCAAGTTTTCAAAATTAATGCAAATCCAATATGGACGTTTGAGTAAACGTTTTCGAGGCTACTCTTATTAAGCTAAAAAGTTTTAAAATGAATTCAACTTATTACTAACAAATTATTTACCCGAGAAAATTTTCAGGAAGCAAACATATTCGGTGTATTCTTACAGCGCCACAAATGCATAGATTACTGCAGGTTCGTTGCCCCAAAATATCTACGCCACTGTTAAATTTTTGTTGGTATTTGTAAATTTCTTCAAGTGTTTGTAAAAAGGGGGCGATTACGACGCAAAAGTGGCTTATCGTCCTCTCTATATCTTATAGCTCTATGGCATGAGTTAACACAAAAAAATTTGATTGACCGAATTTCCATTTGCGAAATGCTAATAAAACGCAACGAAATCGAGCCATTTTTGAAACAAATCATTACGGGCAATGAAAAATGAGGAAGAAACGAGGATGTCGTTCGAAAAAGTTAAGGGTCAAAAAAAGGTGAATCACAACAAACGACTTCAAAACCAGGATTGACACCAAATAAGGTTTTGCTGTGTGTATGATGGGATTGGAAGGGAATTGTTTATCATGAGGTCCTAGAACCTGGCCAAACACTCAATCGGTCTGTACTGTCAGCAATTTACTAGATTCCAACAAGTAAATCAAAAAAACCGACCGGCATTAATGAACAGAAGGGACGTTGTCTTCAATCGGGACAATGCTAGATATCACACATCTTTGATGACCCGGCAAAAATTGACAGAGCTTGGCTGGGAAGTTTTGATGCATCCACCGTGTAGTCCGAACCTTGCACCATCAGACTACCATTTGTTTCGGTCTCTGCAAAACTTGGTTAATAAAAAGAAATTCACTTACAAAGGGACTCTGAAAGTTACTTGGCCAAGTTTTTCGCCGATAAAACACAGAAGTTCTACACAGATGGAATAATAGCTCTACCCAAAAATGGCAGTTTGACTCAATCTGATTAGTATGGCTAGATATATGACAACGAACACCATCTAGTGACAAAAAAGGCTCTATATATATATATATATATATATATATATATATATATATATATATATATATATATGTATATATATATATATATATATATATATATATATATATATATATGTATATATATATATATATATATATATATATATATATATATATATATAGATACGGGTATATATATATATATATATATATATATATATATATATATATATATATATATATATATATATATCTATATATATATATATATATATATATATATATATCTATATATATATATATATATATATATATATATATATATATATAGTATATATATGGCTCAAAGATATAACGGAACGGCATGGATATGTGTATAAGCTTATACCCTTACAACAAATCAACTAAAAATCTGTTACTAACATTGTTTTTTGTTTTGAGTAGTATAGTGGATATACATTTATTATCACTAAAATAATTTTAACAATATCTATATTGAAAACAAATGAAATTGCATTACATAACAAAACAGAGTTCTTCAGCCTCAAAGTTATAATGGAACACAATATGAGTTCGTAAAAAGTTTAACGTTAGAAAACAAGTTAACTGAGTTTTAATATTTAGTTGTATGACTGCTTTCATGTGATGTACCATCGAGCTTCACCAATTTTCAACAGAAAGATGCCGAAATTTTGTCCCATTCAACTTTTAAGGCTGCTACCAACTGCATTTTATTTTTCATGTGTTGATTTTTTAATTTTGCCTCCAAGTAATTCCAGGCGCGCTCAATAGTATTTAAATCAAGTAACTGCGGTGGTGTTTAAATCAAATCAGGACAATGGTAGAGCAACTATTTGCACACAACATGAGCGTTGTGCTTCGGGTCTTTATCTGATAAAAAATAAAATCTTCTTCTATTCCAAGTTTTCGTGCGCTCTCTTTTATATTTGCTTTAAAGAGATTCAAGGAATATATGATGTCCTTATTTCCCTTAATTATATGCAATCACCTGGTCGAGCAGTGGATATTGCACCCTTTCCCATTGTTGAGCCTAAGCCATGCTTAATTGTAGAAGGAAGGTTGGCCTTCTTGAGCTCTTAATAAGCTTTATGCTAGACATATGATTGCCCATCTGATCTGGAAACGTTGAGTTAACTTTCATCGTAAAAAAGTTTGTCATGATGGTATCATGATGTAACTTGTACTACCACCATCTGGGTTCAGAACAGTGATTTCAAGGCAGAGGGTTGTGGATGGGGAATGGTTTCATGTGGGTTTGATGCCCAGTCACCATCTTCTTTAGTGTGTACCTAACGCCAAATATCAACTTTCCAAGCCAAACTTAATGCTTTGGAGGGCACTGTCTTGAATGCAAACGACACCGTACTCGTTGGGGGAGACTTCAATGCTAAAGCAATTGAATGGCATGCCCCAAACAGATCCACGGGGAAAACAAATCCTAGAAATGGCGGCCAAAACGGTGCTCGTCAAACTAAACACCTAAAATATGCCAAATTTCCACCGTATTGGCTGCGAAGAAACCATACTGGACGTGACATTCGCCGAGGTGTCCTTAGTACAGAGGATACACAATTGGAGAGTATTAGAAGACTGCTCAGTCAGTGATCATCAGTGCATTCTGATTGAGATAAGTGATGTTGTCTCCCAAAGTCCGTGCGCTCGACCTTCTATTATTGTGCGGAACATCAGAAGGATGGACGTGAAGAGGCTCATTGAGGTGCTCCTCTGCAGGGCGATTCGCAGGGGGACAGAAGAACTTTCAGTGCAAGACGGGGTGAGCTTAACTGTGAGCATCATCACGACTACTTGCAATGCTCAAAAACCCCAGCACAGCAAGCTCCAGTGTACTGATGGTTGACTGAAGAGCGAAGGGAGTGTCACTACCTTTAGGGTAATGTTCAAAGGGCACCGAACCATGATGAAGCATGCAGGTAGCAGCATGCAGTTCGACCAGGAAATGTCTTCGCAAATTGATTAGCATACTGGCAAGATCTAGTAGATTCGAGGGGCCTTGGCTACAAGCTAGTGATATGGAAGCTTGGCTTAGATGAGACAGTCCTTTCATTGAAATGAGGAGAACTCTAGGTACAGATGGTATTCCAGCTGAGATATTGCAAATTGACTATCACCATTGTCCTGACTTACTGCTCAGCACATGTAACGCTTACCTATGGGTTTTACAGGCACGATAGAAGGTGGCGACGCTTGTGCTGATTAGCAAGGGGAAGGGAAATTCTGGATCACCGTCTGCATATCGTGCTGGAGAAACTCATTAAGGGAAGACAGTACGGCAATACGGCTTTAGAGCAGGACGCTCTATTATTAATGCGATTGCAGAGGTGATGAGCGCGGTCCCAAAGGCAGAAGCATATAGCCACACCAAGCGTCGAATCGTGCTGTTGGCGACACTCGACGTCACGAACGGCTTCAACTTCGCTTTACGGGTGGATGTTCTGGTTACGCTGGAAACCACTTTTCAAGTCTCAGAATATCTGATGCAGCTTCTGAGAGACTATCTGAAGGACCAAAGCCTGCTTTACGGCATGACAAAGGCCGAACGATAGATGGAAGTTACATCGGATGTTGTCCAGGGATCTCTCTTTGGTTCAGACCTGTGGAATGCATCCTACGATGGGCTACTGAGACTGGAGGTGCCAGATGAGTCACGCTTGATCGGCTATGTGGATGATGTTGTGGCTCTGGTCGCTAGATGCACCATTGAACAGCTTAGGCTGGGTAGGCTAATGCGCCGAGTGAGAGACTCGATGTTCAGTTTAGCACTGGAGAAAACCAAAGTGGCCATCTTGACAAAAACGAGAATCCCTAGAGTAAGAAAAATCAGTATTGGAGTTATACTAATTGAATCGAAGCCAGCGGTGAAGTACCTGGGGCTGCTTATCAACTCGAAGATGAGTTCCTCTAAGCAAATCAGGGCAACGGCTGAGAAGGCTGCCTTGGGAGTATCAGTTCTGTGTTGACTTATGGCCAACGTAGGAGGACACAGCCCATCAAGAAAACGCCTATTGATGAGTACTGTAGGGTCAATGGTACTGTACTGAGCAGAAATATGGGTTAACCCTCTCAGTAAGGGGGTATACCAAAAACGATTGGCACAGGTATAGAGAAGAGGAGCACTGAGGACTGCATTTTCATATCCGGCAGCCTCTGATTTGGTGGTGAGAGTTATTGCTGGTGTGATACTTTTTGCCTGCCTTGCTAGAGAGCGCCGCGCTATTTACCTGCGTGGAAGTGATAACGCAAGGGAGACGGTTGCATGCGACGAGAGACAGTGCTTGCTCAACGACTGACACAGTCTTGGGTGAATTACACGAAGAGAAGGTGTACTGCGTGCCTTATCTTGGATATGAGACCGTGGCCAAATTGAAGGCATGGTGACATTGACTTTTATCTGACCTAGCTTTTGAGCGGGCATGGGTGTTTTTTTAGTCTAACCTGCACAAGATTTGTAAGTCACGGTCCCCCAATCGTGGGTTCTGAGTAGGAGAGGAAGACAATGCCTGCCACACATTTTTGCGTGCTCAAAATGAG
>OZ017740.1:193578702-193596202 GCA_963969285.1 Odontomyia ornata | reverse complement strand
CATCAAAATCAAAGGAACCAGAAAATGTGCTGATGCAAATGTTAAGCAGCGATGCAAATGTTGAGCAAGCGATCGTAATCAAGGCAGATTTTCAAAAGCAGTCAACCGAAATAAAAGCGGACCTCAGTAGTCTGAACAAACACATTAAATGCGCCGAGGAAAAGGTTTACCAGGTTGAGGAAAATGTCAGCCAGGTCGAGGAGAGCTTCAACCATGAGATGGAAAAAGTGAAAAAGGAATTGGAAACAGCGAAGGCAGTAGTAACTGCCTTACCAGCTCCGGTTGCAACCACAGCGCAAAGCTCATCCAGCCCCGCAGGGGGAATGATTAACACAATGACAGTGAAGGCAGACGAAAAACGGAGAATAGCAGACAGTCTGGTGCAGACTGAGATTCCTGCGGCGTTCGGGCGCAGCAAAAAAATGATGCAAACGCCCAAGCGTCCTATTAAGGAGATGCGGGAAACTCTGCAGGAGGCTTCAGTTGTTCGAGCGGTGGGAGATAACATAAAGAGCACCGAAAAATCGATTGTCACTGCTGCGATCGTTACCGAAGCGACCAATGCAAGGGTCACAAATCCCGACATTGCAACGAAAAATCCAGAAGCCAACGAGGAGATTACGGCACTAAAAGCGAAGAGTGACCAGACACCGCGTGATTGCACCGCCAACGTTGAAAATGTGGCGGAAGTACTGCACTCGGAAACGGAACGCGATGACCTCTCCCAAGGATGGTTGTAAGGTACAATTGCGGCCCAGCGATACAAAGAAGAAAGACTATTCCGAAAAGCGGGAGATGTTCTGAAAAGAATACAATCTGCATGCGGCTCCCCAAAAATCAGCAAAGCAGCAAAAGCAGGGCTCCTTGAACAAGAGGAGCTCCTAGATCACATAGGGCACTATTGGAGGAGTTGGTTAAGGACCGAAGACGAACAGAAGGCTAAAGAGGCATTTGGGGCGAAATCTAAAGGCGACATGCAGATAGCTCAACCATTAAAAGTCAACAGAAGGATGGCGTCTAGCCCAATCGACGGAGATCGGGATAAAAGAAGGAAGGAAGAGGCACTTGATGGGCGTGGAGCACCAGATCAAGGGTTCGAGACAGTGCTTACAAAACGAGCGAAGAAAACCGCAAAGAAACTCCTTCAAAAAAAGCGAGAAAGTAAAGTTCGCATGGGCACCCAATTAGAAAAAGGACGGGATGCAAACAGGAGAGGCAGAAACCCCGAAGAAGACCCCGGCACCAGGCACTGCTTGTAAGGCCCCAAGATGGCCGATCCTACGCGGAGGTACTGCGGGACATCAGGGGAAACGTAAGGCCCGAAGACACCAATACTACCATTAAAGTAATACGACCAACGTGGTCGGGACACATACTGGTAGAATTCGGAGCAGAGGCCGGCAATAAAGAAGCATTCTGTGACGCAGTAAAGAACGTCCTCGGCAAAAGCGCAACTATAGCCCCGCTCGAGCCGATGGCAACGATCGAAATACGAGACATTGACTTCTGACGGATCTGGCCGAGGTAGAAGAGGCCATCAAAAGGGAGTTCCCTAGCGTGGGAAGCATAAGGCGAGACTGACACCAGAAAACATTACGGGACAACGCATGGCCATAGTCGACTTGACCGAAAAGGACGCCGAACAATTCCTGGACAAGAGCAAAGTACGAATAGGGTGGGTTGTCTGTAGGATCCGGCAAAGAGCAATGCCTCTTCAATGTTTCAAATGCCTTGGTTATGGTCACACCACATAAGTATGCAAAGGACCCGATAGGAGTTCCCTATGTTACGAATGCGGTGAAATGGGACATAAAAGAAAAGAGTGTACGAAGGAGGCACACTGTATTCTTTGCAAGGATGCTGATCCAAAACTGATTTTGGACACGTCTTGGGATCAGGAAAATGCCGGGTATTCCAGGAAGCCCTAGCCAAGGCAAAATCAGAGCTTCGACGACCCTCATCCTGCAGCTAAACCTACACCGCAGATCAACCACCCAAAATCTGCTTGAGCAGTTTGCGAGGGACATGAAAGCCGACTTCTTGATGCTGAGTGAGCAACACCATAATAAAAGTCCTGCATTATGATATTCTGATGAAACTGGTACTGCCGCCATCTGGGTTCGGAACAGTGACTTTCAAGCAGAGAGCTGTGGACGGGGGGATGGTTTTGTGTCGATATCATCTTTCCAAGGCAAACTTAATGCTTTGGAAGGCGCTGTCTCGAACGCAGAGGGCAAAGTGCTGGTTGGGGGCGACTTAAACGCTAAAGCAATCGAATGGGGCATGCCTCAGATGGATCCGCGGGGAAAACCAATCCTGGGAATGGCAGCCAGGACGGCCCTTGTCGTACCAAACTCCGGAAATACGCCGACTTTCCGCAGTGTTGGCTGTGAGGGAACCATACCGGACGTGACATTCGCCTCGGAGTCCTCAGTACGGAGGATACACAACTGGAAAGTATTAGAGGATTACTCAGCCAGTGATCATCAGTGCATTCTGCTTTTGATAAGTGCTGCTGTCTCCCGACGTCCGTGCTCTCGGTCTTCTACAACTGGATGGAACATCGGAAGGATGGACGTCGAGAGGTTCGCCAAGGTTCTCACAGCAGGTGAGCGACTGCAGCGAGCTTCGAAGGGAACGGAAGAACTGGCAGCTCAAGACATTATGAACTCTACTATGAGCATCATTACGACTGCTTGCAAAGCTTCAAAACCCCGGAACGGCAAGCCCCTAATGAATTGGTGGTCAACTGAAATCGCTGAAAAGCAAAGGGGGTGTCACAAGCTTCGACGTGAGGCTCAACGGGCGTGGAACCGTGACGAGGCATGCAACCAGGTGGCAGCATATAAGTCGGCCAGGAAATGCTTTCGCAAATTGATCAGGAAGGCTCGCTGCTGGCAAGACCTAGTGGACAATGTGAACAAGGATCCGTGGGGTCTTGGCTACAAGCCGGTCATGGGGAAACTTGGTGCCCTATGGAAGCCTTGTATACATGACGCGGAAAAGATGGACCCGAAAGTGCGGGGACTCTTCCCCGCCCATCCCGTCCGTGTTGACGCTGTCCATGGTGAAATAGCCGTCGAGTGCCCACTCTTCACACAGCTGGAACTGGAGGAGGCAGTCCTCTCATTGAAAGCGAGGAAGGCTCCAGGTCCAGATGGTGTGCCAGCTGAGGGGTTGCGGCTCGTCTATCACCATTGTCCTGACTTGCTGCTCAGCAGATTCAACGCTTGCCTACGGGACGGGGTTTTCCCGGGACGATGGAAGGTGGCGAGGCTCGTGCTGATCAGCAAGGGGAAGGGAAATCCCGGATCGCCGTCTGCATACCACCCGTTATGCATGCTAGACACGGCTGGGAAAGTGCTAGAGAAACTTGTAATGAATCATGCGACGCCGCTGGTGACCACTACTTACACACTTTGCTGCTAGGTGGCTTGTCATTTCACGTTGGTTGCAACCAGCGCACATCCCACGTCAATTTTGTCGTGGGATGTCAACAGGATTTGACAGCCACATGGGAGTGAAGTGTGGAGGGAGTGGCTGCCACCCATGAGGAAGTCCCGGAGTGTGCCGGCAGTTCAGTCAAATTCAACTCAACCAAATGATGGTGAGTATTGGCAACTCGAATGAGAATACCGACGTCATACACTATAATACACTTCCCGTTTATTGCCCGAACCCAGTGTACAACATGAATGTGAGTGAGAATATTCGTGGACAGGCTAATTCAGACAGAACACCGAGCGCCGCTTCTAATATGGTATATGCAGCCAAAGCGGTGCCAACAAGCATCAATAGGTTTAAAAATAACAGGAAGAAGAACTTTCCTACCAAAATGGTCATCCCAGATATCCATCGACTATTCAAAAGTAGTGGTAAATTTATCAGAAATTGGAATTGGTAAGTCGGCGCAAGCAAAGTTTGTTTTCCGCTTCGAATTAAAATAACGTTTTTTGTAATAGTTAAACTAACTGCGGATATCATCAATCAATCCATGCAGAGAACGGAACTAGATCTACGAGGATACAAAACACCGCAAATAGAAAATTTGGGAGCTACATAGGACCAATTCGATACATAGACTTCTCTGATTATGATCTACGCAAACGTGATGGATGTCCGTATTTGCCTAGATTAAAGTGCCTGCTATTAAACAACGACCGCATAATACGAATGGACGATTACTTGCATGAATCTATCCCCAATTTGGAGTCAGTAGTTCTTACTGGTAGCAAAATTCAAGAGTTGGGCGATTTGGAACCACTCACGCACCTCAAAAAGCTGGAAACATTATGCTTGCTTGTAAACCCCGGATCTACAAAGCAAAATTGTCTCAAGGCAGATTTTAACTTGTAATTGTAAATTTCTCATAGAAAGCAGCGCGAATCGCAGTTAAACAAGTCAAAAATTATGTTCTATTGCAATGTCGTATTACTTTATTATATATAATAACTAAAATTTTAGTTTTAACCAATTAGTAAGAGATAAGGAATGTTATGCACAAAGTTCATTGACGTGTGTGTATAATGAAATAAGACAATTTTCTTTTCTTTTTTTCTATTAAAAACCCATTTCGGATATTGTAAATTAGATTAAGATTAAATATGAATGTATTTGTTGGGAATACATTAACATCATTAGTTTTAAGTCAGTTGAAGATAAGCTGCTAGGATATAAAATATGAACACACTCCGAAAATGATCTTATGAAGAAAAACAGGATAAAATGGAATTGCTCTCTAATGTTTAACTTTAGGGAATGTTGCTTACAATTTTTACGGAATACAATGTTGCATAGACTTTGAAGACGTTGGCGATGCAGTCATAAAAACGATAGGTTTTAATAAGTTGAGTCAGAACAGGGTTGAAAATCTTAGTTAGTAAAAATGGAATTGGCTAGGTTTTTGGATTGAGTTTGTGTCATGCTTTGGATTTTTCTCATCTTTAAAATTTAGAATGTTTTTTTAGAAACTGAGTTAATTCAATTTGTGGTTACGAATTTTCGTAGTTCGGAAAGTGCTTTTCAAAAATTGTTCAACACTGAAGTAAATTTAAAGTGAAAGCTTGATGGATACTTGAATCGAACTGAATTGGCTCTGAAATCGATCTTTATTCTATCGCCTTTCGATATTTCTGTAAAGCAACTTCGCACAACATGCTATTGGAATCACTGTGTTGTTAACATTGATCACTCTATTATGTTGTGAAATAGTGCTATGATACTTCTTAATGACGGATATTGTGGTCCGATTGAAACCCTTCTTGATTTTCATCTGCAAACCCAGTTGGATTTGACTGCAGAATCAAGTCTGCATTTTCGCTTGAATATCTTAGTAGTGGGGAAATCGTATCGTCACATTATATCTTCCCACATTGCAATGAATTAATAATCAAAATGCATCGTAACGATTGTACTGCAAGAGGAGAAGAAGAAGTACAAATATTTTACAATCGTATATATTTACTTTTATTAACTTTTAAGTTTTTTTCTTATTAAATATTTTTTTTCCGATTCCTTTTCCCTTTTTAAATGTTTCTTAAAAGAGTTTCTTGGTTTTATCAAATTAAACGCCATCACTAATTTACCAGCGAGAATAAAATGTTGTTCAATATGTGCAAGAAGGAGCAAATTAAGACCTTAAAGTTTAATTTGATAGAATTGACAATTCATTTCATCTATATGGAACAATGAGTAGATTTTAGATTGTCATTGCTTGCATTTACTAATGTCCAGTGAAATTCAGAAATCAGCCATTTTTTTCACCAATCCCTTTATTTGGTGATTTTGAATTTTAATATTTTCTTATTTTAATTTCTCTCCGATCTAGCTGGCCGACAAGCAGCCACCGCGTGAATGGATTACGGGGCACGGATTGGTTGACCGGTTGGGACCATCCGTTGGCACTACTCAGACTTAACGCCTAGAACCGATGAGAGGTCGGTTCCTCGTACGGACGTAGACTTAAAACCATTACAAATGGCGCCCAACGTGGGGCCAAAACATCCTAAGGGGATAAAAGATTCGCGTCTTCTGACGAGTTGGTCCTTTACGGAGGATGTAAGGTACTTTGGTATTCGAGCCTCACAAACAGGAGCAACGGAATTGTGTGATACACACTAGCAGTCGTTTCACGTGAGTTGTAGCTTCCGTTCTCCTTTGTTTGATTTTTTTTTCTTCGCGACAGAATCCTTCCGATGTGTTGTCCCAGGCTAACCCCTGTAAGGACCTTCTATTTTCTTGATGGAACTGTCAGCCCGATGGGGTTTCTACCTTGCCTTTATGTCGCGGAAGGATTCTACTTATTTCGTATGCGTGATAGACGAGTGGTATCGGTTCAACGTTTGGTGGCGTATGCTGGAGTTGCAGAGCCCGGCATGCTCACACGCGTCGGGAATTTTGACCGCGTACAAAACCGTTACGGTAGCTCACTTGTCTCGTCGAGTCATTTAATGTAGTTTAGAGACGGTTTTTGTAATGTATGTGGGTATGGGGTTAAATTTTGTAAATCGACCGAAAGCACCCTTTCTTCGGCAGACTACCACGCACTCTCATTTCCCTTTGGAGGAGTTGACTGCTGGAAAGGAAAGTATTTATATTTAATAAGTTTTTTTTTGCCTATTGTACGTAAATAGTTCGCCACTATCGGCCACTAAATTATTTTTAAGTTATTTAGTCATATTAGATAGTTACATTTTTTTTTCTTTTTCAGGAAGACATAGCACCAACCACACACAGCAAAGACGAACATGGCAACGAAGCGGACCCCAGATAAGCGTTGGACCAGATCCAAACGGTCCAACCAGCTAACTGCGGGATCTGCTTTGAAGACGTAGTGGAGGGCGTACACAGCGTGCGATTGGAGTCCGGACACCTTTTCCATCGTGCCTGTGTCCAACAGCTCCTCCTAACGTCCGAGCTTTGCCCACTATGCCGGTGACCCATAGAGCGGACCACCGTAGACGTCCCCCTCGGGGCACCCGTCCCAACGCGTGGAGCAGTAGCGAAAGGGGTCCCAGATGCCGAACCACCCCAATCACTGAAAGACTTGCAAGGAGCCGTAGGTGGGGAAGTTCCTGCTGCAGTTGTCGTGGCCGAGGTCACAACCGCGCCTTCCACCCACTCCATTGACACCCTCGTGGCGTTAATGCGAGATATGTCTGAGAGGATCGGCAACTTGGAGGGAAGGCTCCAGAACCTCCCGATGAGCCAACCACCCAGCCGCGTGAGAACTCCGCTTGGCTGGGAGCCCAATCCCAGTGTGGCTATGCTCCACTCTCGACCATCCGAGCAATGGGCCCCACCTCCAAGGAACTCGGGAATGGATCCCAGAGCTCCCGAATATAGACCACGACACAGCACCGCACCTCCGTTGGTACCTCTAGTCCCCGAGGCAGTTTCGTACAACAGGTCAATCGAGGATGCGATTCCCCCCGGGAACGCATTGACACCTTTTCGAGACCCGACGCCTCGTATCATGGAGAGTTGGCGCCTGAACTTTACAGGGTTCAACGATATGATATCGGCGGACCGGTTCCTTTTCCGGATTCAGGCGTTAGTATCCAGCACCCTGGGAGGTGATTCCTCGGCCTTCCTCCGGCATGCACATCTTTTGTTCAGCGGCGACGCTGCCGACTGGTACTGGAGCTTTAAAGAATCAACGCCACGTCCCACTTGGCACTCTTTCAGTGCAGCCTTCCGCAATCGATTTGAGGATGGCTTCACTGAGAGAGAGCTAAGGGAACAATTAAAGAAACGGAAACAAGGCGCTCACGAACCGTTCGACCAGTACTACACAAGTATAGTGAGATTGAGCACTCGCTTGCGAACTACCATGCCCGAGGACGAACTGGTAGAAATTATCAGAGAGAATATGCGCTGGGATCTTCAGAACAGCCTTCTGCATTTTCCCATCAACACCATACAGGGATTGCGCCTCCATGCCCGTAGGCAAGAACAACTGGATGAGCGGCGAGGTACCTTCCGTCCACAACCTCGCATGACGGGACCAAATCCCTGAAATCATCACACCGCGGAGTTGATGGCAGCGGACCGCCTACTTGCAGACCCAGTACCAGTACCGAGGAGTGGAGTACCACAGGAGCTTGAGGACCACGCAATGACTGATCGACCATCCCTTGAAGCAATCACAAGCCCGACGGTCTGTTGGAACTGCCGACAAACGGGGCGTCGGTTCTATGCATGTCCAGCGGAACCGACGCTCTTCTGTTACCGATGCGGGAAGGACACATGTACGCACCTGATTGCGCAAATTACAAATTGCGGAAAAACTTGCCAGCGAGTGCCGCGACCACCCGTCGGCACTCCTAAAACCCGGACGAACCAATGCTGACCCCATCACTAGCTATGACCAAGCTCCAGACATGACTCCCATTCTGCTGGCTCGCACCGCCAAGCGCAGTTCTCCCGAAGTTCCACAACCGACGCCATCTTTTGTCGAGGCGGACGCGCAACGAAATGATAGCGAGGTGAATGTTCCTTGGCCTGTCAAACCCTTCCACTTCAGACTGCGGAATTATTTGGCTACTCGACAGCGCATCTTCCATGAGGAGTTGGCTACAACTGTCCCACCGCGAAGAAAGCGAGCCACGCGTTGGATGCGGAGCTTCCGGAGAAGCGTCAGGCAGTCGAGGAAGGTGCTGAAGGACATACACTTAGACGAATTATTGAGGGATGACGTTCGACCATATGCGTCAGTACACCTCCTGCAAAAACGATTTTCAGGTTTAGTCGATACGGGAGCCAGTGTGAATTGCATATCAGTCGATTTTGCAGGGGAGGTACTGGCAATGCACGCGGACCAAATCCACCATTTTACCACCTGGTTAAGCACGGCGGACGGAACTCGTCACTCTGTAGTGGGAAAAATTACGACGGATGTCAACTTTAGGGGAGTAACTAAACCTCTGGAATTTTACATCATACCTTAATTAACCCAGAATCTTTATCTAGGGGTGGATTTCGTTCGAAAATTTAACTTGGCCCCGGCACTGTTTTCCGGCACGACCCTGGAGTCCGTCGCCACAGTTCCTGACCAAACTCAAACCACTCACTTATTACGACATACACTGGATGTGAATCAACAACTGCGACTTGACTCGGCTATATCGGCTTTTCCATCGCATGAGAATGAAGGTCTCGGGCGGACGGCACTGGTGTTACACACTATAGATGTGGGGGATGCTAAACCCATAAAACAGAGACATTTTGCCATATCTCCGGCGAAGGAAAAGTTGTTTTATGCCGAAGTTGATCGAGTGCTAGCATTAGGCGCGATCGAAGAATCGCAGAGCGCGTGGGCTTCCCCGGTCACCTTAGTTGTCAAGCCGAACAAGGTCCGGCTATGCTTAGATGCCAGACGCTTGAACACCGTCACTGTCAAGGTTGCCTAAAGCCCACTTCATCACGAGCTTAGACCACAAGGACGCCTTCTGGCAAATTCCTTTAGACCCTGGCTCAAAGGAGAAAACAGCCTTCACAGTCCCAGTTTGGCCAATGCATCAATTCGTGACCATGCCATTCGGATTGTGCAATGCCCCTCAAACAATGACGCGCCTTATGGATAAGGTTATACCACCTCATTTACGGCACCAAGTTTGCGTTTACTTGGACAATCTGCTGCTTATAACCGAGACCTTTGACGAACACATCGACCTGCTGCAGGAGGTGGCTCTACGCATACGGAGGGCAGGGTTAACCATCAACATACAGAAGAGTCAGTTTGTGATGACGGAGGTGAAGTATTTAGGTCACATCATTGGGCATGGCAATATCAAAACCGACCCGGGCAAGACTCAAGCGATTGACGTTTTTCCATTACCCAAGACCACCAAGCAATTACGCCGATTCCTAGGCTTATGCGGATGGTACCAGCATTTTGTACGTGACTATGCTACCATTACCACTCCTTTGACCGACATACTGCGTAAGGGACGTAAGTTCGTCTGGGAAGAGTCCAGCTTGCGAGCCGTTGAGGGTGCGGTTGAACCACACCCTTATAGCCGCCATTCGGGCCTACGTCCAACCGGATCAGACGGATTGGGACCGCAGGATTTCCGCCATCACCTGTGCCCTGCGTTCGTCTTATCACTCCACCACAGGCATCTCCCCATACTTTGCCGTGTTCGGCCAGCATATGATTTGTCACGGAAACTCGTACCGGCTATAGCGGCAGTTGAAAGGGTTGGAAGACCCAATAGTGGTGCTGGAGCCGCACAAGAAACTCCAAATTCTACGAGAACAAATCCGGGAGAGGATTGAAGACAGTAGATGGGTGGGGGAGGAGCGGTACAATCTGCGATCCCATCCTTCTGGCTTCAAGGCAGGCGACGAAATCTACCGACGGAATTTTAGACAAAGTGAAGCAGGTCGGCACTACACTGCCAAGCTAGACAAGAAGTTCGTGAAGTGTCGAGTCTTACAAGTTTTAAGTTCCACGCGGTACCTCATTGCGGACATGTCCGGAAGGGAGCTGGGAGTTTACCATGCCAAAGACCTACGACGCTGAGAAAAAAAAACAAAAAAAAAAAAGAAAAAAATCGTCATAGGGCCAAGCAGCGTTTTTTTCAGTCTCCCCATGCCTGGTAGGCATCGTGGATACTGCCCTGTAATGAATCATGCGACGCGGCTGGTGACCACCACTAACACACTTTGCTGCTATGTGGCTTGTCATTTCACGTTGGTTGCGACCAGCGCACATCCCACGTCAATTTTGTCGTGGATGTCAACAGGATTTGACAGCCACATGGGAGTGCAGTGTGGAGGGAGTGGCCACCACCCATGAGGAAGTCCCGGAGTGTGCCAACAGCTCGGTCAAATTCAACTCAACCAAATGATGGTGAGTATTGGCAACTCGAATGAGGATACCGACGTCATACACTATAATACACTTCCCGTTTATTGCCCGAACCCAGTGTACAACTTGAATGTGAGTGAGAATATTCGTGGGCAGGCTAATCCAGACAGAACACCGAGCGCCGCTTCTAATACGGTATATGCAGCCAAAGCGGTGCCAACAAGCATCAATAGGTTTAAAAATAACAGGAAGAAGAACTTTCCTACCAAAATGGTCATCCCAGATATCCATCGACTATTCAAAAGTAGTGGTAAATTTATCAGAAATTGGAATTGGTAGGTCGGCGAAAGCAAAGTTCGTTTTTCCGCTTCGAATTAAAATAACGTTTTTTGTAATAGTTAAGCTAACCGCGGATATCATCAATCAATCCATGCAGAGAACGGAACTAGATCTACGAGGATACAAAACACCGCAAATAGAAAATTTGGGAGCTACACAGGACCAATTCGATACATAGACTTCTCTGATTATGATCTACGCAAACGTGATGGATGTCCGTATTTGCCTAGATTAAAGAGCCTGCTATTAAACAACGACCGCATAATACGAATGGACGATTACTTGCATGAATCTATCCCCAATTTGGAGTCAGTAGTTCTTACTGGGAACAATATTCAAGAGTTGGGCGATTTGGAACCACTCACGCACCTCAAAAAGCTGGAAACATTATGCTTGCTTGTAAACCCCGGATCTACAAAGCCATATTACAGTGAGTATGTTGCATACCAGTTAAATCCGATCCAATCTGAGGGACATATAAATTAAACAACGTTAAAAGGTAGAAAATTTTTGTTTTAGAAGACGTTTGATTATGTAGATAACTGTCTATCAATCACAGAGATCTGTACAGTTTTAAAGTTCAGCATAAAATAGAGTAATCGTAACCCAACTGACAAAGGGTTGTCGTTTTCCCTGATCTTTGTCGTCAATTGGTTACATGGACCAATCAAAGCAATATTGTCTCAAGGCAGATTTTAACTTGTAATTGTAAATTTCTCATAGAAAGCAGCGCGAATCGCAGTTAAACAAGTCAAAAATTATGTTCTATTGCAATGTCGTATTACTTTATTATATATAATAACTAAAATTTTAGTTTTAACCAATTAGTAAGAGATAAGGAATGTTATGCACAAAGTTCATTGACGTGTGTGTATAATGAAATAAGACAATTTTCTTTTCTTTTTTTCTATTAAAAACCCATTTCGGATATTGTAAATTAGATTAAGATTAAATATGAATGTATTTGTTGGGAATACATTAACATCATTAGTTTTAAGTCAGTTGAAGATAAGCTGCTAGGATATAAAATATGAACACACTCCGAAAATGATCTTATGAAGAAAAACAGGATAAAATGGAATTGCTCTCTAATGTTTAACTTTAGGGAATGTTGCTTACAATTTTTACGGAATACAATGTTGCATAGACTTTGAAGACGTTGGCGATGCAGTCATAAAAACGATAGGTTTTAATAAGTTGAGTCAGAACAGGGTTGAAAATCTTAGTTAGTAAAAATGGAATTGGCTAGGTTTTTGGATTGAGTTTGTGTCATGCTTTGGATTTTTCTCATCTTTAAAATTTAGAATGTTTTTTTAGAAACTGAGTTAATTCAATTTGTGGTTACGAATTTTCGTAGTTCGGAAAGTGCTTTTCAAAAATTGTTCAACACTGAAGTAAATTTAAAGTGAAAGCTTGATGGATACTTGAATCGAACTGAATTGGCTCTGAAATCGATCTTTATTCTATCGCCTTTCGATATTTCTGTAAAGCAACTTCGCACAACATGCTATTGGAATCACTGTGTTGTTAACATTGATCACTCTATTATGTTGTGAAATAGTGCTATGATACTTCTTAATGACGGATATTGTGGTCCGATTGAAACCCTTCTTGATTTTCATCTGCAAACCCAGTTGGATTTGACTGCAGAATCAAGTCTGCATTTTCGCTTGAATATCTTAGTAGTGGGGAAATCGTATCGTCACATTATATCTTCCCACATTGCAATGAATTAATAATCAAAATGCATCGTAACGATTGTACTGCAAGAGGAGAAGAAGAAGTACAAATATTTTACAATCGTATATATTTACTTTTATTAACTTTTAAGTTTTTTTCTTATTAAATATTTTTTTTCCGATTCCTTTTCCCTTTTTAAATGTTTCTTAAAAGAGTTTCTTGGTTTTATCAAATTAAACGCCATCACTAATTTACCAGCGAGAATAAAATGTTGTGCAATATGTGCAAGAAGGAGCAAATTAAGACCTTAAAGTTTAATTTGATAGAATTGACAATTCATTTCATCTATATGGAACAATGAGTAGATTTTAGATTGTCATTGCTTGCATTTACTAATGTCCAGTGAAATTCAGAAATCAGCCATTTTTTTCACCAATCCCTTTATTTGGTTGATTTTGAATTTTAATATTTTCTTATTTTAATTTCTCTCCCATTGAAATTGGACCCGATTTTTATAAAAAAAAGTGGAAACACTCTTTGGTACAAGATTAAATGTAAATTTGTAAAATTTGCTTTCGAATGAAATTGAACAATCAAATATGGTCTGTTTTTAGTTTCACACATTTATCATTCCACTACTTGAAAATGAAAACATCACCGCCATCACCGGTGTGTAACTAAGAGTGATGGCCTGAGGAGAATTAGTGCACACGTCGAAACCACCTTCTTCTAACATTTTTCTTCTCTAATAATTTTTCAGAAAAATTATTATTCAAAATATGCAACTCATTTATATGTAGCTGTAAACAATTCCATAAAAAGTAATTTAAAAAGCTATCGGAGCCATCCGAAAGAGTGATCGATATCCGCGCGACGTTAGATAAAGCTTCAAATGTAGAGCAAATTTGTCGTATAGATTTACATTAAATTGATGTGAAAAAGGTGAAATGATCCAATTAAAAAAAAAAAAAAACAAAAAAAAAAGTTTAGCAAATACAAGTACTTACAAGAGAAATTTACCTTGAATATAACTTGCAGATACAAAAACATATTGAGTTTGCATAAGTAGAAAAATTAAAAATCAACTCCCTCACCTCTGAGCATGGTGGTCGCCATCACCGGTGTGTAACTAAGAGTGATGGCCTGAGGAGAATTAGTGCACACGTCGAAACCACCTTCTTCTAACATTTTTCTTCTCTAATAATTTTTCAGAAAAATTATTATTCAAAATATGCAACTCATTTATATGTAGCTGTAAACAATTCCATAAAAAGTAATATTAAAATCATTAAATATAATTACCCATTTAGATATACATTACTTATCAAAAGAACACACTAAATTATATTTAAAATAAAAAATTATGTAAGTTTTCCTTTGTAAATAATTTGTTACTATAACTAAAGGTTAACTTGAAGAAACAAAGACGTTTCTATGTTGCTAAGTTTCTTAAGCGCTGTAAACTTAATTTTAATGCAGTAATTATTTTTATACTGAACACTGTCAGGTTTAGCGAATTTTATATTGGAAACGTATCGTAAAAATTTTACGAGGCCTAGAGAAACCAATTATAATAAGAGTTAAATTGTAGTATGGTCAAGTTTATTAAAATAACATGGATTGATAAACCTTCACGACGACTTTCCTTTCCAGTGATTCTTCTTTTCAGCGGGAAATAAGGTGCAGGGTAGGTATGCCATCGCGAGGGTAGGGTTTGAGAAAATCGGCTGAAATCGGTTTCGCGTCGCGCGCGGTACGTGGTACCTTTGTTGTTTTGCCTTTTTATTAGCGTAGCTTTCGTCGGGTTGAGTCAGCGTAGCACATTTTTCGGTACCGCGTCGGAAATTCGGGAACGCAAAGTAAAAATTAGATTTTTGTTCTTGACTGATTGAATGAAGAAATACGGAGTAACGTAAGGTAAGTTTCCTCTCCGTATGGTTTTGTTTTGTCACGCGTTTCAAAACGGGCATGTATTGGTGGCTGAAGATTGTAGATGAGCGTAATCCATTCGGAGACCCGCAACCGAAATCCTCTCCGATCTAGCTGGCCGACAAGCGGCCACCGCGTGAATGGATTACGGTGCACGGATTGGTTGACCGGTTGGTACCATCCGTTGGCACATTTCAGACTTAACGTCTAGAACCGATGAGAGGTCGGTTCCTCGTACGGACGTAGACTTAAAACCATTACAAACTCATCTAGAGAAGACTCACTAACGCGATTCGTGCTGCTTGGGACCTATCTCCTCGGCAGTACGGCTTTAGAGCAGGAGGTTCTACCATTGATGCGATTGCAGAGGTAGTGAACGCGGTCCGAAGGGCAGAGGCATATAGTTGCACCAAGCGACGGATCGTCCTGTTGGTGACATTCGACGTCGGGAATGCCTTCAAGTCCGCTAGATGGGTGGATATTCTGGATACGCTGGAAAACTCTTTCCAAGTTCCAGAATATCTAATGCGGCTTTTCATGAACTACCTAAAGGACCGAAGCCTGCGCTACGACACGACACAGGGCCAACGAAGGATAGAAATTACATCGGGTGTTGCCCAGGGATCTATCCTTGGTCCGGACCTGTGGAACGTGTCTTACGACGGGCTACTGAGACTTGAGATGCCAGATGAGTCGCACTTGGTCGGCTATGCGGATGATGTTGTGGCTCTGGTCGCTGGACGCGCCGTTGAACAAGCGCAACTAAGGCTAGGTATGCTAATGCGCTGAGTGAGGGACTGGATGACTGCTCGCGGGCTCAGTTTAGCACTGGAGAAAACCGAAGTGGTCATCTTGACAAAAAAGAGAATCCTTAGCGTAAATAAGATCAGTATTGGCGACATACAAATCTAATTGAAGCCATCGGTGAAGTACCTGGGGCTACTGATCGACTCGAAGTTGAGTTTCTCTGAGCACATCGGGGCGACGGCTGAGAAGGCTGCTTTGGGAGCATCGGCTCTGAGTCGACTTATGGCCAACGAAGGCGGACCCAGCCCATCAAGAAGACGCCTCTTGATGAGTGCTGTAGGGTCAGTGCTAATGTACGGAGCAGAGGTATGGGGCGACGCTCTCAGCAAGGAGGTATACTGAAAACGTTTGGCACAGGTACAGAGAAGAGGAGCACTGAGAATTACATCTTCGTATCCAACAGTCTCCGACTCGGCGGTGAGAGTTATTGCAAGCGTGATACCTGTCGCCCTCCTTGCTAGAGAGTGCCGCGCTATTTACCTGCGCCGAAACGAGGATGCGAGGGAGATAGTTGTCCGCGAGGAGAGACAGCGCTCGCTCAACGATTGCACGAAGGGAAGGTGGACTGCGCGCCTCATCCTAGATGTGAGACCGTGGCTTAATCGAAGGCATGGTGAGACTGACTTCTATCTGACCCAGCTTTTGAGCGGGCATGGGTGTTTTCAGTCTTACCTGCACAAGATCGGTAAGCCACGGTCTCCCGATTGTCGGTTTTGCCCAGGAGAGGAGGACAATGCCTGCCACACTTTTTTTGCGTGTACAAAATGGGTCAGGCTTCGAAGGGAACTCTACAGGGAGACGGGAGAGCTCATCCCGGATAATATAGCTGCAGTGATGATCGAGTCGGTTGACAAATGGAACCAGGTGACACATTATGTTCGGGCAGTCCTAAAATATAAAAGGGACTCACAGCAGCCTGGGGCGCTGGGGCTGGGGGTCGCTCTTCAGGCATTTCCTCTTCCCCTCTCCCCTCCCGCTAGGAAGGGGACTCCCCAGCTTGAAGGCGCCCCATGGCGTAACAAAAAGATACCTGGCCCGAAGTAATGTGTCAAACGGTTCCAGGCTGGGTTCTCAGGTTTACAGGGGAGGTGCCAGTCGCGATGGGAGTCCCACACTCTGTGCATAAATAGCATTCACCTCCCTACCACGAAAAAAAAACTTATCCAGAAATGTGAAAGCACCAATATTGGACGGGCAAACTTTCTAGAGTATTTACAAAATCCAGTTTGAAGACGCCGCTGGGACAAATCACTGGAATGAGCAGGAACGAGCCACTGCATTCGTTTTTGCTCTAAGAGGCCCAGCTGCCGAGCTTTTGCAGACTATCCCCATTGTGTTGCACTCAAACCCGGCTGCTATAATGAATGCGCTCGACATGCGATTATCTGAAGCAGACTTATTGGCCACAGCTACGACATTGGATGCAAAAGCCTGGCGAAACCTTACAGCAGCTAGCCCAAGACATTGAGCAGCAACAGAAGCATTGATCAGCGCATTAAAGGACCAGATGTTGCAACAAACCTTGCGTTTGGCTCAAAAGCAAACGGCAAAATGTGACTCGTACCACTGCCCGGGTTCGCGAGGTAGAGGCAGATGAGTGCAGGTGTGAGCAGGTGTGGAATTGCGGTGAGAAGGGGCCCCCGCAAAGAGACTGCAAGAAGCGAAGAAAACAGAGCTATTGTCCAGGGTGGAGTCAGGGTGGAGCACCCCCTTCAACGTGTCAACACTACATCGTGGAGAAGCAGACTTATGCCTTCCGGGTCAAGTTGATGAAGAACATTGCACCATAACAAACGACACTAGTGCAACCCGATCGATTATCCGAACAGACCTAGTGAAGCAGCAATAATTTCACAAGGGCGGAGTTCATGGAAATGCTGACGCCCTATCTCGACGAATTGTAGAAGAGGAGCCGACCTTTGATCTGCGAGT
>OZ017740.1:193526202-193573702 GCA_963969285.1 Odontomyia ornata | reverse complement strand
GTGCGGTGAAATGGGACATAAAAGAAAAGAGTGTGCGGAGGAGCACACAATATTCTTTGCAAGGATGCTGATCCAAAACTGATTTTGGACACGTCTTGGGATCAGGAAAATGCCGGGTATTCCAGGAAGCCCTAGCCAAGGCAAAATCAGAGCTTCGATGACCCGCATCCTGCAGCTAAACCTACACCGCAGTTCAACCACCCAAAATCTGCTTGAGCAGTTTGCGAGGGACATGAAAGCCGACTTCTTGCTGCTGAGTGAGCAACACCATAATAAAAGTCCCGCATTATGGTATTCTGATGAAACTGATACTGCCGCCATCTTGGTTTGGAACAGTGACTTTCAAGCAAAGAGTTGTGGACGGGGGGATGGTTTCGTGTGGGTTCGGTGCTCGGGGACCACCTTCACGCCTAACGAGTCGATATCATCTCTCCAAGGCAAGCTTAATGCTTTGGAAGGCGCTGTCTCGAACGAAGAGGGCAAAGTGCTCGTTGGGGGCGACTTCAACGCTAAAGCAATCGAATGGGGCATGCTTCAGACGGATCCGTGGGGAAAATGAATCGTGGAAATGGCAGCCAGGACGGCCCTCGACGTACCAAACTCCGGAAATACGCCGACTTTCCGCAGTATTGGCTGTGAGGGAACCATACCGGACGTGACATTCGCCTCGGAGTCCTTAGTACGGAGGATACACAACTGGAAAGTATTAGAGGACTACTCACCCAGTGATCATCAGTGCATTCTGCTTGAGATAAGTGATGCTGTCTCGCGACGTCCGTGCTCTCGGTCTTCTACAACTGGACGGAACATCGGAAAGATGGACGTCGAGAAGTTCGCCAAGGTTCTGACAGCAGGTGAGCCGCTGCAGCGAGCTTCGGAGGGCACGGAAGAACTGGCAGCTCAAGACGTGATGAACTCTACTATGAGCATCATTACGACTGCTTGCAAAGCTTCTATGCCCCGTTGAAAACCCCGGAACGGCAAGCCTCCAGTGTACTGGTGGTCAACTGAAATCGCTGAAAAGCGAAGGGAGTGTCACAAGCTTCGACGTGAGGCTCAACGGGCGTGGAACCGTGACGAGGCATGCAACCAGGTGGCAGCATATAAGTCGGCCAGGAAATGCTTTCGCAAATTGATCAGGAAGGCTCGCTGCTGGCAAGGCCTAGTGGACAATGGGAACAAGGATCCGTGGGGCCTTGGCTACAAGCTGGTCATGGGGAAACTTGGTGCCCCACGGAAGCCTTGTATACATGACGCGGAAAAGATGGGCGCGATAGTGCGGGGACTCATTCCCGCCCATCCCGTCCGTGTTGACGCTGTCCATGGTGAAATAGCAGTCGAGTGCCCTGTAATGACTCCCAATATTCCATACATAAGTTGCATAATACAAACTCAATGTAATGATTCATTCATATGATGCATAATACAAAACTCAAATTGTATTCATATAAATTACATAATGAATGTAAACTCAATCTGTTGTTCTCGTAACAAATACATTTCGTCTCATATTCCAACCCCATGGCAAAATCATAGATTACTTTCATGAGCCATTGCATTGGAATATGAAACCAATATATATCGCAAAGACAAATGCGACAAAGAACGTATGTAACATAACTTCACACAGCTGGAACTGGAGGAGGCAGTCCTCTCATTGAAAGCAAGGAAGGCTCCAGGTCCAGATGGTGTTCCAGCTGAGGGGTTGCGGCTCGTCTATCACCATTGTCCTGACTTGCTGCTCAGCACATTCAGTGCTTGCCTACGGGACGGGGCTTTCCCGGTACGATGGAAGGTGGCGAGGCTCGTGCTGATCAGCAAGGGAAAGAGAAATCCCGGATCGCCGTCTGCATACCGCCCGTTATGCATGCTAGACACGGCTGGAAAAGTGCTAGAGAAACTCATCAAGAGAAGACTCACTGACCTGATTCGTCCTGCTTGGGACCTATCTCCTCGGCAGTACGACTTTAGAGCAGGACGTTCTACCATTGATGCGATTGCAGAGGTGGTGAACGCGGTTCGAAGGGCAGAGGCATATAGTCGCACCAAGCGATGGATCGTCCTGTTGGTGACACTCGACGTCGGGAATGCCTTCAAGCCCGCTAGATGGGTGGATATTCTGGATACGCTGGAAAACTCTTTTCAAGTTCCAGAATATCTAATGCGGCTTTTGATGAACTACCTAAAGGACCGAAGCCTGTTCTACGACACGACACAGGGCCAACGAAGGATGGAAATTACATCGGGTGTTGCCTAGGGATCTATCCTTGGTCCGGACCTGTGGAACGTGTCTTACGACAGGCTACTGAGACTTGAAATGCCAGAAAAGTCGCGCTTGGTCGGCTATGTGAATGACGTTGCGGCTCTGTTCGCTGGATGCACCGTTGAACAAGCGCAACTAAGGCTAGGTTTGCTAATGCACCGAGTGAGGGACTGGATGACTGCTCGTGGGCTCAGTTTAGCACTGGAGAAAACCGTAGTGGTCATCTTGACAAAAAAGAGAATCCTTAGCGTAAGGATGATCAGTATTGGCGACATACAAATCTAATTGAAGCCATCGGTGAAGTACCTGGGGCTACTGATCGACTCGAAGATGAGTTTCTCTGAGCAAATCAGGGGAACGGCTGAGAAAGCTGCTTTGGGAGCATCGGCTCTGAGTCGACTTATGGCCAACGAAGGGGGACCCAGCCCATCAAGAAGACGCCTCTTGATGAGTGCTGTAGGATCAGTGCTACTGTACGGAGCAGAGGTATGGGGCGACGCTCTCAGCAAGGAGGTATACCGAGAACGTTTGGCACAGGTACAGAGAAGAGGAGCACTGAGAATTGCATCTTCGTACCCAACAGTCTCCGACTCGGCGGTGAGAGTTATTGCAAGCGTGATACCTGTCGCCCTCCGTGCTAGAGAGCGCCGCGCTATTTACCTGCGCCGAAACGAGGGTGCGAGGGAGATAGTTGTCCGCGTGGAGAGACAGCGCTCGCTCAACGATTGGCAGCAGTCTTGGGTCAATTGCACGAAGGGAAGGTGGACTGCGCGCCTCATCCCAGATGTGAGACCGTGGCTTAATCGAAGGCATGGTGAGACTGACTTCTATCTGACCCAGCTTTTGAGCGGGCATGGGTGTTTTCAGTCTTACCTGCACAAGATCGGTAAGCCACGGTCTCCCGATTGTCGGTTTTGCCCAGGAGAGGAGGACAATGCCTGCCACACATTTTTTGCTTGTACAAAATGGGTCAGGCTTCGAAGGGAACTCTACAGGGAGACGGGAGAGCTCACCCCGGACAATATAGTTGCAGTGATGATCGAGTCGGTTGACAAATGGAACCAGGTGGCATATTATGCTCGGGCAGTCCTAAAATATAAAAGGGACTCACAGCAGCCGGGGGCTGGGGCTGGGGGTCAGTCTTCTGGCATTTCCTCTTCCCCTCTCCCCTCCCGCTAGGAAGGGGACTCCCCAGCTTGAAGGCGCCCCACGGCGTAACAAAAAGAGACCTGACCCAAAGTAATGTGTCAAACGGTTCCAGGCTGGGTTCCCAGGTTTACAGGGGAGGTGCCAGTCACGATGGGAGCCCCACACTCTGTGCATAAATAGCATTCACCTTCCTACCACGAAAAAAAAACTTATCCAGAAATGTGAAAGCACCAATATTGGATGGGCAATTTTTCTAGAGTATTTACAAAATCAAGTTTGAAGACGCCGCTGGGACAAATGACTGGAATGAGCAGGAACGAGCCACTGCATTCATTCTTGCTCTAAGAGGCCCAGCTGCCGAGCTTTTGCAGACTATCCCCATTGAGTTGCACTCAAACCCGGCTGCTATAATGAATGCGCTCAACATGCGATCATCTGAAGCAGACTTATTGGTCACAGCTACGGCATCGGATGCAAAAGCCTGGCGAAACCTTACAGCAGCTAGCCCAGGACATTGAGCGACAGGTACTCTAGGCTCACCCAGCTTGCGACCCAGGACATCGAGATGACGCAGTAACAGAAGCATTGATCAGCGCATTAAAGGACCAGATGTTGCAACAAACCTTGCGTTTGGCTCAAAAGCAAACGGCAAAATGTGACTCGTACCACTACTCGGGTTCGCGAGGTAGTGGCAGATGAATGCAGGTGTGAGCAGGTGTGCAATCGCAGTGAGAAGGGGCCCCCGCAAAGAGACTGCAAGAAGCGAAGAAAACAGAGTTATTGTCCAGGGTGGAGGAGATCCAGACCAAGTCAGGAGCCTAGAATGAAAGCCCTTCAAACTGAAGGGACTAGCTTCGTCGGGCGGACGTTGGCTAGAAGGATCGACGTCCCCAGCACCCCCATCAACGTGTCAAGACTACATCGTGGAGAAGCAGGCTTATGCCTCCCGGGTCAAGTTGATGAAAAACATTGCACCATAACAAACGACACTAGTGCAACCCGATCGATTATCCGACAAGACCTAGTGAGGCAGCAACAATTTCACAAGGGCGGAGTTCATGGAAATGCTGACGCCCTATCTCGTCATCCATGCCTTGCTAACTGCAAGCATTGCCGACGAATTGTAGAAGAGGACCCGACCTTTGATCTGCGAATGATAAGGGCCGAATTCGATGAAGGTTGGTCATTGGAGGAAATTCGAAATGCCCAGCTGGCTGATGAAGACATCGAACCATTGCTCGTATGGAAGGAGACAACTGGGCAACCAGAATGGAAGGACGTTTTGATGCATGGCGCTACCCTGAAAATCGATTGGGCACAATGGAACCCCTTTCAGGTGGAGTAGGCTCAAGCGGAAATGGGAAACTGCGGATGGCAGCTACTATACTTCCAAAAGCCGAGTCCACGATGTGGTTAAGGAAATGCATGAAGGATCCTCAGGAGGCCATCTGGGTGCCAACAATACCTTAGCGAAATTTCAGGAAATATTTCACTGGCCCCACGCTCGAGAAGACGTAGAGGACTGGTATCGTAGATGCATGATTTGCACTTCCGTAAAAGGCCCAAAGTGACGGCTGAGAGGACAAATGGAAACCTATAACGTGGGGGTACCATTTGAAAGGATTGCAGTTGACATCGCAGGACCCTTTCTTGAATACGAGGGGGGAAATAGATATACGCTGGTTCTGGCTGATTATTTCAGCAAGTGGCCCGATGTCTACCCCATCACTAGCCAGGAAGCAACTACTGAAGCTGAAAAGCTAGTGTTAAATTGGGTCAGTAGGTACAGAATACCTTGTGAACTACATTCGGATCAAGGCCAAACTTTGAGTCACTAGTTTTTGACGGAATGTGCGCATTGCTGGGAGTACGGAAAACGAGGACAACACCACTGCATCCCCAATCCGATGGAATGGTCGAACGTTTCAACGGCACTCTCAATAAACACCCGCCCAAGCTGGTTGACGAGAACCAAAGAGAATGGGATTGGCACATCCCATTATTCTTGATGGCTTATAGAGCCGCCGAGCACGCATCGTCAGGTCAAGCCCCAGCCAAAGTCATTTTTGGAAAGACTATTCGTCTACCAGCTGATATAAAGCTCGGAACACCCCCCGAGAAACCCCAAACCATCTCGGAGTACGCAAGAGGGCTTAGGCAACGGTTGAACCAGATACATCGGACAGTGCGAAAACACATCTAATCAGCTACTGACCGCATGAAGACAAGGCATGATCTAAAGGCAAATTCTACTGACTTCCAGCGAGATGACTTGGTGTGGCTATATAACCCACAACGGCGGAAGGGTAGGTCTCCAAAGTTGCAGCATAATTGGGAGAGACCGTACCGAGTTGCAAAGCGTTAAACAATGTCGTATATCGCATACAAGAACATCGTAAGCCGAGAGCCAAAATGAAAATCGTCCACCTGGGTATCTTACCCTATATGATATCCAGGGAGAATTGACTACAACTAGCGACACATATTTTCGGGGCGAAAAGAACTGAGGTGGGGATAGTGTTACATGTCCACACATTTCTGCGAGCTACGGTCGCAATTGTTATCGCAACTATTAAGAACATCATGATCAATAAACGAATGTACTCGAAAGCACAAGAATCGACCAAGCATGATCAATATCTGAAAGTGAAGTCACTGCGAGGTATTCAGAATTGCTCGGATATTCCAGGAAGTTATCGCCAGAACATTTGCCAATATATGAGAAATGGACCCTAAATATAGCCGAGCTGAATGAATGGGGGGAATAGTAAAACGGCGATAGTAAAACTGCGATAAGTGTGGAGCGCGAATTAAAGGCAATATTCATTGATTGTGAAGTGATTTTAGTAATAGGCAGTTGGAATATAAATTATAGAAAATGAATAACATTTTAATTATTCATAAAATAGTGAAATCGATTATTATGCTTTCTTAGTAAATAAACTCTTTTATACTCTTTTATACTTGTTACCGATCGAAAGAATAAACTAAACTTGTAAAATGAGACTTTAAGGGGTACGACACAATTTAGCAGTAAAATTCATAGATAAAATGCAGTTGGATGAAGTTGCAACAATGAGCTTCGCATAATTTTAAACAGTGTTCCATTATAACTTTTAGGCTTGACTACTTGTTTTGTAATGTAATGCAATTTCTTTTGCTTTTACTGTGAATGTTGTTAAAGTTTTTTTGTTGATAATAAATGTATATCGATTATACTACTTAAAATAAAAAAACAATGTTTTTAGCTAATTTGTTATAAAGGTATAAACTTATACATATATCCATGCTGTTCCATTATAATTTTGAGCCGCCATTGTATATAGTCATATATAAATATATATATATATATATATATATATATATATATATATATATATTTGTATACATATATATATATATATATATATATATATATATATATATATATATATATATATATATATATATATATATATATATGTATATATGGATATACATATAGTGTATATATATATATATATATATATATATATATATATATATATATATATGTTTATTTATTTGTATATATATATATATATATATATATATATATATATATATATGTATATTTATTTGTATATATATATATATATATATATATATATTTATTTGTATATATATATATATATATATATATATATATATATATATATATATATATATATATATATATATATATATATATGTATATATGGGCCTTTCTCTACTAACAGGAAAATCATGGTCCAAGCATGTTTTTTTTATTTTGGCTATATTAATGCATAGTTTTATTTATTAAAACACATAATATATAACCTAGTATTTAAAGAGCTAAGCTTAATCAATATTTAGAATCATAATTATTTCATAAATTCGGTCTAAAAGCCACTAAAAATAGTCCTCTGTTATGTTCTAATTCCGGATCGAGTATGATTCGGTTCGGTTTTTATTAGTTGCATTTAAAAATGTAAAATCTTATTACTCTATGAACATGAAGAATATTGAATGCATGTGAACAAAAAACAATTATAGTTTCAGAGAATTTTTTTGTACTAAAACTAGTGTTTGAATTTTGTCCGATACATTTTTGAACAGTCATCTGTCACAATTTGAATATCGCGCCACAAATATATTAAACACTATTGTGACTACATTTCGTGTCGAACGGAACAGTAACAGTGTGAAGTTTACTTGGTTGCCATGCTAAACAAGTCACCGCCATTTTTCGCAGTGACAACTCCGCGTCTGTGTGGGAGCCATGTCTCTGTAATGTTGAGTGAACATTCCTCTGGTAAGTCTATTTTACGGTGTCTTATGTGGTTTAATTATATTTATTTTACAAAAGAATTGCTCAGTGTGATAATTTATAGCTGTTTCTGTGTTATGAAGTAATATTTAAACTTATACGTGGTATGACATTTTTTACGTAAAAAGAACAGTCCTCTGTGCAACAGTCCTCTGGAAATTTATAACACAGAGGACTGTTCAATGTGACAGAGGACTGTTTTATTTGACGTCCGTGTATTTTATTAATATTCTTCATAGTCTGCACTAACCTACTGCTTGCCGATAGCCCCTTTCTTTCTTACATTGGCCTGTCACGCTAATTCAGGTCTTTTGTTTTCTATTATTATGGATTTTGGAATATAAAATAATACGTATCTAGTAACTACCTGTTTTTAAACCCTTACGGGTTTTTTTAATATTAAAAGTATGTTTCATTGTTTTAGTATTGCCGCAATGCCACCAAAGAAGAAACCTAAAACCAAAGAAGAAATAAAAGGGCAGAAACGAATTGCAGAAAGATTGAGATATCAACGGTTAAAAAATGACCCTTTAAAAAGAGAGCAATTGAAGGAAAAAGAACGACGAAACTACCAAAGAAAGAAGGAAAAAGGTATGAGAAAGTCAGTTAAATATATGAGTCGACGTGAACGCAAAGCTGTGACTAAAGAATGGAGAAAGCACTGTGCTACCTATCGCGCAAAAAAAAGCTTTGAAAGAAATTACAAACAATTTTGTACGACATCATACGCCCGAATCCGAGGGTTCACCTTCTCCTCAAAGTTCTGTCGCTCCATCAATACTACCTATGACCACTCCACGAAGTGATGCAAGTAATGCGAGAAAGCGTAATACTAGAAAGAAACGTGACAAAATTACAAAGGATAAAGACAAAAAGATCGAGTATTACAGAAAAAAATCCGAGAAGTATAGGAAGAGATTAGAACGTTTGGAAAAAGCTAAGACAAAGGAAAATGTAGAGACACCTAACACTAAACTTACCGAAATGGGTGATTCACCAGGAGCCCAGCTGAAAGAAAACTACGCTAATTTAAAAACCTGCACATTCACCAGCTGCTATATGGGCACATTTGCGGCCAATCTTTAAAACTCTCCCACCTAACATAAAGAGCATCCACTTCGTCAGCGATGGACCCGTAACTCAATATAAAAACAAAACGATGTTTTACATCCTGGCATCAAGGCTTCAACAAGAGGTTTCAAATGTGAAGAAGTTTACCTGGAACTATTCAGAGAGTGGCCATGGCAAAGGGGCCCCTGATGGCGTTGGAGCGACCTGCAAGAGAACCGCTGATGCCGTCGTTGCTACAGGAGGTGATATTGATAACTTGGAATCATTTGTAGAGGCCATTCAACAAAGATGTTCCGCAATTACCTTGTTCACAATCGACGATAAAGCCATCCAAGAATTGACAGACGGTCTTCAAAATCAAACAGTTAATTTAAAAAGCTTTAATGGTAATCTAAAAATACATCAAGTTAAGGCTGAAATATTAAGAAGTCCTCTGGAATCAGCTCTAAGTGCCACTAAACTCATAATGAAAAGTTTAAGTTGCATTTGTGAAGACGAGTGCCAGCATTTCAATTTAGGAGTGTAAGAGTGCAAAAACAAGACAAAACATAACGTAGATGATATCTACACAGACTCTGAAAGTGAAAACATGGACAACTCACAGGATTCCACAATGGAAACCGAAGACGACGCTGCACTGGCTGGACCAAGTTCAATCAACCAACAGAATTACACCATCGGTGATTACGTCTTGGTTAAATTTCTAGTAAGAAACACTGAATATTGTTATGCTGCAGTAATCAATAAGATAGATACGGAAGAAGGCGAACTAACAGTAACCTTCTTAAAAATTAATGATGACAAAGGACACACATTCAGAGTCGATGAAAATGATGTTTCTGATGTGCCCTTTGACCAAGTAATAAGGAAGTTGCCAAACCCAGATGTTGCTCTAAAAGGGAAACGAATATTTTATTATTTTAATATACCTGTACCTGTTTTTGAGAAATAAGTCTACATTGATAAGTAAACAAGGCTGATTCTTAGTACCTAAGCTTAATTTTGATTTTAATTTGTTACTTAGAGAGCTAAGCTCGCAATTTGTTCCTAATTTATCATCAATACTTATAAGTATTTCAATTCTGTATGTGATTCAGTATTCAATAAAGAAGATAGTTCATTTGATTACATTTAATAATTAATATTGTATTTTTCTTCATATAAACATTGACATAAACTGTTCTTTGGGTTGAAAAAACAGTCCTCTGGGTGGCAAAACAGTCCTCTGCCGCAGTGTTTTACAAAATTGCCTACAATTCGAAAAATAAGGAAACATTATAATGGTTTCTTGTTTATATGTACTTATATTATAACTATCTATCGACTTAACACATAATATTTTTAATTTTCTAGAAAAATAGGGTTGGGACAACTGTCAATAGACAAGTTTCCAGTTAGTAGAGAAAGGCCCATATATATATATATATATATATATATATATATATATATATATATATATATATATATATATATATATATATATATAAGTTATGGAGACTTTTTCCGTGTCGTTTAAAAAAAACAACTTTTTAATTTCTAGCAACCGCTTTATTCAGAATCTCGAACGCAACTAACAATAATTTGGTTTACCTCGTATTTAACAAATTATAATTGCTTACTTTACTAAACGTGACAATAACAAAATTGCTGAATCAATACAATGTCTAAAGTTCATCAGAAGCAAATCCGCGAAACAGAAAAGAAATATGAAACGTATGTTTAAAGTTCATTAGAAGCGAATCCGTGAAACAGAAAAGAAATATGAACGCATGTAGAAATTTTCATAGAAGTGAATCCGCGAGACAGGAAAGAAATATGAAACGTACGAGTATGTTGAAATGAATTTGTCTGGGAATGTGTAATGATGGTATTGTGGGAAGGTAAGTATGGTTTGGATAGGGATAAAAGGATCGTGCTAACTCCTCCCTTCTTAAAAATCTGTGTCCCACAGATCAAAAATCAAAATGGTAATGTTACAGGATTCGGGTAAGTATAGGGTAAGTTAATTTTTCGTTGAAATGGTTTTTGACGGAAAAACAAAAATAGAAGCGCAACAATCATTATTATAAGGATTATTGTTAAATCGGATGCAACTGATAAAGTATTGCCAAATGAAAAGTAGTCTAACTTCTCTACGTTGGCCAAATGTAGTTTGTGGAGATAATCGAGATCTAATTTTATATCTTTTTCAGTTAAATTACCCTGCAGAACAAGTGGCAAAGGGTGGAGAGTGTGTAACTCCTTGGTTGAGTACTCAATATCGTTAATTTTTACGATATCATTTTGAATATTTATGACATAAGTTCCGTTCAGGATATCTGTCCTAGTCTGATGCTGCAGTTTTCCAACAAAATTAGTTAAAAATATTGTATTTTCATTTAGGAATTCTAAGATTGGTTTGCTATGGTATTGGTATTCACATAGCGCACTGGTCCCGTCTAAGATTTGGGAGATGCAGTAAGTGGAGGATAATTTTTTTAGCTGCTGCCTATTACAAATAGTAATATTTCGAATTTCTTTACATGTGCCTTGAATACCATACTTTTCTTGTTGATTTAGAAAGAGGCCAGAATATTTGAGCAGGATCATTTTATTGTTTTTGATCGTGGAACGAATCAAAACGTGATTATAATTAATTTCTCGGTTTTAGGGAAGCATATAACGTAAAGGAGCAAGGAGTTTTTTATCAGAACCATTGGTTCAGAATATTCAATTGCCTGAATTTCGTTTTCGTAGGGAAGGTTTGCCGCTTGGATGAGGATTTCTTTAATTTCCTGATTGTTGAGGAGTTTGGAGTTGACAATTCCGCGCCTTGCAAGTTGGCTTGCTAGGATAATTTCTTGAATTTCATCTTTAAGTATCCTTAATTTATTAAAAAGCATTTGCTCGTATTTGTCATTATTCTTTAGATCGATATCTGCAACTATCCTATTGTAGCTATCGATGAGCTCCGAAGTTACGCTTGTTATGTGTTTGTTGATTTTGAACTGCTTATTGTTGTTCCCTACAAGATCATTTTGGCTCTTGAGAATGTTGTCCCAATCAGTTGCATCTGGGTTTCCTGCAATCCATTTCCATGCTGTACCAATCCAGTTGATGGATCGTTTCCCTCTAATTGTTTGAAGCTGCGCTAGCAGATCTTGGATTTCAGATAGTTGGTGATTAAGTTGGGGCATTAAAGTGCTAGATCTGTTCACATTCAGGTTTATTGACGTTTTGATGTTATCGAGGATTTTCTTATACATATTAAGGTTGATGCTATGGATGAGTTTAAAGTTTCCATTAATTATCTTGCCTGGACCTTGTTTAATTGTCATGAGCGGGCTTTTGTACTCGTATATATTTAGTGCGGCGTCTATGTTACCGATGATTAGTCTGAAATAAAAGGGATGTTTTTAAGGTCAGATTTATGAATCTTCTTTCCAGTGTTAGTAGTAACAGTGACTCGGTTATCTTGGGATATAATTTCTTTTTTATATAATGGTTTTTCTTTGGACTTAATTTGCTTATTTTTCCGGTAAACTATGTCACCTGACTCGTAGTTACAGGGCTTCGTTCGTTTGGTGTTATGTGACGCGATTTGGGATTTTTGTTTCCGCAGTATTTCGTGCTTGATATTTTCATTGGATTTTGTTCGAAAATCAAGCACGTTTTGATCCTTTGAGATCTCCCAAAAAAAATGTCTACTGGTTTGGCTTTTGTTACGGAATGGTACGTGTTGTTGTACCCATCGACGGCTATGTTAACTACTTCCGTTAAGGGGTAGTCAGGGTTGTCTTTACAGAGACACCTAATTATTTCTAATATAGTTGAATGGGCACGTTCAATTGCTCCGTTAACCTCGCTTTTTTGTGGCGGAGCCAAGTATACCGTAATACCTAAGGATTCAATGTAATTTAGAATAAGGGAACTGGTGAAGCTGCCTTCGTTATCAGAGACCAATATTTTCGGGACTGTGAAATAATGTAGTAGTTTTGTTATTTTTTCACGAACGTGCGTAGCAGATTTGTTCTTAATTCGGAAGTATTTTACAAACTTACTGAATTTGTCGATGCATATAAGAAATTTCTCGCCGTGAATTGTTGTAAGGTCCATGTATAATATTTTCGTAGGATATTCTGGAATCGGTATTTCTTGCAGTTCTGGTTAGCTTGGATGACGATCATATTTACACGTATTACATGTATCACAATTCGTTGTGAATTTTTTAATTAGCCTGCCCATGCCAGGGAAATAATATTTTTCTAGTATCTGGGTCTTATTTTCCTTTGCGTTTCTATGTGCTCTTTTGTGCTCCTGCTGAATGATATCAATTTTATTTTCTTCCTTGGAAACATCTTGAACAACTCGTTGTGTGATTCTAATTTTGAAATTTGAGAAATTTTCCTTGAAAATTGTTTGGAGCAATTGAATGAATTCTTCTGGGATTTTAATTGGGATTTAAATGTTCCTTCAATATTTGGGTTAGGCTTTCTTTTGTGATTGTATCGAGACGAATGTAGTATCTGTGGTATGCAGGATGGGGTTCCTCATGGGCAATGATGTTTTTCCCTTGTGATATTATTAGTTGTCTCTTGAAAACATTTATTGGAGATTCAACGAAAGGTATAAGGTCACTACTGTCCTCGTCTGCACTGTGCATTGTCCCAGAATCTCCTATTAAGGTATTAGCTTCAAGTGGAAGTCTTGATAGAGCATCAGCCACGACGTTGGTTTTCCCTTGCTTATACACAAACTCATAGTTATATCCTTCGATTCTGGCTTTCCATCGTTTGAGCTTGGCGTTATGGTTTTTGTTGCTGAGAGCGAAGGTTAAGGGCTGGTGATCGGTGAGAATTTTGACTTTTTTCGCACCATAGCTGCGCTTATCGAGAGCCCACACAACTGCCAGCATTTCCTTTTCTCCCGTCGAGTAGTTTTCCTCTGTTTTGTTGAGAGATCTTGAGATATAAATGATGGGCTTATCCCTTCCAATCTCTCCTTGCGATAAAACGGCACCTATAGCATGATTAGATGCATCTGTGGTCAAAATGAAAGCTTTCGTGAAATCTGGAAATGCTAATATCTCGGAGGAAGTTAAGAGAGTTTTTAGAGCATTGAATGCTTCTAGTTCAATTTTTCCCAGCTTATTTTCTCGTTTTTTTGACTGATTTGCCTTCACTTGAGCATTTTCTCCTCTTGTTAATTGTGTTAATGGTTTTGCCACCTTTGCAAAATCCTTCACGAATTTCCGATAATAGGACGCCAATCCAAGGAATGCTTTCAAATCTTTTAAATTTTCCGGTGGTTTGATTCTGGATATTGCTGAAATTTTTTCAGGGTCCGGAAGGATTCCATCTTCCGAAATAATGTAACCCAAGAACTCAACCTTCTTTTTGAAGAAGGAAGATTTTTCCAGATTAATCTTCAGGTTAGCTCTCTCTAATTGAGAAAATATTGTTTCCAAATTTTGCAACTGGTCTTTCTTCGTTTCGCCAAGAATAATTACATCGTCGATATAAACAAAGCATATCTTCCCGATGAATGGTTTTAGGACGTCGTCGATCATTCTCTGGAAGATCGCTGGTGCATTTTTGAGTCCGAATGGGAGTCTCGTGAATTCATACTTCCCATTGGCTGTGGAAAATGCCGTTTTCTCGATGTCCTTCTCGTTCATACGTATTTGGTGGAATCCGGATGTTAAGTCAAGCGTGGTGAAGTACTTTGATTGACCAAAGCTAGCCAGAGTGTTTGTTATATCGGGAATCGGGTATGTATCTGCGATCGTAACCGCATTCAGCCGCTTGAAATCGATGACAAGTCTGTATTGTTTTTTCCCTTCTGAATTGGCCTTCTTGGGCACTACTCATATGGGGGAATTATACGGGCTTTTCGAGGGTCGGATAATTCCATTTTCGAGCAATTCCGTTATTTGGGACTCGACTTCAGATCTGAGATTAACCGGATAAGGATATGATTTTGTATAAATTGGGGTTTCGTTAGTGGTTTTGATTTCTGCCCTGATGCTAGTGTCAATTATTTCTTTGTCAGAGATTGGTCCAAAAATATTTAAGAACTTATCAATTACTGATTGCAATTTTGTTGCAAGATCTTTTCCTAAATGATTGCATTTGGCCTGTAAATTGTAAATTTGTTTGGATAGTTTTGGTTTCAGGGGAATTTTAATGTCAGGTTCTATAATCAGAACATCGTTTTTCCTGTCGATAATTGCTTGCAGATCTCGCAGTGTATCGTCGCCTATTATACCGTCGAATGATTTTAAGCCAGGTAAAACGAAAAAGTCCAGAATTTTGTTTATTCCTAAACTTTTGAAAAATGGTCCACTCACTTTTTCCGTTATTTGGATTGTGCCTGCTGCTAAGTGTATTGTGAATGGTTCTTTAAAGCGTTTTCAATTTTGATTTAATTTAATAGTTCTTGTTGGCTCCTGTATCGATAAGAAATTTTTGCGTCTGGCCATCTCTGGTAACATACTCTATGTAGGGGACGCTAGAGAGGCGTCTATCTTAAAATTTAGGTCGGATACATCTTGGTAGTCCTCTAAGTTTGAAGCCTCAAAATTTGAGTCCTCAAATGCGACCTCAAGGTCTTGTTGAAAATTTTCATCGGTATCTTCCTCAGATGTTTGAATGTTGTATAAACGCTGCGCTTTTCTGGGGTATGAGATCGAATCGTTTGGCCGTTTCAGCGCTAGGGGATGCAAGGGTTTATTTATATAGTCAACATGGCGCGTTTGAATTGAAGGGTCAATTTCCATAGGTACAGGGGGTTTAGGTTGACTAGGTCTAGGAGGTACGGGGTTAGCAGTGAGAAACCGATTTGCGTTATGTTGGGCGTTATAAATTTTATTTCTATCTCGGCTATCTAAAATTCTATTACCTACAGGTATTCGCTTAAATGTTTGGTTGGGTGTAAATGTTTGATTCACAGGAGCTGAAAAAGAATTATAGGGGTGCAAATGAAAGTTTCTGAAATTGACGTTTTGGAGTTCCAAGCAGGAAGCGTATGCTTCCTGCAAGGTTTTGGGTCTCTGTACCATTAACATTCCAGAGAGACCACCTCCGACACCACGAATGAAAACATCGAGAGCTTTCTCGCGATAATTTTCACTAAGAGCAGCAACTGTTTCCTGCGAACAATCCTCTACCTTGATTTTATTTATAAGTAGAGAAAGTGGCAGCATAAAATTCATCAACACTTCTATTATTTCTGACCATCGCATGTAACTGATGTTCCAGAGTGCGGACATCGCGTTTATCCGCGTAAGGGAGGGACAAACACCTATTCATACTAGCCCAATCATTATCAAATATATTATAAGAAATAAGAGCAGCGTCTGCTGGGCCTCTTATTTTTTGCCGAATATGTCTAAGTATTGCCGCGAAGATTGGCTTGTTGCGGACAATACTATAATCCTCAAGGGTGGTTTCGACGTTATGTACCTATGATATATATTCAATGGGATTGCCGTCGAAAGTTGGTGAATCCCTAACGGAATCAGGAAGCTTCTTAATTTCATCGAGGTCCTGAACCGTTTTAGGGCGCGATAAAATCTGCTGCGGCTCGCTAGCAGGATTAGCGGATTTCCGCTCCATTTCAGAACGCCTATTCTCCAACCTTTTCACTTGCTCTATTTGAGCATTAACCACCCCGGTGAGTTGCGTAAGGGTTGCTTGTATAGCTTCCATTTTTGTTTTCGAAAAAGGGGATCGGATAATTTTTAAGAGCTTAAGAAGTGACAAGGATGAGAGAAAAAGTAGACCGGAACAACTTGTTTTACACTTTTCACTAAATTGCGACACTTTAAACACTTTAAACACTTTTTTCATATGAAATATTCAAGTTAAAAATATAATTGTAAAATATTGAATATATAAAAAAAATTAATTAAATTTACGAAAACGAGGTAAACTTACAAAAAAATTATTAAATCCAAAATACGTAGACCGCCTGTCATTCTCCTTTTTGGCTTCAAACTTTGATTGGTTTATTTTCGCCTGGGCCTACTGGGGTGCAGGTTGGATCACTGGATTTGTTTTTGCTTCCTTCTGCGTTTTCTGTTGACCAATTTTTAGGTGTCACTGGGCTCCTTGTTCCTTCCTTCTGGGTTTGGTGAGCACTTTATATCTTATAGTCACTTTAGTTTATTAATCAGCTCTCTTGCCAGCCTCAACAAGAGATTCAAAACGCGAATAAGGCTTATTCACTGATTTCCTTCAAAAAATTAATTACGCGTCCGACGAGTTGTTTTTTAATTTTTATTTATTGATTCGTTTGCAACACTCACTTTCGGAAACGCGTTTTTTAACTTTAATGTCCGCGATTAGGCAAGCACTTTATTACTTTTCGGACACTAAATAACTGCTCGGGCGCCAGTTATGGAGACTTTTTCCGTGTCGTTTAAAAAAAACAACTTTTTAATTTCTAGCAACCGCTTTATTCAGAATCTTGTACGCAACTAACAATAATTTGGTTTACCTCGTATTTAACAAATTATAATTGCTTACTCTACTAAACGTGACAATAACAAAATTGCTGAATCAATACAATGTTTAAAATTCATCAGAAGCAAATCCGCAAAACAAAAAAGAAATATGAAACGTATGTTTAAAGTTCATCAGAAGCGAATCCGTGAAACAGAAAAGAAATATGAACGTATGTAGAAATTTTCATAGAAGTGAATCCGCGAGACAGGAAAGAAATATGAAACGTACGAGTATGTTGAAATGAATTTGTCTGGGAATGTGTAATGATGGAATTGTGGGAAGGTAAGTATGGTTTGGATAGGGAAAAAAGGATCGTGTTAACTTATATATATATATATATATATATATATATATATATATATATATATATATATATATATATATATATATATATATATATATATATATATATATATATATATATATATATATATATATACATTTATACTGTTACATGTCCAAACATTTCTGCGAGCTACGGTCGCAATTGTTATCGCAACTATTAAGAACATCATGATAAATAAACAAATGTACTCGAAAGCACAAGAATCACCCATCATGATCAATATCTGAAAGTGATGTCACTGCGGGGTATTCAGAATTGCTCGATCATTCCAGGTAGTTGTCGCCAGAACATTCGCCAATATAAGAAAAATTGATTTAATGACTAGAGACCCTAGATAAAGCCGAGCTGAATGAATGGGGGGAATAGTAAAACCGCGATAATAAAACTGCGATAAGTGTGGAGTGCGAATAAAAGGCAATATTGATTGATTGTGAAGTGATTTTAGTAATAGGCAGTTGGAATATAAATTACAGAAAATGAATAACATTTTAATTATTCATAAAATAGTGAAATCGATTAATATGCATTCTTAGTAAATAAACTTTTTTAACTTAATTTAAAAGACAGTGTGTTTTCGCTTTCCCGGAACATTGAAATTATTGCCCGCGAACCATAACACGCGACAGTGGTGTCGAGAAGTGAGAAAGAAAACTTTAAACATTTTTAAAATGCACAATAGTGAAATTTAACGTGGAAACTGGCGAAAAAAACCAAAATAATAAAAATGCGAACAAGTCAAAAATTAAATGAATTGACCATGTAGGAGCTTAAAGAAGAGTTGGAATAGCGAAATCTGGCTACGCAAGGTACAAAAGCCACACTGACTGCACGCTTTCGCGACGCGATTGAATCAGAAGGCGTGCATCTGGATCCGGGAGAGCCATCAGATGCAAAAAAAGGCGCAGAAAGTGGAGAAGTAGAAACATCAAAATCAAAGGAACCAGAAAATGTGCTGATGCAAATGTTAAGCAGCGATGCAAATGTTGAGCAAGCGATCGTAATCAAGGCAGATTTTCAAAAGCAGTCAACCGAAATAAAAGCGGACCTCAGTAGTCTGAACAAACACATTAAATGCGTCGAGGAAAAGGTTTACCAGGTTGAGGAAAATGTCAGCCAGGTCGAGGAGAGCTTCAACCATGAGATGGAAAAAGTGAAAAAGGAATTGGAAACAGCGAAGGCAGTAGTAACCACCTTACCAGCTCCAGTTACAACCACAGCGCAAAGCTCATCCAGCCCCGCAGGGGGAATGACTAACACAATGACAGTGAAGGCAGACGAAATACGGAGAATAGCAGACAGTCTGGTTTAGACTGAGATTCCTGTGGCGTTCGGGCGCAGTAAAAACATGATGCAAACGCTCGAGTATCCTATTAAGGAGATGCGGGAAACTCTGCAGGAGGCTTCGGTGTTCGAGCGGTGGGAGACAACACAAAGAGCACCGAAAAATCGATTGTCACTGCTGCGATCGTTACCGAAGCGACCGATGCAAGGGTCACAAATCTCGACATTGCAACGAAAAATCCAGAAGCCAACGAGGAGATTACGGCACTAAAAGCGAAGAGTGACCAGGCACCGCGTGATTGCACCGCCAACGTTGAAAATGTGGCGGAAGTACTGCACTCGGAAACGGAATGCGATAACCTCTCCCAAGGATGGTTGCAAGGTACAATTGCGGCCCAGCAATACGAAGAAGAAAGACTACTCCGAAAAGCGGGAGATGTTCTGAAAAGAATACAATCTGCATGCGACTCCCCAAAAATCAGCAAAGCAGCAAAGGCAGGGCTCCTTGAACTCGAGGAGCTCCTAGATCCCATAGGGTACTATTGGAGGAGCTGGTTAAGGACCGAAGACGAACAGAAGGCTAAAGAGGCACTTGGCGCGAAATCTAAAGGCGACATGCAGATAGCTGCACCATTAAAAGTCAACAAAAGAATGACGTCTGGCCCAATCGACGGAGATCGGGATAAAAGAAGGAAGGAAGAGGCACTTGATGGGCGTGGAGCAATAGATCAAGGGTTCCAGACAGTGCTTACAAAAGGAGCGAAGAAAGCCGCAAAGAAACTCCTTCAAAAAAAAGCCAGAAAGTAAAGTTCGCACGGGCGCTCAATTAGAATAAGGACGGGATGCAAACAGGAGAGGCAGAAACCCCGACGAAGACCCCGGCACCAGGCACTGCTTGTAAGGCCCCAAGATGGCCGATCCTACGCGGAGGTACTGCGGGACATCAGGGGAAACGTAAGGCCCGAAGACACCAATACTACCATTAAAGTAGTACGACCAACGCGGTCGGGCCAGATACTGGTAGAATTCGGAGCAGAGGCCGGCAATAAAGAAGCATTCTGTGACGCAGTAAAGAACGTCCTCGGCAAAAGCGCAACTATAGCCCCGCTCGAGCCGATGGCAATGATCGAAATACGAGACATTGACTGCTGGCGGATCTGGCCGAGGTAGAAGAGGCCATCGAAAGGGAGTTCCCTAGCGTGGGAAGCATAAGGCGAGACTGACACCAGAAAACATTACGGGACAACGCATGGCCATAGTCGACTTGACCGAAAAGGACGCCGAACAATTCCTGAACAAGGGCAAAGTGCGAATAGGGTGGGTTGTTTGTAGGATACGGCGAAGAGCAACGCCTCTTCAATGTTTCAAATGCCTTGGTTATGGTCACACCACACAAGTATGCAAAGGACCCGATAGGAGTTCCCTATGTTATGAATGCGGTGAAATGGGACATAAAAGAAAAGAGTGTACGAAGGAGGCGTACTGTATTCTTTGCAAGGATGCTGATCCAAAACTGATTTTGGACACGTCTTGGGATCAGGAAAATGCCGGGTATTCCAGGAAGCCCTAGCCAAGGCAAAATCAGAGCTTCGACGGCCCGCATCCTGCAGCTAAACCTACACCGCAGTTCAACCACCCAAAATCTGCTTGAGCAGTTTGCGAGGGACATGAAAGCCGACTTTTTGATGCTGAGTGAGCAACACCATAATAAAAGTCCCGCATTATGGTATTCTGATGAAACTGGTACTGCCGCCATCTGGGTTCGGAACAGTGAATTTCAAGCAGAGAGCTGTAGACGGGGGGATGGTTTCGTGTGGGTTCGGTGCTCGGGGATCACCTTCTTTAGTGTGTACCTAACGCCCAACGAGTCGATATCATCTTTCCAAGGCAAGCTTAATGCTTTGGAAGGCACTGTCTCGAACGAAGAGGGCAAAGTGCTCGTTGGGGGCGACTTCAACGCTAAAGCAATCGAATAGGGCATGCTTCAGATGGATCCGCGGGGAAAACGAATCCTGCAAATGGCAGCCAGGACGGCCCCCGTCGTATAAAACTCCGGAAATACGCCGACTTTCCGCAGTATTGGCTGTGAGGGAACCATACCGGACGTGACATTCGCCTCGGAGTCCTTAGTACGGAGGATACACAACTGGAAAGTATTAGAGGACTACTCACCCAGTGATCATCAGTGCATTCTGCTTGAGATAAGTGATGCTGTCTCCCGACGTCCGTGCTCTCGGTCTTCTACAACTGGATGGAACATCGGAAGGATGGACGTCGAGACGTTCGTCAAGGTTCTCACAGCAGGTGAGCACGGAAGAACTGGCAGCTCAAGACGTGATGAACTCTACTATGAGCGTCATGACGACTGCTTGCAAAGCTTCTATGCCCCGTCGAAAACCCCGGAGCGGCAAGCCCCCAGTGTACTGGTGGTCAACTGAAATCGCTGAAAAGCGAAGGGAGTGTCACAAGCTTCGACGTGAGGCTCAACGGGCGTGGAACCGTGACGAGGCATGCAACCAGGTGGCAGCATATAAGTCGGCCAGGAAATGCTTTCGCAAATTGATCAGGAAGGCTCGCTGCTGGCAAGACCTAGTGAACAATGTGAACAAGGATCCGTGGGGCCTTGGCTACAAGCTGGTCATGGGGAAGCTCGGTGCCCTACGGAAGCCTTGCATACATGACGCGGAAAAGATTTACGTGATACTGCGGGGACTCATCCCCGCACATCCCATCCGTGTTGACGCTGTCCATGGTGAAATAGCAGTCGAGTGCCAACTCTTCACACTGCTGGAACTGGAGGAGGCAGTTCTCTCATTGAAAGCGAGGAAGGCTCCAGGTCCAGATGGTGTTCCAGCTGAGGGGTTGCGGCTCGTCTATCACCATTGTCCTGACTTGCTGCTCAGCACATTCAACGCTTGCCTACGGGACGGGGTTTTCCCTGTACGATGGAAGGTGGCGAGGCTCGTGCTGATCAGCAAGGTGAAGGGAAATCCCGGATCACCGTCTGCATACCGCCCGTTATGCATGCTAGACACGGCTGGAAAAGTGCTAGAGAAACTCATCAAGAGAAGACTCACTGACGCGATTCGTGCTGCTTGGGACCTATCTCCTCGGCAGTACGGCTTTAGAGCAGGAGGTTCTACCATTGATGCGATTGCAGAGGTGGTGAACGCGGTTCGAAGGGCAGAGGCATATAGTCGCACCAAGCGATGGATCGTCCTGTTGGTGACATTCGACGTCGGGAATGCCTTCAAGTCCGCTAGATGGGTGGATATTCTGGATACGCTGGAAAACTCTTTTCAAGTTCCAGAATATCTAATGCGGCTTTTGATGAACTACCTGAAGGACCGAAGCCTGCGCTACGACACGACACAGGGCCAACGAAGGATGGAAATTACATCGGGTGTTGCCCAGGGATCTATCCTTGGTCCGGACCTGAGGAACGTGTCTTACGACGGGCTCCTGAGACTTGAAATGCCAGATAAGTCACGCTTGGTCGCTTGACGCACCGTTGAACAAGCGCAACTTAGGCTAGGTATGCTAATACGCCGAGTGAGGGACTGGATGACTGCTCGCGGGCTCAGTTTAGCACTGGAGAAAACCGAAGTGGTCATCTTGACAAAAAAGAGAATCCTTAGCGTAAATAAGATCAGTATTGGCGACATACGAATCGAATTGAAGCTATCGGTGAAGTACCTGGGGCTACTGATCGACTCGAAGATGAGTTTCTCGGAGCAAATCAGGGCAACGGCTGAGAAGGCTGCTTCGGGAGCATCGGCTCTGAGTCGACTTATGGCCAACGAAGGGGGACCCAGCCCATCAAGAAGATGCCTCTTGATGAGTGCTGTAGGGTCAGTGCTACTGTATGGAGCAGAGGTATGGGGCGACGCTCTCAGCAAGGAGGTATACCGAAAACGTTTGGCACAGGTACAGAGAAGAGGAGCACTGAGAATTGCATCTTCGTACCCAACAGTCTCCGACTCGGCGGTGAGAGTTATTGCAAGCATGATACCTGTCGCCTTCCGTGCTAGAGAGCGCCGCGCTATTTACCTGCGCCGAAACAAGGATGCGAGGAAGATAGTTGTCCGCGAGGAAAGACAGCGCTCGCTCAACGATTGGCAGCAGTTTTGGGTCAATTGCACGAAGAAAAGGTGGACTGCGCGCCTCATGCCGGATGTGGGACCGAGGCTAAATCGAAGGCATGGTGAGACTGACTTCTATCTGACCCAGCTTTTGAGCGGGCATAGGGTGTTTTCAGTCTTACCTGCACAAGATCGGTAAGCCACGGTCTCCCGATTGTCGGTTTCGCCCAGGAGAGGAGGACAATGCCTGCCACACATTTTTTGCTTGTACAAAACGGGTCAGGCTTCGAAGGGAACTCTACAGGGAGACGGGAGAGCTCACCCCGGACAATATAGTTGCAGTGATGATCGAGTCGGTTGACAAATGGAACCAGGTGGCACATTATGCTCGGGCAGTCCTAAAATATAAAAGCGACCCACAGCAGCCGGGGGCTGGGGCTGGGGGATCGCTCTTCTGGCATTTCCTCTTCCCTTCTCTCCTCCCGCAAGGAGGGGGACGCCCCAGCTTGAAGGCGCCCCACGGCGTAACAAAAAGAGACCTGGCCCGAAGTAATGTGTCAAACGGTTCCAGGCTGGGTTCTCAGGTTTACAGGGGAGGTGCCAGTTGCGATGGGAGTCCCACACTCTGTGCATAAATAGCATTCACCTCCCTACCACGAAAAAAAACTTATCCAGAAATGTGAAAGCACCAATATTGGACGGGCAAACTTTCTAGAGTCTTTACAAAATCCAGTTTGAAGACGCCGCTGGGACAAATCACTGGAATGAGCAGGAACGAGCCACTGCATTCATTCTTGCTCTAAGAGGCCCAGCTTCCGAGCTTTTGCAGACTATCCCCATTGAGTTGCACTCAAACCCGGCTGCTATAATGAATGCGCTCAACATGCGATCATCTGAAGCAGACTTATTGGTCACAGCTACGGCATCGGATGCAAAAGCCTGGCGAAACCTTACAGCAGCTAGCCCAAGACAGGTACTCTAGGCTCACCCAGCTTACGACCCAGGACATCGAGATGACGCAGCAACAGAAGCATTCATCAGCCAATTAAAGGACCAGATGTTGCGACAAACCCTGCGTTTGGCTCAGAAGCAAACGGCAAAATGTGACTCGTACCACTACTCGGGTTCGCGAGGTAGTGGCAGATGAAAGCAGGTGTGAGCAGGTGTGCAATCGCAATGAGAAGGGGCCCCCGCAAAGAGACTGCAAGAAGCGAAGAAAACAGAGTTATTGTCCAGGGTGGAGGAGATCCAGACCAAGTCAGGAGCCTAGAATGAAAGCCCTTCAAACTGAAGGGACTAGCTTCGTCGGGCGGACTTTGGCTAGGAGGATCGACGTCCCCAGCACCCCCATCAACGTGTCAAGACTACATCGTGGAGAAGCAGACTTATGCCTCCCGGGTCAAGTTGATGAAGAACATTGCACCATAACAAACGACACTAGTGCAACCCGATCGATTATCCGACAAGACGTAGTGAGGCAGCAACAATTTCACAAGGGTGGAGTTCGTGGAAATGCTAACGCCCTATCTCGTCATCCATGTCTTGCTAACTGCAAGCATTGCCGACGAATTGTAGAAGAGGAGCCGACCGTTGATCTGCGAGTGATAAGGGCCGAATTCGATGAAGGTTGGTCATTGGAGGAAATTCGAAATGCCCAGCTGGCTGATGAAGACATCGAACCATGGCTCGTATGGAAGGAGACAACTGGGCAACCAGAATGGAAGGACGTTTTGATGCATGGCGCTACCCTGAAAATCGATTGGGCACAATGGAACCCCTTTCAGGTGGAGTAGGCTAAAGCGGAAATGAGAAACTGCGGGTGGCAGCTACTATACTTCCAAAAGCCGAGTCCACGATGTGGTTAAGGAAATGCATGAAGGATCCTCAGGAGGCCACCTGGGTGCCAACAATACCTTAGCGAAATTTCAGGAAATATTTCACTGGCCCCACGCTCGAGAAGACGTAGAGGACTGGTATCGTAGATGCATGATTTGCGCTTCCATAAAAGGCCCAAAGTGACGGCTGAGAGGACAAATGGAAACCTATAACGTGGGGGTACCATTTGAAAGGATTGCAGTTGACATCGCAGGACCCTTTCTTGAATCCCAGGGGGGAAATAGATATACGCTGGTTCTGGCTGATTATTTCAGCAAGTGGCCCGATGTCTACCCCATCACCAGCCAGGAAGCAACTACTGTAGCTGAAAAGCTAGTGTTAAACGAACTACATTCGGATCAAGGCCGAAACTTTGAGTCACTAGTTTTTGACGGAATGTGCGCATTGCTGGGAATACGGAAAATGAGGACAACACCACTGAATCCCCAATCCGATGGAATGGTCGAACGTTTCAATGGCACTCTCAATAAACACCCGGCCAAGCTGGTTGACGAGAACCAAAGAGAATGGGATTGGCACATCCCATTATTCTTGATGGCGTATAGAGCTGCTAAGCAAGCATCGTCAGGCCAAACCCCAGCCAAAGTCATTTTTGGAAAGACTATTCGTCTGCCAGCTGATATAAAGTTCTTAACACCCCCCGAGAAACCCCAAACCATCTCGGAGTACGCAAGAGGGCTTAGGCAACGGTTGAACCAGATACATCGGACAGTGCGAAAACACATCTAATCAGCTACTGACCGCATGAAGACAAGGTATGATCTAAAGGCAAATTCTACTGACTTCCAGCGAGATGACTTGGTGTGGCTATATAACCCACAACGGCGGAAGGGTAGGTCTCCAAAGTTGCAGCATAATTCGGAGAGACCATACCGAGTTGCAAAATAACGTCGTATATCGCATACAAGAACACCATAAGCCGAGAGCCAAAATGAAAATCGTCCACCTGGACCATCTTGCCCTCTATAACATCCAAGGAGAATTGACTACAATTAGCGACACATCTTTTCGGGGCGAAAAGAACTGAGGTGGGGACAGTGTTACATGTCCAAACATTTCTGTGAGCTACGGTCGCAATTGTTATCGCAACTATTAAGAACATCATGATCAATAAACGAATGTACTCGAAAGCACGAGAATCGACCAAGCATGAACAATATCTGAAAGTGAAGTCACTGCGGAGTATTCAGAATTGCTCGGATATTCCAGGAAGTTATCGCCAGAACATTCGCCAATATATGAGAAATGGATTGAATGACTAGAGACCCTAAATAAAGCCGAGCTCAATGAATGGGGGGAATAGTAAAACAGCGATAGTAAAACTGCGATAAGTGTAGAACGCGAATTAAAGGCGATATCGATTGATTGTGAAATGATTTTGGTAAAAGATAGTTGGAATATAAATTTATAAACAAGAGAACAACATTTCAATTATTCATAAAATAGTGAAATCGACTTTTGTGCATTCTTTATAAATTAACCCTTTAAACTTAGTTTAAAAGACAGTGCGTTTTCACTTTCCCAGAACAATAAAATTATTGGCCGCGAGCCATAACACGCGACAACTCATAGGTAGATATATATAGATACATTTACATCGATATGTATATATATATATATATATATATATATATATATATATATATATATAAATATATATATATATATATATATATATATATATATATATATATATATATATATATATATATTGTTACATGTACAAATAATTACATGTACAAATAATTCTGCGAGCTACTGTCGCAATTGTTTTCATAATCATTAAGAACGTCAACAAATGAATTTACTCGAACCCACGAAAACCCAACAAGCATGATCAACATCTGCAAGTGACGTCACTCCATTCATTAATTTGCTCGAATCTACCAGGTACCTCTCGGTAGAACATTCGCCAATGTACGAGAAATGGGTGAATACGTAGATATCCTATATAAAGGCGAGCTGAATGAATGGGGGTATCATTCATTCGACCGCGATAAGAACTGCGATAGTGTGTGGGAAGTGATTTTCGTAACAGTGAAGTGATTTAGAAGACAATTGCGATAAGAAATTTATGGACAAGTGTTAGAATCTTAATAGTGAAAATTAAAATAAGTGCAAGTGTTAAACTAATTATTGTGCATATTTGTGATCAAATAAACTCTTTTAGACTTAAATTAAAAGATATTGCGTTTTCACTTTCCCGGAACATTAAAATTATAGGCCGCGAACCAATAACACGCGACAATATATATATGTATATATATATATATATATATATATATATATATATATATATATATATATATATATATATATATATACATATATATATGCATACATATATATATATATATATATATATATATATATATATATATATAAATCTATATATATATATATATATATATATATATATATATATATATATATATATATATGTATATATATATATATATATATATATATATATATATATATATATATATATATATATATATATATATATAACCACGAGAACCCAACAAGCATGAACAACATCTGAAAGTGAGTCACTGCTCCATTCATTTGCAGTCGCTCGAATGTTCCCGCGAATTCGCCAATGTACGAGAACTGGGTTGAATGACCACAGACCCTATATCAGACCCTATATAAAGGCGAGCTGAATGAATGGGGGGATCATCATTTTCAACCGCGAGAGTGTGTGGAGGGTGAATAGCGATCAAGTAATAGTGAAATATTTTAAAAGACAATTGAGATAGGAATTTTTGGGCAAGTGGAAGTTTTAATTTTGAAAGTGAAAATTAAAATTAGTGAAAGTGTTAAATTGATTATTGTGCATTTTTGTAATTAATAAACTCTTTTAATTTAATTTAAAAGACATTGCGTTGTCACTTTCCCGGAACATTAAAATTATTGGCCGCGAACCCAAAACACGCAAAAGTGGTGTCAAGAAGTAAGAAAGAAAATTTTGGAAGTGAAAACGATGAAACATTTTTGAAGTGCACAATAGTGAGAATTAACGTGGAAACTGGTGGAAAAATAGCCGAAAACAATAAAAATGCCAGGAAATTTGCATTTAAAAATTAATCAATTGAGCATATCGGAGCTCAAAGAGGAGTTGGAACAACGAAATCTGGCCACACAAGGTACAAAGGCCATACTGATTGCACGCTTGCGTGACGTGATTCAATCGGAAGGTGTGAATCTGGATTTGGGTGAGCTCTCAGATGCGGAAAAAGGCGCAGAAGGTGGAGAAGTAGAAACACCAAAATCAAAGGAGCCAGAAAATGCGCTAATGCAAATGTTAATGGTGATGTCATCCAGTCTGACTGCGAAGCTAGATGAACAATCAGCGAAGCTCAATGAACAGTCATCCAATTTAACAGCGAAGCTGGATCAACAAGCGATCGAAATCAATGCAGACATCGCACAGAAGCTTGAGAAACAGTCAACTGATTTGAAGGCAGATTTGGAAAAACAGTCTACCGAAATAAAAGCAGAGCTCAGTAGTCTCAACAACCAAATTAAATGCGTCGAGGAAAAGGTATACCAGGTCGAGGAAAAGGTATACCAGGTCGAGGAGAGAGTCAACCATGAGATGGAAAACATGAAAAAAGAATTGAAAGCAGCGAAGGAAGTAGTAACCACCTCACCAGCCCCGCTTATAACCGCAGCGCAAAGCACATCCAGAAATGTGCAAGTACCAATATTCGATGTACAAACGGTCTGGAGTATTTACAAGACCCAGTTTGAAGCTGCCGCAAGGGCAAATCACTAGAATGAGCAGGAACGAGCAACTGCACTGATTCTTGCTCTAAGAGGCCCAGCTGCCGAGCTGTTGCAGACGATCCCCGATGAATTGCACTCAAACCCGAATGCTATAATGAATGCGCTCGACATGCGTTATGGAGACGATCATCTAAAGCAGATTTATCGGTCACAGCTAAGGCATCGGGTGCAGAGGTCTGGGTAAACCTTACAGCAGCTAGCCCAAGACATTGAGCGACTAGCACTTTTGGCTTACCCAGCCTACGACCCAGAACATCGAGATGATGCAGCGACAGAAGCATTCATCAGCGCACTTAAGGACCCGGAATTGCAACAAGCCGTGCGTTTAGCTCAAAAGCAAACGGCTAAGGACGCATTGGCTTACAGTCTGAACTTTGAGGCAGCGAAAAATGTGACTCGTACCACTGCCCGGGTTTGTGAGGTAGTGACAGACGATTGCAGGTGTGAGCGCGTGGAAATTGAGCGAGACCCGGATGTAAATGGTGCGCCTAGATGCTGGAATTGCGGAGAGAAGGGGCACTTGCAAAGAGACTGCAAGAAGCGAAGAAAATCGAGCTATTGTCCAGGGTGTGCAGCTAGGAGGAGATCCAGACCAAGTCAGGAGCCCAGAATGGAAGCCCTTCAAACAGAGGGGTCGGGAAACATGTAAGAGCCAACTTCGGGGGCAGAGGTTGGCTAGGGTGAACCACGTCCCCAGCACCACCATCACCATGTCAAGATTACATCGTGGAGAAGCGGACTTATGCCTTCCGGGTCAAGTTGACGGAGAACACTGCACCATAACAATCGACACTGGTGCAACCCGATCGATTATCCGACCAGACCTAGTTAGACAGCAACAACTTCACAAGGGCAGAATTTTCTCACTACGGACAGCTACGGGAGAAACTGCACCTGTTCATGGAGAGGTCAACCTCCAGATACAGTTGGGAGACCTTGTGTTCCGACATAATTTTCTGGTCGCGAACATTATGGATGACTGCATTCTCGGAATGGATTTTCTGCGACCACATGGAATCACGTTGGATTTGGGCAAACGTGTATTGAAATGGCAGAATGTCGAAGTACTGATGGAGGATCCCAGCGTCCAAATTCCCAAGATAAATGTGGTGGTATGTACTGACACTGATGTACCGAGTTCTTCCAAAAGCATTGTATGGGCCAAGCTTGATGGTGATTCTGGAGACCACCGATCTTATCTGATAGATCCAACGAAGACGTCCGCATTGCGCAGTTTGATTGTAGGACGATGCCTTGTAAGACCTTTAAGGAACGGATATATGCCGGTTAGAGTCCTTAACACCGCAGACTCAACCACGAGCATCAAAGCGGGAGAAGTCATTGGCAGCTGCCAGCTCGTTTCCACCATCACCTCTTTGGAAGCTACTCACGACCATCATTTGAAAAGGCGGCAAGACACAAACAAAGCCCGGGAATCCACGTCTGCAATATTGAAGCAGGTCAAATTGCCAGTGCAGCTATTCAAACGAGCCTCTGATCTGGTCACCAAGTACAGTGACATCTTCTCAACAAGCCCGGATGACCAAGGCCGAACGAGTCTGGTAGCTCACGTCATAGATACACAGGGAGCCAAGCCGATTCGACAAGCACCGAGACGTCTCCCTATAGCCAAACAAGGAGAGGTGAGCGCGCTGATCTCGGACATGGAAAAACAAGGCGTTTTTGAACCTTCTGTCAGTCCATGGGCCGCGCCTGTAGTTCTAGTAAAGAAATAGGATGGTAGCACTCGCTTTTGTGTCGACTATAGGCAGCTTAACGACGTCACTAAGAAAGATTGTTACCCACTCCCACGCATCGATGACATCATGGACACTTTAGCCGACGCAAAATGGTTTTCTACACTCGATCTCAAGAGTGGCTACTGGCAGGTAGAAATTGACAAGAAGGACCGAGAGAAGACCGCATTTTCAGTTGGGACCGGATTGTGGCAATTTGTGGTGATGATGTTTGGGCTTTGCAATGCTCCAGCCACTTTCGAACGCTTGATGGAATACGTGCTACGTGGTCTAACCTGGAAAACCTGCTTGGTGTACCTAGATGACATCATCGTCATCGGGAGAACGTTCGAAGAGCATGTGCGGAACTTAGAAGAGGTTTTCTCCTGATTACGACTGGCAAATTTGAAACTTAGTCCTGACCAGTGTACCCTTTTCACAGCTGAAGTAAAATACCTGAGACACGTCGTATCAGCAGAAGGGGTCAAAACAGACCCTGAGAAAATTGAAGCCGTGAAAAGCTGGCCAACACCAAACAACAAGCGCCAGCTACGAAGTTTTCTGGGTCTGGCAACCTACTATCGAAGATTCGTCAAAGACTTTGCCAAAATAGCTAAGTGTCTCCATCAGCTAACCGAGAAAAATCGTCCGTATGTCTGGAACGAACAATGCCAGACAGCCTTTGAGACCCTGAAAGAAAAGCTGTGTGAATCACCCGTGCTGGCGTATCCGAAACCCGGAAAAATGTTTGTAGTTGACACCCATGCAAGCAACGGCGGTATTGGAGCTGTACTCTCCCAGCAGATCAATGGCGAAGAAAGAGTCCTCTCGTATTACAGTCGAGTTCTCTCAAAAAGTGAGAGGAACTACTGCGTGACCAGGAAGGAGCTATTGGCTATAATAGAGGCCACCAAGCAGTTCCACAAGTATCTATATGGCCAGAAATTTGTTCTTCGAACGGACCATGCATCACTGAGATGGTTGCTCAACTTCGAAAAACCCGAGGGACAAGTTGCGAGATGGATCGAAAGATTGCAGTCATACGACTACGAAATTGTTCATCGGAAGGGCGGAGTTCATGGAAATGCTGACGCCCTATCTCACCGTCCATGTCCAGCTAACTGTAAGCATTGCCGACGGATTGAGGAAAGGGAACCACTCGTTGATCTGCGATTGATAACGGCGGAATTCGATGACGGTTGGTCATCGGAGGAGATTCGAAACGCCCAGTTAGCCGATGAAGACATCGGACCATTGCTCGTATGGAAGGAGACGACTGGGCGACCTGACTGGAAAAACGTTTCAATGCATGCCGCAACCCTGAAAAGCTATTGGGCACAATGGAACTCCCTTCAGGTGGAGGGTGGCGTACTCAAGCGGAAATAGGAAACGGCGGATGGTAGCTCCTATAGGATGCAAACTATACTACCCAAAAGCCGAATCCACGATGTGATTAAGGAAATGCATGAAGGATCCTCGGGAGGCCACCTTGGTGTTAACAAGGCCTTAGCGAAATTGCGGGAAAGATTCTACTGGCTCCACGCTCGAGAAGACGTAGAGGACTGGTGTCGCAGATGCACAATTTGCGCTTCCGTCAAAGGTCCAAAACGACGACTGAGAGGACAAATGCAAACCTATAACGTAGGCGTGCCATTCGAAAGGATTGCTCTTGACATCGCAGGACCCTTTCCTGAATCCGATTGGGGAAATCGATTTACGCTGGTTGTAGCCGATTATTTCAGCAAGTGGCCCGAGGTCTACCCCATTCCCAACCAGGAAGCAACTACCGTGGCTGAACAGCTAGTGTTAAATTGGGTCAGTAGGTACGGCGTGCCTTGCGAATTACATTCAGATCAAGGCCGAAACTTTGAGTCACTAGTTTTTGGCGAAATGTGTGAACTACTGGGTATACGGAAAACGAGGACAACACTACTGCATCCCCAGTCCGATGGTATGGTCGAACGGTTCAACGGCTTTCTCAATAAACATCTGGCCAAGATGGTTGACGAGAACCAAAGGGACTGGGACCGACACATCCCACTATTTTTGATGGCGTACAGAGCTGCCGAATACGCATTGACGGGCCAAGCCCCAGCCAAAGTCATTTTTGGAAAGACTATTCGTCTGCCAGCCGATATTAAGTTCGGAACACCCCCTGAGAAACCCCAAACGATCTCGGAGTACGCAAATGATCTAAGGCAACGGTTGAACCAGATACATCGGGCAGTGCGAAATCACCTCGAATCGGCTACTGACCGCATGAAGATCAGGTATTATCTAAAGGTAAACTCTACTGGCTTCCAGCAAGATGACTTGGTATGGCTATATAACCCGCAACGGCGAGAGGGTAGGTCTCCAAAGTTGCAACATAATTGGGAGGGACGATACCGAGTTGCAAAGCGAATGAACGACGTCGTATATTGAATACAGGAACATCGTAAGCCAAGAGCCAAAATGAACATCGTGCACCTGGACCGTCTTGCCCCATATTACATCCAGGGAGAATAGATTACAACTGGCGACACATCTTTTCGGGGCGAAAAGAACTGAGGTGGGGGCAGTTTTACATGTACAAATAATTCTGTGAGCTACTGTCGCAATTGTTTTCACAACAATGAAGAACACGAATTTACTCGAAACCATGAGAACCCAACAAGCATGAACAACATCTGAAAGTGAGTCACTGCTCCATTCATTTGCAGTCGCTCGAATGTTCCCGCGAATTCGCCAATGTACAAGAACTGGGTTGAATGACTACAGACCCTATATAAAGGCGAGCTGAATGAATGGGGTGATCATCATTTTCAACCGCGAAAGTAAACACGGCGATAGTGTGTGGAGTGTGAATAGCGATCAAGTAATAGTGAAGTAATTTTAAAAGACAATTGAGATAGGAATTTTTGGGCAAGTGGAAGTTTTAATTTTGAAAGTGAAAATTAAAATTAGTGAAAGTGTTAAACTGATTATTGTGCATTTTTGTAATTAATAAACTCTTTAAATTTAATTTCACAGACATTGCGTTTTCACTTTCCCGGAACATTAAAATTATTGGCCGCGAACCAATAACACGCGACAATATATATATATAAATATATATATATATATATATATATATATATATATATATATATATATATATATATATATATATATATATATATATCTATACCTATCTATATCTATATATACGAGTATATATATATATATATATATATATATATATATATATATATATATATATATATATATATATATATATGTATATATATACCTATATATATATATATATATATATATATATATATATATATATATATATTTATATATATATATATATATATGTATATATATATGTATATATATATATATATATATATATATATATATATAGATGTAAATGTATCTATATATTTCTACATATGTATTGTCGCGCGTTATGGCTCGCGGCCAATAATTTTAATGTTCTGGGAAAGTGAAACCGCACTGTCTTTTAAACTAAGTTTAAAGAGTTAATTTATAAAGAATGCACAATAGTCGATTTCACTATTTTATGAATAATTGAAATGTTATTCTCTTGTTTATAAATTTATATTCCAACTATGTTTTACCAAAATCATTTCACAATCAATCAATATCGCCTTTAATTCGCGTTCCACACTTATCGCAGTTTTACTATTGCCGTTTTCCTATTCCCCCCATTCATTCAGCTCGGCTATATTTAGGGTCTCTAGTCATTCAATCCATTTCTCATGTATTGGCAAATGTTCTGGCGATAACTTCCTGGAATATCCGAGCAATTCTGAATACCCCGCAGTGACTTCAGTTTCAGATATTGTTCATGCTTGGTCGATTCTCGTGCTTTCGAGTACATTCGTTTATTGATCATGATGTTCTTAATAGTTGCGATAACAATTGTGACCGTAGCTCGCAGAAATTTTTGGACATGTAACAGTGTCCCCACCTCAGTTCTTTTCGCCCCGAAAAGATGTGTCGCTAGTTGTAGTCAATTCTCCCTGGATGTTATATAGGGCAAGATGGTCCAGGTGCACGATTTTCATTTTGGCTCTCGGCTTATGGTGTTCTTGTATGCGATATATGACGTTATTTAACGCTTTGCAGCTCGGTATGGTCTCTCCCAATTATGCTGCAACTTTGGAGACCTACCCTTCCGCTGTTGTGGGTTATATAGCCACACCAAGTCATCTCGCTGGAAGTCAGTAGAATTTGCCTTTAGATCATACCTGGTCTTCATGCGGTCAGTAGCTGATTAGATGTGTTTTCGCACTGTCCGATACATCTGGTTCAACCGTTGCCTAAGTCCTCTTGCGTACTCCGAGATGGTTTGGGGTTTCTCGGGGGGTGTTCCGAACTTTATATCAGCTGGCAGACGAATAGTCTTTCCAAGAATGACTTTGGCTGAGGCTTGACCTGACAATGCGTGCTCGGCAGCTCTATACGCCATCAAGAATAATGGGATGTGCCAATCCCATTCTCTTTGGTTCTCGTCAACCAGCTTGGCCGGGTGTTTATTGAGAGTGCCATTGAAACGTTCGACCATTCCATCGGATTAGGGATGCAGTGGTGTTGTCCTCGTTTTCCGTACTCCCAGCAATGCGCACATTCCGTCAAAAGCTAGTGACTCAAAGTTTCGGCCTTGATCCGAATGTAGTTCGCAAGGTATGCTGTACCTACTGACCCAATTTAACACTAGCTTTTCAGCTTCAGTAGTTGCTTCCTGGCTAGTGATGGGGTAGACATCGGGCCACTTGCTGAAATAATCAGCCAGAACCAGCGTATATTTATTTCTCCCCTCGGATTCAGGAAAGGGTCCTGCGATGTCAACTGCAATCCTTTCAAGTGGTACCCTCACGTTATAGGTTTCTATTTGTCCTCTCAGCCGTCATTTTGGGCCTTTTACGGAAGCGCAAATCATGCATCTACGATACCAGTCCTCTACGTCTTCTCGACCGTGGGGCCAGTGAAATATTTCCTGAAATTTCGCTAAGGTCTTGTTGACACCCAGGTGGCTTCCTGAGGATTCTTCATGCATTTCCTTAACCACATCGTGGACTCGGCTTTTGGAAGTATAGTTGCTGCCACCCGCAGTTTCCAAATTCCGCTTGAGCCTACTCCACCTGAAAGGGGTTCCATTGTGCGCAATAGATTTTCAGGGTTGCGCCATGCATCAAAACGTCCTTCCATTCTGGTTGCCCAGTTGTCTCCTTCCATACGAGCAATGGTTCGATGTCTTCATCAGCCAGCTGGGCATTTCGAATTTCCTTCAATGACCAACCTTCATCGAATTCGGCCCTTATCACTCACAGATCGACGGTCGGCTCCTCTTTCACAATTGGTCGGCAATGCTTGCAGTTAGCAAGACATGGACGACGAGATAGGGCGTCAGCATTTCCATGAACTCCGCCCTTGTGAAATTGTTGCTGCCTCACTACGTCTGGTCGGATAATCGATCGGGTTGCACTAGTGTCGTTTGTTATGGTGCAATGTTCTTCGTCAACTTGACCCGGAAGGCATAAGCCTGCTTCTCCAGGATGTAGTCTCGACACGTTGATGGGGGTGCTGGGTACGTCGGTCCTCCTAGCCAACGTCCGCCCGACGAAACTGGTCCCTTCAGTTTGAAGGGCTTCCATTTTAGGCTCCTGACTTGGTCTGGATCTCCTCCACCCTGGACAATAGCTCTATTTTCTTCGCTTCTTGCAGTCTCTTTGCGGGTGCCACTTCTCACCGCAATTCCAGCATCTTGGCGGACCCTTAACCTGTGGCTTGCGCTCATTTTCCGCATGCTCACACCTGAAGGTGCCCCTTCTCACTGCGATTCCACACCTGCTCACACCTGCATTCATCTGCCACTACCTCGCGATCTCAGGCAGTGGTACGAGTCACATTTTGCCGTTTGCTTTTGAGCCAAACGCAGGGTTTGTTGCAACATCTGGTCCTTTAATGCGCTGATCAATGCTTCTGTTGCTGCGTCATCTCGATGTCCTGGGTCGTAAGCTGGGTGAGCCTAGAGTACCTGTCACTCAATGTCCTGGGCTAGCTGCTGTAAGGTTTCGCCAGGCTTTTGCATCCGATGCCGTAGCTGTGACCAATAAGTCTGCTTCAGATGATCGCATGTTGAGCGCATTCATTATAGCAGCCGGGTTTGAGTGCAACTCAATGGGGATAGTCTGCAAAAGCTCGGCAGCTGGGCCTCTTAGAGCAAGAATGAATGCAGTGGCTCGTTCCTGCTCATTCTAGTGATTTGTCCCAGCGGCGTCTTCAAACTGGATTTTGTAAATACTCTAGAAAGTTTGCCCGTCCAATATTGGTGCTTTCACATTTCTGGATAAGTTTTTTTTTCGTGGTAGGGAGGTGAATGCTATTTATGCACAGAGTGTGGGACTCCCATCGCGACTGGCACCTCCCCTGTAAACCTGAGAACCCAGCCTGGAACCGTTTCACAAATTACTTCGGGCCAGGTCTCTTTTTGTTACGCCGTGGGGCGCCTTCAAGCTGGGGAGTCCCCTTCCTAGCGGGAGGGGAGAGGGGAAGAGGAAATGCCAGAAGACCGACCCCCAGCCCCAGCGCCCCTGGCTGCTGTGAGTCCCTTTTATATTTTAGGACTGCCCGAGCATAATGTGCCACCTGATTCGATTTGTCAACCGACTCGATCATCACTGCAACTATATTATCCAAGGTGAGCTCTTCCGTCTCCCTGTAGAGTTCCCTTCGAAGCCTGACCCGTTTTGTACAAGCAAAAAATGTGTGGCAGGCATTGTCCTCCTCTCCTGGGCAAAACCGACAATCGGGAGACCGTGGCTTACCGATCTTGTGCAGGTAAGACTGAAAACACCCATGCCCGCTCAAAAGCTGGGTCAGATAGAAGTCAGTCTCACCATGCCTTCGATTAAGCCACGGTCTCACATCTGGGATGAGGCGCGCAGTCCACCTTCCCTTCGTGCAATTGACCCAAGACTGCTGCCAATCGTTGAGCGAGCGCTGTCTCTCCGCGCGGACAACTATCTCCCTCGCACCCTCGTTTCGGCGCAGGTAAATAGCGCGGCACTCTCTAGCACGGAGGGCGACAGGTATCACGCTTGCAATAACTCTCACCGCCGGGTCGGAGACTGTTGGGTACGAAGATGCAATTCTCAGTGCTCCTCTTCTCTGTACCTGTGCCAAACGTTCTCGGTATACCTCCTTGCTGAGAGCGTCGCCCCATACCTCTGCTCCGTACAGTAGCACTGACCCTACAGCACTCATCAAGAGGCATTTTCTTGATGGGCTGGGTCCCCCTTCGTTGGCCATAAGTCGACTCAGAGCCGATGCTCCCGAAGCAGCCTTCTCAGCCGTTGCTCTGATTTGCTCAGAGAAACTCATCTTTGAGTCGATCAATAGCCCCAGGTACTTCACCGATGGCTTCAATTCGATTCGTATGTCGCCAATACTGATCATCCTTACGCTAAGGATTCTCTTTTTTGTCAAGATAACCACTTTGGTTTTCTCCAGTGCTAAACTGAGCCCACGAGCAGTCATCCAGTCCCTCACTCGGTGCATTAGCATACCTAGCCTAAGTTGCGCTTGTTCAACGGTGCGTCCAGTGACCAGAGCCGCAACGTCATTCACATAGCCGACCAAGCGCGACTTTTCTGGCATTTCAAGTCTCAGTAGCCTGTCGTAAGACACATTCCACAGGTCCAGATCAAAGATAGATCCCTGGGCAACACCCGATGTAATTTCTATCCTTCGTTGGCCCTGTGTCATGTCGTAGTGCAGGCTTCGGTCCTTCAGGTTGTTCATCAAAAGTCGCATTAGATATTCTGGAACTTGAAAAGAGTTTTCCAGCGTATCCAGAATATCCACCCATCTAGCGGGCTTGAAGGCATTCCCGACGTCGAGTGTCACCAACAGGACGATCCATCGCTTGGTGCGACTATATGCCTCTGCCCTTCGGACCGCGTTCACCACCTCTGCAATCGCATCAATGGTAGAACCTCCTGCTCTAAAGCCGTACTGCTGAGGAGATAGGTCCCAAGCAGCACGAATCGCGTCGGTGAGTCTTCTCTTGATGAGTTTCTCTAGCACTTTTCCAGCCGTGTCTAGCATGCATAACGGGTGGTATGCAGACGGCGATCCGGGATTTCCCTTCCCCTTGCTGATCAGCACGAGCCTCGCCACCTTCCATCGTACAGGGAAAACCCCGTCCCGTAGGCAAGCACTGAATGTGCTGAGCAGCAAGTCAGGACAATGGTGATAGACGAGCTGCAACACCTCAGCTGGAACACTATCTGGACCTGGAGCCTTCCTCGCTTTCAATGAGAGAACTGCCTCCTCCAGTTCCAGCAGTGTGAAGAGTGGGCACTCGACTGGTATTTCACCATGGACAGCGTCAACACGGACGGGATGGGCGGGGATGAGTCCCCACACTATCGCGTCCATCTTTACCGCGTCATGTATACAAGGCTTCCGTAGGACACCAAGTTTCCCCATGACCAGCTTGTAGCGAAGGCCCCACGGATCCTTGTTCATATTGTCCACTAGGTCTTGCCAGCAGCGAGCCTTGCCACTGTTGATCAATTTGCGAAAGCATTTCCTGGCCGATGCTGCCACCTGGTTGCATGCCTTGTCACGGTTCCACGCCCATTGAGCCTCACGTCGAAGCTTGTGCCACTCCCTTCACTTTTCAGCGATTTCAGTTGACCACCAGTACACTGGAGGCTTGCCGTGCCGGAGTTTCTAACGGGGCATAGAAGCTTTACAAGCAGTCATAATGATTTTCATAGTAGAGTTTACCACGTCTTGAGCTGCCAGTTCTTCTGTCCCCTCCGAAGCTCGCTGCAGCAGCTCACCTGCTGTGAGAACCTTGGCGAACCTCTCGACGTCCATCTTTCCGATGTTCCATCCAGTTGTAGAAGACCGAGAGCACGGACGTCGGGAGACAGCATCACTTATCTCAAGCAGAATGCACTGATGATCACTGGGTGAGTAGTCCTCTAATACTTTCCAGTTGTGTATCTTCCGTGCTAAGGACTCCGAGGCGAATGTCACGTCCGGCATGGTTCCCTCACAGCCAATACTGCGGAAAGTCGGCGTATTTCCGGAGTTTAGTACGACGAGGGCCGTCCTGGCCGCTATTTCCAGGATTCGTTTTCCCCGCGGATCCATCTGAGGCATGCCCCATTCGATTGCTTTAGCGTTGAAGTCGCCCCCAACGAGCACTTTGCCCTCTTCCTTCGAGACAGCGCCTTCCAAAGCATTAAGTTTTCCTTGGAAAGATGATATCGGCTCGTTAGGCGTTAGGTACACACTAAAGAAGGTGATCCCCGAGCACCGAACCCACACGAAACCATCCCCCCGTCCACAACTCTCTGCTTGAAATTCACTGTTCCGAACCAAGATGGCGGCAGTACCAGTTTCATCAGAATACCATAATGCAGGACTTTTATTATGGTGTTGCTCACTCAGCATCAAGACGTCGGCTTTCATGTCCCTCGCAAACTGCTCAAGCAGATTTTGGGTGGTTGAACTGCGGTGTAGGTTTAGCTGCAGGATGCGGGCCGTCGAAGCTCTGATTTTGCCTTGGCTAGGGCTTCCTGGAATACCCGGCATTTTCCTGATCCCAAGACGTGTCCAAAATCAGGTTTTGGATCAGCATCCTTGCAAAAAATACACTGTGCCTCTTTCGTACACTCTTTTCTTTTATGTCCCATTTCACCGCATTCGTAACATAGGGAACTCCTATCGGGTCCTTTGCATACTTGTGTGGTGTGACCATAACCAAGGCATTTGAATCATTGAAGAGGCGTTGCTCTTTGCCGTATCCTACAGACAACCCACCCTATTCGTACTTTGCCCTTGTTCAGGAATTGTTCGGCGTCCTCTTCGCTCAAGTCGACTATGGCCATGCGTTGTCCCGTAATGTTTTCTGGTGTCAGTCTCGCCTTATGCTTCCCACGCTAGGGAACTCCCTTTTGATGGCCTCTTCTACCTCGGCCAGATCCGTCAAGCAGTCAATGTCTCGTATTTCGATCGTTACCACTGGCTCGAGTGGGGCTATAGTTGCGCTTTTGCCGAGGACGTTCTTTACTGCGTCACAGAATGCTTCTTTATTGCCGGCCTCTGCTCCGAATTGTACCAGTATATGGCCCGACCACGTTGGTCGTACTACTTTAATGGTAGTATTGGTGTCTTCGGGCCTTACGTTTCCCCTGATGTCCCGCAGTACCTCCGCGTAGGATCGGCCATCTTGGGGCTTTACAAGCAGTGCCTGGTGCCGGGGTCTTCGTCGGGGTTTCTGCCTCTCCTGTTTTGCATCCCGTCCTTTTTCTAATTGAGCGCCCGTGCGAACTTTACTTTCTGGCTTTTTTTGAAGGAGTTTCTTTGCGGCTTTCTTCGCTCCTTTTGTAAGCACTGTCTGGAACCCTTGATCTGGCGCTCCACGCCCATCAAGTGCCTCTTCCTTCCTTCTTTTATCCCGATCTCCATCGATTGGGCTAGACGCCATCCTTTTGTTGACTTTTAACGGTGCAGCTATCTGCATGTCGCCTTTAGATTTCGCCCAAGTGCCTCTTTAGCCTTCTGTTCGTCTTCGGTCCTTAACCAACTCCCCTGATAGTGCCCTATGTGATCTAGGACCTCCTTGAGTGCCTTTGCTGCTTTGCTGAATTTTGGGGAGTCGCATGCAGATTGTATTCTTTTCAGAACATCTCCATATCTATATATATATATATATATATATATATATATATATATATATATATATATATATATATATATATATATATATATATAGATATATATATATATATATATATATATATATATATATACATACATACATATATATATATATATATATATATATATATATATATATATATATATATATATATATTTATTTATATATATATTGTTACATGTACAAATAATTCTGTGAGCTACTGTCGCAATTGTTGTCACAACCATTAAGAACATCAACAAAACGAATTTTCTCGAAGCCACGAGAACCCAACAAGCATGCTCCATTCATTACGCTGCTGAAATGTTCCCGCTAATTCACCAATGTACGAGAACTGAGTTGAATGATTAGAGACCCTATATAGGGGGCGAGCTGAATGAATGGGGGGATCATTCATTCGACCGCGATAAGAACTGCGATAGTGTGTGGGAAGCGATATTGTTCGAGTAATAGAAAAGTGATTTTCGTAATAGTGAAGTGATTTTCGTAATAGTGAAGTGATTTAGAAGACAATTGCGATAAGAGATTTATGGACAAGTGTTAGATTTTTTAATAGTGAAAATTAAAATCAGTGAAAGTGTTAAATTGATTATTGTGCATTTTTGTAATTAGGTAAACTCTTTTAACTTAAATTATAAGACATTGCGTTTTCACTTTCCCGGAACATTAAAATTATGTGCCGCGAACCATAACACGCGACAATAGTGTCGAGAAATGGGATTCAAATTTTGAAAGTGAAAATTTAAACATTTTTAAACTACACAGTTGTGAAATATAGCGTGGAAACTAGTGGAAAAATAACCAAAACAATAAAAATGCCAGGAAACTTTCATCTAAAAATTGATCAATTGACCATAGCGGAGCTCAAGGAGGAGTTGGAACAGCGGAATCTGGCCACACAAGGTACAAAGGCCATACTGATTGCACGCTTGCTTGACGCGATCGAGTCGGAAGGCGTTAATCTGGATTCGGGTGAGCTCTCAGATGCGGAAAAAGGCACAGAAGGTGGAGAAGTAGAAACACCAAAATCAAAGGAGCCAGAAAATGCGCTAATGCAAATGTTAATGCTGATGTCATCCAGTCTGACTGCGAAGCTAAATGAGCAATCATCCAGTTTAACTGCGAAGCTAAGTGAACAGTCATCTAATTTAACTGCGAAGTTAAATGAACAATCAGTGAAGCTGGACCAACAAGCGATCGAAATCAAGGCAGACATCACACAGAAGCTGGAGAAACAGTCAACCGAAATATAAGCGGAGCTCGGTCATCTGAACAAACAAATTAAACGCGTCGAGGAAAAGGTTGACCAGGTCGAGGAAAATGTTTACCAGGTCGAGGAAAAGGTCAGCCAGGTCGAGGGAAAGGTCAGCCAGGTCGAAGAGAGAATAAGCCATAAGATGAGAAAAGTAAAAAAAGAATTGGAAACAGCGAAGGCAGTAGTAACCACCTCACCAGCCCCGCTTATAACCGCAGCGCAAAGCACATCCAGAAATGTGCAAGCACCAATATTCGATGGGCAAACGGTCTGGAGTATTTACAAGACCCAGTTTGAAGCTGCCATAAGGGCAAATCACTGGAATGAGCAGGAACGAGCAACTGCACTGATTCTTGCTCTAAGAGGCCCAGCTGCCGAGCTTTTTGCAGACGATCCCCGATGAATTGCACTCAAACCCGAATGCTATAATGAATGCGCTGGACATGCGTTATGGAGACGATCATCTGAAGCAAATTTACCGGGCACAGCTACGGCATCGGATGCAAAAGTCTGGCGAAACCTTACAGCAGCTAGCCCAAGACATTGAGCACCTGGCACTTTTGGCTTATCCAGCTTATGACCCAGAACATCGAGATGACGCAGCAACAGAAGCATTTATCAGCGCGTTAAAAGACCAGGAATTGCAAGAAGCCGTGCGTTTAGCCCAAAAGCAAACGGTTAAGGATGCATTGGTTTATAGCCTGAACTTTGAGGCAGCGAAAAATGCGACTCGTACCACTGCCCGGTTCTGTGAAGTTGTGGCGAACGAGTGTAGGCGTAAGCGCGTGGAAAATGAGCGAGAGCCGCAGGTGAATGGGGCGCTTAGATGCTGGGATCGTGTGTAACGGTTTCCTACCTCCGTCTCGTTCGATCGCAATTAGAACCGACCTCTCATCGGTTCGAGACGTGCAGTCTTGGAAGTGACAATGGACTGTACCCTTCACGTCAACAAGTCCGGTCACACTTAGTCTACTCCGTGGTGGCTGCTTGTAGGCTAGCTATTTCGGAGAGGAGTTTCAGTCGCGGGTCTTACGCGAGCAGACTAAGTCCGAGTTACGTAACTCAGCCACCGATTCACATGCCCGATTTACAAACGCGTCAACAACTTCTCATCCAGAACAGGAAACCTACGTTACGTTAGTTCTGGATGTGATCTCTCCACAGATCTCAATTCGTAATCCTACAAAATCTAAAACCATAGGCGCGTTACCGAATCACCGACGTGGTACCAGAAAATAGGCTAAACTACCTCAAGTCCAAAATAACATACTCTAATAAAAAAGACGAGCGCAAACAAGGGTACCGCGGACCGTAACCGACTCGAAATCAATCATCCGCAGATTATAAAAACCTAACCCTCTTCAAGACATACTTACCCTCGGTCATCACTTCCACTGCAAAAGAAAGAGCATGCGGAACGGAAAGGCTTATGGCTTCTTTAGTACTTCATCTTTAATTTAAATTATTTTTTTCTATGTACATAGCAACAAATGTAGAGAACATATTCAGCTCAAAATTATTTTTTGTTGATTTTTTTGCTTTTTATAACTGGGGTATTTTTTGTAACAATATAAGATATATTTATACATACTATAAATTTGATTCGTTCATATTTTCTGTTGAATTAAACATACTTTAATAGTCTTACATTGACTTTCAATAACATATCTTTCGTTTGTTTTTTATTTTATATTAAAATACAATATTTAGAGACGTCTCTTTTTTTTCGGTCTGTGTGTATACAATTTAAATTTATATATAAGTGAGCTTTACATCAAGCTTTGATTTGGACTTTCTTTTTATATTAAAATTTAATGAAATATTGTTTTCGGACTTTTGATTTCTTTGTTGTTCAATTTGTTTTTTTGTTGTGAAAAATTCAAGTTGTATAAATTTACAGTATTTTATCACTATTGTGGTTTTAATTTTTATTAATTCATGCATTAATTTTACGGCTTAAAATTAAAAAAACTGAGAGACTGATTTTATCTTATTTCATATTTAATGGCATTAAGGCAACATGTATGCAATTTGGTTCATTTAATTCTAAGACTTAAAAAAAAGTTATTTACGTTCTTCCTTTTTTTGAAAGTTTTTTTTGTTTTTTTTTTTAGTAGTAAGATCATTTATTGTACATTTCTTATTGATTTATTTTTTTTTCAGTGTCTTTAGAGTGTTTTTATACTTTTTGAAAGAATTTACCTTAAATTTTTTTTTTTTTCATACATAAATTTTTCTGTATGAAATTATAAGTGATGAAATATATTTCTAATCTTTTTTGTTTATTATGACAAAGTGCACAGCCCAGTATTTTTTTTAAATTTCGTCTTCATTTCAGTTTTGTTTTTTTTTTAAATTCTGTTCTTCAATATCTAACGAAAATGAGGTTGAATCGTAATAATCATTTGATATTTTGCATATTATTATTTTTTTTTTTTATTAAATAATTACAATCAAATTTATTTTATTTGTATAAAAATGGGAAAGCTCTATATCACAAATTGTTTTACTTTTTAAGCTTTGTATTTTCTTTGACTATTTGAATGCAATCAGTGGATGCGGCAAATTCATTGTAAGTTTTGGGAATTTTTAAAAATAGTTACTCGCTCCAATAAACTTGGTATGATTTACCGACCGATTGCACTTTGAAAAAAAAGGATTAGATAATTCAAATTATTTTTTTATTACAAATGATAATTCCATTTTTGTACTGTACATTATTTTACTTCAATGACTTGAGTTTAAAGGTCATTTACTTCAATCTAGATTCAACAGGAGTGGCTTCTGGGCAATTGTGATCTTGCTAAATTCAAAGAATTCAATCGGATTTCTGTCAGTTGAAGTGCAGTCCTTGTTTTTCAGTTAAATCATATCTTTGTTTTAATTCTGACAAATTGTTAATCACATTTACGCGCTAACTTGCTAAATTTCAACGATTTTTATTGAGTTTTGCATTCAAATTACTTTTCTTACAATAATAACGGAATGAGTTTAAATATCATTGAACGGAATTTATTAACAGGGAGAAAGTTCAATTTTATTTGAATTCGAAATTAAAATGCCATGAATTTATAAATATGCAGATAAAACTCGATTCTTGTGGAAAACCACCATCAAAACTTTACAAACAAAAATAAATCCTTTTGGAATTGATTAAAAAGGAAATCCGCTATATAAAAAAAACTTATTTAGAAAATTAATTTTGACTCAATGCAAAATTTAGTAAAAAGCAAAAAATAATTCAACTCGAAACCGTTAATTATAGTGTTAAAAGAGCTCTAAATTAAATTTAAGTTTAAGACTTCGTGGTCACAGGACTCGCAATCCTCTTATTATCCTTCCTTGCATCAAATTTTATACATCTTTACCTTCATCTCAAGAAGGTAGGAACTAGGATTTTATTCATCTCAAATATTCCTCCCCAAACCGTTCAATTCCCAATGTAACAAATGCTATGAATGCAATTTAAATTTAAGGATGCTCTTATAAAATTGTATTAAAGCTCCCAATCGAATTATCCTTCTTTCCAATCAAACTTTTCCCATCATCCAATTCATCCCGGGGTGAGAAAAATTATAAATTCACTCCTTTATTGTCATATTCCTCCCCCAAACCATTTCAACTCCCAGATAAACTATCCAACACAAATCTAGGAGCCGGCCTGGATCTGATCCTGATTCCCTTGTTCTTTTGTTATAGCCAAGAACAACAAGCTTTACATAACTCGAGATCGCTTTAACTTCACTCCTTTTTTTGGTCAATAGTGACCACTTATCAGAATTGACTTTTTTCTTTCCGCCACTGCTGAAATTTCTAATATCGCTCGCTATGGGCGAAGTATTGTTCTCCCTTTCTTGTCTGACATCTCCGACCCAGCTGCTACAGTTTGATTTCGGTTCAGCTGTATAGAAGCATTAAAACCCGAGTAAGTCGATATTCCTAATTAAAATGACTTGAAATTCCAACAAGATTCACCCTCTCCTGGAAATAAATTTATATTGCGTTATATATTCACGCCACGCTAATTTTCTTCGGACTAACCGCTAATCCGCTAACCCTCGCGAGACTTCTCCCTCATAAAGTCCCGTTAGTTGTCTAATCTACTTCATATCTAGAAATTTTTTTTATCTAAAACTCAATCTTTACTTATATTTTCTATCATACACAATTTCATTTATGATTTTTTTTCAGTAGTCAAACTCGATTGTTTAATCATTATGTACGAATTCTTAAACCAGTGTCAAAATAAAACCATTTTAACACTTTAAGCACACTCTCACTCATCGGACAGTTAACCGCGAACACCTTCTGCCTCTTTGACATTTGGATGGCAACTGTGGGAGGCATTGGCAGATAGATATGCTTCAAAATGTATCAGAGTTTTACTTCAGCGGCTCACATTGACAGAAAATATTTCTCCACAAATATAAATATTTGAAGAATAATATTTTCGGAGCAATGCTGGCTGCACGAAAGATAAAGTCTGCTTGCATTTCGAAGTCATACATCTTTGGCGGGGTGCCAGGGTTCGGGATCGGAATCACTCCATTTCACGGGCGTACGCATCACATTACACGTGGAGAGAAGGGGCACCTGCAAAGAGACTGCAAGAAGTGAAGAAGACGGAGCTATTGTCCTGGATGGTGAAGATCCAGACTGTGTCAGGAGGCTAGAATGGAAGCCCATCAAACTGCAAGGGCCAACTTCGTGGGGCGTACGTTGGCTAGGAGGATCGACACCCCCAGCACCGTGCCAAGGCAACATCATGGAGAAGCAGACAGATGCCTTCCTGGTCAAGTTGATGAAGAACATTGCAACATAACAAACGCCACTAGCGTAACCCGATCGACGATCCGACCCGACCCGACCTGATGAGGCCCCAACTACTTCACAAGGACAGAGTTCATGGAAATGCTGACGCCGTATCTCGTCATCCATGTCCAGCTAACTGCAAGCATTGCCGGCGGATTGAGGAAAAGGAGCCGCCCGTTGATTTGCGATTGATAACGGCCGAATTCGATGAAGGTTGGTCAACGGAGGAGATTCGAAATGCCCAGTTAGCCGATGAAGACATCGGACCATTGCTCGTATGGAAGGAG
>OZ017740.1:193383702-193521202 GCA_963969285.1 Odontomyia ornata | reverse complement strand
CTCCTTCAGAGCAATTCGTGAAGGGTTCTCCAATGATAGCTCAGGTAAGGAGGCGTAGTCGATGACCTGCTCAGTAGGTTGAATTATTACTCCGTGGTGCAGGATACGAGTCATCTTTGAGGCATGTATTGTTGGTATGGAGCGAGTTTGCCTAATGTAACTTGAGATGACCCTGTATTGCTCGTCGATTGTTGACTTTAGTGTGACTTCCCTTGTTTTTATTAAGCAGCTGTCATGGAGGTGTATGATCCCAGTGGTGTTCAACGAAATCTCCTTCCGGGTACCCTTACAGATGAAGGCTACGACGGTTGGGTGGGTAGAAATGTACATCCACGTATTTTTCATTATCAGCGTCTTCCAAACAGTGCCAGTTAGCTGAAGATAATTGGAATCACACCCCTTAGCTGAATGTCGTCCGTAAATTTCATCCACAACACAGGATGGACTGCTGTCTATATTATGGACAATGGTCGGAGTGCATAGGTAAATGTACCTTTTATTGATGATACAAGCATCTAGCTCTTCCTTCTTTAAGGTAAAATAGACCTGGCCATTGAAGTCTATTGCCAAGGTTGAAGCATCTAAGACTGCTATTGAAAACGTATTGTTTCGTACCAGATGTGGAACTGCCGTTACATGTACAAGCTCGAAAAGTGATTTTTCTAGGATGTGTAGGTAACCGTATAGCTGAATTTCGTTAGGGTTTGCCTCTATTTGTAGCCGATGCTGAGGAACATTCGATATATACAGATTAGAATGAAGTTTGGCCGTTGCATTCGCAATTATCACTTCAATGTTGTGTGGTGTGATAAATTCCAAAATGTGCCCGTTGTCATGCATGGCATTCAGCCATCGGGTGTATTTATTCTCAAGCTCGCGAAAATAGTCCTCAGCAATTATATAGGAGGATATCACTTCTATACCGATCCTGTTATGATCTTTGGACGCATACCAATTTGCCATCTCATTTACTGAAGTTGTGATACGGGCTAATCGAAGATTCAACTGTCTTAGTTTGGATTCCAGGATGGCAGTTGACTGATTAATTTTGGAATTCAGGAACAGCGCTTGATGATTTGTCGTATGAGAAAGAGCGTCTTGGGCGATATGTAGCTGCTCGATATCTGTATATACTTCGTCATTAACTCCAAAAACGGTGGTCAAGAGCTTCCCCAGCAGTCCTCTCTTTCTCCTGTTCCTGTGATGACTCAGTTGAATCACTTGACTCAAAACCTTTGACAAATTTAACCTTCGTGCTAAGGCTTGATGAAGAAGAGAGTCACAGTGGGTTGTATCGGTCACTTCCTTAGTTTTTTCACACATCATTCTGATTTGATTCGTGATTGAGTCAGCCATTTTTTGATCAGTGAGAATCTCAGTTATAGGTAACGTTATTTGTAGCCTTAGAGTTCCTCGTTTGATCTGAGCATGTCCTAAATTTTCAACATAAAGCCCAGATTTTGTGTCTAGTGTTTCGAAGTCTTGGGCGAAAATGATGGTAAGCCAGTAAAAAATTGACAGGATCGAATATAGTAATTTCGATGACCATGTACAAGGGTTGACTCTAACCTTTCTTCTTTTTAAAGGTGGATTTGTGGTATGACTTATCACTAGATGCAAAGCATCAAATTTTGCTGCCTCAAAAACATCATCTGACAAATCTTATCATCGACCATGCTCATCGTCAGACGCTCCACGGAGGCACGACTTTAACACTGAACTATATCCGGATGCAATACTGGATAATTAACGCCAAAAATACTGTCCAGTCTAGAAACCACAGGTGCCTCAGGTGTGCGCGATACAATCAAAAGCCCACACAACAGCTGATGGGAAACCTACCACAGGCCCGCGTGCTGCCTTCTCCACCTTTCTCGCATACTGGAGTAGATTACGCTGGACCATTTATGACAAAGATGTCAAAAGGACGTGGTGCCAGATCGCTCAAGGGATACATTGCCCTATTCATTTGCATGGTAACGAAGGCCATTCATCTTGAATTGGTCAGTGATATGACCACAGACGCATTTTTGGCAGCCTATAAAAGGTTCATATCACGCCGCGGCCATTGTAAAGAAATATTTTCAGACAATGGTACTAACTTTGTTGGCGCCCGAAACAAAATGGAGAAGGACATGCGGCTTGCAATTGAGCAGTCAACAAGGCATGCTGCGGAAGTGATCGCCAATGATGGTACAAGGTGGAAATTTATTCCACCAGCCACTCCACACTTCGGAGGGTTATGGGAAGCAGGCGTCAAATCAGTAAAAGGGCATCTCAAAAGAGTATTGGGAGAGACGTTATTGACATACGAAGAGTTCACCACCGTACTTTACCAAGTAGAAGCTTGTGTAAATTCAAGGCCATTAGGCCAAAATTCCAGCGATCCCAGAGATTTGGAACCTTTAACTCCCGGACATTTTCTTATAGGCCGACCGCTGATTGCGCCACCTGAGCCCGACATAAGTGATACGAACGTACATCAAAGATGGAAGCTGGTTACCAAATTGCAAAGAGACATATGGAAAAGATGGTCGCAAGAATACTTGTCATCACTCCAAGAAAGGAGCAAATGGCGGGTAGATAACAAAAATCCAGAAGTCGGAGAGTTGGTTCTCGTAAGAGACGACAATTTACCGCCGCAAAAATGGTCATTAGGCCGAATAAAGGAGTTGCATCCGGGTGAAGATGGTGTTGTCCGTCTCGTTTCTGTACAATACAAGGATATAGTAAAAAAACGTCCTCTTAACAAATTATGCCAATTACCGCTGAGTATGCATAACTCTGAAGAAAATGTTCAGAAGAAAACGGTGGCAGTCTTAACAACCTCACCAACTCAAGGGGCTAAACGAGTTTACCAGCAACAAAAGGTTCAGGCAATTGCAAGCCGCATGTCCTTCTCCATTTTGTTTCGGGCGCCAACAAAGTTAGTACCATTGTCTGAAAATATTTCTTTACAATGGCCGCGGCGTGATATGAACCTTTTATAGGCTGCCAAAAATGCGTCTGTGGTCATATCACTGACCAATTCAAGATGAATGGCCTTCGTTACCATGCAAATGAATAGGGCAATGTATCCCTTGAGCGATCTGGCACCACGTCCTTTTGACATCTTTGTCATAAATGGTCCAGCGTAATCTACTCCAGTATGCGAGAAAGGTGGAGAAGGCAGCACGCGGGCCTGTGGTAGGTTTCCCATCAGCTGTTGTGTGGGCTTTTGATTGTATCGCGCACACCTGAGGCACCTGTGGTTTCTAGACTGGACAGTATTTTTGGCGTTAATTATCCAGTATTGCATCCGGATATAGTTCAGTGTTAAAGTCGTGCCTCCGTGGAGCGTCTGACGATGAGCATGGTCGATGATAAGATTTGTCAGATGATGTTTTTGAGGCAGCAAAATTTGATGCTTTGCATCTAGTGATATGTCAGACTTCTGGATCCTTCCTTCAACGCGTAGAACCCCTATTTTATCTAAAAATGGGTGAAGCTTTAGTAGCTTACTTGTTCTGCTGAACGGTTCACCGTTTTTAAGTGATTGTATTTCCTCCTGAAACGCTTCTTGCTGCACGATTCTTATGATACACATTTCGGCCGTGCGTAATTCGTCCGAAGATAAATAATTTGTATTTCTTTCCTTCTTCGAAACCCTGCAGTTTTTAATGAACCGTAAGCAATAAGCCGTTACCCTAACTTGTCGTGTAAAGGTATTACTGCTGCTGATCTCTGAATAGGAAATCGTTGAGATGAAGACTTTACTGGTGATCCTTGCTTCTTCTTGTAAGCTTACTTTGAGGTTTTGCAATGGCCATGCATTGGATTTTTGTGAGAGCCACATAGGTCCTCTCCACCATGCTTTATGTGACACAAGCTTCTTTGGTCTAATTCCTCTGGATGCTACGTCAGCTGGATTTTCCTGCGATGACACATATCTCCAGATGCTTGTGGGAAATAAATCCTGAATTTCTGCGATTCTGTTTGCAATGAACGCATCCAAAGTATGAGGGCTCTTTGTTATCCATGCCAGAACTATTTCTGAGTCACACCATGCAAACACATTGGGTGTGTCTATTTCTAGGGTAGCTATTGTCATTTTCAGTAGCCTGGATAGCAGCAAGGCTCCACATAATTCCAAACGGGGAATGGTAATCTGTTGCTTCAGAGGCGCAGCTTCAGAACCTTCTGGTCGACTTGAAGAAACGATTTTATCTTGTGATTCCCTCCGATTCTTTTGTTTAACGGGTGCCACTTTGGCCTTCGCTGTCAGGATCGTACAATAAACTTTTCCTAGTGAGTCAGTGGCTCGCACGTATATAACCGCTGCGTATCCCTTTTCAGATGCGTCACAGAAACCGTGCAGCTGGAATTCCTGCTTTTTGTGGTTGCTAATCCATCTAGGAATTCTGATTACATGTAGCTCCGGTAATTCCTTTTCGATCTTAGTCCAGGCCTTTATTATATCCAGAGGGGCCTGCTGATCCCATTCGATACTATTCTTCCAAAGAGCCTGCATAAGTAATTTCGCTGATATTGTGATGGGTGATAACCAACCTAATGGATCGAAGATGCTGGAAATTTTTGACAACAGCGCTCTTTTAGTCAGTTTTGTACTAGACGGTTCAACATTTAGCCTGAATTGAAATTCATCCCGTTTAGGGTTCCAGTGGATTCCGAGTGTTTTAATGGAGCCTGAGTCAGTAATTTCGAAGATCTTTTGCTCAACCATATCTCTAGGCACGTTCTTGAGAAGATCCTCACTATTGGAAGTCCACTTTCGAAGGTTGAACTTTCCTTTTTGAAGTAGCTTGATCATTTGGGCCTGTAGTTCCGTTGCTTCTTCCTTTGTGTCAGCTCCGGTCAACATATCGTCCATATAAAAGTCCGACGTGAGAACTCTCTTGGCAATCGGGTATTGATCACCTTCGTCTTCTGCTAGCTGCATTAGAACCTTTACTGCCAGATACGAAGCGGGCCCAGTACCATATGTAATCGTGTTCAGAACATATTCTTGGATAGGCTCATGAGGATGTTGGCGCCAAAGAATTCTTTGATAGTTCCTGTCTGGTTCAGCTATGTTGACTTGTCTAAACATCTTTTCGATATCGGCAGTAAATACGTAGCGATGCTTCCTCCATCTTAGCAGTATCTGGATGAGATCCTGTTGTAACTTTGGTCCAGTATGCAGAACGTCGTTAAGACTCAGTCCCGAGGTTGTTTTACAAGAAGCATCGAAGACAACACGAAGTTTCGTAGTAGTGCTATCCTGCTTGTAGACTGCATGATGTGGTAAATAAAAGACTTTACAGTCATATCCCTTGAGTGACTTCACGGGGCTCATGTGTCCCAAGGCCAAATACTCAGAAAGAAACTTGTTGTACTCCTGTTGGTCCGATGGATTTTTCTGTAACCTCGTCTCCATTTGTAATAATCGCGCAACAGCAGTCTTTCTGGATTCACCAAGCTGCTCTTTGTTGTCCTTGAAAGGTAAGCTGACGATGTATCTTCCTTCCTTGTCCCTTCTTTGTGTGGACCGGAAGAAATTATCACAACACCCAAGCTCTTCGTGCGGATTCAACCGATCATTTGGTTCCCAAAAGCTTTCTAGGCTTTGCTGAATTTCCGCGAGTGATACATAACTCGATAGTCTGATTGACTCATGGGAGCCTTTTGGGACACTACCAAAAAGAATCCATCCTAGCTTAGTTTTTTGCGCCGCTGGCTGCTCCTTAATCACTCCATCCATTACTATCTGGGCATAGACATCTGCCCCCAGGAGAAGGTCAATAGCACCTGGTTTGTCAAAATCTAGGTCCGCTAAGGCAAGGCCATCATATTTACTCCGGTCTATATTTTTAATGCGGCTTTCAGGCAGGCAAGAATTCAATTTCGAGAGGACAAGAGCGTCCACAAAGAGATGAGATGATGCTGAATCCCGAAGCTGGATTTTAATAGTTACTTGATATGATGCTTTCGCGGATTCCGTTTCGCCTACTCCTGTGACTATTGCTTGGATTCTTCGTTTTGGTAGTTTCAAAATCTGCACTGCTTCTTCGGTGATGAGCGAAACCTGTGAACAGGGGTCGATTAAGGCCCTCATTGATTCAAGATGCCCATGCGTGCTTCTTATCCTGACCATATTCATACCATAAAGTGCTGATTGGAAATGCTAATGCACTTTATGGTATGAATAATTAAAGGTAAAAAAGTGCTGATTGGAAATGCTAATGTACTTTATGGTATGAATAAAAAAGTGCTGATTGGAAACTTGCGGGAAAGAATGGGTGAATGTACTGTGTGATCATTATTAATTTGTTCCGGCTGGAACAGACGGCGTTTGGAGCCTTTCGATGTCAAATTTTTGCAGTGGGCTGGTCTTCACTAAATATGCCTTTAAAATGCGATATCAATAGGTTAATTTGATCAAGTAATGATCTGAGTTACATCTGAGTTCCTCGGCATGTGTGGACGTCAAGTATGCTCGAGGCCCAACGTTGTTGGATCAGAACATGATTGATCTGGTTTTGTGTGTTGTCATCCGGTGATATCCAGGACACTTTGTTAAAGCGTCGATGTGGGAAGCAAGTGGAACGTATGACTAGATTTCTACTACATGCAAAGTCAATCAGGCACTGGCCATTGTCATTTATTTCATCGTGGAGGCTTTATCCTCCAGTCGTTTCCCCGATGAGATAGCTCATTGCCAACCTTAGCGTTGAAATCACCCAGAATAATTTTTGTGTCGTTTGTGGGCAATGAGTTGACCAGTCCTTCTAGATGATTGTAGAATGTTTCCTTCGTTTCGTTGTCCTTTTCTTCGGTCGGGGCGTGAATATTTATCATCCAGATTTTGAAGGATTTCGCTTTTATACTGATCGCACACAACCGCTCGTTGACTGCCTTAAAATCAATAACGTACGATAAGAACTCCCTACCCAAAATGAAGGTAGCTCCGAATTCTCGTTTTCCAGTAAACTTCCCACTTTTGAATATTGTGTGCGATCTCATGTCTTGAATGTCATTTCCATTCCAATTTGTTCCCTGAACAGCCAGTATTTTTAACTGATATTGGCTGGCCTGCTGTAAAAGGTTCTTAACAGCGCCAGGGTAATTGAGTGATCTGACATTCCAGGGTCCAATACCATAGTCCTTTTTTCGTTTGCGAGGTCGTTGCCGTGAGCCCAATCCATTCCGAGGCCTATCTGCAGGTTCCGAAACATTTGAAGTTTTTTCAGGGACGGGAAGTTAGCCCTTCGCCCAACCTCCATTCCGGCGCCACGGTTATTACTTCGATTTCGTTATCAGGCACGGAAGATTTGCCTTCACTCTCCTACATCCTCACAAAGGAGGTGTAAGTAGGATTTAGTAGCAGAGCTGTGGATGTTTTTATAGTTATTAGCATTTCTCGGCATTTAATGTTACATTATCGCGAAACCAGTAAGCCCGATGTGCACCCCAAGAGCATTTACTACCATTTCATTGGGGGGTTAGGAATGAGGAATCATGGAAGCTATGGGTTGGGGAAACAAGGGGTTTCCTCCTCCTTTCTCAAACAGGCTTGGGACTGTCTGTGGCGGAGTATATATTGCATATGAATATATATATATATATATATATATATATATATATATATATATATATATATATATATATATATATATATATATATATATATATATATATATATATATATATATATATATATATATATATATATATATATATTCTTTTTAGCACTACAGCCCCCTTCGGGCCTTCGCTTCCTGCAAACAGCGCCTCCAACTGTCTTGGTCCGTTGACCGCGTCTTCCGATTCCGAAATCCGAGCAACGATGAGCTGACTTCGTCGACCGAGTCAGATAAGCGTTTCCTCGGTTTCCCCACTGGCCGCTGGCCTTCAGTTCTCCCAACGAATACCTTCTTGGGTATCCATTGTTTGTCGATACGATTCATGTGTCCAGCCCATTGCAGCTTCCGCAGTCTTACAATCCTTGAGACCTCCGGTTCGTCAAAAATTGCATACAGCTCATGGTTGCAGCGCATTCGCCATTGGTCCCCGTCTAGCTTCGCTCCGATTATTCGCCTCAGGACCCGTCGCTCAAAGGCGTTCAATATATTTGCAGATGCTTTGGTTAAGGTCCATGTTTCACACCTGTTTTTGCACCGCGATAAGATATTTTTCTTACCGCCCAATTCACAATTTAGTACTTTACTAAATGTGCAGGAAGCAAGGATATATTTCTAGTGCAGTACTAGAAATATTCTAACTCCATAAAATATTTGTATTTACCTAGTGATTATAAAGCGTCTAGGCACGCATGTAGATTAGGCGGTTAACGCCGGAATGACTTGGTGAAAACAGAGGCGAAGTCACCAGTTTAACGTTTGACCAAAAAGTCTATTTTCCTATATCGACCTATTCTATTTATACAATTTTTCTATCACAAATACATATTTAACTCTAACAAAATATTGTTTGCTTCAGCAAAAAATACTTAGCAAGAAAATTCCTTATTCTAAATTTTCTCCTTCAAAATCTATACAAAACAAATTTACTTCCTCAATGCAATTCTACACGTTGGGTTTCCCATAGAATGCTATCACAAAAAAAAAACATTAGCTCTGCATGACGTGAATGCATTCATACATACTCTATGTTAATTTCCCGCAAAAAAAAAAGGAAACAAGATATCATATGTGGAGTTCTTAGACGCCACATATGAACAATGTCAAGTTCATCGAGAAAAAACGAAAGCATTCAAGGCAATTAATTTATGTTTTGAAATATGATGCACAAGTGTCTTCGCTTGTTGTAAATTTGTAATTTTGTACATATGAAACCATATGAGTGAAGATTATTCCACACGTAAGAAAATGGGTTCATATGGGAAGAAGTACATATGATAGAGTTTGATGTAGTTTCTAGGTTTAAAGCGGGTCATGCATATTTATTTATTTATATTGATGCATTAATGAATTTAATATGAATTTACCTAATGGTTAAATTATTGTGTGAGTATAAATGCATTACAATTTAACTTATCAGGTAAGTAATTTACTTAGATTTTAATACTTTCGCTGTCGTAAGCGAACATCCTCCCCACCTTTAAACGAACTGTTTAAAGATGTCTGGATTCACCTGGAATTCCTCAGCTTTCGCCTTGCGTGGTGCGTGTGTTGGGTGACGGTTGCGTGTAGGCCGCCTCCTGCAAAATTTCCACACAAGGTACAATAAACAGACCAACGAAATTGATAAGCCCAAGTATCCAATGTTGAAATGATGCACGTGGGTTGACTTGCTTGTTGGGAATTCCGTTTCGGCGGCTCGCAGCTTGTTGATGCTCTGTTGTAGTGTTTTAATATCGTTTTCTTAATTGTCCTCGTACGTGGCCGACATATGGGTGTTATTGAAATTGTTGGTGAGCTCCACGAGGTCGAAAATGTTTCGCGAAGGAATGATGGACGTTCTTATCATCGTGGGATGTACCTTGCTCGTCTGTAATGTAGCGATTTCGCCTTTGATGCTGCATCCGCGGGTAACGTTGATGATCCCCGATCCGGATAGCATGCAAGTTGAGATTGCCGTTCCACAAACGATGTTGATGCTCACCGGTTGGTTTGTCACGTAAATCCAGTGATTTGGATTCAAGAGCTGGGTCCACCTTACTGTTTCCTTAGTTTTGATGACTGCACAGCTGGAAATATTGCCCGCATCAGTTAAGATTGCCATTTCGCAGTGGTTGATATTAGGTCCCCATCGATGCATCGGATGACGTAGTTTGCAGATGAACCCGGAGTAGTCAACAAGGAGACATTTTGAGATTTCCAGTTTGGACATTGGGTAAAATTGATCTCGATGTAGATTTACGAGCAGAATTTGTGTTGATGGAATAACGGTGAAAAATGTCTCATTAACTAATATAGGTACTGGAATGATTCGTAAGGTTTCGAATATTTCCTGTGATAGAAGTGGAAGCTTTATTCAGAAAATCATTTGCTCGCTTAACATTCTGCCTTCTAAAGACATCATTCCATATAATTTTGCTAAGTGTCCATGATCTCCAGGAACTCGCAATGTGGGTGAGAGGTGCTCTTTAATCATAATTAGCTGGTCTTGTAGCTGTCTAGGAGTTATTACTTGCGGATTGACTTTGCCGTGATGAGCCCTTGTTATCACTTCTAGAAGTATCGATTGTGCCCTTTGATAATGTGATATCATCAGTATTAACCGAATTGCTAGAGTGCTGAAGTATTCCATTATTTTTTCTTGATGAAAATCGTGGTTAATTCCTTTAATGGTGTTGAGCGTCTGGTTGAGATATTCTTCTAGTTCATTCACCCGTCTTTCAACTGCTTTATGCGACTCTTTCATGATATTTGTGGTGCAATCGATTATGGATATTTGATTCTTCAGTAGTTCTAGCAAGTATCTGTCATTTTGTTGCAAGTTGTTTATTGTCTCTGACATTTTTTCCGCATACTCATCATCCAAAATGCCGAATAGCGAATGAGCGATGTTACCGAATATATTGAGAGGGGATCGTTTCCCTCGACCATGGCCTTGTTGACGCAGTAATTCGTTGTTCTCTGTTAATTCCGTAACCGTGGTTGTAAATTGAGCTAGCGTTGGTGCACAGGAATGCTTATTTACTATTCTACTACAGAGATGATCCAGGTTTTCAATTCCTTTATTTATAGTGGCCAGCTCCTTCCAGTAGTTTGTCATGTTGTAGTAAATAACTAAATCCCACTCGTCGGATGGCAAGTGAGTGAAACCCATTCGTTCAAAATACAAACCAGGTGATGATTTGAACGGTTTTATTGTTGCCTGATTGTTTCCTAGTACCGGCAAGACAAGGCAAGTGAATAGTAATAGGCTGATTGGGAGCTGACTTTGGCGCGGTTTTTTGGAAGCAGGTGGACCTTCGGTTGGTGGTGGCCTGTTTGTTTCGTCTGCATTCGTTTGCGTCATAGAGCGTGAGGATGTTGTACTGGTGGAGTTTTCTTCGTTGGTTTCATCCTTCGCTTCTGCGTCGACCTTTACTGGTTGTGGAGCGAGATTGTGGATTGCCCGTTTTAGAACACCTGTAGCCGTTTTTACAATCGCAACTCACACTAAACCATCATTTCCCTTTATAGTCTCCAGTATGCGACCAAGAGGCCATTGCATGGCCGGAAGATTGCTGTCCTCTATTATAACCATCATGCCTGGCTGGGCGTTCTGGCATTGTTGCTTCCATTTTGTTCGGTACTGCAGCTCGGTTAAATATTCTTTGAACCATCGCTACCAGAATTGATTCTTGAGGTGAAGAGTAAGCTTCCAGTGTTGATGTAGATCTACTCGCTGAGGGTTTTCAGTAGATTCGGCAGTGCTGGTTAACGGTTCGCCTATTAAAAAATGTCCTGGGGTCAGCGCAGTCAGGTCGTTTGGATCCGAAGACATTGGCGTGATAGGTCGTGAATTGAGTATCGCTTCTACTTGCACTATGACCGTCTCCAACTCCTCATATGTCAGCGAATTGTTGTTTAGGCTGCAAGGAAGCAAGTTTTTAGCAGACTTGACGGCTGCCTCCCACAGTCCACCGAAATGTGGAGCTCTTGGTGGGATGAAATGAAATTCGGTTCCTCTCAGTATGCAGAATTTGTTGATTTGCTCTTCCGCTTCTTTTGAATATATCGCTGGTCGAAGTTCTTCCAGTTGGTTTCGAGCTCCTACAAAGTTCGTTGCGTTGTCGCAATACAAATGTTGGCAATTTCCACGTCTGCCCACAAAGCGTTTCAGCGCGCCGATGAATGCGTTAGTCATCAAGTCACTTACCACTTCTAAATGCACTGCCTTGGTTGCAAAACAAACGAATAACGCTACGTAACACTTCTGAGGCTTCTTTCCTCTAGCTTTGTAATGAATCCAAAACGGACTGCAAAAATCAACTCCTGTTGTTCGGAATGGCTTATCAGGTTTGATTCTTCTCTCAGGCAAATTACCCATCATCTGGGATAAAAGTTTTGACTTTGCTTTGCTACAGTGAACGCAATTCAATACAATTGACCGCGCAATTGTCTTCCCTTTGATAGGCCAAAATTTTTGGCGCGTGGTAGCGAGTAATCCTTGCGGTCCAACGTGAAAATTTTTAATGTGAATGTCTGTCATTACCAGCCGAGTAAGTATGTCATTGATGGCAACAACATTGGATGTTTTGCATCATATACGATGTCAGCTTCTTGTAATCGTCCTCCGACCATGATAACGCCATTCTTGTCCAAGAATGGGGCGAGTGAGCTTAAGTTGCTTTGCTTGTCTACTATGGCCATTTTTTTAAGGGAGGCTAACTCTTGTGAAAAGTTTCGGCGTTGAGCTTCCTTTATTAGTTGTGCCGTGGCTGCATCCAATTCTTCAACAGTAAGGTGTGATGAACGTTTGAACCCTTTGTTTCTGATGTTATTTATAAACCGAAGAACATAAGCAAAAATCCGTTGCAAATGTTGAAATGAATTCCGTTGGTCGATTGTAGACAGTATATCTCCTTCATTTGCAACTGACAGTGCTACCTTTGCTGGCTTCGTTTCAAGATTTGTTTCAAATTTTTGATTCCTCGGCTACACGCTTTCGTCGCTATGTAGAAACCTCAGCCCGTAAAACCAAAAAATATCATTCTTTAATTTGTTGGGTGAGACTCCGCGGGAAACCAAATAGGCAGGATTTTTCTGGGATGGTACGTGTCGCCATTGTTCAGCCGTGGTAAGCTCCTGTATAGCTGCTACTCGGTTTGCAATGAAGGTGACGTATGATGATGATGGGTTCCTCAGCCAGGCAAGAACTACCTCTGAGTCCGTCCAAAATGTGCATGGAACATCATTCCATTGTAGTTCCCTTTTGACGCGAGTAGCGAGCTTGGTAGTGAGTGTTGCAGCTTGAAGCTCCAAACGCGGAATCGTTGTAGCCTTGATTGGGGCTACCTTTGACTTGGCACATAGCAGTCTCACGACCACGATACCGTCAATTTGCTGTGATCGCATGTATATAGCTGCGCCGTATGCCTTCTCTGATGCGTCGCTGAAAGCATGTAATTCAAAGCTTCGCGGGTTTTCGACCGAAAATACATGCCTTGGAAACTTGATATCTTCAAGGCATTGCAGTTCTTTACGAAATTTGACCCAATAAGAGTGCATCTCCATTGGTACGGCTGCGTCCCAATCTATCTTTAGATTCCATAATGCTTGTAGAAATATTTTGGCTCATTACTCCTAATGGGTCAAAGAGATGCGCAATGTCAGAGGACACTGTTCTTTTGGTCACTTAACCGTCGCTGGCCTGAATTGTTTTTACGCAAAAGTTGTCATCTTCGGGAAGCCAGATCATGCCCAACGTTTTCACATGGTGGCTGTCTTTGCCGTTTATGTTGAATTGAACTGCTTGGTCCTCTTCGAGAATGCCTTGAAGTAGCCGAGTATGGTTTGCGCACCACTTCCACAATTTGAACCCTCCTGATTGAAGCAATTCCTTTAGTTGCCTTTGTACTGCGAGGGCTTCCGTTAGACTGTTAGCTCCTGCCATGACGTCATCAATGTAAATGTTGTTCCTTATCGTTTGCGAACCCAATGGAGCTGACGCTTCAGCTTGTGCTGCTATTTGTCTGAGGCATCTTATGGCTAAATATGGAGCCGTGGTAATGCCGTATGTCACCGTAGTTAGCTGGTAACACTTAACTGGTTCATTTGAATGGTCTGTTCAAAATATTAATTGTAATTTCCTATCTTCTTCCTTCATTCTTATTTGGCGGTACATTTTCTCGATGTCTGCCGTAAATACAAACATCGAAAGCCAGAAGCGTAACAGAACGGTAAACAAATCGTCTTGGAGAAACGGTCCAGTGTGCAGAACTTCATTCAAGGAGATATTTGTAGACGTTTTCGGTGAAGCATCAAATACAACTCGCAGTTTAGTTGTGGTACTTTCTGGTCTTATGACACAGTGGTGCGGCAAGAAGTAATGGGGTGTAGGTACCTGCTGAATATTGACCTCTTCCATGTGTCCCAACTGGCGGTATTCCTTCATGAAGTCGGTGTACTGTTGTTTCAGCGATTCGTTCTTGTTCAATTTTCGTTCCAAAGCCAGAAAACGTTTATATGCTGTTTCTTTGGAGTCACCCAACAATTTGGGGTCTTTCATGTATGGTAATTTTACAACAAATCGTCCATCTTGTCCTCGCCTGGTATTAGCAGTGAAGTGTTCTTCACAAACTTTTTCTTGCTGCGTAAGGTTCGAGCTCGGCTCCACTTCGTCCAGTTTCCAAAACTCTTGCACCCTTTCTTGAAGCTCGCCGCAATCATGACTGCAGATGCCGCAGCTAAATGTGTGGGTGTCCGAATTTGCCACTCGACCGGAGACGATCCATCCGAACACAGTATTCTTTAGGCTTGGTAATTTCTTCCCCAATCTTATTTGCCCAAACGAAAGTATCGGCAAAAAGTTTTCTGCTCCAATGAGAATATCAATTTGACTAGGGTGAATGAATTCAGGATCCGCAAGTGACCCATTTTGGGGAATAGGCCATGATACGATGTCAATGAATTCTGACGGTTGATAAGTTGTAATTTGCGGTAGAACAAAGGCTTCAATTATGGCTGAGAATCCTGTTGTCCTGGACCGTATCAAAAAGTTTACTCTAGATTGAGCGTTTAGAATTCCTTGTCCAATCCCTTGAACACACAATGCTTCGGGAACTTCCTTCAAACCAAGCCGTCTAACCAGATCTTTCGTGATGAAATTTAATTGAGATCCGGAGTCAAGAACAGCCCGACATTCAAGTTCTTGACCATCCACAGTCAATACCTTGACGAGTACAGTGCTCAGCAAGATGTTGTTTCTCCGTGTGTTGTTGGTCTTTGCTGCTAGGGTCGTTAAGTTTGATGGCATTGTCGATGTTTCTGCTTGTGCTGGAGTAAAGCAGAACTTGACTTGATACCCTGATTGTCGATGTGCAATAATGTATTATGCCGTTGCGAACACTTCTTGCAGCCTCGGAGCGAACACTGTTGACTATTATGGTCCGCCCTTAAACAGTTGTAGCACAGATTATTTTTCTTCACAGTCTGGAGACGAACCTTTGGGGTTTGGTTTAGGAAAGTTTTGCAAGAATACACTGGATGCGCTCCTTGGCACACTATGCATCGGCTTCCTTTGGATGACGTCACTAGCGAGGCAGGCTTAGTTTGTTTTTGCTTTAGAGATGGCGAGCCCCCTTTGCCGAGGGTTTCCAGGCTTTGAAAACGATTCTCCAGAAATGATAGAAAATGCTTCACAGTGCTTAGCTGCCGGGACTCTGCCAACGATTGCTCATACAACGTATGTGTTTTATAATCCAACCTTTTCACCAGTACATGCAGTAGTATCGGATCCCAGGCATCAATTAAAATGCCCAAATTCTTGAGTCCCAGTAGACATTCATTGGTTACGTCATGTAGATTTCTAACTGATGATGCAGATTCAACAGAGCTCGATGGTTGAGAAAGAAGTTTGTTGAGAAGATGTGTCACTAGCAACCTTTTGTTGTCATATCTCTCTTTAACTATATTCCATGCATCTAAATGATTCTCGCTGGAAATTGGCAAATGCTGCACTAATCGTTTTGCTTCGCCTGATAAATTGCTAAGCAGATAATGCATTTTTTGCGCATTTCCGATTGCGCGGTTGTGGATCAGTTGGAGGTACAAATCACGAAATTGAGTCCACTGCAAGTAATCACCGTCAAAGGTTGGTAGTACGATTTTTGGCAATTGAAGTCCGGTATCCTTTGATTGTAGCAGTGGATTGTCGCTTCTGCCTTCAGTGCTTCTCATACGTTCTTGCATTGAGATTATTATATCTTGAGTCCAGCAATGAAGTTCTTGGCAGATTTCAGGACTGTACTCAAAAGGGCTCCTTTCAGTGGTTTGTTCCCATATTGCCTGATCGTTCTCTGCCAGTTCATCCACATATCTTTGTAATAAGTTGACCTTAAGTGTGTAGTACTCAGTAGAATGTTCACTACTAGCCTTTTGTTCAATGTCTTGAATGAAGTAGGTAAGGGTCCTCATCAAGGCCTTTTGCTTCCGGATCATTCTTGGAAGAACATCCTTTTCCTCTTCGTCATCGCCTTTGAATTTGAAATCTGCATGGCGTTCTAGTTTCCTTGTGGCAGATATATCCCAAGATTTGGTCGTGTCGTTAGAAGAAGTTCCCTCCAGGTTTCTCCTCGTGTCATCTAGTGCATGAATGAGCTTCTTGTACACCTTGCAAATTTCGTTGTAGTAATTGTTAGCAAAGTACGGATGATCTGGTGAGGTCACTTCAAATGGTTTCAATTTTTCGTGAACTTGATCAAACTCGGACCAGTACTCTTGTGACAAGCCCAGTCTCTTGTCTAGGTACTCCTTGGTTTTCCTGGACACTGAATCCTTCCTGAAGTTTATCAGCAGCTGTTCCAGTTTGCTCCCCAGCTCGGATTGTGTCGCCGTTAACTTCTCCATTGCAGGGCTTGTGCGAATGCTACGATTGATTTAAGCGATCGGCTTTGTTCTGAATCACGTCGGGGTCACCAATGTTTTTGTACCCTGATAAGATATTTTTCTTACCGCCCAATTCACAATTTAGTACTTTACTAAATGTGCAGGAAGCAAGGATATATTTCTAGTGCAGTACTAGAAATATCCTAACTCCATAAAATATTTGTATTTACCTAGTGATTATAAAGCGTCTAGGCACGCATGTAGATTAGGCGGTTAACGCCGGAATGACTTGGTGAAAACAGAGGCGAAGTCGCCAGTTTAACGTTTGACCAAAAAGTCTATTTTCCTATATCGACCTATTCTATTCATACAATTTTTCTATCACAAATACATATTTAACTCTAACAAAATATTGTTTGCTTCAGCAAAAAATACTTAGCAAGAAAATTCCTTATTCTAAATTTTCTACTTCAAAATCTATACAAAACAAATTTACTTCCTCAATGCAATTCTACACGTTGGGTTTCCCATAGAATGCTATCACAAAAAAAAAACATTAGCTCTGCATGACGTGAATGCATTCATACATACTCTATGTTGATTTCCCGAAAAAAAAAGGAAACAAGATATCATATGTGGAGTTCTTAGACGCCACATATGAACAATGTCAAGTTCATCGAGAAAAAACGAAAGCATTCAAGGCAATTAATTTATGTTTTGAAATATGATGCACAAGTGTCTTCGCTTGTTGTAAATTTGTAATTTTGTACATATGAAACCATATGAGTGAGGATTATTCCACACGTAAGAAAATGGGTTTGATGTAGTTTCTAGGTTTAAAGCGGGTCATGCATATTAATTTATTTATATTGATGCATTAATGAATTTAATATGAATTTACCTAATGGTTAAATTATTGTGTGAGTATAAATGCATTACAATTTAACTTATCAGGCAAGTAATTTACTTAGATTTTAATACTTTCGCTGTCGTAAGCGAACAACACCCATAGCATAACACAGGTTTTATCACAGATTTGTATACTTGGATCTTTGTTTGTCTGTGTATGCAGCTGGTCTTTAAGATCGTCAATACTGAATAAAATATTTTATTTGCAAGCTGTATTCTTCGGCGTACTTCGTCTCTTTCATTGCCCGTTTTCGTTATTTTAGCGCCTAGATACATACACTAACATTTTCGATATTTCATTCGCCAAGTGTGATATTTTGTGTTTTTGGAGTATTTTTCTTCGACTGCGTCATGAGCTTTGTTTTATTTTCATTGATTTGTAGTCCTACCATTTTTGCTTCGCTGTTGAATTTCAGGAAGAGTTCTTTGGCAGTTGTTAGTAACCGTGACCGAATGTTGATGTCTTCCGCATAGGCCACTGCTTGGCTTGACTTGTATAGTAATGCAGCTCGCGTATCGACAGGTAGCTTCCGTATGACGTACTCCAGAGCCAAATTGAATAACAATGGGGCAAGCCCATCTCCCTGCTTTGGTCCGATATTTGTGTCAAAGGCATCGGTGAGTTGGTTATTGATGCGGACTTAGGAGGTTGTCGACTTCATTGTCATTTTGGTAAGACGAACTAATTTGGCTGGGATGCCAAAACCAAACATTATTTGGTACAGTACGTTACGATCAATACTGTCGTATGCTTGCTTGAAGTCAAAAAATTTGGTGTACGTCTATGTTGAACTCCCAGCATTTTTTAAGTACCTGCTTGACTGTTAACAGTTGGTCTGTTGTTGATCTACCTGCCCTAAAACCACCTTGATACTCCCCAATAATACTGTTGGCGTATGACCCGATATTATTTTCAAAGATCTTTGAAAATATTTTGTACGCCAAACAAAGCAAGCGCGGATCCAAGGGGGACCACAGTGGTCATGACCCCCTCCAGAGTCAGCACGTATTTGAAAAAAAACAGAGCTGAATGAATTATTCGCAAACCCAAAAACGAAAAAAAAAATCAAACGATCAAAATGAACCCAGTTTTTGTGAAATAGAAAACCAGAAACACACCAAGCGACCAAAGTCAACTTACCATATTGTCAACTAAAAACAGTGGAAACAAAACATAACTAATATATAATAACGACTAAACTTTTTATAGAATATCGGTTTTTTTCTGTATTTGGTTTGTAGCGACACTTGTGATTTGTTTACATTTCTATAAGTTCCAACTGGGAAGATCATTTATAACACAAAATCGAATTTTCTATATTGTTTCGCAAATCTGTTGATTATCGCATCGATGTCCAATTCGATGTCGCAATGAATGTGTAACAATGCAAGCCCAGTGAGTCTGTCTTCTGCCATAGTTGAGCTCAGCCAAGTTTTGAGGCGACGGAGAGTTGAAAAACTCGTTTCTGCGGTGGCTGAGGTCACAGGAAGAGTATGCAAAATATCAAGCAGTTTCCAAACGGATGGATAAATTTCTTCATCACACGCAGCACAAACTAGAGGAAGCGAATCGAGGAGTTCACCGCCGTTTTCTACAATCCGATTCCATTTGGCTAACCACAATTTGAATTCTGCAATGACTCCCGAGACCAAGACAGGAGTTTGCAGAAGCTTCTGGTACGTTTTTGCTGCATGGCGAACGTCTTCAATGTCCTCCACTGTGTATGAAGTCCGAGGCAGAAACACTCTCAACCGAAAAAAGTTTATCACGTCTGTGGAGAGCCTTACGTTGAGGTCTGTCACAACGTTGTCCAATAGAGGAAAGAAAATCCCTCTCCTGAAATACTCCTCCGGGGTTTGTTTTGTTGATAATTATCTCGATGAAGAAACAACACGAGTTACTTTCATCTCCACATCAAACTATTTAGCGAGATTTTCAGTTTCAGTATACAGCTGTCAAAAAACGGAATCAGCCTCACTTCTTTTCGTCTCAAGAACAATCAAAGTATCTGCTATCAAATCGGTTGCTTTCTTCAGAACTAATGATGGTTTTCGGATTATTCGGCTTAACGGTAAAGTTACTCCTGAAAACTATAAAAACCAACAAAATTATTGTAAACTAATTTACTCTTTGGTTTATAAGAATTATTTTTGTTTTATTGATTAAATTGAGTAATTTCTTGTAAAGTAAATTTGAATCGTCATTTCTCAACAGAGCAAAACATGTCTGCGTTATTTTTCAAATCGTTCAACTGTAAAAATGAAGAAGTATAAGTTATATACATACCAAGACCATCATTTAAGCAAGTAGTCGAAGTCAGGAACGTTGGATTAAGAAGCGCATGAAGGAGGTTAGCAGCAGAAGATGCACTTTTCTCATCCCGCCGCGCTGAAATCTTTTCAAGTGCTTCACAAATTTTTATTAACCGTTAACCTTGAAACTGCAGGTGTCCGATGTGATTTTCAACCCATCGTGTCTCGCAAAGACTTTGAGGAGATTTTTTACCAAGCTTGTTTTCGAAGACACCGTGTCTTTTTGAAGAAGCATTTGAAAAGGCTGCAATGGTTTTAATTGTCCCTGAAGCATTTCGGCAATTTGTGACATTCGATGATTTCAATAAAGAATTGTTCAACACATAGTTATTACAAGGAAAACGTCGTGCGTGAATTGCTACTTTCATCAACTTTTGACATGCCCCTTTCAAGTCAGATGCCATCACTGAGCAACTGTCTGTACCAATTCCAACCAAGTATTGCAGTACCAAGTCAAATTCGTTACACAAATCTATGACAATATGTGCCTCTGCAACTCCAGTTAAACGATGCTCGTTACTTTCCACATCTTCAGAACGAATCGCAGAGTATGCGTCGCAAAATATAACAAAATCTTTTCTGGCAACTTTATTCCACACGTAGCGAAGTGACAAGCTACGGGTAGTACTCGCTGAATGGGACTTGGACGGAACATTTTCAAGCCTATCAGTGATGTTCAAAATAATAGCTGATGGTATGAATTCTTCCGCCGACGATGATGCATCAGAACTAGATTGAGACTCCGGTTTCTGACTTTTAGAAAAGAAAGTGTCAATCGTTCTTGTGGAAGCTGATCGTTTCGTCGCCTTTTTGAGAAACAATATCTCAATCTCAATATGTTGTTTCCTATAAAACTTATTGATATTTACCATGATGTGTTCGCCAAATTGAAACTTTTAATTTTCTTCATTACTGGATTAAGAACCAGATTTTCTAACTATAAAACCAGCCGACTGGAAGCAATCAAAAAAGTGTTGAAAAACTGTAAACAAATAAAAGTGGTAAGTATTTACGAGAATTTCTATAAACAAATTCGGTTTGTATTGTTATTTTTGCATTTTATGCTTTTGCCTGGATCCCACTTAAAATAGAAGCTTTTTGATTTCACTATAATACTTTTCCGGACTACTTATCAAAATTTCACTGCGATACCACCAAGTATCGTCGTATTAAACTATCCATACCATCCTTAACAAAACAATGAGATACATATAGTACACGACAAAAACAAAAGAAGGCGAATCAATGCGTTGCCACAATTGCGTTTATTTCACTTATTTCGCAGATAATTTACAGAAATTCTACGACAAAATTAGCAGAAAAGTGTAACGTTCACGCGTATGTACTCGTTGTAGCATCAATTTTCTCGAATTTTCGGGAAAACTGATCTATACGAAAAAGAAATCATTGCCACCTTTTACAATTTTCATTAGAAGCTTTCCCGATGATAATCACAGAGACGAGACGAAATGACGGTTTAAAAAATTTACAAGACACCGAAAATACATGTCTTGAAAAGTTAATTTAGGTGGGCCATTTTCTTCAAATAGATGCACAATTGCGTGAACGTAACGGCGTAGGCACGAACGTGAATTTCGCAATTATGAGCTTACGTTGGAATGATCAGCTGGTTGATTTTTGTTTTCGAAATGTTTTGTTTTTATTCTTTGCGATCGTGTTTTGTTTTTATTCTTTGCAAGGAGTGCATGAGGATTATGAAATTTAATGGTTGGTTACCTACGAAGAACATGTGCGTTTAGGATGTTTGTATGAAAAAAAGATTCCCTTGGATTTGTCTACTAATATTTAGTTAGAAGAAACGTAAATTTGTTTATTCTTATTTATTCATTCTCTTTATTTCTGAAATAGGTTTCTACCAATTTTTCATACGTTTCTTTCAGTTTTTTTTCACTTATTATTTCTAGTATATTGTATGGAGTTGATTTAAGCGTAATGTATTGAAGCTAATAAATTTGTTATTTTTCGTTATATATAATATTTTGTTATTTTTTATATTGTTCTACCCTGTGATCCCCTCCGGAAAAAAATTCTGGATCTGCCCCTGAAACAAAGTTATGATATTGGTCTATAATTTTCGCGCTGTAGCTTGTCATCATTTTTGTGGATAGCGAATAAAACTGATTGGCTCCACTCTTTCGGCATATGTTCTTGTTGCCATATGTGCTGGATGACTTTGTAAATAGCTTCATGAACACTGCTGCCACCATATCTGATAAGCTTCACTGGAATACCATCGATATCCAGCGCTTCATCATTCTTTTGGGCTTTTATGATAGAGCAAACTTCATCCAGAGTTAGTGGTGGTAATGGAAGCTCTATGCAGGCATCTATAGGCTCCGATTCTCTGGAACTGTGTGGAGGACTAAGAAGGTTCTTGAAATATGATGCATATCTTTCTTTGATCTTGTTTTGATGATATTAAAGATCACATCACAATAGAGCGTAGTCTTGGGCTGATAACCACGTTTCAGGCTTTTCACTACTTTATATGCTTATCTTGTATTGTTGCTTGCTAGACTTACATCTATACTTCTCAATCGGTCGTCATAGTATTTTTTTCTAAGTTTTAATTATCTTATTCGCTATTTTTCTGAGATTTTCATATTGTTTTCTCTTCGTCCTGGTTTTCCTACCTAAGAACACGTCTATGTTGAACTCCTAGTATTTTCCAAGTACCTGCTTGACTCTGAACAATTGGTCTATTGTCGATCTACCTGCTCTAAAACCACCTTAATACTCCCCAATACGCACTGTAGCTTGTCTGCTTTTTCGTGGATAGGGACTATATCGTTGATTGGCTCCGCTCTTTTGGCATACCTTCTTATTGCCATATGTGCTGGATGACTTTGTGAATAGCTTTATGAACACTGCTGCCATCATATTTGATGAGGTCCACTGGAATCTCATCGACGCCTGGCGCTTTATTATTCTTTTAAGCTTTGACGATGGAACAAACTTCATCCAGAGTTGGTAGGGCCAAGAAAAGCTATCCGCAAACACATATAGACTCCAATGCTCTGGAGCTGTGCGGAGGATTAAGGAGGTTCTTGAAATATGATGCCCATCTTTCCTTAACCTTGGTTTCATCAGCGATAATATTGCCGATGTCATCACGACAGAGCGTGGTTTTGGACTGATAACCACGTTTCAGGATTTTCGCTACTTTGTATCCGTGTCTTGTGTTGTTACTCGCTAGACTTTCATCTATACTTCTCAATTGGTTGTCATAGTATTTTCTTTTCTTAGTTCTAATTATCTTATTCACTGCTCCTCTGAGATTTTTATATTGTTCTCTCCTCGTCCTTGTTTTCCTACCAAAGTAATCTTTGTACGCCTGATTCTTTTTGTCCAACGCATACTGGTACCCATAATCGAACTAATCATTTCTCTTGTACCGGACTTGATGGCCGATTTTTTGTTCTGCCTCGGTCTTAATAGGCGCTTTCACTTCCATTCAGAGCTCGTTGCTTATCTTTAACGGTTCTTCTGATAAGATTTGTGCCAGCTGGTTGTCGAGGGTCGCCATGAAATTTTTGGACACAGACGCCGTTTGGAGCCTTTCGATGTCAAATTTTTGCAGCGGGCTAGTCATCGCGCCTCTGGCATACTTAGTTACAATTAGCTCCTCGGTATGTATGGACGTAAAATATGCACGAGACAAACGTTGTTGGATCAGAACATGATCGATCTGGTTTTGTGTGTTACCATCCGGTGATACCCAGATCATTTTATGAATGCATCGACGTGGGAAGCAACTCGAACGTATGACTAGATTTCTGCTACATGCAAAGCCAATCAGGTGCAGGCCGTTGTCATTATTTTCATCGTGGAGGCTATATCCTCCAGTCAATCCCCGATGAGATAGTTCATTGCCAACTTTAGCGTTGAAATCACCCAGAATAATTTTTGTGTCGTTTGTTGGCAATGGGTCGACTAGTGTTTCCAGGTGATTGTAGAACGTTTCCTTCGTTTCTTCGTCCTTTTATTTGGTCGGAGCGTGAGCACTGATCAGCCAGATTTTGAAAGATTTCGCTTTGATATATTTTATTTATTGCCTTGAAATCAATAATGTATTATTTGAGCTCCCTATCTACAATGAAGGCTACTTCGAATTCCCGTTTTCTAATAGGCGTTCCACTTTTGAATATTGTGTGCGATCTCATGTCTTCAGTGTCATTTCTAGTCCAGTTAGATTCCTGGATTGCCAGTATTTTTAATTTATTTTGACTGGCCAGTTGTGAAAGGTTCTTAACACCACCAGGATGATAGAGTGATCTGACATTCCAGGATCCAATGCCAAAGTCCTCTTTCCGTTTGCGAGCTCATTGCCGTGAGTTCAATCCCTTCCGAGGCCCATCTGCAGGTTACCAAATATTGTAGGGGGGTTTCCAGGGACGGGAATCTAGCCCGTCGTCCAACGTCCATTCCGGCGGCATGGTTGTTGCTGCGACTCCGTTATCAGGTGCGTGAGAGTCGACAGTGAACCCAATGTGCGGCCCCGAGAACATTTGCTTTCATTTAATTGGGGGGTTTGGGATGAGGAATCATGGAAGCTGTGGGTTGGAGGAACACAGGGGTTCCCTCCTTCTTTTTCAAACGGGCTTAGAAATGTGTAGAGTGGAGTTATATATACATGTATATACATATATACACAATATATATATATATATATATATATATATATATATATATATATATATATATATCGATATATTTATATATATATATATATATATATATATATATATATATATATATATATATATATATATGCATATATATATACATATATATATATATATATTTATATATATATATATATATATATATATATATATATATATATATATATATATGCATATATATATACATATATATATATATTTATATATATATATATATATATATATATATATATATATATATATATATATATATATATATATATATATATATATATATATATATATATATATATATATATATATATATGGTGAGAAAATTAAAGATACACCGCTCTACTGTGCACGTCTTACAAAGTGCTCTCCAAAATCATAGAAACACAATTATAGGCGTACTATAAAAATATTATAGCAGAGTATCAGGGTGGCTTTTGAAGTGGACGTTCTGCAGTACGCCAAATATTCTCAGTAAAGCAGGTGTTCAAGAAGCGCTGGGATTATCACATCGATGCGCACCAACTCTCTGTAGACTTCAAGCAAGCTTACTAAATTTTTGACAGAAATGCGGTGTACCAAATTATGCTTGATTTTGGCCTCCCAACAAAACTAGTCCGCGTGGTCAAGGTCACGATGCTCAACACAGAGTCCCAGGTCAAGGTGAACGGTGAACTAACGAACAGCTTTATAACGAAATCAGGCGTAAAATAAGGGGATGGACTTGCCTCAGTGCTCTTTAATATTGCGCTGGAACACTGTATCAGGACGACATTAGCGGAAACCTCGGGTAAACAAAACTTCAAGTCCACACAATTTGTAGCACATGTTGATGACGTCAATATTTTGGCACGTTCAATCGTAGGTGACAAAGGAGCATTTCTGAGTTTAGAATCTGAAGCAAACCAAATTGGCCAATGAGTTAATGAAACTGAAACTAATTTCATGATTGAAACGAGGATTAAAACTTCAGTTCGACAAAACTTGACAATGGACAACTCCAACCTTAGAAGTATGAATGATTTTGTGTACCTTGGAGCCAGCCTGAATAGAAGAGGCACCAAAAAAGAAGAAATTAGACGCCGCATAAATGCCGCAAATAAAGCATATCACTCCGTACCTCCCATTCTGAGTTCCAGAATTGCTTAGTGGCAAAATATGCTCCGCATTTATAGACTCTCGACAATCACGCGTGGGTTTTCCGAGCCCCAGATGTGGCAGTTTTGTTTGTTCACACAGCCGCCGAGATGAAAATGTGCCTCATCAGAAAAGATGATTTTTTGAGAAAAATCGGTATCCAGTTCGATTTCAATATTTCCCAACATTGTTCAAGCGTAAATTGATTCATTTTGCTCCGCGAAACGTTAATACTGACTCACTTACTTAATTCTGAGCGGGAGGCAACTGTCAGTGTCAAAATAACATGTGATTAAAAAGAAATTGCCATATTACCCACTCGGTATATTTTTGTACCAAATCGAGCGTACACCTTTATTAAAGCTACATTTCATCAGATGTAACGGTAATAAAAAAAATTTCCTTAAAAGTATGTTTAGATTTTAAAAATTTGTCCTTTAATGAGCTGATTAAACTCAAACGAAATAAGGTGATATAAATTCAATTTGTTAACACAATAACTAGGAAATACTGAAATTCCACAAACACAATTGAGCGTACTCTCAGGAAAACCAAGGGCATATCTAATTTATCGAATTTGTATCGCTCTGAAAAATACCTCTGAGTTCAAATCGTAACAAGCAGAGTTTTCTATCTATGGTGTTGTGATTTAAGAGTGAAACAGTGATAATTATTTAGAAATTAATAAAGGACTGAAACACAATGAAACTTGTTCATGCCACGTGCACAAAAAATGGGATATGGTTACACATTATCCAGGTTAATGGGAGCATGTGAAGCGTGTTTTTTTGTAGACATAACACTTTAATTTAGCAACAATTTTTAATGCTACGTATGTTGTGACAGCTGTCAAGCGTACGCCATTTTATCACGAAGAGGCTTTATGGGCCGGTGGTATATATTTTCGTGTGTTTCGTTAGTGTCATTTGACACTATATTTGAATAGTGGAATTTAAAGGGTGTTTTTCTTAGAGATATTGAATCTTTAGTTGGCAACACTTTTTAGTGCGTTTTATAATTAGTTTAGTTTGCAATTTTTTCATAAAATGAATGAAAGACAATATTTGCCGCGTTATTGGCGGGATATGGCCCAAATCGTTGCTTAGAGTAGTCGAAAATTGGACTTCTCGTTTGGACTTCTTCCACTCCAGTCGTATCCCTTACAAGCCCGAAATTATATTTAAATAAAAATGGCAAAATTACTCCGCTATAGACCATTCAAAGCCCGTTTGAGAAAGGAGGAGGGAACCCCTTGTTTCTCCAACCCACAGCTTCCATGATTATTCATCTCCAACCCCCCAATTAAATCGTAGTAAATGCTCTCGGGGTCGCATATTAGGTTTCCTGGTTCCCCAATTATGGGACAATCAATGCCAAGAAATACCAACAACTGTAAATACATCTACAGCTCTGCTACTAAATTCTACTTGCACCTTCTTTGTGGGGACGTAAGAGGGTGAAGGCAAATGTTCCGCGCCTGATAACGAAATCGAAGTAATAACAATGCCGCCAGAATGGAGGTTCATTGAGCGGCCAACCCCCGAAAAACCCTGGAATGTTTCAAATCCTGCAGATGGGCCTCGAAATGGATTGGACTTACGGCAACGACCTCGCAAACGAAAAAAAGGACAATGGCATTGGATCCTGGAATATCAGATTACTCCATTACCCTGGCACTGTTGCGGACCTTTTAGAAAAGGGCATTCAATATAAATTAAACATACTGGCAATCCAGGAAACGAACTGCACTGCAAATTATATTCAAGACATGATATCGCACACGATATTTGATAGTTGGAAGCCTACTGGGTAACGAAAATTCGGAGTAGTATTTACTGTAAATAGGGAGTTCAAGTCACACGTTATTTATTTTAAGGCAATCAATGAACGGTTATGTGCAATCCGAATAAATGCCAAACTCTTTAAAACCTGGCTGATAAATGTTCACGCCCCGACCAGAAGAAACGAAGAAAACTTTCTACAATCACCTGTAAAGACTAGTCGGCCCATTGCCTACAACCGACACAAAAATAATTTTGGGTGACTTCAACAATAACGTTGGCAATGAGCTATCTCATTCAAGAACGACTGGAGGATATAGCCTCCACGATGCAACAGATGTCAATGGCCAGCGCCTGATTGACTTTGCATGTAGCAGAAATCTAGTCATACATTCGACTTGCTTCCCACATCGACGCTTTAATAAAATGACATCACTGGATGGCAACATATAAAGCCAGATCGATCATGTTCTGATCCAACAACGTTGAAACTAGGGAATACTTGACGTGCGTACATACCGAGGAGCCAATTGTAACAGATCATTATTTCATCAAACTAACCAATCCATGTTGTATGTTAAAGGTATATTCAGCGAAGACCAGCCCGCTGCGAAAATTTGACATCGAAAGGCTCCAAACAGCGTCTGTGGCCAAAACTTTCATGGAAAACCTCGACAATCAGCTGGCTACCATCTTAAAACACGCAGCGAGATCCCATCTTAACTAATGCAATGAGCTCTGAATGGAAGTGAAAGTGGCTTTTAAGATCGTGGCAGGATAGATGATTGCGCATCGAAGCCAGTGCAGGAGATGTGATTGATTCGAGGATGACTGCCAGAATGCGTTAGACAAAAAGAATTAGGTGTAAGAAGATTACTTAGGTAGGAAAACTAGGAAGAAGAGAGAACAAGATGAAAATCTCAGAAAAGTAGCGAATAAGATAATTAGAACCTAGAAAAAAAATACTATGACGACCGATTGAGAAGTATAGATGTAAGTCTAGCAAGCAACAATACAAGATAAGTATATAAAGTAGTGAAAAGCCTGAAACGTGGTCATCAGCTCAAGATTACGCTCTATCGTGATGTGATCTTCAATATCATCAAAACAAGATCAAGGAAAGATATGCATCATATTTCAAGAACCTTCTTAGTCCTCCACACAGTTCCGGAAAATCGGAGCCTATAGATGCCTGCATAGAGCTTCCATGACCACCACTAACTCTGGATGAAGTTTGCTCTATCATAAAAGCCCAAAAGAATGATGAAGCGCTGGATATCGATGGTATTCCAGTGAAGCTTATCAAATATGGTGGCAGCAGTGTTCATGAAGCTATTTACAAAGTCATCCAGCACATATGGCAACAAGAACATATGCCAAAAGAGTGGAGCCAATCAATTTTATTCCCTATCCACGAAAATGGTGACAAATTACAGTGCGAAAATTATAGACCAATATCATTAGTTTGTTGGGCGTACAAAATATTTTCAAAGATCTTTGAAAATATAATCTGTTCATGCGCCACAGAATTATTTGGGAGTATGAAGGTGGTTTTAGAGCAGGTAGATCGACTATAGACCAATTGTTTACTGTCAAGCAGGTACTTGAAAAATGCTGGGAGTACACCAACTTTCCGTTGACTTTAAGCATGCATACGACAATATTGATCGTAAGGTACTGGATCAAATAATGCTTTGCTTTGGTATTCCAGCCAAATCAGTCCATCTAACCAAAATGACAATGACGTTGACGACCTCCTGAGTACGCATCAATAACCAACTCACCGATACCTTTGACACAAATACCGGAATAAAGCAAGGAGATGGGCTGGCCCCATTGCTATTCAATTTGGCTCTGGAGTACGTCATAAAGAAGCTACCTGCTGATACATGAGGTAGATTACTATATAAGTCAAGCCAAGTAGCAGCCTATGTGGACGATATCAACATTTTGTCACGGTCATTAACAACTGCCAAAGAACTCTTCCTGAAACTCGACAGCACAGCAAAACTAGTAGGGCTACAAATCAATGCAAATAAAATAAAGCTCATGATGCAGTTGAGAAAAAATAACTTAAGTGCACAAAATATCACATTTGGTGAATACAGTATCGAAAATGTTAGTGAATTTGTGTATTTAGGCGCAAAAATAACGAATAATAGCAAAAAAGACAAAATACGCCAAAGAATATATTTTGCAAATAAAATCGCCCCAGTTGGGCCCCATACTGGTCCGATTCAGAGCAGAGGCAGACAAAAAAGAAGTGTTTTGCGACGCAGTAAAGAATATAGCCTGGCTAGAGTCGATGGCAACGATCGAGATAAGAGACATTGACTGCATCACGGATCTGGCCAAGGTAGAAGAGGCCATCACAAGATCAAAGCAAGGATGAGACCAGAAAACCACAGAGGGCAATATATGAGCATTATTGACTCCGCCGAAAAGGATGGCGAGCAATTTTTGAATAAGGACAAAGTAAAAATAGGAATTGGTTGTCTGCAGGATATGGCAAAACGCAGTGCCTCTTCAATGTTTTAAATACCTTGGCTATGGTCACACCGTACAAGTACCTAATAGGAGTTCCCAATGTTAAAAATATGGTGAAATGGGACATAAAAAAAAGTTGTACATAGGAGACACACTGTATCCTTTGCAAGGATGATGATCCTAGATCGGAACTTGCCAAGGTCTTGGGTTCAGTGTTAGTTTTCCCAGGAAGCCCTAGTCAAGGCAAAATCAGAAGTTCGAAGATCCGCATCCTACAGCGAAACTTACACCAGAGCTCAACCACCCAAAACATGCTTGAGCAGTTAATCTTTCCAAGTCAAGCTTAGTGCTTTGGAGGGCACTGTCTCGAACGCTAAAGCAATCGAATGGGGCATGGCTTTAACAGATCTGCCGGAAAAACGAATCCAAAAAATAAACCAGGGAGAGTAATGGAGGAACGCTAACTTTCCACGGAACTGGCTGCGAAGGACCCAAACCGTATGTGACATTCACCTCAGAACGGAGGATATACAATTGGAGATTATCAGAGGATTACTCACCCAGTGGTCATCAGTAAATTTTGCTTGAGATTAGTGATCTTGTCTCCCAACATCCATGCTCTCGACTTTCTACAATCGGGGGGAACATCGGAGGGATCGAGATGTAGAGGTTCATTGAGGTGCTCGTGGTAGGTGCTCCGTTGCTGGGTGATTCACATGGGATGGAAAAACTGGCATCTCAAAACGTGGTGAACTCAACTATGAGCATCATCACGATTGCTTGCAATGCTTCCATGCTCCATTGAGAGCCCCGTCACGGCAAGCATCAGTATACTGATGGTTGGCTGAAACCGCTGAAAAGTAAAGGGAGTGTCAAAAGCTTTGGCGTTAGGCTCAATGGGCATGGAAGCATGACGAGGCAGGAAGCAGCATACAAGTCGGCCAGGAAATGCCTTTTCAAATTGATTAACAACAGCAAGGCTCACTGCTGGCAAGATCTAGTGGACAATGAAAACAAGGCCTCTTGAGGTATTGGCTACAAGCTGGTTATGTGGAAGCTTGGTGCTCTACGGTTGTCTAGCATACATGATGCGTAAAAGATGGACGAGATAGTTTGGACACTCTTCCTTGCCCATTCCGTCTGTGTTGACGTTGGCCACGATGAAACAGCAATCGAGTGTCCACTCTTTATAGAGCTGGAACTGGAAGTGGCAGTCCTTTCATTGAAAGTGAGGAAGGCTTCAGGCGCAAATGGTATTCCAGCTGAAGTAATGAAACTTGTCTATCACTATTGACTTGCTGTTCAGCACATTCAACGCTTGCCTACGGGATGAAGTTTTCCTGGTACGATGGAAAGTGTTGAGGCTCATGCTCATCAGCGAGGGGAAGAGAAATCCCAGATTACCGCCTGCATACTTTTCATTATACATGCTAGAGACGGCTGAGAAGTACTAAAGAAACTCATCAAGGGAAAATTCAATGACGCAATTCTCGCTGCTGAGGACCTATTACCACGGCAATATGGCTTTAGAGTAGGACGCTCTACCATTGATGCGATTGCAGAGGTGGTGAGCGTGGTCCAAAAGGAGGAGACATACAGCCGCACCAAGCGATATATAATTCTGTTGGTGATACTCGACATTGGGAATGCCTTCAACTCCGCTTGACGGGTGGATTTTCTGGATGCACTGGAAAACCTTTTCAAGTTCCAGAATCTCCGATACGGCTTTTTAGAGATTTTCTGAAGGACCAAAGCCTGCTTTACTATCCGACACAGGCCTAACGAAGGATGGAAGTTACATCCTTTGTCCAGACCTTTGGAACGTATCTTACGATGGGCTACTGAGACTGGAGATGCTAGATGAGTTACACTTGATCCGATGATGTTGTGGCTCAGGTCGCTGGACACACCATTGAAGAAACGCAACTTAGCCTAGGTATGCTAATGCGCCGAGTGGGCAATTGAATGACTGCTCGTGGATTCCTTTTAGCACTGGAGAAAAAAAAAAGAGAATCCCTAGCGTAAAGATGATCAGTGTTTGAGGAAACTAATCACATCAAAGCAAGCGGTGAAGCACCTGGGACCACTTATTGACTCAAAGATAAGTCTTTCTGCGCAAATCAGGGCATCAACTGAGAAACCTGCTCCGGGAGTATCGGCTCTGAGTTGACTTATGGCCAACGTAGGAGGACCCAACCCATCAAGAAGATACCTCTGGTGATTGCTGTAGGGCCAGTGCTATCGTACAAAGCATAAATATGGGACGACCTGTCAGTAAGGAGGTGTACCGAAAACGCTTGGCACATGTACAAAGAAGGGGAGCACTGAGCAATGCATCTTCATACCTGACAGCCTCTGATTTGGTGGTGAGAGCTCTTGTTTTCTGTCATCTATACTATAACAAATTTGTGAAAATGACAGTTTGGCTGAATAAAAACATAAAGCCTGCCACGCATCAGTGCGCCATTGTTGTATGACTGCGTCAATAGCGTTGTTTGAAGCGCCTACCACTTTGAAAAGCACAGAAGAAGGAAAGTGAAGAAGTACTGCTTGAGGTAATTGTTGCTTAGATTTCTCAAAAGCATCTTCGGCAACATTCTCCTAAAAAATTTTTATATTACAGTCTTTTTCACTACTACTTAAAAAAACCCGTCAAATGTCGATGTAAATCTGCTGCATTTCGAATGAACCATCGATGAAAGTTGTTCATTCCTAAATAACGTCTTTATTCACGTACAGTGACGGGTTAAAGGATTTGTTGAATTGTTTCCACTTTGTATGGACAAAGTTCAATTCCATCTTTTGAAAGCCAATGCTCCAAAAATCTAACTTCGTCTTTGAAAATAAGACATTTATCCAAATTATTTGCTAATACGAATTCTGCTACTTGCAATTTCATAAATCATGCATTTACTATAAATGCTCCAGATGGTTACTTTTGTTTTTAGATGCAACTAAAACATTATCTGAATAAACAAAACAGAATGGGAGATCCTTTACACAGATAAATAAATCTTTGAAAGGTTTGTGCTGCATTGCATAGTCCGAAAGTTATTCTTGGGATAGCAAAGGAGTACAAATTGCAGTTTTCTCGATATCTGATGATTCAATTGGAATTTGATAATAGGCCTTTACCAAATCTTTTGGCGGAAAAATTTTTCAACGAAATAAGTTATTTGTAAAATCATGAATATGAGGTATTGAATACAGATTGCAGTTTTCTGGATATCTGATGATTAAATTGGAATTTGATGATAGGCCTTTACCAAATCTTTTGGCGGAAAAATTTATCAACGAAATAAGTTATTTGCACAAATTGCAGTTTTCTCGATATCTGATGATTCAATTGGAATTTGATGATAGGCCTTTACCAAATTTTTTGGCGGAAAAATTTTTCAAAGAAATAAGTTATATGTAAATTCATGGATATGAGGTATTGAATAATTGTCTGGAACGGTGATTCTGCTTTTTCACTAAATGTATGTAAGGGTAAAAACCAAGCGTTTTTAGAGGGACGAAAAACACACGCATTTGATCAAAATCTTTTTTGTCTTCTTGTTATCTTTTTCCACCGAGTCTTCTCACTTTGGAAGGTATTGGATGACCAGAAGTTTTATTGGTTGATATAATTTTATGTGTAAAAGAATACTTGATTTATCTAACTAACTATCTTAACTGTATTTCTTGAGTAACGCCTCTAATTTGAAATTTGTGATGAATTTAATAAGATTCTTAAAGGCTCCAAACCCGAATTAGCTATTTTTGCCTTGTTTTTTGGTTTAATATCAACAATTAGTCCGTAATGATTTAAAAATCTGCACCAATAATTGGTTTATTAACATCATCAATAATCAAATTCCATGTGAATGTTCTTCTGGAACCAACATCTTTGTTCTAGTATTGTTAGCAGCAGTTTAAAAGAAACTTCTATCCAGTAAAGATTTTTTGCTCCTAATGGGTATAACTGACACTTCAGATCCTGTGTCGATTAAGAAAGTTAATCTTGTTATACGGTTGAGAATATCAAGACGGCTATTCAAATTAGCTTTACCCACTGCCGTCCTTGAGGGCAATGTTTATTAGTTTAAAGATGGTTTAATTTTTAAAGGTGAGTCAGAAAATTTACAAGTTAAAAACATATATTTATGCTAGAACTGAGTCGTTAATGATAATATTGTAACAAATAGTACCTTGATGAACTTCTCTTATTAAAATTTTTATTATAGAGCGATTATTTTTAGCTATTTGTGACTTAAGTGATTGAATTTCTAAAGATAAATTTGTAAGCAATTGAGTTAATTTCTGAACTAAATTAGTGTTAGATTGGTTAACTGAACAACAAGCTGCAAATTTAGAACTTGAAACACTAGGAGGTGATATTGAATACATAGAGTTCAAATGAAGGATTTCAGTAGGGGTAGAATACCAGTTCTAGGCCACTTTTTCCATACGAATTGAGATTGATTTTGCGCGCCACCTAGTGGCGGAAATTGGAACTAATGGCGCTTGAAGCGGCCGGGAGTGAAACTAATGGTTTGTGTCTCGGATATGTGGGTGTGTGTCTTGGGTGTGTGGGTGAGTGTATTAGGGTGGTATCGGTGGATGCCTGAGATAAGAAGGTATGAGTCCGGAACACGTGTGGATCTCTTGGGTGGTTGCCAGAGGGTAGGTGTGTGTCTAGGGTATGTGGATATGTGTAACAGATTTGTGTAGGTGTGGGCCTTAGATATGTGTACAAGATTGGCATAGGTGAGTGCCGGGGATGAGAAGGTATGGGTCTTAGGTAAATAAACATCGGTATCTTGGTTAAATAGGTAAGCGTTTCGAATTAAAGTACCCTCTAACGGTTAGTAGAAGTAGTCATATGTCTTTAGATTACTGGTGCATATCCTTAGTCTTTACAGCCTGTGATGGTAAATAGTGAAACTAGAAAGTTGATTTCTGTCTGGATTAGTCCCGTGTTTTCAGTTAATAGATTAAAGACTTAGATTTCCCAGCGTGTTTACATAGCGTTAATATTTATGTTTTAAGCCTTTGACGCTTTTAGCGATAGATAATTATACTATCCATATTTTTTATTCATCTGGAAGGATTTCCTATATATGTCTTAGTAGTAATAATCTTACATATAAATTTCATTCATCCATTCATTAATTATATAAATTTTTCTCATTACAAAGAAAATACGGTTATCAATTCCTAAATATTCTCATGATATTTTTTTATCAATTTCACAAGTCCATGTGGTAAAAAGGTCAAGATATTTGAACCCATAAATTATTTACATGGCCATCTACATTCTACAGCCGATCCTTTTCAATCTCAAGTACCTTCCGCAGCGTTTTTTTCTTATCGCATGCATTCATATGTGACATATTCTTGAAGATGTTTTTTTTTCACACGTGATATGGAGTGAGTTAATCTTTTCCATGTTAGGGAAAGGCTATTAGTACTTGTGGTTAAATTTTATGAGGTGATAATTGGACATGGCTTCTAGTGATCGTATTGATGAGAATAGAAGCTAGTTAAGTGAGATAAATGTATGGTGATTATGGGCGCATGATTTATGAGGTGTTGCTTGTGGTAATCCCTATGATGGGAACATTGGATAGTGTATGCATGTTACTTGGTATATGTGGAAATTTGAGTATGAAAATTTTGAATGTTAGAGTAAAATAAAAGATTTATTTCTTCTTTTTCATATAAACTTGTTTATTGTAGAATACCATTGACTAGCAAATACAAATAAATATTGATACAATTTTGTACTGCACATCGGATGTACTGTTTTTTATTATTATGAATTCGACAATATGTTGAATAATTTTTAAGTTCACTTAACTTAGGTATATTTAATTGTATGATATCAGCAGTTGGTAAATATCGCTTGAGAATCTGTTCTTTTATATCTCCTTTGATGTATATTGTACTGTTTGTAAAGGTGCTCATTATGTTTGGTAGTTCATTATAGCAAATATCTCCGTCACTCCAGTGTAATCCATTGATGTTTTCGATTTCATAATCGTTTTGACGACATGCCTTTGAAGATAGCTCCTGATGTGGATACGGAGGCTTGAAGTGATAAAGTATAGGAGATATGGTTCCAAGCGGAAGAATGACGAGCTTTTTGATGAAATATTGATGGTTGTTTCCGGAAATGAATTGTATGTCGAAGATTAACTTGTCCATGGCGGGGAAGTTAACAACTAGTAAAAATTAGTATCTTTTCCGTTATTTATATATCAATCTGGTTTGACTATGTTTAATGTTTTGCAGTAGAAACGCGAGATATGAGTATAATGTATTGTTTTATAAGTTTAAAGATATATTTCGTTTCTCGCTCATATGAATGACAAATACATGTATCGGCGCCTGATGTGGCATCAGAGTCAGACCATTCACAGGATTCGTAATGCTTGCCGTATTGATTGGTTACTTTCTCTCCCATATTTTTGTATTCAAGTAAATAATTCTCTATGAATGCTCGATGCTCAGGAAAGATGTCAGGATATTCACTCAAGAAATATTCGAGAATCATTTTGAAGGTCTTAACTGCTCGATTGTTGTTCAAGTTCTAATCATATAATGCTTCTAGTTTAGTTTATATAAAGGGAAAGCAGCAAAATGAGGTCTTTTTCTTGATATGCTGTATCTGTCCTCCAATTTGGCTACCTTCTTCACAGGAAATATGTCTTGTTCCACGGCTTAGTTTGAAAGGACAAATAACTGGTAGCTTATTGCTTGTTTCACATATTGCGTCCATTATAACAACGTCACCTCCTAGAAAAAAATACATCATTCAGCCCAGTAACACATGAAACTTGAATATAGTATACTTACCAAATGTCTCAAACTTAATATGTTGCGATGGCCTGAATTTGTAATCAATGTTGAAACTTATAGGGATAGGTTCTCCATTTCTTAAACGTAGCAGCAATGACTTATGACCTCCTTGACCCGTTAAATACAACTCGAAATATTTATCATTAACAATTATGTTTATCATTCGAAAATAAATCCATGAATGTTGACAAATACAGTATGGGATATGGCTTCGAATCACATCCACCCAAAACATTATGACACGTTCTTTTGTTGAGATCTCTTGAATGAATGTAGTATTCCATCTATGCTTTTCACGTTTATACACGTTTTGTTTTTGTTAAGAGTCACATTTATTGTAGATAAACATCTATGGTATATTTTCATTGTTTTTAAAAATTGTTTAGCATTGTCCATCCAGTATTTATACGGTCAATCTTAGTTTCTTTTTTCCTACTTATTGCTTCAATGTTTGAGTTGTAAGAGGGTTGTATGAAAATAGCTTATCATGTAAGAGCAGGCAATACGCAGAAGTATTCTCCGGAATATTCTTCGATGTACGGAACTCCACTCGAACATCCACTGGGCCTGTATTGATTGACTCATTTTGCCGTGAACAGTCTATTACGACTAGGGGTGCTATTGATTTGAACTGCTCCCTGCTTATGAGTGGCTGTGATATCTTATTGTAATAGGATGATTGAAATTTACAGTACATATCGTAAAGTAGTGCAAACTGATCTTTATCAAAATTGATGTTTAAATCATGATATGGGTAGATTTCTGAGTTCAGATGAACTTTAAAATAGGTCAAGCTACATGTATCAAACTTTGACGCACCCTTTGATCCATCGTTTTTTCGTGCAGTTTGAAAAGCGAATATTACATAGCGTGGTTTTTCCAATTGGTTTGATGTTTTAACCGACCATGTATGATGAGTTGTTTGTGGAACTGATGGCAGTTCATACAAATCCCAGGATCTAAATGATATGTTCAAAAAACTACTTGTCTCTGTTATTTTCAGTAGGCTTAGTTTGTCTTGATCGGCTACAGTAACATGAGGCATATACCACTGCAGCTTATAAATTTTCATTGAACATGATGATTCAGTCATGTAAAGTTGTGAATTCACATCAGCTCTTGATCGAATTAGAACTAGCTCATGCCGTGCATTCATTATAATTTTTTTAAAGTCCTCTGTGAATCCTAAGAGCATTTTCAGTGGAATACAGAAATTAAAAGTTGCATCCGCATTTACACTCAAATTCTCAATTGACCAGCAAGCGTTGACAAGCATTTTGCTTTCATTTTCTGACAGAGATATGGTATTTTTAATTGTTGATGTCACCCCTGGATTCTTTATGCGATCAATTTCAATGCCATTCAATTCATATCGAACCTCTTCAAATAGAAAAGCGATAGCATTATTTGTTAGTTTAACTTCGTTCGGCTTTGCAGTCTTGTCTCCTTTGAATATTTGTCCCTCAATGTAAATGTAGCTCTCGCTCGGGTGTAAATAGAGATCTTGATTTTGGATAGCGATTCGTATTTCATCATTATTGTTAAACGAGCTAACGAATGGTGAGTAGCTATGATATTCAATTTTCGATATACTATTATCGTAATAAACAGTTTCCATTACATTTAGCATGTCGCTCATTTTCACTTAATTCAATTTTCTTTCAGAATAAAACCCTGTGATATTAGAAATCTTCTGTTCTTAGCTGATAATGTTTTTCGCTGAGTAGTCTCTGTTGCTTGATGTTTCGAAGCTATGGACTGAATGTTGTTGGTGTAACTCGCGTTAAGGTTTTTATTTATTTTCACGTTATAAATTTGTATAGTCTATAGGTTTCAAGTGAAGTCTTATTGTTATACTCTCGCCTCTAAAATTCACTAAATCACCGTCCTGGTCCACAAGTCGTAAGACTATTGTGCTTATTCTCCTAGAGTTGACTGGTAAATATATCACATTCTTTGGCACTTCCACTATTTTATACCCTGGCGCAACTGCTGGTGAGAACTCGTGAACTGTATGTACCTTTGAGCTATTTGAAAATGATCCACTTATAATATTACATTCCACCCGAATTGTACTGACTTTGATTATATTAACAGGCAAATCTGATTTATGTGTAAGATTTGGGGTGAGTACTTGCTTACTGAATCCAAGTAGTGGCCCAATAGAATTTTCCTTGTTGAAATATATAGGTGAATTGCTCCTGATTACAACTTGAAGCGTGTTGTTATTTGCAATCATAAATACATGAAAATTTTCTCCGGACCTGTCCAAGGCATCGGTAATATACTTGGCAATATCATCAATTTCGTATGATCCTATTGGTATTTCAATCAATAGATCGCCGATGTGAAATAAGTTATTTGTTGAGTCAACGTTAGGAATTGAGTTATAAGTCTGAAAATCAACCAGCCCACATACGTAATCAGATTGAAGTTCCAGTATAGGGAAGTAGTCAGCGCTTAGCACTGATGCATTGCCTGTGAAAGTTAATGCATAGGACATGATTACTTGAACCAAATTAGCAATTTTTCTGTAAATTACCTTTATTTATATGATTTATCTCTCCCATGCTGACGCAATAAAAACATTAAGCACATATGACCACAAACTACTGTATCAAAACGCTGATACTTCATATAGTTATAACTAATATTTCGTCCAAGATACTTTATGATCTCCATTGAAGGCTGAAGATTTCCAAAGCTGTCAAAGTATTCAATATTTTTGTTCTTTTTGCTGTATGCTACCCAATGTGTTCCTGGTCCTGAAGAGTTGTCTAGATTCACTATTCCACATTCATATTTTCTTGCTTTTCTCGGTAAAGCGTCACGCATAAACACTCCTCTAAAATGTTTAATGTGTTTTCGACAGAATTTATTCAAGTCCAGTTCATTTAATGGTCTATTGGGTAGCGTCTCTATAAGTTTTTTGCAGGTTTCAGAAAAAGTCCAAGTCCTTTTTTGTATGGTTTCAAATAAACACCATGGCCGACTGCTATTTCTTCCATTTTTTTATTGTGTCGAATAGCTTCTTCCAATTTTTTCTTAGCATTTCGTGCCGTATTAATAGCATTTGCAACTGCTGACCCACCACCAATAAGTGATCCAATAGCAGCGAGTATTGGAATTATGGGTAGCACTCCTCCAGTTTTCGGGATAGGTATGACCCGAGGAATGTTGATGGGCTTCTTACGATTTTTTAAAACATCTTTTGCTGCATTAGTAGCGATTCTAATTGCATCTGCAGTACTTTGAGGATTTGATTGCTTCAATACATGATATGTTCGTCTCACAATATGTTTAAAAGATGGAGCTTTACTATTTTTTTATGACTTTTGTCTTTTTCATTCCATGTTTTTTGTTGTTTTTCTTCCGTCGTTCAAGTCCCATCCCTAATTTGGCCTTCGCATTCATTAAACTAGTAACGACCCATGCACTTGCACGCTCACATAAATTTGCATCCCTAAATTTAACTCGCTCCCAGGCCTTTGCGGCTAATATGCGGTCAGCAATATTCCGATTTTCTGTATCTTTGTGTTTAGAATAGGCTATATCGTGGTCTTTGCAAGCCTTATCCAATGGGTTTATTCCAGGATCACCTCGTTCTAAACGGTCTCTTAATTTTGTACCAGGACCACAATATTGATAACCGGGAATATGTAATTCAAACGGGAGATTGCTTATAACAGAATTAAATACACCAGCTCCTCTTACTGACACCGGTAAATTAGCGACTTCATAGGTCAACATACTGCTTATATACCTTTTGACTTGTTCATGCTTCAAGCAAATAACTTATAAAAATGATGGCAATGTTATTTAAGCAATGGTTTTTATTGTAAAAATGGTAGTCAGTTTACAAATGCGGTTCATCAAACAACGCACATCTCTTCCAATTACAAATGTTTCTACTGCTGAGCACACCGGAGAAGGAAAACATGGATTTCTACTGCCAAACAGCATCCGATCACTCATTGTAGGTCCATCAAACTGTGGGAAAACTAATTTAATGCTAACATTGATTACACATCAAAACGGTTTAAAGTTTGAAAATATTTATATATACTCAAAATCCCTACTACAGCCAAAATATCAATATTTGAACCAAGTTCTAGGACGGATCAAAGACATAGGATATTATACGTTCTCTAATAATTCAGAGATCACTCCACCAGAGAATGTAAAACGGAATTCTGTGTTTATATTTGATGACATAGCATGCGAGCAACAAAACAATGTACGAGAATATTTTAGTATGGGTAGGCATCATGACGTTGATTGCTTTTATTTGTGTCAAACTTATACCCGGATTCCAAAACATTTGATTCGAGACAATGCCAACTTTATTATAATCTTTAAACAAGATGAAATGAATTTGAGACATATACATAGCGACCACTTGAACAGTGACATGTTGTTCAATCAGTTCCGCGATATATGCAAAGAATGTTGGCAGAATGATTATGGTTTCCTAGTAATTGATAAAAATAGTAGAATAGACCGAGGGAGATACCGTAAAGGATTTGATACGTTCATTAAGCTATAAATTAAAGGAGCACTAAATATTTCTCACTAGTCAATCTCCAACATTGAACTTTAACAGACAGGGCATCTGCTAAACGGATAGCTAAACAGACAGGGCATCTGCTAAACAGACAGCTAAACAGAAATTGACTGAAAAAAAAAACTTAGAAATGCAGAACCAACAGATTTATCGTAAGAAAAGGCCTCTAAAAAGTAGACCTAATACGAAGATTGAAAATGATGAACGAATAATCAAAGACATAATTAAAACTTCCAAGATCATACGAAAGAAATTCAATTTGCTCAAGACTGGTAAGCAAATGAGTGGGATAAAAATTGAGGAAGACCTGAAACCGATTACAGAGCCATTGAAAGAGCTCGTTAAGAAAGCAAAGATTTCGAAGGATATCCCTGTACTTAAAGAAGAAGAGCCTAGTGATGAACAGACTTTTATTAAAGATGATTTACTAGATAGAACTCTGCAAACAAGTGATGAATTTTACAACACTGTTTCTACATCAACACCTATTAAGGAAGAATTAAGATCTGATTCATATTCACCCAACTTGTACAAGTATATACAATCAATTGGTGACAAAGGTTCAGATACCAAATATGGAGTATACAAAGATTATAAGAGTCAAAGGTTGAAGATTGGGAATTCATTCATAGACTTTGCTCCCGACAGTACGATTCAAGTTGCCAATGTAAATTATGATGGAACCAATGGGCTACTAGAGTTATTGTTCAAACAATTCCCTCGGAACTATACCCAACTTGATTTGGATGCGTATAAAGATATATTGCATAAGACCAATGCATTTTATTGGAACTATGATGAGAATGAACAAATATCGGGAAGCAAATCATACAAATACAGGAAGATTATTAAAGGTCTCACTGGAAACAATAGCGTACATACTGGAGAGGGACTAATGCAACTGCCAAAAGAACGAGTGGATTATATCTATTGGGATGATCCTAATGAGTTAGTTGAAAGATTAATATTACTGATAGGCTCTACACAAGCTGGGAACAATAGTCACAACAATGAAATCTTAGCTATTATCGAAGAGTTGCGAGAAGCTGATATCATTATTTAAGTATGTAGAGGTAGGTATCTCAAACACTTTCATTATGAGTGTTGATAAGTTTGGACGTATTGCTCTAGGTCATGCGGTAGAAGGAAGGCCTGGGCCACCAGGGAGAACGGGACCCCGAGGACTACGTGGTGAAGGATTTCATCTAACAGCAGACGGTGATTACGATCTAAAATTAAAACGAATGAAAAGACTTGCTGACCCAATTGATGAGAGTGATTCTGTCACCAAGAGATACGTGGATACAAATTTGGTAGAGTTTCAAAAAGATGTAACAAATATTTGTACAAAACTGGATCAATCCATTTCAATGCAACTGACTAAAATCCAAGACGTTGCTACCGACCAGAGTATAAATACCAGGAATATGATTGAAAATATTGGTGAAAAAATTACACAGGCTAATCTAACACATGAAACAGAAACACGAAAATTCTTGAATGATCAATATGAGCTTATTAAAGAACAAAATGCTCTATTAGAGAAAAGATTAGAAGAAATGTATGCTGCCAGCAAGGGAAGAATGGAACAGTTTTATGTTAATATTATGGCGGAAATGACAAAACTTTACAAGAAAATAAACGAAAATTGAGCGCTCTCTACATTATATAAATAGTGTATAAAGACTAATTATGACCAGAACTGTATGAAACTTATTAAGGAGAAACATGAGTAAAATAAATGTTGTGAATGAGCTACACAGGCCTGCTAGAAAAAATTTCCCACGACGACGAGTGATCATAAAAGGGCTCAATGATTTATGGCAAGCGGATCTGGTTGAAATGGGAGCATATCGATCTGAAAACAAAGGCTATGCATTTCTTCTTACCGTAATAGATACTTTCTCAAAATATGCTTGGACTGTAGCAATCAGAAGCAAAACCGGAAAGGAAGTACAGGCTGCAATGCAATCTATTTTCAAAAGTGGTAGAGTACCTAACAACCTGCAAACTGATGATGGCAAAGAGTTTTCCAACCGAAATTTCCAACAACTTATGGAAACATATAACATAAATCATTACTCAACGTACAGCATTAAGAAAGCATCTATAGTCGAACGATTTAACAGAACTCTCAAAAACATTATGTGGCGTCAGTTCAGCGTAAATGGCTCATACAAATGCATTAATACTATCAAGAATCTTACCAACCAATACAATAGGACCATCCATCGTACAATCAAAATGAGACCAATTGATGTCAACAAATCGAATGAATCCCAATTACTCATTTCTGCATACAATCATACTAAGGCTTATGGCTGGCCAAAATACAAAGTAGGAGACTATGTCCGCATCAGTAAATACAAGCATCTATTTGAAAAGGGTTACACTCCAAACTGGACAACTGAAATATTCAAAATACATAGAATTCAGCTCTCAAACCCTGTTACATATTTATTGGCTGATTATCAAGGCAACCCTGTTGAAGGCGGTTTTTATGAGAAGGAACTAAGTAGGACCAAATATCCAAATGATTTCTTAGTGGAAAAGGTATTAAAGACAAAAGGAGACAAAATCTTTGTTAAATGGCTTGGATTTTCAAAAGACCATAATTCATGGATTAATAAAAATGATTTATTGTAACAAAAATATAATAATAAAATGACTTACATGATAATACAATATATTGTTTGTTTTCTTATGAACTAAAACTATGAATTTATCATATGATTGCCCCATGCTAAAGTATTATGAGAGTTTGGAATCAGGAAACGCTTATCATCATCTCCAGAAAGACTTATTTTATTGACTAATCTAGTATAAATAAGGTGCTTATCACATCTAAATGTATACATTTTACTAAATAATTTTAATTTCGTATCCTCTACAGATTTTATAAAATCGGATGGTTCAATTTCATTATTTACAACCGATTTTTTGATGCCTTTAATTTTTTTTATACATGACTTATCTGTAATAATGCAATATGACTTTGCTTTTGTTCCAATAAACTCTGCTATGGGATCTATGGGGCTTTCATCTTTAAATTTACCCAATACTTTTTTATTCACTTGAGGAATATTATGTACATTATTTTTAGGATAATTGCTGGTATCAAATAAATTTATATTATTTTTAATATCAACATAAACGTCCTCAGTTTTTACATTATAAATAAAAGAGTCTGTATCCATATATAAAAGTTGAGCCTGACTATTGTACTTATTTTTGATAAAACTATAATGAAAATCATACATCAACGTTTTTCATACATCAAAAATTGCGATACCGATATAAATTGGCTTATCATATTTAACATTGATTCGATCCATTTGAATAAGAACTAAATCTTCGTTAATTACTTTACAACTATGAAAATTAGGTCGACTTATGTAGTAATGAGCTCCTTTCTTTTTTCCGACATTATCCCAATGGGTTGAGACCTTAACATTTACATATTTATCCACATTTTCCATGGTTTTTCCAAATACACTATTGTTCATTAATTTGAAGAAATCTTTCTCAAAATCATTAGTTGCCTTAGTACGCATTTCAGTATTTAAGTCTATATATTTTTTCAACCATGGTGATTGACTAAACTCTATTGCGCGATGTATTTTAACTAATTTCAGTCCTGCACGTAAACACTGTTTTAAATTTCTATAGTGGATAATGTAATTACGTTTATTTGATTCGGTTGCGATCAGTTTCTTACATTTAGAGGTTTCAAGAGGTGGGATCCGACTTTCGGGGCAAAACGGAAGATCATTGTGTAGCTCGTGAAGGTCTTCAGGATAATCTAGATCAACGGATAAAATTAACCCCTTGGAAGCAGTGTCCTCAACATTCAGAATATCTAAACATTGGATTTCCTCATTGCATAGCCAGCGAAAACCATTGATGGGTAAATATTGACTCATTGCCCAACCGTATAGGTTATTTGCATCAATATACAGAATATAGTTACTCTCAAGATCAGGGTTATATGAAGTTATATATTTATTGTTTGCCTTTGAATATCTTTTAGTGCATTGACAGAGTCCTCCTCTAATTCCCTGCTTCACGAAATTGTACATATCAATATCTGTTAGCAATTCGAGCTCAACTTTAGTGCTTTTGAGCATGCTATCCCAGCTGAGTGAAGGGGCCGTAAAATAATGAGCTGGATATAGTCCATAGATTTGCTGGCATACATTTCTAAATTCTTCAAATATATCGGTTAAGAGGAGCACATCTGTTATTAAGTAAACATCAGAGTACTGGCCCAGTGTCTGACAATTGAATTTTTCCCATACATTTTGAGCATGCTTATACTCTTCATCACTAATCCCGCTATTTTGTAGTGTACTGTAAAAGTATGATTTGGCAGGCAGGCATGTTTCATCAAGTTTTGTGAAGGAATCTATATACTCGTATGGGAAAACCCCCTTTCTTACCGCGAGGTTGAACAAACTATCGTCTGAATGATACCTTTTAGTCTCGAGAAATTTATCGGAACTTAAGTTCTTAGCTAGCTTATCTAAACTACAGCCCATGAAACGATAGGAATCAATAAATCTTAATGTTATTGTTTCATTACCAACCCTCATATGTTTGGAAAATCCAATATATTTTTCCTTATTTTTAGGAATAACTTCAATATTATCAGAATCTCCTCCGAAATACTGAAATATGAAATGAGCATCATATCCACTAAGATTATGAAAGACTATAGGTATAAAATAGGGAACTCTATATAGAATATTACATTTGTTACAAGCTGCACCTCTAAAGACTCCTGTCAAATGACAATGATCTCTTACTTTCCGGGTTTCTGAGTCAAACTTTTCATCACAAATATGACAAGACACTGCGTTTAAAAACTTCTCTTCTTCCTCATCGGACAATTGCATGGGCTTGTTCACCTTTAAGATCCTAAATATACGTTTCACATCTTCTTGCAACCTACTTAGGAAAACCTTATGGCATTCGATGCCTCTGAAAATTTCTAATTTATTCAATGATGGATCATAGCTGCACTTTATATAATATGCAACGCTATATGCTACATGAACGTGAGTAGTCACTGTAAATGAACTCTGAGGGTCTGGAGAACATGACTCTATTGGTTGCAGTAATGCTTCAAAATCAGCATAAACTATAAATGGAACTTTAAGCTGCTTTCCTACATTTTTAAACTTTAAATATTTTTCCTTTTCTGACGGTAAAATTGTATGGATCCTATTACAATCATGTTTGATATGCTCATTGTATCGCTCAATGCTGGTAAATTTAACAAGGCACCCATCACAGAGGTAAGACATATGACCATCTTTTCTCATTCCACTATTCACAAGTCGACTTAAATTTTTTATCCAATAATAATGACCTATGGTACTTTTTTCATTTTCCACATAAAGTAGATTTATATGTTTTTTAGATTCTTGTCTGTTTTTGGAAAAATAGAATGGACCCTCAATAGATCCCTTTTTCCATCCATAGACATTTACGCTCAAATTATTTTTTTCCTCGAAAATGGGAATCTCTTTGAAAGTAATAGGGAACGTAATGTCTTCAAAGTTCAAAATAGATGAGAAATGGGGGTATGAACTAATACGGTAACAATGTTGTTCAACGGGATGAAGAGCAGAAACAATAGCCCAAGCGAAACATGCATCATCGGAATTTTTTACATTCACACATGCTTTTTTTGATAACACCTCTTTTGGTAGAGGTAGATAAGATCCTCCACGGAAGGGTGTATACTTATTTACGTTAACCTGTAAATAAAGGGCTTGTTGGAATGCCCAGCCACTATCCCTCTCTTGAAATTCCTCACTTTTTTTCACGATAACACCACAAAAATCTTTGTAAACATGCTCAAGGTCGCAACCCCTGGTAATGATAACATTCTTCGTATTGAATGATTTTAAATCGCTCATATCATTCTGGCTACTTAAATCAAATTTTAGAAAAACGGCAAAAAGTTCTAAATTGACTTTTATAGCCGTGAGCTCTTGAAGTTGAGCACTAATAAGGTCTTTGAAACAATGGCTCTCATTTTTTAAAAACTCTTTTATACTTAAATTCTTATTTTCGTTAATGATTTGGTATGTTGCTATTCGAGTAGCAAATGCTTGTGAAATTTTCTTCACTTTTCCCTGATCATCACTAGTGTTGATTTGGAATGCATTTGTTCTATGCAAGTTACTTTTCAAATGGTTCTTAAAGAATTGTTTTTTAATTTCAACGTCGCAAATTTGACAGTGTAAAATACATTACACTATTGGTATATTTTCTTTTCAAGGATTTATGTATGGATACAGACATCTTACTCTTTATACTTTACTAACTTAATCAAAATAAAACAGTGAATTTATATAATACAAAGAATTCTTAGCTAACTCCCGACGTCTTCCTGAATATAATTTGCAAACTGGAGATTTTTTCGTTCCAAATGCTATTTCGCTCCTGCGTAGAAGTGTGCTGAATCTGACAAAAGGAGGTTGGTTGTCCTAAATCAATGAAATCTTCGAACTGGAGATTTGTTGTCCAAACACTTTATTGCTCCTGCATAGAAGCGTGCTGAAGCAAGATTTTTGTTTCTACAAAGCTGCCAAAAATGTATGAGCCATTCGCTTCTTTCGAAGATGGTGGCGTAGTATAAGGAGCCTTATAAAAATTTTGAATATTCTTTTTTTGAATTTCCTACGTAAGCAGATAGTCCATAGATAGAGTGGCGAGGACCGAAAATTATTCGTGTCCAATACACCGTGATTGCTATATTCTTTCCCAAGAATCGCTGTTTTAAATAAAATTTCCTAATCAAGCGGATAGTCCGCAGGTAGAGTGGCGAGGACCGAAAATTATTCGTGTCCACAACGCCGTGATTACTTATGTTGCAAAAATAACTTCGCAAACTTAATTCTGATCTAAACTCAAGCGTTATTCTGTCGCAGAGACGAGCTAGATCAGAATTGATTTCAATAATCCTTCAGCTTCCCTTTTAAACCCTTCCAAAGCCATAGATTATAAATTAATAGCATGCTCCTGTCACGATTTAATGGCAACCTAGAATTTCTAATCCCATCCTTAAACCTCACTGCAGACAAAACATCATAAATTCTCACCAAAAACACCATCATACACTCTGTATCTGATCTATACGCCTAAAACATAAACAGCTAAAAAAAACCAAAGTGCTCCATAAATTATCATCCATAATGTTCTTATTTCTTAACACATTCCATACATATATTGTTTCTAACATCTAAAATTCCCATACTCAAATTTCCACATATATCAAGTAACATGCATACACTACCCAATTTTCCCATCATTGGGATTACCACAAGCAACACCTCATAAATCATGCGCCCATAATCACCATACATTTATCTCACTTAACTAGCTTCTATTCTCATCAATACGATCACTAGAAGCCATGTCCAATTATCACCTCATAAAATTTAACCACAAGTACTAATAGCCTTTCCCTAACATGGAAAAGATTAACTCACTCCATATCACGTGTGAAAAAAAAAACATCTTCAAGAATATGTCACATATGGATGCATGCGATAAGAAAAAAACGCTGCGGAAGGTACTTGAGATTGAAAAGGATCGGCTGTAGAATGTAGATGGCCATGTAAATAATTTATGGGTTCAAATATCTTGACCTTTTTACCACATGGACTTGTGAAATTGATAAAAAAATATCATGAGAATATTTAGGAATTGATAACCGTATTTTCTTTGTAATGAGAAAAATTTATATAATTAATGAATGGATGAATGAAATTTATATGTAAGATTATTACTACTAAGACATATATAGGAAATCCTTCCAGATGAATAAAAAATATGGATAGTATAATTATCTATCGCTAAAAGCGTCAAAGGCTTAAAACATAAATATTAACGCTATGTAAACACGCTGGGAAATCTAAGTCTTTAATCTATTAACTGAAAACACGGGACTAATCCAGACAGAAATCAACTTTCTAGTTTCACTATTTACCATCACAGGCTGTAAAGACTAAGGATATGCACCAGTAATCTAAAGACATATGACTACTTCTACTAACCGTTAGAGGGTACTTTAATTCGAAACGCTTACCTATTTAACCAAGATACCGATGTTTATTTACCTAAGACCCATACCTTCTCATCCCCGGCACTCACCTATGCCAATCTTGTACACATATCTAAGGCCCACACCTACACAAATCTGTTACACATATCCACATACCCTAGACACACACCTACCCTCTGGCAACCACCCAAGAGATCCACACGTGTTCCGGACTCATACCTTCTTATCTCAGGCATCCACCGATACCACCCTAATACACTCACCCACACACCCAAGACACACACCCACATATCCGAGACACAAACCATTAGTTTCACTCCCGGCCGCTTCAAGCGCCATTAGTTCCAATTTCCGCCACTAGGTGGCGCGCAAAATCAATCTCAATTCGTATGGAAAAAGTGGCCTAGAACTGGTATTCTACCCCTACTGATTTCCTTGATTTTATACGTACATGAAGTCATCTGGTCCAACGTTCCTGTATAGCAGGCTAATACAGCCTGCATATAATGTGGAAGATGTCAAAGATGGCGTTTTCGCGAAAGCGAATAGCATATATCGTAAGAAGTCTCGAGTGAACGTATCGAATCTTGAAGTCACTAGCGATGAGGTAAATCTTCTCGATAGGGCTGGTATCGAAATTGATAGTAGGACTCCATCCTTGGCTATGGTCACACCGTACAAGTACCTAATAGGAGTTCCCAATGTTAAAAATATGGTGAAATGGGACATAAAAAAAAGTTGTACATAGGAGACACACTGTATCCTTTGCAAGGATGATGATCCTAGATCGGAACTTGCCAAGGTCTTGGGATCAGTGTTAGTTTTCCCAGGAAGCCCTAGTCAAGGTAAAATCAGAAGTTCGAAGATCCGCATCCTACAGCGAAACTTACACCAGAGCTCAACCACCCAAAACATGCTTGAGCAGTTAATCTTTCCAAGTCAAGCTTAGTGCTTTGGAGGGCACTGTCTCGAACGCTTTAACAGATCTGGCGGAAAAACGAATCCAAAAAATAAACCAGGGAGAGTAATGGAGGTACGCTAACTTTCCACGGAACTGGCTGCGAAGGACCCAAACCGTATGTGACATTCACCTCAGAACGGAGGATATACAATTGGAGATTATCAGAGGATTACTCACCCAGTGGTCATCAGTAAATTTTGCTTGAGATTAGTGATCTTGTCTCCCAACATCCATGCTCTCGACTTTCTACAATCGGGGGGAACATCGGAGGGATCGAGATGTAGAGGTTCATTGAGGTGCTCGTGGTAGGTGCTCCGTTGCTGGGTGATTCACATGGGATGGAAAAACTGGCATCTCAAAACGTGGTGAACTCAACTATGAGCATCATCACGATTGCTTGCAATGCTTCCATGCTCCATTGAGAGCCCCGTCACGGCAAGCATCAGTATACTGATGGTTGGCTGAAACCGCTGAAAAGTAAAGGGAGTGTCAAAAGCTTTGGCGTTAGGCTCAATGGGCATGGAAGCATGACGAGGCAGGAAGCAGCATACAAGTCGGCCAGGAAATGCCTTTTCAAATTGATTAACAACAGCAAGGCTCACTGCTGGCAAGATCTAGTGGACAATGAAAACAAGGCCTCTTGAGGTATTGGCTACAAGCTGGTTATGTGGAAGCTTGGTGCTCTACGGTTGTCTAGCATACATGATGCGAAAAAGATGGACGAGATAGTGTGGACACTCTTGCTTGCCCATTCCGTCTGTGTTGACGTTGGCCACGATGAAACAGCAATCGAGTGTCCACTCTTTATAGAGCTGGAACTGGAAGTGGCAGTCCTTTCATTGAAAGTGAGGAAGGCTTCAGGCGCAAATGGTATTCCAGCTGAAGTAATGAAACTTGTCTATCACTATTGCCTTGACTTGCTGTTCAGCACATTCAACGCTTGCCTACGGGATGAAGTTTTCCTGGTACGATGGAAAGTGTTGAGGCTCATGCTCATCAGCGAGGGGAAGAGAAATCTCAGATTACAGCCTGCATACTTTTCATTATACATGCTAGAGACGGCTGAGAAGTACTAAAGAAACTCATCAAGGGAAGATTCAATGACGCAATTCTCGCTGCTGAGGACCTATTACCTCGGCAATATGGCTTTAGAATAGGACGCTCTACCATTGATGCGATTGCAGAGGTGGTGAGCGTGGTCCAAAAGGAGGAGACATACACCAAGCGATATATAATTCTATTGGTGATACTCAACGTTAGGAATGCCTTCAACTCCGCTTGACGGGTGGATTTTCTGGATGCACTGGAAAACCTTTTCAAGTTCCAGAATCTCTGATACGGCTTTTTAGAGATTTTCTGAAGGACCAAAGCCTGCTTTACTATCTGACACAGGCCTAACGAAGGATGGAAGTTACATCCTTTGTCCAGACCTTTGGAACGTATCTTACGATGGGCTACTGAGACTGGAGATGCTAGATGAGTTACACTTGATCCGATGATGTTGTGGCTCTGGTAGCTGGACACACCATTGAAGAAACCCAACTTAGCCTAGGTATGCTAATGCGCCGAGTGGGCAATTGAATGCTCATGGATTCCGTTTAGCACTGGAGAAAACTGAAGTGTCCATCTTGACAAAAAAGAGAATCCCTAGCGTAAAGATGATCAGTGTTTGAGGAAACTAATCACATCAAAGCAAGCGGTGAAGCACCTGGGACCACTTATTGACTCAAAGATAAGTCTTTCTGCGCAAATCAGGGCATCAACTGAGAAACCTGCTCCGGGAGTATCGGCTCTGAGTTGACTTATGGCCAACGTAGGAGGACCCAACCCATCAAGAAGATACCTCTGGTGATTGCTGTAGGGCCAGTGCTATCGTACAAAGCATAAATATGGGACGACCTGTCAGTAAGGAGGTGTACCGAAAACGCTTGGCACATGTGCAAAGAAGGGGAGCACTGAGCAATGCATCTTCATACCTGACAGCCTCTGATTTGGTGGTGAGAGCTCTTGTTTTCTGTCATCTATACTATAACAAATTTGTGAAAATGACAGTTTGGCTGAATAAAAACATAAAGGCTGCCACGCAGCAGTGCGCCATTGTTGTATGACTGCGTCAATAGCGTTATTTGAAGCGCCTACCACTTTGAAAAGCACAGAAGAAGGAAAGTGAAGAAGTACTGCTTGAGGTAATTGTTGCTTAGATTTCTCAAAAGCATCTTCGGCAACATTCTCCTAAAAAAATTTTATATTACAGTCTTTTTCACTACTACTTAAAAAACCCGTCAAATGTCGATGTAAATCTGCTGCATTTCGAATGAACCATCGATGAAAGTTGTTCATTCCTAAATAACGTCTTTATTCACGTACAGTGACGGGTTAAAGGATTTGTTGAATTGTTTCCACTTTGTATGGACAAAGTTCAATTCCATCTTTTGAAAGCCAATGCTCCAAAAATCTAACTTCGTCTTTGAAAATAAGACATTTATCCAAATTATTTGCTAATACGAATTCTGCTACTTGCAATTTCATAAATCATGCATTTACTATAAATGCTCCAGATGGTTACTTTTGTTTTTAGATGCAACTAAAACATTATCTGAATAAACAAAACAGAATGGGAGATCCTTTACACAGATAAATAAATCTTTGAAAGGTTTGTGCTGCATTGCATAGTCCGAAAGTTATTCTTGGGATAGCAAAGGAGTACAAATTGCAGTTTTCTCGATATCTGATGATTCAATTGGAATTTGATAATAGGCCTTTACCAAATCTTTTGGCGGAAAAATTTTTCAACGAAATAAGTTATTTGTAAAATCATGAATATGAGGTATTGAATACAGATTGCAGTTTTCTGGATATCTGATGATTAAATTGGAATTTGATGATAGGCCTTTACCAAATCTTTTGGCGGAAAAATTTATCAACGAAATAAGTTATTTGCACAAATTGCAGTTTTCTCGATATCTGATGATTCAATTGGAATTTGATGATAGGCCTTTACCAAATTTTTTGGCGGAAAAATTTTTCAAAGAAATAAGTTATATGTAAATTCATGGATATGAGGTATTGAATAATTGTCTGGAACGGTGATTCTGCTTTTTCACTAAATGTATGTAAGGGTAAAAACCAAGCGTTTTTAGAGGGACGAAAAACACACGCATTTGATCAAAATCTTTTTTGTCTTCTTGTTATCTTTTTCCACCGAGTCTTCTCACTTTGGAAGGTATTGGATGACCAGAAGTTTTATTGGTTGATATAATTTTATGTGTAAAAGAATACTTGATTTATCTAACTAACTATCTTAACTGTATTTCTTGAGTAACGCCTCTAATTTGAAATTTGTGATGAATTTAATAAGATTCTTAAAGGCTCCAAACCCGAATTAGCTAATTTTGCCTTGTTTTTTGGTTTAATATCAACAATTAGTCCGTAATGATTTAAAAATCTGCACCAATAATTGGTTTATTAACATCATCAATAATCAAATTCCATGTGAATGTTCTTCGGGAACCAACATCTTGGTTCTATGTAGTATTGTTAGCAGCAGTTAAAAAGAAACTTCTATCCTGTAAAGATTTTTTGCTCCTAATGGGTATAACTGACACTTCAGATCCTGTGTCGATTAAGAAAGTTAATCTTGTTATACGGTTGAGAATATCAAGACGGCTATTCAAATTAGCTTTACCCACTGCCGTCCTTGAGGGCAATGTTTATTAGTTTAAAGATGGTTTAATTTTTAAAGGTGAGTCAGAAAATTTATGCTAGAACTGAGTCGTTAATGATAATATTGTAACAAATAGTACCTTGATGAACTTCTCTTATTAAAATTTTTATTATAGAGCGATTATTTTTAGCTATTTGTGACTTAAGTGATTGAATTTCTAAAGATAAATTTGTAAGCAATTGAGTTAATTCCTGAACTAAATTAGTGTTAGATTGGTTAACTGAACAACAAGCTGCAAATTTAAAACTAGAAACACTAGGAGGTGATATTGAATACATAAGAGTTCAAATGAAGGATTTCCTTGATTTTATACGTACATGAAGTCATCTGGTCCAACGTTCCTGTATAGCAGGCTAATACAGCCTGCATATAATGTGAAAGATGTCAAAGAATTTTAATCATATTTTCGCTTGTGCCTTCATTTCAGTTCGAGAAAAGTTCGAAAAAGCCTGCATATAATGGGGAAGATGTCAAAGATGGCGTTTTCGCGAAAGCGAATAGCATATATCGTAAGAAGTCTCGAGTGAAGGTATCGAATCTTGAAGTCACTAGCGATGAGGTAAATCTTCTCGATAGGGCTGGTATCGAAATTGATAGTAGGACTCCGGGTAAAAATGAAAACAGGATTATATGTGAGGGATCGCATAAACTTGCCCTGATTGGAACACATTTTGAATTGGTTCATCAACCAAACCCTGAGAGAGAGAGAATGAAATACTTTCAGAGGTCGTAGAAGCAAAAGTTTCCGATTTCAAATCAAGCCTGAACGGCCAACCAATTCTTCATTTTAATGAAACATTAGCATCTGACCTCATACCGAGCTTGAATCTTATTGATTATTTTGTCAGCTATGAAGACTTGTGATTCATATTTTGCGGGATAAACAACAGGAAATCACTGATGGTATTCCAAATGTAGTTCTCCGACATTTGCCTGAGGTTGCTATTAGAAATTATTGCATATTATTCAACAACATGTTGAGCAATTCATATTTTCGAAATGAGTGGAAAAATGCTAAGGTGTTTTCGATCTTGAAGAAGGGAAAAGAATCTTTATGCCCTTAAAGCTATCACCCAATCAACTTGCTGCCCAACATCAGCAAGGTGTTTGAAGTGATACTCAAAAGAGCATTAAACGTCCACATTAAGGAATATGAGTTGATGCCGAATTGCCAACTTGGCTTTCGTGCTAGGCATTCGACCACACATGCAATAACGAAAGTAACCTCAGACATCTGTTGGAAACTAAACAACAGAGAATGTGTTGGAGCATGTCTCATTGATATGCAGAAAGCCTTCAATACGGTGTGGTTAGATGGACTAGTTTTTAAACTCCTTCAGGGCAAGTTCCTGTAATAAACATAAGCAGTCGAGCAGCCCCGTGGTGATCAGGAGTGGTTGCTCCTGAAGAGATAAAGTGGTCACCCCGTTGAAACTGCTTAGTTTGTTGTTCTACTAGTGTAAAGTAAACTGCATCCGTCAAGTTTCCATCCTTTAGGCAGAGATGAGTGGTTCACTTCAGCCACTTTAACATCTTTACGTTTGACATTCCCCTTGTTATGCAACGACCTTCTTCGGAGAAAGTAACAGTTGCTTCTTGTGTAATGTTTGCGTTTGTCTCAAGCCTCTGTTACCGCTAACTTTAACGAGGCAAAAAAAAATATTGAATTACTGTAGATTAGCTTAATTGACACCTAATAGAACTATTCTAAAGATAATAAAAAGTGATCGGTACGTCTTGTAGAGTAGAGTACGCGTGATAAGTAACCTGTAGTGATGCTTCGTGGCTCGACAAGAACCCGCCTCATATGATCCCACAAATGCTAGTCGTCAAGCAAGCGTACGCGGTCGTTAAGCGAAGCTAGTTAGCTGAGCTCGGTGTTGTTTATAGCTCGCTGACACTTGTGCCAGACCATCGGCACCCGTGTTCTACACGGGCATTTCGAAATTCATTACATTCCCCAAACACCTTGCCATCATGATGTGTAATATGTTATACGGGAAATCGTTTGTTGTAACTGATGGAAATCTGACAACAATGCGCGAATTCAAGGTCTTGAATGGTCTACAGCAGGGAACAGTTACTGCGCCTGTGCTCTTCTCAATATTCATTGGCAAGCTATTGAACGGCTTTGATTTTGACGTCTTGCCAACGCGATCATTGGTAGCGTTTGCTGATGATCTGATCATCTATACGGCAGACCGGGAAGCTACAATAGTTCAAAGCGATCTCTAAAAAATGTTCAATGATGTGCAGCTGTACACCGACAATTGGCGAATGAAAATCAATGCGCAGAAATGTGAAACAATTCTGTCTCGGACAACGCTGAAGGGGTTCGGTCAAGAACTGAAAGGTGATTGGAAAGATTTCCACATTATGGCTGGCGAGGGAAGTTCAGAACGAGTTCCACATAAATCCTGTGTTCGATACCTCGGTGTTCATCTCGATCAGTATCTGTACTATACTGAACATGTCAAAATCATGCTCAGTAAGGTATTAAAAGTAGTCATGGCCCTACGAAGACTCTTTCATTCCAAATACATTGATCAAAAGGTCAAAATTATCAGTTACAAGACCCTGGTTCGGCCAGATTTGACGTATGGATGTCAGATCTGGTACAGAGTGCTAGTACTATGGAAAAATTTTCGAAAGGAAATGTCTTCGGGCATGTACTGGTTTGTGCAGAAAGCTTGAGATGGTTTGGAAGCATTATATATCGAATAGAAGAATTCATCGAACTGCTCAAGTGACAAGAGTCAATATCTCCATACTGAAACTTCTTCGGAATCATATCGCAAGATCTGAGACTGTGAGTGAAAACCCTTAGATTTCACAGCCGTTCCACCCTACAGACAGGTATATTGCGACTTGCCTCACTACTGGCTTCGTTCCTCCAGAGGCATTCGTGTATTTGGACATGAATCGATATGTTTTGATTCTGACGGCGTCCCAGTCATATATCACATATATAGACGGGCCACCGATAAGAAGATAAAATATCCTCCGAACTTGAGTTCACAAGACCAACAATTCCAATAGAAATACTCATTTGAAGCTGATCGAGTTGGAATGGAACAGTCTAGGTATTGGTGGCTGAATGACAATGTCTAAATTATTCGTGTTTATTTCCAGTGTTTTTGGTTTTCGTTACTGAGTCTTTGAGTTTCAGCTCATTATTGCTACATTTAGTGTTGTTGTTTAGTTGTGTTTAAAATTAGGTATAAGTTAGGTATATGTAATGTTTTTTTATATTAGGTTTAGAGATAAGGTTAAACGCGTAGGTTAGGAATACTGTGATAGATTTGTTGAGTATAAGATAAAGTTTTTGATTGAATTTTAGTAGAATTAAGTTATAACATTTAAGGTGTAGGATCAAAATCAACTGATGTGTTAAAATTATAAATAATTTAAGGATAGTGTTGGTTGGTTTTTTCTCCTTTTTCCAATTGAATTATAAAATATATAATAATCTTAACTAATTTGAATTTGCTATGGTGTTTTTCGCTTAAATGTGTTTAATGGTTTAAATTTTGAGATCCATTCGGGCCATTAAGTTTTTGTATTGCTATTGTTTTTTTTTTTGTGGTAGGGAGGTGAAGGCATTTACGCCCGCCGAGTCTGGCATTGTGGGACTCCCATGGAGGATACCCTTGGACTACCCACTAAACACCTCCCCTGTCAATCTGAGAACCTAGCCTGGAACCGTTTGACAAATTACTTCGGGCCAGGTCTCGTTTTGTTACGCCGTGGGCGCCTTCAAGCTGGGGAGTCCATTTCCTAGCGGGAGGGGAGAGGGGAAGAGGAAATGCCAGAAGAGTGATTCCCCAGCCCCAGCACCTCCGGCTGCTGCGAGTCCCTTTTATCTTTTAGGACCGCCCGAGCATAATGTGCCACCTGGTTCCATTTGTCAACCAATTCGAGCATCACCGCTACTATATTATCCGGGGTGAGCTCTCCCGTCTCCCTGTAGAGGTCCCTTCGCAGCCTGGCCCATTTGGTACACGCAAAAAATGTGTGACAGGCATTGTCCTCCTCTCCCGGGCAAAACCGACAATCGGGAGACCGTGACTTACCGATCTTGTGCAGGTAAGACTGAAAGCACCCGTGCCCGCTCAAAAGCTGGGTCAGATAGAAGTCAGTCTCACCATGCCTTTGATTTAGCCACGGTCTCACATCCGGGATGAGGATCGCAGTCCACCTTCCCTTCGTGCAATTCCCCGAAGACTGCTGCCAATCGTTGAACGAGCGTTGTCTCTCCTCGCGGACAACCATCTCCCTCGCATCCTCGTTTCGGCGCAGGTAAATAGCGTGGCACTCTCTAGCAAGAAGGGCGACAGGTTTCACGCCTGCAATCACTCTCACCGCCAAGTCGGAGACTGTTGGACACGAAGATGCAATTCTCAGTACTCCTCTTCTCTGTACCTGTGCCAATCGTTTTCGGTATACCTCCTTGCTGAGAGCGTCGCCCCATACCTCTGCTCCGTACAGTAGCACCGACCCTACAGCACTCATCACCAGGCGTCTTCTTGATGGGCTGGGTCCCCCTACGTTGGCCATAAGTCGACTCAGGGCCGATATTCCCGAAGCAGCCTTCTCAGCCGTTGCCCTGATTTGCTCAGAGAAACTCATCTTCGAGTCGATCAGTAGCCCCAGGTACTTCACCGCTGGCTTCGATTCAACCTGTATATCTCCAATACTGATCATCCTTACTCTAGGGATACTCTTTTTTGTCAAGATGACCACTTCGGTTTTCTCCAGTGCTAAAATGAGCCCACGAGCAGTCATCCAGTCCCTCACTCGGCGCATTAGCATACCTAGCCTAAGTTGCGCTTGTTCAACGGTCCGTTTGGTGACCAGAGCCGCAACATCATCCGCATAGCCTACCAAGCGTGACTCATCTGGCATCTCAAGTCTCAGTAGCCCGTCGTAAGACACGTTCCACAGGTCCGGACCAAGGATAGATCCCTGGGCAACAACCGATGTAATTTCCATCCTTCGTTGGCCCTGTGTCGTGTCGTAGAGCAGGCTTCGGTCTTTTAGGTAGTTCCTCAAAAGCCGCATTAGATATTCTGGAACTTGAAAAGGGTTTTCCAGCGTGCCCAGAATATTCACCCATCTAGCGGAGTTGAAGGCATTCCTGACGTCGAGTGTCACCAACAGGACGATCCGTCGCTTGGTGCGACTACATGCCTCTGCCTTTTGGACCGCGTTCACCATCTCTGCAATCGCATCAATGGTAGAACGTCCTGCTCTAAAGCCGTACTGCCGAGGAGATAGGTCCCCAGCAGCACGAATCGCGTCAGTGAGTCTTCCCTTGATGAGTTTCTCTAGCACTTTCCCAGCCGTGTCTAGCATGCATAACGGGCGGTATGCAGACGGCGATCCGGGATTTCCCTTCCCCTTGCTGATCAGCACGAGCCTCGCCACCTTCCATCGTACCGGGAAACCCCGTCCCGTAGGCAAGCGTTGAATGTGCTGAGCAGCAAGTCAGGACAATGGTGATAGACGAGCTGCAAAACCTCAGCTGGAACACCATCTGGACCTGGAGCCTTCCTCGCTTTCAGGGAGAGGACTGCCTCCTCCAGTTCCAGCTGTATGAAGAGTGGGCACTCGACCGCTGTTTCACCACGGACAGCGTCAACACGGACGGGATGGGCGGGGAAGAGTCCCCGCACTATCGCGTCCATCTTTTCCGCGTCATGTATACAAGGCTTCCGTAGGGCACCAAGTTTCCCCATGACCAGCTTGTAGCCAAGGCCCCTCGGATCCCTATTTACATCATCCACTAGGTCTTGCCAGCATCGGGCCTTGCTCTTGTTAATGAGCCTGCGTAGATATTTCCTGCCGGACCTGTATGCTGCTAGCCTAGTGTCTGCCTCCTCCCGTGTTCGCAAGCAGCTATGATGGTACTAATAGTTGAGTTCACCAAGTCCTTGGCTGTGGGCCCTCCACTCCCTGGTGGAGCTCCCAGCAACGGTACGCCTGCCGTAAGTGCGTCAGCGAACCTCTCAACGTCCATCCTCTCAGTCCTCCATCCGAGGATTGAATCTTGGGCATATGCACGCAGAGTGGCACTGTCGTGAATCTCAACCGCTATATACTGGTGATCACTAGCCGAGTAGTCCTCTAGTACTCGCCAGTTGTGTACTCTAGGTACCAGGGACTCCGAAGCGAGTGTCACATCGGGTATGGTTTCTGCAAAACCCCAGCGGCGGAAAGTAGGGGTGTTCCCAATATTTAGGACAAAAAGCGCTGCTCGGGCCGCCATGTCCAAGATTTGCTTTCCCCTTGGGTCGGATTGTGGCATACCCCATTCAATGGCTCTAGCGTTGAAGTCTCCCCCGACCAGCATGTGGCCCTCTGTGTTCAAGACAGCGTCCTCCAGGGCATCAAGTTTGGTTCGAAAAGATCGCATTGCCTCGTTGGGCGTCAGATAAACACTGAAATATGTTATCCCTGAACACCGCACTCACACAAAACCATCCCCGCGTCCATGGCCCTGCACCTGAAGGCGGGCAGTGTCTCGAACCCAGATGGCCGAGGTACCAGTTTTGTCAGGGTACCACGCTTGCGAGTCCTTGTTATGATGTTGCTCGCTCAGCAACAGGAGGTCAGCTTTCTTATCCCTCGCAAACTGCTCAAGTGGGTCCTGGGCGTTTGTGCTTCGGTGCAAATTGACCTGCAGGATACGGATCATTTGAGTATCAATTTGGCTTTAGTTAGGGCCTCCTTGAAAACCCAGCATCTCCCTGTCCCCGGCTCATGTTTGAGGTCGCCGGGTGCTAGCTTAGCATCCTTGCAAAGAATGCATTTTGCCTCGTTTGTGCACTCCTTCCTTTTGTGCCCCGTTTCACCACATTTGTAGCACAGAGATCTCCTGTCGGGTCCCCTACAGCCATACGCGGTGTGTCCGTATTCGATGCATCTGAAGCAGCGGATAGGGATCCCTCTTCTCCGTATCCTGCAGATCACCCAACCTATCTTAATTTTGCCCTTCGCCAGGATTTGCTGGGCGTCTTTATCAGCTAGTTCGACAATAGCCATGCGTTGCCCCCTTGTGTTTTCACGTGTCAATCTTGCCTTGACTTCACTTAAGCTGGGGAACTCCCTCCTGATGGCATCCTCTACTTCAGCTTTGTCCGTGACGCAGTTGAGGTCCCTGATTTCCAGGGTGGCCATTGGTTCGAGCGAGGCAACCGTTGCCGCATCTCCAAGAACCTTTTGAACCGCGTCACGGAATACATCTTTGTTTGTGGCCTCTGGCCCGAATTCCACTAGCAGGCCACCGGGCCGGGTTGGTCGAACTGCTTTGATGGCAGTTTTGGTGTCGTCTGGCTTGACCGCTCCCTTAATTTCACGGAGGACATCTGCGTAGGTTCGGCCCTTAGTGGGTTTAATAAGCAGTGCCTCTCGCAAGGGTTTGCGCCACGGTTCGCTTTTTGTTTTCTGCGGTATATCGGGGGGTTCTTTGTTCTTTTCGTGGTTGAGCTTTTTGTCTGTTTTTTCTAGGAGTAGCTTTTTGGCCGCTTTTTTCGCTGCCTTGTTTCGCACCACATGAAACTCCTCGCCTGGAGTGTCAACTTCGTTTATGGTCTCGTCCTTCCTCCTTTTCTCACGGTCGCCTTCAATTGGGCTACCGGCCATTCTTTTGCTGCTGCTAGGACCCACTGATGCCTCGAGGGAGAGCGTGTCTTTTTGGTGCTTTTCGGTTGCAAGCCACCTCCGCCTGTAGTGCGTTATGCGGTCAAAAAGCTCCTCCAGTTCAAGAATGCCATTCTTGACACTCTTGCCTATGTTTTTCTGCACTTCGCAGGCAGCCCTCTGTTGTTTGACGAAAGTCCCCGTTTTCCGAGTAAGCCGCTCCTCTTCGGCGCGGTCAAGGGCGATTGTGTTATTTGGCGCCACATCTTGGGAGAGGCCCCCGTTTCCCAGCCCTTTTGCTTCTATCGCTTGGGTCGCGTTTGAAGTGGCGTCGGCCAACGGCAAAACTTCTCCCTCCCCCAGTCTTACACTGGCCTCTGTTGGTGTCGCAGCTTGATCCGGATTGTGTACGTCTTGCACCTTCTACTGCGCCCAAAGGCCGCAATGATGCCAGGTTGCACAACGCACTCTGCCTTCTTTCGTTCGTTAGTCCGTCTGTGGTCTGTCTCCGATGATTTAACCTGTGATGTTGACTTTGACAGTGTTTCTGGGGTTTGCTGCCTCCCCCCGCAATCGGTGACTTGTTTTATCGGTATTCTTGCCAACAGCGGTTTTTGCCTGAAAGGGTTCTCCGTGCTAGCGTCCTGTTTGCTTGTAGTTATATCTGTTACAGAAGCCAAGTTCACCACTTCTATAACATTGCAGTCGCTGGATGACGACGGCCGGGAGCCTGCTCGCTCACTACCCTCTGCCGCCAGTACTGGGGATCCGACCCCCTGTACCGTAATTTGGTTCCCCTTGTGGACCTGCATGATTTGGTTTTCTGCCTGGGTTTCCGTTCCCATAGCATTTTACCTACTGCCAGGATATATGGATAATTGATGACGCCATATATTTCGTCATGTCACAGTGAAGATCATTGACACTCAGGTATTTGTCCTGAGACTCTCCCTTCACTGCCGACCATTGTCCGCGGCTGCTTATTGGTTATTCGCAGCGAACCTTTCGAGAAAGGTCTTCCCCTATCCGCAACCCTGGGGACGCGTTTGGTTCCCCGGTCTGAGGGCACTATCGATAAATCGATAACCAAAATAAATCGATAACCAAAATAAATCGATAACCAAATTGTTTGGAATTTGCTTTATATTCTTTTAAAATTTATAACGATTAGTTTTGAATAAAGTGCTTTTGACTTTGACTTTGAATTGGAAAAAGGATAAAAAACCAACCAACACTATTCAAAAATTAATTATAATATTATTATTATTGTAACCTAGTCTTCGCTCTGCTCCTTGTTTCACTGGGCCGTAAATTTTCTGGAGCACTTAGCGTTCAAATATATCCACTGCTTTTTGGAATTTGCTTGTCAGAGTCCATGTTACACTTCAATATAATAGCACAGGTTTGACTGGGGTTTTGTATATGTGGAGCTTATTTTGCCTAAGCACAACTCTGAACCATGAATAGAGAAGTACGAAGTAATACGCTTTATTTGCAGCGTTTATGTGGCATCCAATTCCGTCCTTATTGGTGCCTCTACTACTCAGTTGGCTCCACGGTAGATAAAGTTATGCTTAATTTCAAGGTTGCAGTCAGCTACGGCTAGGTTTGGTTGAACTGGAGTTTCTTCCTCGTTTGAGTCATGAATTTAGTTTAAGTTTCATTAGCTCAGAAGGCCAATTCAGTTTACTTCAGATTCCAGGCTTAAAAATACTCCTTTGGCATCTGAGATCGAACTGCCATAATTTGGCATCATCAGTATATGCTATCAATGGTGTGGACTCAAACATTAGTGTACTCGAGGTTTCAGTTTATGTGTTCCTGATGACATTTTCCAGCGCAATATCAAAGAGCATTGGGGCAAGTTCGTTATCACGGTAACCCCTACGCCAGGTAACGCAGCAACGCTTTGTAGACTTCAAGCAAGCATACAACAGTGTCGATAGAAATGCACTGTACAAAATAATGCTTGACTTTATCGTCCCAACAAGACAAGCCTGTATGGTCAAGGCCACGATGCTAAACACAGAGTCCCAGGTAAAGGCAAACAGTAAACTAATGGGCAGTTTCATAATGGAATCAGGCTTTAATTAAAAACTTTTAGAAAAACAAGAAAACCGACTTCAAACTGCCCTAAAAAGGATGAAATAAATTTTATGGAAGCGGTGCCATATCATATTTTCCCCATTCTTTTGTGATGGTGCAGATGTTGGAAATATTTATTTTGAAATGGGGTAATTGATTTGGCACCGCTTCCATAAAATTTATTTCATCCTTTTTAGGGCAGTTTGAAGTCGGTTTTCATTTTTCTATAAAAGTTTTTTATTTCACCCTTTTTAGTGGCAAATTTTTTCATTTCAAAACTTTCAAAACTCAGTTTCTTGAATACATTGTATCATGTACACGTATATTAAAATATAATTTTTTACTGCGATGCAAAAGCCACTACGGCTAAAATCTGCAGCGTTCATTGGAATCTAATGTAGTTCTGGTACATTTAATACATGATCTCATTAACGTCTACCGTCTACCTTGATTTTAGACTTCATAAAAATCCAATATGGATTGTAGCTTTGAAAAATTTTCGAATTTCGAACTTTGCTCAGACGCCATTTTTATATTCTGCCTTTTTTTTTTAACATTTGTTTATGCATATATATATATATATATATATATATATATATGTATATATATACATATATATATATATATATATATATATATATATATATATATATATATATATATATATCTATATATATATATATACATAAATATATATATACGTATATATATATATATATATATATATATATATATATATATATATATATATATATATATATATATATATATATATATATATATATATATATATATATACGAGTATATATGACTCTGAAGTGCTTTTTTACCGTTCAACTTTTTTCGACCTGTGAGCGGTCGCCATTTTGTTTCAAGTTGTTCGACTTTGGATTTGTTATTGTGAGCTTTATCACACGATTGAATAAATTCCTGTACAAATTTTGAAATATTTCTGAAAATTTTGCAAAAATCGAAGTAAAGTGGCGACCTCCAGGCACACATTTTTTTATATCCTATCTACATATAACCAACCTCACACAGACACATCTTTATATATATATATATATATATATATATATATATATATTATATATATATATATATATATATATATATATATATATATATATATATATATATATAAATATATATATATATATATATATATAAAAATATATATATATATATATATATATATATATATATATATATATATATATATGTATATATATATTTATACATATATATATATATATATATATATATATATATATATATATATATATATAAATATATATATATATATATATATATATATATATATATATATATATATATATATATAGATATATATATATATATATATATATATATATATATATATATATATATCTATATATATATATATATATATATAGATATATATATATATATATATATATATATATATATATATATATAAATATATCTATCTATCTATCTATTTATATTTATATATTTATATATATATATATATATATATATATATATATATATATATATATATATATATATATATATATATATATGTATGTATCGACATATCTGTTTTTATATGTAAACATAAAGTCTGCTCCGGAATTAATCTCAAGAAATTTGCTTAAATAGATCCTTCTTAACCGTATCACTCGTTCACTTTTATTTGAAACCCATCGCCTTCGTTTTCAGTTAACTATGGCACCTAATTTACATGAAATTATATCCTATAGCTCAATGAATAATCGGCTTTGCATTTTCATCTTCATATGTAAAGTTATGATCAGTTATAGAAGGAAAGGTATCTCTATTTAGGTTGCGATTCTCGCCGGTCTTTAGTATGGAAATTACTAATTTTAGATTTCTAGGCGTATGTTATAATGTATAATATTAACTGGAAAGTAACGAATCAACTCTATGATTTGAAATCACTCAGTCCTTATTATTTCTTCGGGGAGTTATATGAGTCCTATGTGTAACGTTTACATCTAAGGATGTAAGAAGGATCCTTTACTAAGTTCATCGGTAAGCAAAGGATGACTTCGGAAGAGAAAAGCATCCTGAAATGTTCCCTCTAACTATTGTTGAATTGTATTTATGCCACATTTAGAAGTAATTTATTGGTTATTTCCGGTAGAAATGATTGAATAAAATATACCGTTTTTGCAGAAAATTAAGAATACTAATAATTTTTATCATTCGCCACCAAAGGACTCGGTATTTCCATCAAATCCTTGAACAGTGCCAACTTATTGGCACTTTTCGTGCGAAAAATTATTTAAACTCAATTTCTCGACACCAATGCATCATATTTAACTGTTAGTATCTAGAGGGTCCTTGGAAGGATTACAATTCTGTTCGGATACATTTTAGATCAATATGTTATCCTTCATTTGAAACCTCTACAATCAAAATCCTTACACCCGTCGATCTGTTATGCTGAATAATCCGGGTGAAAGTCGGAAATTTTTTAGTTTTAAGGATAAAAGTATTTTACCGTTACTTGAATTTCTTATCCTTTAAACGGGACCTAACTGGAAGAAAGACATATCATTTGCCAAAAACAAGACTCTTCTATCTATCTCCGTTTAAAAGTTATGCGTGACCAATGCAAAAAAAAGCAAAAAAAAAAAAATAATAATCCGCGATGAATTGATAACCTTCTTTCTTTTGGAAATCGGTTAAAAAGGAATGAATGATACAAAACAAACGCAAAAAAAATATATGCGATGAATTGATAACCTTCTTTCTTTTGGAAGTCGGTTAAAAAGGAATGAACTTGCCCCAAAGTCAAAGTCAAAGGCGCTTTATTCAATACTAATCTTTATAAATTTTAAAAGAATATAAAGCAAATTCCAAACAATAACAATACAAAAACTTAATGGCCCAAATGGCTCTACAAATTTATACGTAATCATTAAACATATTTTAGCAAAAAAGCTATAGCAAATTCAAATTAGTTAAGATTATTACAGATTTTATGATTTGATTGGAAAAAGGAGAAAAAACCCACCAACACTATCCTCCAATTATTTATAATTTTAACATAACAGTGAAATTTTATCCTACACCTTAAATGTTATAACTTAAATCTAATAAAACTCAATCCAAAAACAATATTAAGATAGTATAAGTACTAAAAAAATATCTATCACAATATTCCTAACGTATGCATTTGACCTTATCTCTAAACATAATAAAAAAACATTACATATACCTAAACTATTCCTAGTTTTTAACACAAGTAAACAACAACACTAAACGTAGCAATAATGAGCTGAAACTCAAAGACTAAGTAACGAAAACCAAAAACACTGGAAATAAACACGAATAATTTAGACATTGTCATTCAGCCACCAACACCTAGACTGTCCCATTCCAACTCGATCAGCTTCAAATGAGTATTTCTATTGGAATTGTTGGTCTTGTGAACTCAAGTTCGGAGGATATTTTATCTTCTTATCGGTGGCCCGTCTATATATGTGATATATGACTGGGACGCCGTCAGAATCAAAACATATCGATTCATGTCCAAATACACAAATGCCTCTGGAGGAACGAAGCCAGAAGCGAGGCAAGTCGCAAAATACCCATCTGTAGGGTGGAACGGCTGTGAAATCAAAGGGTTTTCACTCACAGTCTCAGATCTTGCGATATGATTCCGAAGAAGTTTCAATATGAAGATACCAACTTTTGTCACTTGAGCAGCTTGATGAATTCTTCTATTCGATATATAATGCTTCCAAACCGTCTCAGGCTTTCTGGAGAAATCAGTACATGCACGAAGACATTTCCTTTCGAAAATTTTTCCATAGTACTAGCACTCTGTACCAGATCAGACATCCATACGTCAAATCTGGCCGAACCAGGGTCTTGTAACTGATAATTTTGACCTTTTGATCAATGTATTTGGAATGAAAGAGTCTTCGTAGGGCCATGACTACTTTTAGTGCCTTACTGAGCATAATTTTGACATGTTCAGTATAGTACAGATACTGATCAAGATTTACACCGAGGTATCGAACACTGGATTTATGTGGAACTCGTTCTGAACTTCCCTCGCCAGCCATGATGCGGAAATCTTTCCAATTACCTTTCAGGCCTTGACCGACCACCTTCAGCGTTGTCCGAAACACAATTGTTTCGCATTTCTGCGCGTTGATTTTCATTCGCCAATTGTCGGTGTACAGCTGCACATCATTGAACATTTTTTGGAGATCGCTTTGAACTATTGTAGCTTTTCGGTCTGCCGTATAGATGATCAGATCATCAGCAAACACTACCAATGATCGCGTTGGCAAGACGTTAAAATCAAAGCCGTTCAACAGCTTGCCAATGAAGATTGAGAGGAGCACAGGCGCAGTAACTGTTCCCTGCTGTAGACCATTCAAGACCTTGAATTCGCGCATTGTTGTCAGATTTCCATCAGTTACAACAAATAATTTCCCGTATAACATATTACACATCATAGTGACAACGTGTCTGGGGAACTTGCGCTGAAGGAGTTTAAAAACTAGTCCATCTAACCACTCCGTATTGAAGGCTTTCTCCATATCAATAAGACATGCTCCAACACATTCTCTGTTGTGTAGTTTCCTTTCGTTATTGCATGTGTGGTCGAATGCCTGGCACGAAAGCCAAATTGGCAACTCGGCATCAATTCATATTCCTCAATGAGGGCGTTTAATGCTCTGTTGAGTATCATTTCAAACACTTTGCTGATGTTGGGCAGCAAGTTGATTGGGCGATAGCTTTTAGGGCATGGAGATTCTTTTCTTTTCTTCAAGATCGGAAATACCTTAGCCTTTTTCCACTCATTTCGAAAATATGAATTGCTCAACATTTTGTTGAACAATATGCAATAATTCCTAATAGCAACCTCAGGCAAAGGAGCGAAGAAAGCCGCAAAGAAACTCCTTCAAAAAAAGCCAGAAAATAAAATTCGCACGGACGCCCAATTAGAAAAAGGACCTGATGCAAAACAGGAGAGGCAGAAGCCCCGACGAAGACCCCGGCAGCAGGCACTGCTTGTAAAGCCCCAAGATGGCCGATCCTACGCGGAGGTGCTGCGGGACATCAGGGGAAGCGTAAGGCCCGAAGACACCAATACTACCATTAAAGTAGTACGACCAACGCGGTCGGGCCACAAACTGGTCGAATTTGGAGCAGAGACCGGCAATAAAGAAGCATTCTGTGACGCAGTAAAGAATGTCCTCGGCAAAAGCGAACTATAGCCCCACTCGAGCCGATGGCAACGATCGAAATACGGGAAATCGATTGCGTGACGGATCTGGCCGAGGTAGAAGAGGCCATCAAAAGGGAGTTCCCTAGCGTGGGAAGGATCAAAGCGAGACTGACACCAGAAAACAACAGGGGACAACGCATGGCCATAGTTGACTTGACCAAAAAGGACGCCGAACAATTTCTGAACAAGGGCAAAGTACTAAGTAGTGTACGGAGCAGGGGTATGGGGCGACGCTCTCAGCAAGGAGGTATACCGAAAACGATTGGCACAGGTACAGAGAAGAGGAGCACTGAGAATTGCATCTTCGTATCCAACAGTCTCCGACTCGGCGGTGAGAGTGATTGCAGGCGTGATATCTGTCGCCCTTCTTGCTAGAGAGCACCACGCTATCTATCTGCGCCGAAACGAGGATGCGAGGGAGATGGTTGTCCGCGAGGAGAGACAACGCTCGCTCAACGATTGGCAGCAGTTTTGGGGGAATTGCACGAAGGGAAGGTGGACTGCGCGCCTCATCCCGGACGTGAGACCGTGGCTAAATCGAAGGCATGGTGAGACTGACTTCTATCTGACCCAGCTTTTGAGCGGGCACGGGTGTTTTCAGTCTTACCTGCACAAGATCGGTAAGTCACGGTCTCCCGATGGTCGGTTTTGCCCGGGAGAGGAGGACAATGCCTATCACACATTTTATGCGTGTACGAAATGGGTCAGGCTGCGAAGGGAACTCTACAGGGAGACGGGAGAGCTCACCCCGGATAATATAGTTGCGGTGATGCTCGAATCGGTTGACAAATGGAACCAGGTGGCACATTATGCTCGGGCAGTCCTGAAATATAAAAGGGACTCACAGCAGCCGGAGGTGCTCGGGCTGGGGGATCGCTCTTCTGGCATTTCCTCTTCCCCTCTCCCCTCCCGCTAGGAAAGGGACTCCCCAGCTTGAAGGCGCCCCACGGCGTAACAAAACGAGACCTGGCCCGAAGTAATGTGTCAAACGGTTCCAGGCTAGGTTCTCAGATTGACAGGGGAGGTGTTTAGTGGGTAGTCCAAGGGTATCCTCCATGGGAGTCCCACACTGCCAGACTCGGCGGGCGTAAATGCCTTCACCTCCCTACTAAAAAAAAAAAACCTCAGGCAAATGTCGGGGAACTACATTTGGAATACCATCAGTACCACATGATTTCTTGTTGTTTATTCTGTGAAATATGAAACACAAGTCTTCATAGCTGATAAAATAATCAATAAGATTCAAGCTCGGTATGAGGTCAGATGTTAATGTTTCATTAAAATGAAGAATTGATTGGCCGTTCAGGCTTGATTTGAAATCGGAAACTTTTGCTTCAACGACCTCTGAAAATATTTCGTTCCCTCTCTCAGGGTTTGGTAGATGAACCGATTCAAAATGTGTTCGAATCAGGGCACGTTTATCCAACCCTTCTCAAATAATCCTGTTTCCATTTCTATCCGGAGTCGTACTATCAATTTCGATACCAGCCCTATCGAGAAGATTTATCTCATCAGTAGTGACTTCAAGATTCGATACCTTCACTCGAGACTTCTTGCGAACTATGCTTTTCACTTTCGCGAAAACTCCGTCTGGGTCCTGTGGGCTCATTCCCCTCAATTTTTCCGCCCATCGATTGCTGACCTCACTCCTGAACTATGACCGGATTAGGTTCCGGACATTCTTCAGGTGTAATTTCAACAAAGCCAACGAGGGATGGTTGCAGTCTAAAAATCGTCGATAAATATTGTTGACGCGTGTAAGAAGAAGGCTTTTATATCTTTTCAACCTTGCGATGGTTGGTGTTTCATATCCTTCCATATTGTTTCGATGTTTAATCTTGGGAACTACTTTCTCAATCGTTTCCAACGTCAGCTTTTCTGACTTCGACAAATAGAGACCTATTTCATCGTTAGTTAGAGTCCTGTCATTTTTTTTATGTTAGGGAGGTGAATGCCATTTATGCACAGAGTGTGGTCATCTCATGCTCGCAAGAATGCGACTGGACTATCCACTAAACACCTCCCCTGTCAACCGGAGAACCCAGCCTGGAACCGTTTGACGCATTACTTCGGGCCAGGTCTCGTTTTGTTACGCCGTGGGGCGCTTTTAAGCTAGGGAGTCCATTTCCTAGCGGGAGGGGAGAGAAGAGGAAATGCCTGAAGAGAGGTCCCACAGCCCCAGCATCCCCGGCTGCTGTGAGTCCCTTTTATATTTTAGGACTGCCCGAGCATAATGTGCCACCTGGTTCCATTTGTCAACCGAGCATCACCGCAACTATATTATCCGGGGTGAGCTCTCCCGTCTCCCTGTAGAGTTCCCTTCGCAGCCTGACCCATTTTGTACACGCAAAAAATGTGTGACAGGCATTGTCCTCCTCTCCCGGGCAAAACCGACAATCGGGAGGCCGTGACTTACCAATCTTGTGCAGGTAAGACTGAAAACACCCTTGCCCGCTCAAAAGCTGGGTCAGATAGAAGTCAGTTTCACCATGCCTTCGATTTAGCCACGGTCTCACATCCGGGATGAGGCACGCAGTCCACCTTCCCTTCGTGCAATTCCCCGAAGACTGCTGCCAATCGTTGAGCGAGCACTGTCTCTCCTCACGGACAAGCATAACCCTCGCATCCTCGTTTCGGTGCAGGTAAATAGTGCGGCGGTCTCTAGCAAGGAGGGCGACAGGTATCACGCCTGCAATAACTGCCACCGCTGAGTCAGAGACTGTTGGATATGAAGATGCAATGCTTAGTGCTCCTCTTTTCTGTACCTGTTCCAAACGCCTTCGGTATACCTCCTTGCTGAGGGCGTCGCCCCATACCTCTGCTCCATACAGTAGCACTGACCCTACAGCAGTCATCAACAGACGTCTTCTTGATGGGCTGGGTCCCCTACATTGGCCATAAGTTGAATCAGAGCCGATATTCCCGAAGAAGCCTTCTCAGCTGTTGCCCTGATTTGCTCAGATAAACTCATCTTCGAGTCGATCAGTAGCCCCAGGTACTTCACCGCTGGCTTCGGTTCGATTCGTAAGTCGCCAATACTGATCATCCTTACTCTAGGGATTCTCTTTTTTGTCCACTTTGGTTTCCTCCAGTGCTAAACTGAGCCCGCGAGCAGTCATCCAGTCCCTCAGTCAGCCTCCTAAGCCTACGGTGCGTCCAGCGACCAGAGCTGCAACATCATCCGCAAAGCCAACCAAGCGCAACGCATCTGGCATCTCGAGTCTCAGTAGCCCGTCGTAAGACACGTTCCACAGGTCCGGACCAAGGATAGATCCCTGGGCAACACCCGATGTAATTTCCATTCTTCGTTGCCCTGTGTCGTGTCGTAGCGCAGGCTTCGGTCCTTTAGGTAGTTTATCAAAAGTCGCATTAGATATTCTGGAACTTGTAAAGAGTTTTCCAGCGTATCCAGAATATCCACCCATCTAGCGGAGTTGAAGGCATTCCTGACATCGAATGTTACCAACAGGACGGTCCATCGCTTGGTGCGACTATATGCCTCTGCCCTTTGGAACACGTTCACCACCTCTGCAATCACATCAATGGTAGAACGTCCTGCTCTTAAGAAGAATCGCGTCAGTGAGTCTTCCCTTGATGAGTTTCTCTAGCACTTTCCCAGCCGTGTCTAGCATGCATAACGGGCGGTATGTAGACGGCGATTCGGGATTCCCCTTCCCATTGCTGATCAGCACGAGCCTCGCCACTTTCCATCGTACCAGGAAAGCCCCGTCCCGTAGGCAAGCGTTGAAAATGCTGAGCAGCAAGTCAGGACAGTGGTGATAGACGAGCCGCAACACCTCAGCTGGAACACTATCTGGACCTGGAGCCTTCCTCGCTTTCAATGAGAAGACTGCCTCGTCCAGTTCCAGCTGTGTGAAGAGCGGAAACTCGACTGCTGTTTCACCATGGACAGTGTCAACACGGACGGGATGGGCGGGGAAGTGTCCCCGCACTATCGCGTCCATCTTTTCCGCATCATGTATACAAGGCTTCCGTAGGGCACCAAGTTTCCGCATGACCAGCTTGTAGCGAAGGCCCCACCGATCCTTGTTCACATTGTCCACTAGGTCTTGCCAGCAGCGAGCCTTGCTCCTGTTGATCAGTTTGTGAAAGCATTTCCTGGCCGACTTATATGCTGCCACCCAGTTGCATGCCTCGTCACCGTTCAGCGCACATTGAGCCTCATATCGAAGCTTGTGACACTCCCTTCACTTTTCAGCGATTTCAGTTGACCACCAGTACACTTGGGGCTTGCCGTTCCGGGGTCTACGACGGGGCAAAGAAGCTTTGCAAGCAGTCGTAATGATGCTCATAGTTGAGTTCACCACGTCTTGAGCTGTTACATAACCAGTATACCCTATGTATACTGGTATGAATTGGGAGCTCATTAGATGTGTATCCAATATACATTACTCGCTGTAACACCACCTACCTGCTACTCTGACCATCAAAACCAGAACAACTAAAGACGAGGATTAACTTTAGCGAATGAATTTTATCACACTATCCATTTTTCTAAACATTTAGTTACAATTGATTTTATTAATTACATTTTCACTTAATTAATTATTTTAAACTTCTACCTATCAGCCTAAGAGGGTAACAAGTGGACAAATGTATGGTTTGGGATGGTCATACGGCGTGAAATGCCAAAAGGCCGATTGAGGACCGCGGCACAAGCCAACGCCTCACCCCTCACCATTTGGTCGAATACTAAACAGCACTTCGAACTCGAACTTGGATCGCGTTATTGCACGTACGATTAAACTACTGGGTAGCAGCACGCTCCCTTTGGATTTGAACAAGACTGACTCGAATGCTTTACCTACGATCTTTCAATACTGTTCTTTCGTGGGCTTTCAACCTAAATTCTCTTTAAAGGTGCTGAGTAGCCGAACATGTGCGCTCTCGTTCCACGAAAGTTTTTCCTCCCCGCTTCGTCTCGCTTGCTCGGCTGGTGAATATGCGAAACGGGGGAAATTGAGCGAAAGAGTGTTTTTCGCTTAAGCTTTCGACTTCGAAAGAGTGCTTTCAGCTTAAGCTTTCGGCTTTCCCACGATCTCTCGAGGTGAAATCGCGAAACTGGGGACATTGAGCGAAAGAGTGTTTATGCCGGAACTTTCGGTTCTCCTTTCCGCTTACCTCTCTTCGAAGCACACTTTCGTTCACGATGTGAATATTATTGTAAGTTGAACTTTCTCGTTTAATTGACTGCTCGCTTATTTACTTGCGTATGTGTTTCTTTGGCTAATTTTCATTGGCAAAGTGCGAGTACATAGGTGTTGTTTGTTCGCTTCTATTGCAGTTATGAAGCGGGAATATATGCGAGCATGTTGTATGTGTTCACTCGCAACATGTTTAGCTGCAGGATGCGGGTCTTTGGAGTTCTGATTTTGCCTTGGCTAGGGCTTTCTGGAATACCCGGCATTTTGCTGATCCCAAGACGTGTCCGAAATCAGGTTTTGGATCAGCATTCTGGCAAAGAATACATCAGCATTCTGACAAAGAATACGAGTCCTTTGCATACTTGTGTGGTGTGACCATAACCAAGGCATTTGAAACATTGAAGAGGCGTTGCTCTTCGCCATATCCTACAGACAACCCACCCTATTCGTACTTTGCCCTTGTTCAGGAGTTGTTCGGCGTCCTTTTCGGTCAAGTCAACTATAGTTGCGCTTTTCCCGAGGAATGCTTCTTTATTGCCGGCCTCTGCTCCGAATTCAACCAGTATGTGGCCCGACTGCGTTAGTCGTACTACTTAAATGGTAGTATTGGTGCCTTCGGGCCTCACTTTTCCCCTGATGTCCCGCAGTACCTCCACGTAGGATCGGCCATCTTAGGGCTTTACAAGCAGTGCCTACTGCCACGGTCTTCGTTGGGGCTTCTGCCTCTCCTGTTTAGCATCACGTTCTTTTTCTGATTGGGCGTCCGTGCGAACTTTACTTTCTGGTTTTTTTTGAAGGAGTTTCTTTGCGGTTTTCATCTCTCTTTTTGTAAGTACTGTCTGGAACCCTTGATCTGATGCTCCACGCCCATCAAGTGCCTCTTACTTCCTTCTTTTATCCGCCTTTGATTGGGCTGGACGCCATTCTTTTGTTGACATTTAATTGTGGAGCTATCTGCGGGTGGCCTTTAGATTTCGCCCCAAGCGCATTTTTAGCCTTCTGTTCGTCTGCGGCCCTTAACCAGCTCCTTCGATATTGTCCTATACGATCTAGGAGCTCCTCTAGTTCAAGGAGCCCCACCTTTAGTGCTTTGCTGAAACAGATTCCTGTCATTAGGAACCAAGCAAGAGTTGTCACCATCAGAAGGGGGACATTGCTTCTGGTACTCGCGATTAAACTTCTTTTTAAACTTTCCCCAGCCTGTTTTTTTGAAATTCAATCGATGATTTTCATGTTGAACTGGAATGAGGAAGTGATCATCCCCGTGAGGATTGACTTCCATTAATTGCATTATGGTCACTTTCGTAAGGAAGCACCTGCAGTTTCCGTTGAGGACTATTTAAGCGCAATTCAAGTCTTGCGTCTGCAATGCAGAGGCCCAAATATGAATTTGTCCTAGGGTATGTTGGGAGCTCCGACTCATATAGATTGCACCTGTATTCAATTTGGTTCTCTGTTATCCACGGTTTCAGGAATAACCTCTAAGATTATTATTGGCATTCAGCCATGATGTATGCTTGGCGTTCAGGTCACCAGCAAGAATATAAAAATTATGCAGTCTGTTCAATTCGAGTATTTCAAACAAGGAATTGAGCTCCTCCTTAGCTTGAGAACAGTTCTACTAGTTGCATAGGCAGAGATAACGAAGAGGTTATCCCCACCTGGTAGTCAGATTTTGTAACGGGCACTTCAAGAGATTCAAAGCTTTTGAATTCGACTTTTTCAATATTTTGGAAACAATAGGGTCTTCGAACCAATATTCCGGTATTCTACATCTAGCACTCGTTGCGTGTAGACGTGTTTTGAATCGCTCCTCTCATTAATTTTAAAAATTAATTAATTTTTGAAAAAAGTCAGTGTCAAAAAGTTGAATTAATTTTTTAAGAGCCAGTCAGAAGCATATTTTGACTTTATTGGGAAAGCATTTATTGTCGAAGGCATTGACCCACGGAATAAATAAGTCGAAAAAAGGAAATAAACCGAAGACTAACTCGGAACTGCTGTATGGAGGAGCCCGACGGCTTCCCTCCATTGGGGAACCCCGGGGAGAATAACAATGCGAAATTGGTGGTAAGCGTCGATAAGCGGAGACACAGGAGTGTCCAGGACTCTGCAGATGGTGGCCGTATGACTCAAGTAGTCGAAGACAAGCAAGAAGTGAGTCGACTTCAAGCGGAAATTCAAGAATTAAAAATAAGACTGAAAACGTGCGAATATATGTTCCTGAAAGCAAAGAAAGTGCAAGATACTGAACCGGTACGACAAACAAAGATGGAACCAAAGCAGAAGAAAGCTGTTAAACCTATCATCCCAGAAGAAGCATTAAGTGCTGGAGGCACTAAGGACAGCCAGAATTATTATGCAGCACTGGACGGACTCCAACAAGAAATGGAGGTTGATCAATATATTGGAGGTAATGTTTGTCAAGATAATGATAATTTTATAATTTATTTAAAAATAAAAATAAGTAGAAGAAACCAGCCTGTGGTTCTGCTGGTCCTCTTCAGAAAGTAGCCAAGAATACAGAGAAAGTTCCGCCAATTAATGTCTTCGGTCAAAGCGGAAAGGACATTGTTCGGCTGTTGGCAGCCGAGAACAAATTAACAAATTTCGAGATTAAACGAATCAATTCTGAAAAGTTGACTATCAGAACGAAATCGGTGGTTGATTTAAAATCAGCAAAACATGCTCTAAGTTCTGGGGAGGTTCCACACTTTCCATACACTCCAAACAGCGAGAAGAACCAGAACTTCTTGTTGAAGGGCTTGGACTGCGGAGAAGATACCGTCGATCTTCTTCAGGTGCTCAAGGAAACAGCACCAGGAATCGAGTTTATCTCTGTTAAAACATTTGCGACAAGGAGGTCGACGGTAGAAAAAAAAAATTACCACTTTATTTAGTGCAAATATCAAATAAGAGCAGTCCAAGCGCTCTTCAACAAATCAGATATTTGAATTTCCGAGTGGTGAGGTGGGAACTCCTCCGGAAACGAGAAATCAACCAGTCCTATCGCTGTCAATAATTTGGACCTTCGGCTGCCAACTGCGCCATGCATTACCGATGCATCTAATGCAAGGACGTGCATGCTCGCGCTGAGTGCAAATTGGCTCAGACGGAGCTAAAAGAGAAATTATACTGTGTTAACTGCGGTGTTTTTGGTTACTCGGCATCATATCGAGGATGCTCCCAATATCAGGATGCGAGAGTTAAATTTGTACCAAAGCAAGCACAACTACACCGCAGTTTCTTAGCTCCGAACTTTGTCAGGCCCGGAGTACCATTTGCACAAGCCGCTAGAGGACCAGCAGAAAATGCGGTAAACAGTGTAAATAATGTAAGTGGCAATAATGAGCTGATTCTCAAAATTTTACAGCAATTAAATTCTCCATCTGAGAGAATCGATAGACAAGATTCGAAAACTAACCTTGTTTTTCATTGTTTAGGGGTTTCAAACGCCACAAAATAATTTGTCATCCAGTCACATTCCCATGGATTAGATTCATCTCATCTCGGTCAACGTCAACTCCATTGTTACTTTACATCGGCATGATTATCTCCTTGAATTCATTGTTAAGCAAAAACCTGACATCATGCTTCTCACTGAAACATCTCAATCCGTGACATTCAAGAATTTTGAATTCGTAAGAAACGATAGGGTAATAGGTGATGAGGGAGGTGGCACCAGGATATTGGTTCGAAGACCCTATCGTTTCCAAAATATTGAAAAAGTCGAATTCAAAAGCTTTGAATGTCTTGAAGTGTCCGTTATAAAGTTTCACTGCCAGGTGGGGATAACTTCTTCGTTATCTCTGCCTATGCAACTGGTGGAACTGTTCTCAAGCTCAAGGAAGAACTCAATTCCTTGTTTGAAATACTCGAATTGAACAGGCTGCATAGTTCTTATATTCTTGCTGGTGACCTGAACGCCAAGCATACATCATGGCTGAACGCCACTAATAATCCTAGAGTTTATTCCTGAAATCATGGATAACAAAGAACCAAATTGAATACAGGTGCAACCTATATGGGTCGGAGCTCCAAACATACCCTAGTACAAATTCATATTTGGACCTCTGCATTGCAGACGCAAGACTTGAATTGAGCTTTAATAGTCCTCAACGGAAACTGCAGGTGCTTCCTTATGGTAGCGATCATAACGCAATCTTAATGGAAATCAATCATCACAGGGATGATTTCTTCCTCATTCCAGTTCAACACAAAAATCATCGATTGAACTTCAAAACAACAGGCCGGGGAAAGTTTCAAAAGAAGTTTAATCGGGAGTATCAGAAGCAATGTCCCCCTTCTGATGATGGCAACTCTTGCTTAATGGTCCCTAATGACCAGTTAAAGAAGCTGACGTTGAAAACGATTGAGAAAGTTGTTCCCAAGATTAAACATCGAAACAATATGGAAGGATATGAATCACCAACCATCGCAAGGTTGAAAAGATTGAAAAGCCTTCTTCTCACACGCGTCAACAATATTTATCGACGATTTTTAGACTACAACCTTCCCTCGTTGGCTTTTTTGAAATTGCACCTGAAGAATGTCCGAAACTTAATCCGGTCATACTTCAGGAGTGAGGTCAGCAATCAATGGGCGGAAAAATTGAGGAGAATTAGCCCACAGGACCCAGACGGCGTTTTCGTGACAGCGAATAGCATATTCCGCAAGAAGTCTCGAGTGAAGGTATCGAATCTTGAGGTCACTACTGATGAGGTAAATCTTCTCGATAGGGCTGGTATCGAAATTGATAGTACGACTCCGGATAGAAATGGAAACAGGATTATACAGGTATGTGAGGGATCGCATACTCGTAAACTTGCCCTGATTGGAACACATTTTGAAATGGTTCATCTACCAAACCCTGAGAGAGGGAATGAAATATTTTTAGAAGGTCGTTGAAGCAAAAGTTTCCGACTTCAAATCAAGCCTGAACGGCCAATCAATTCTTCATTTCAATGAAACATTAACATCTGACCTCATACCAAGCTTGAATCTTCTTGATTATTTTGTCAGCTATGAAGACTTGTGTTTCATATTTCACAGAATAAACAACAAGAAATCATGTGGTACTGATGGTATTCCAAATGTAGTTCTCCGACATTTGCCTGAGGTTGCTATTAGGAATTATTGCATATTGTTCAACAGCATGCTGATTATGTTGTCAGCTATGAAGACTTGTGTTTCAAATCATATGGTACTGATGGTATTCGAATTGTTGGTCTCGTGAATTCAAGTTCAGAGGATATTTGATCTTCTTATCGGCGGCCCGTCGATGTATGTGATATATGACTGGGACGCCGTCAGAATCAAAACATATCGATTCATGTCCAAATACACAAATCCCTCTGGAAGAACGAAGCCAGTAGCGTGGCAAGTCGCAATATACCCGTCTGTAGGGTGGAACGGCTGTAAAATCCAAGGGTTTTCACTCACAGTCTCAGATCTTGCGATATGATTCCGAAGAAGTTTCAATATAAAGATATCGACTCTCGTCACTTCAGCAGTTTGATGAATTCTTCTATTCGATATATAATGATTCCAATCCATTTCAGGCTTTCTTCACAAACCAGTACATGCACGAAGACGTTTCCTTTCGAAAACTCTTAACTTGTCCAAAGTACTAGCACTCTGTTTGTACCAGATCTGACATCCATATGTCAAAACTGGTCTAACCTGGGTCTTTTAACAGATAATTTTGACCTTTTGATCAATGTATTTGGAATGAAAGAGTTTTCATAGGGCCATGACTACTTTTAATGCCTTACTGAGCATGATTTTGACATGTTCAGTATAGTACAGATACTGATCGAGATGAACACCGAGGTATCGAACACAGGATTTATGTGGAACTCGTTCTGAACCTATCTCGCCAGCCATGATGTCTAAATCTTTCCGATTATCTTTCAGGTCTTGACCCACCCCCTGTAGCGTTGTCCGAAACAGAATTGTTTCGCATTTCTGCGCATTGATTTTCATTCGCCAATTGTCGGTGTACAGCTGCACATCATTGAACATTTTTTGGAGATCGCTTTGAACTATTGTAGCTTCCCGGTCTGCCGTATAGATGATCAGATCATCAGCAAACGCTACCAATGATCGCGTTGGCAAGACGTTAAAATCAAAGCCGTTCAATCGCTTGCCAATGAAGATTGAGAGGAGCACAGGCGCAGTAACTGTTCCCTGCTGTAGACCATTCAAGACCTTGAATTCGCGCATTGTTGTCAGATTTCCATCAGTTACAACAAATAATTTCCCGTATAACATATTACACATCATGGTGACAAGGTGTCTGGGGAACTTGCCCTGAAGGAGTTTAAAAACTAATCCATCCAACCATACCGTATTGAAGGCTTTCTCCTTATCAATGCGACAAAAGATACTAGCACTCTGGTTGTACCACATTTGATATCCATATGTCAAATCTGGTCTAACCTGGGTCTTGTAAAAGATAATTTTGGCCTTTTGATCAATGTATTTGGAATGAAAGGGTTTTCATAGGGCTACGACTACTTTTAGTGCCTTTCTGAGCATGATTTTGACATGTTCAGTATAGTACAGATACTGATCGAGATAAACACCGAGGTATTGAACACAGGATTTATGTGGAGCTCGTTCTGAACTACCCTCGCCAGCCATGATGTGGAAATCCTTCCAATTACGTTTCAGGTCTTGACTGACCCCCTGCAACGTTGTCCGAAACAATATTGTTTCACACTTCTCCGCATTGATTTTCATGCGCCAATTGTCAGTGTACAGCTGTACATCATTGAACATTTTGTAGAGATTTCTCTGAACTATTGTAGCTTTTCGGTCTGCCGTATAGATGATCAGATCATCAGCAAACGCTACCAATGATCGCGTTGGCGAGACGTTCAATAGCTTGCGAATGTAGATTGAAAAGAGCAGAGGCGCAGTAACTGTTCCCTGCTGTAGACCTTGAACTCGCGCATTGTTGTCCGATTTTCATCAGTTACAACAAACGATTTCCCGTATAACATATTACACATCATGGCTACAAGGTGTCTGGGGAACTTGTCCTGAAGGAGTTTAAAAATTAGTCCATCTAACCACACCGTATCGAAGGCTTGCTCCATATCAATGAGACATGCTTCAACATATTGTCTATCATTCAGTTTTCAGCAGACGTCTGAGATTACTTTCGTAATTGCATGTGTGGTTGAATGCCTGGCAAGAAAACCAAATTGACAATTCGGCATCAACTCATATTCCTCAATGTGGGCGTTTAATGCTCTGTTGAGTATCACTTCAAACACCTTGCTGATGTTAGGCACCAAGCTGATTGGGCGATGGCTTTTAGAGCATGAAGATTCTTTTCCTTTCTTCAAGATCGGAATCACCTTAGCCTTTTTCTACTCATTTGGGAAATATGAATCGCTCAACATATTGTTGAACAATATGCAATAATTTCTAATAGCAACCTCAGGCAAATGTCGGAGAACTACATTTGGAATACGATCAGTACCACATGATTTCTTGTTGTTTATCCTGTGAAATATGAAACACAAGTCTTCATAACTGACAAAATAATCAATAAGGTTCAAGCTCCGTATGAGGTCAGATGTTAATGTTTCATTGAAATGAAGAATTGATTGGCCGTTCAGGTTTAATTTGAAGTTGGAAACTTTTGCTTCAACGACCTCTGAAAATATTTCGTTCCCTCTCTCAGGGTTTGGTAGATGAACCGATTCAAAATGTGTTTGAATCAGGGCACGTTTATCCAACCCTTCTCAAATAATCCTGTGTCCGTTTCTATCCGGAGTCGTACTATCAATTTCGATACCAGCCCTATCGAGAAGATTTATCTCATCACTAGTGACTTCAAGATTCGATACCTTCACTCCGAACTTCTTGCGGAATATGCTATTCGCTTTCACGAACACGCCGTCTGGGTCCTGTGGGCTAATTCCCCTCAATTTCGCCACCCATTGATTGCTGACGTCACTCATGAAGTATGACCGGATCAATTTCCGGAAATTCTTCATGTTCCATGCTTCATACATGCTCCAACACATTTTCTATCAATTAGTTTCCAACAGACGTCTCAGGTTACTTTCGTTATTGCATGTGTGGTCGAATGGCTGGCATGAAAGCCAAATTGGCAATTTGGCATCAACTCATATTCCTCAATGTGGGCGTTTAATGCTCTGTTGAGTATCACTTCAAACATCTTGCGGATGTTTGGCAGCAAGCTGATTGGGCGATGGCTTTTAGGGCACAAAGATTCTTTTCTTTTCTTCAAGATCGGAAATAACTTAGCCTTTTTCCACTCATTTGGGAAATATGAATTGCTCAACATGTTGTTGAACAATATGCAATAATTTTTAATAGCAACTCAGGCAAATGTCGGAGAGCTACATTTGGAATACGATCAGTACCACATGATTTCTTGTTGTTTATCCTGTGAAATATGAAACACAAGTCTTCATAGCTGACAAAATAATCAATAAGATTCAAGCTTGGTATGAGGTCAGATGTTAATGTTTCATTGAAATGAAGAATTGATTGGCCGTTCAGGCTTGATTTGAAGTCGGAAACTTTTGCTTCAACGACCCCTGAAAATATTTCGTTCCCTCTCTCAGGGTTTGGTAGATGAACCGATTCAAAATGTGTTCGAGTCAGGGCACGTTTATCCAACCCCTCTCAAATAATCCTGTTTCCATTTCTATCCGGAGTCGTACTATCAGTTTCGATACCAGCCCTATCGAGAAGATTTATCTCATCAGTAGTGACTTCAAGATTCGATACCTTCACACGAGACTTCTTGCGGAATATGCTATTCACTTTCGCAAACACGCCGCCCACACGGGTCCTGTGGGCTAATACCCCTCAATTTTTTCGCCCATTGATTGCTGACCTCGCTCTTGAAGTATGACCGGATTAAGTTCCGGACATTCTTCAGGTGTAATTTCAAAAAAGCCAACGAGGGATGGTTGTAGTCCAAAAATCGTCAATAAATATTGTTGACGCGTGTGAGAAGAAGGCTTTTCAATCTGGTGATTCATATCCTTCCATATTATTTCGATGTTTAATCTTGGGAACTTCTTTCTCAATCGTTTCCAATGTCAGCTTCTCTAACTTCGACAAATAGATATCTATTTCGTCGTTAGCTAGATTCCTGTCATTAGGAAGCATTGAGCAAGAGTTCTCACCATCAGAAGGCGGACATTGCCTCTGGTACCCCGATTAAACTTTTTTTGAAACTTTCCCCAGTGTGTTTTTTTGAAGTTCAAATGATGATTTTCATGTTGAACTGGAATGAGGAAGAAATCATCCCTGTTATGATTGATTTCCATTACGATTGCATTATGGTCGCTATCATAAGAAAGCACCTGCAGTTTCCGTTGAGCACTATTAAAGTTCAATTCAAGTTTATGTCTGCAATGCAGAGGTCCAAATATGAATTTGTCCTAGGGTATGTTTGGAGCTCCGACTCATACAGATTGCACCTGTATTCAATTTGGTTCTTTGTTATCCACGATTTCAGTGGCTTGGCAGTGAGATTTTGATAACGGACACTTCAAGAGATTCAAAGCTTTTGAATTCGACTTTTTCAATATTTTAGAAACAGGGTCTTCAAACCAATATCCCGGTGCCACCTCCTATTACCCTATCATTTCTTACGAATTCAAAATCCTTGAATTTCATGGAGTGCCATGAACTGAGGTGGGTTTTGGTGAGAAGCATGATGTCAGGCTTTTTCTTAACAATGATTTCAAGGAGATAATCACGCCGATGTAAAGTAACAATAGAGGTGACGTTGATCAAGATGAGTCGAATCCTATTGTAGTAATCGAGCAGTAAGTTAAATTTACTATCTTTTTTTTTCTTCAAATTATTTGATAAATTCACATCGAATTCAAATTTTATTTATGTCAATTTATAGCTCTTTTTCTTATTTCATTTTGTTATATATTCCGCACAACTATAACTGCTCGATTATTTGGCGCCGGCAAAGGGTTAAAAGAAATTCAGGAATAATATGTCCCAGATCATCTAATCAAACTAAAAACCAGCTGCTTTGTACAAATTGTATGGGACATCGATTTCCCTCTAATTTCATCACAACGAACGCAGCTTTTTAAGATTGATCGGGGGGAAGGGAGGATTGGACAGGCGTGGGCGCATGTGGTCGTATCCGTGGAGATTGTCACTTGGCCCGCCTTAAAAACCACAATAAGAAAATCTGGTGAAATGTTATAAGTGCGGGTTTCCCATGTATTATTTGTGCGAACGCGGTTTATCGATAAGCTACATTAGATTCGCCGCTAGCAGATTGTGCGGTTTAGCTCAGATTTTCCGTAATCTTCACGTATGTGAATTGAACAAATCGGTGGCGGAAACTCGTCTCCTTACCGAAACCGGTCAGTGAATCAAAAATCGCTCAGAAATCTGATCAATTGCCTAGAACTTTGTGATTTCGGACCATTTCCACTTGTTTCGAACGTCTCGCCGTTCAACTTGTGAAAACATCTAAAAGCGAAGAGGGAATTGTACTTTGGGGGAGACTGTAATGAATCTTGTGACGCCGCTGGCGACTCACTAACACACCTTGCCACCAAGTGGCTTGGCATCTCATGTCGGTTGGGACAGTTGCACATCCCACGTCAATTTTGTCGTGGGATGTCAAAAGGGAAAATGGACAGCCACATGGTGGTAGAGTGTGTGTTGTGAGTCGCGCGGCGTCTATTAACTCAACCATTGCGAAAATCGGCGAACTTAATCTAAGCAGCCGATTTAGGGAAGCAGCATACCAGACGCAGGAAGTTGGTACGCGGACACAAAGCTATGATGTTCAGTTCGATCCAAATTATAATCGAATCTAAATGAATGCATCCACCACAGTCGCCATCGTCGCAAGCTGCATATCATCAATGCCAATCGCCATTTGCCACATCTTCATCATCGTCGTCCTCGACGACCAGCAAGATCGTGCCCGCTATTTCGCAACACGAACCTCCAGGCGCGCATCATTTAGCCGATGAAGCTCAATGGACTCACCGACAAGGGTAGAGCAACTACGGCTGATGATAAAAGCTCAGCAGTAAGTGATTTACCTTCTCAGTCCATGCCACAATCTCCACGACGAAACGGCAGTGTAAATCTTCCGTTTGTTGCCCCGAATTCATCCCAGCAAAGTGACGTGATAAGTCAGCCATTAAAACAATGTTTGAAATGAAGTGAGTAAGAATTGTCAGTTATATTAAACGACGCCTTTAAGCAGTTCTGCTTGCTTCAAATGATATACGAGTATATAAACATATAAATCAGAATACTGAGTACTTCTTTCAAAAGATAGAAACGTTATTAGAATTATATATAAAGAAAAAAAAAAATATTTTAAAAACTGGAACGATAAATTATTCTCCGTTTGGTTACGAGATATGTTTGCATATTACGAAAAGCTTGTTTATTTTTTTTATTAATTATATTCCAAAGATTCATGTCCTACTTAATTTTTAAGTTGTTAAAAGAATATGATGAAATGATAAGCATTTGTGACTATAATATTAGTTGCACAAACATATCACCATTTTATTTTGCGGTGGATTACATTGAAGTTCCTCCCGCATTAAAATAATTACTTAAGAGGGTAAAATATTTTTTTTTTCTGTGTTGTCGGCAAAATCAATCAGTTAGCATCCGTCATTGTTTGAAGAGAGAAAAACAAATTGTTCTAAATAATACTTAATCTTTCACAAGTCCTTTACACTTGTAACCTTAACTTTTAACGTGTCGTACAAAACTGATCAGCGTCACTGTAATTGGTTGTAAATGCAGTTTGTAGAGCATTCCTTTACCAAATAGTAAACCAGTCTATCAATAATCATTTTTTTTTTAGTATGATATTGTTTCCTAAATAGAGAATGAAATTTCATCAAACAGAAACGAAAAATCGATATAGCTAACTTAATTATAAAGTATAACGATACGATATGAGCAGCTTAAGTTTAATTACACTAGGAAAAAAAACGAAACGGTAGAATTTCAGACTTAAGTTAATCACATCAAGTTAAATGTATTGCCGGAATTAGAAAAATGCGAAGAGTTAACTTTAGTTTATGTTTCGTTTATTACCCTAACACAACTCGAATAAAATGAATTGTTAGGGCAAAAAAAAACAAGTTGAGTAAGCAGGAGAGTGCTCCTACCAGAAGGTCTTTGTAAACATCCTAGGGTTAGAAACAAGTTTTCTAATGGCGTGAATCGATAACTTGAATCATTCATCCAATACTTAGATATGAAATTGTTCAAATTTATGTAAAAGATGCACAGTTTCTTTCATAAGCACAGTGCAGCCGCCATTTTAATCTAGCTTAAATGATTTTTCTGAATGCTCGGCCGATTGAACATCTTCAAGTTAAACACTATTCTTTAAATTTTCATGAAAATTGAAGAAAATAAAAGTGCCTAAGTCAATTTTAAATATATATAGGGTTTTCCAATAAGAGGTGTTATTTTGAATAGATCTTCTGATTTAACACCTTGCGACTTCTTCCTTTGGAGCCACGTGAAAGAGAAGACCTATGCCAATAGCCCAGCGTCGATTCAAGATCTCAAAGAGTAAATTCGTGATGCTATCGAGGACATAGGGCAGCCACTTTGCGATTTGGTTATGGAAAATTTCATGAAGAGGATATGGTCCTGTAAGCGTGTCGTAGTGGTTATTTGCTTAATGTTAATTATTGCTCGTTAATAGCCGTTGCATATCTTCTTCTTTATAATGAAATAAACATTTGATCATTTGTATTAAAAATGGCATTTTTCTTTTAATATCAAAATAACACCTCTTATTGGAAAACCCTATATCAACCATAAACACGTGTTATTGTTGGTATAATTCCATATAATTGAAATGGCTATAACTCACTTGATTATGATTCGATTAAATTTTGTGAACATATATATCTCACGTTAGTCTATATAATTGCAAAATTTCAAGAAGTTTAAAGGTACCGTTTTGATTTTATGGGCAAAAATGTAAAATCTACAAATCATACTATTATTAACAAAGTTGAGCGAATTTCGATTTCTCAGGTATTTGTTGCCCTTGTACTCATAAAGGTCCATGTTCGTGATAATTTTCAGATTTTTCGGCTCAAAGGTGTCCAATCGCGAGGGGGGGGGGGGACACAAATTTTGGGTACATTTTGCCTTCCCCTGGACCCCCGAATTCATAAAATGATTTTTTTATTTCAGATTCTAAAAGGTCTAATCAAGACCTTTCATTTGATACCCCACTCGACTACCTTTGATGAAAAAAAATTTTTAAGGACCAATTCGTTATTAGGGGGGACCCCCCTTAAACATTTTTTAAATTTTTGTTAAGGCCTTAACTTTTGAGAGATCATTACTTTTGACCTTTTCACAAAGTTTGAGCAATCTAGCTTCTATAGTTTCTGAGGAAATCAGCTGTGACGCACGGACAGACGGACAGACGGACGGACGGACAGATGGACGGACAGACGGACAGACAGGTCGCGAAACTAGTAGGTCTTTGTAAAAAAATTTTTTACAAAGACCTAAAAAAAAGAAAAACAATTCTGAGATTTTGGTGAACGCTCAGGATTTTCTTCGGATCATTGTTCATCCGTTCTAAGTTGCATAAAATCTGCCATAAATGACAAGACATTTTAAATATGTTATTGCAATAAGTAGGAATGTGAGAACATTTAGAGATTTTCTATTAATTGAAAATTAAATGCAATAAACGTTTTAATGTGGTTATGAGACCAGTAAGGTTAAAATAATATAAAAAAAAAAAATGAAAAGTAACTTAGATTATTCATAATAAGAGATACACGAGAACACAGAAAAGATAAATTAAAATGAATCCTCTTACACAAGATGAAATGAAAAGAATTTGGTTTGCTTTCTGTCCAGTTTTTTTTCCTTGTAAAAATATAAGAGAAAACTTGTCTTTATATGCAATTATACTGTGAAATACTAGGGAAACCCTTGATTTTCGCTCGTTCGGTATTTGTAGAATGAGAGAACTAGTGTTAGAGCAAATGATAACTTCTACGAAAAGAAACTTGTATTTTTTTTATCGACGACAAGTATAAATCGTAATGTTAAATAATTGAATTAATGAATAAACAAATAAATATCACTTAAATAGAGAAAGAGAGGAAACTACAATTTTTGCTATTCGACATGCAAAGGCAAACTTAGAAATAAATTCTAAAAAAACAAAACATACAACAAAACAGCTTGTAAAATTGAAGAGAAAATAAGGAAAAAGAAATGTATGCTGCGAACTATCCAGTAGAAATCTTCCGATAAGCACGTTTATTGCTTTACGATATAACTACATCCGAGTTTAGTAGTTTGTCTTTTGAGTTTTAAGCGTAACTGTATTTTTTTTCTTATTCTTATATTTTACTAGGCAGATAGTTGCTAAAAATATATTTCTGCAAATGATAAAGATCTTTGTAGGTAATATATATTTCTTTTTCTTTAAATGCTAGCGTTAAGCATAAATCTATTATTTTGTAAAGCAATTAATTGATTACATACATAATATTCATAATATGAATTGCTAACGAAAAACACGACTTTCCTTTCCAGTGACTCTTCTTTTCAGCGGGGAAATGAGGTGCAGGGTAAGTATGCCGTCGCGAGGGTAGGGTTTAAGAAAATCCGCTGAGGTCGGTTTTGCGTTGCGCGACTTATGTACTTTTACTAACTGTTCTCCAAAAAAAACAAAGCGTTGATTTTAATTTTAGTTAAACCTTTATTACTTCTTTCTACTGCTAATTACAATTTTAGACTGAACGATTACATGAGGTGTTTGATTCTAGTTTGAAGTTAAAAAATGTGCTGACTCCGTTGCATGTGCCGGATATGTGCAATATGTTAAAACTGAAATGAGGTGAAACGTTATGATCAGGTGTCATGTTAAGGTACGATTCGTGTGAATCTTAATATTTGAAGTCGCTGACATTGCTGTTGGAAGGGTTGCGTCCCGGGTATCGTGCAGGTATCGTAACTCCTCCCCCCTTGGAATGGCGATACTAAAGAAACTGAGGTATCGAAGTTGCTTTAGCTGGAGCGGGATGCTGTTTGATACGTATCCAGATTGCGAGGAAAGTGGCTAGGATGACCAATACGAGTATTATTGTTGTTGAGTTTAAAATAATTTGTCCATTGTAGGCGATGATGTCCGAAAATTGTATTCCTTTGGGTTCCGGAAAATCGTAGTTCTGGAGGATGCGTAGGTCGGCTTCTTTCGTGGTGAAAGTTGCGTTAGTTTTAGTGACCGGAAATACATTTATTTCGTCCCAAAATACTGAGTTTATGCTGCTGTACGTTATTTCGAAGATTTCGATCTTGCAGTCTTGATAGCGTATCAGTCCTGTGCCAGATATTACTCGATCGGTAAGGCCGCATGTTGATTTGATCGTGGTTACTGGGATGTTGATGAATACGATGAAGTTGGGCTCGGGTTGAAATATTTCTGGTGTATCTGGAATGCTTTCGAGCCGGCAGGATGTGGGCTGACCATTTATGAAATCTGCGATGCATCTGCAATTACTGCAGTTTTTTAGTGGCCTTTGTTTTTGGCAGTAAAATATCCCTTCGATTTTTGGGCATTTTGCGTCAAGTAGTTGAACACTTTTTAGGGTGGGAATTTTTAGGGTGTTGAACACTTTTAGGGTTAGTGAGTATGGGTATTTGGATGTTGAAAATAATGTTCGAATGATTATAATATGCCTGTAAATTTAGTAGCTCATAGATTTGTTCATCTGATTCGATAGTCACGGATTGATTTTGTAGGGTCTGCGAAATTTTTATTAGTTCATCGGAGCTCAAAATTTGTTTTGATATTATGTTCAACCGAGCAAGGATCACGGCTTCCGCGATATCGGTAAGGCGGTTGCTCAGTAGGTCTATGTTATAATTGATTTGATTAAGATATTGCAGTTGAATTATAGTGTTATGTTCCCTCTTTATTTGATTTTGAGAGGTTTTGAGGTGTTTATTAATGGCATCTGTTTGGCTATTGATATGATCTGTGATATTGCTAAATCTCTTCATGAAAGCCTTATTTAATCGTGTTTGACCGTTAATTTGATTTTGAAGCCCAGATTGGTTCAACGTAAGTTGTTTAATTTCGTTGTTAATTTGGACTGCATCGTCTGCGTCCATGTTTCCTGTGATTCCTTTAATAACTGACCCAAGGCCGTTGATCAGTCCTCTTTTTGGTCTTATGGTAGGTTTCAGTGCCTTGAGTTTATGGTCTAACTCGTCAAGTTTAATTTTAAGTATCGCTATTGTATCTGGTGCCTGCGTTTCGTTATAGTTAAGAAGTGTAGTGTGAATGTTGTTCAATGTTTGTTGGTATTTGTCTAGTCTAACTCTGTGCACTAGGTTCTCGAACGAACGTATGATTCTAGTTGTCCCTAGTCGTAGAGGTAGAAGGCCCTGGTTGTTGTTGAGGATCTGTATTTCCATCTTCTGGGATCGCACTGCTAGCGTTAGTCTGAAATTTACGTTTCCTTTTAATTTTTGCTTTGTGTAGCTTTTGGTTTTTGTGAGTAATTAGTGTTAGTTTGTTATCTTTTCGAAGTTTTTGCTTGCTGAACCTTGAGGTAATTTTATTTCGTCTACATTCCTTTCGGAAAATGTCTTCGTTTGCTTGGAAGGTTGGGGGTTGAACGCGATTTGAATTAAGCTTTTGTAGATTCTTGTTTGCTAAGTTATCTAAGCGATTTTTAATTTGAGGGTATATTTGAGACCGAAATTCATTCAATTTATTTAGATATTCATGTTGGTTATTAAAGTTTATGGTTTTGTCAAATACATGGGTTCTACCTGTGAATAATTCGAATGGTGTTAGTTTGGTGGTGGAGTGGATGGCATTATTGTATGTGATTACTACTTCGTTAAGTATATCTTCATGGTCTAAGTCCAGATTACGTTTTTTTCGTTCTTCTAAGATGATTCTGTATGTCTCTGTCAATGTCGAATGCCATCTCTCGACATAAGCGTTGCTGCTTGTTTGTTGGAATGAAGTAAGGTGTAAGACGATTCCGTATTGAGTACAAAAGTCTTTGAATATGGTCGATGTCATTTCGGTTCCTTGGTCCGCGGTCAGTTTTTTGGGTATACCATGAATGCTAATAAAATGTTTCAGTGATCTGACAATGCTTAAACTGTTTTTGGCTGGAAGCGTGTAAGCAGCTGCGAATTTGGAAAAGCGATCTATAATTGTGAAGATAGGCTTGCCTCTGATGGTGTATATGTCAATGTATATACTGTCTAGAGGTTTTTCAGGACTTTCGGAAATTTCGTATTGTAATTTGGGGGGACATCTGTCGTATTTTTGTGTCTGGCAAATATCGCAATTGTTTATTATTTTAGTGACTTTGTCCTTGAGGTTAGGGAAGTAATACGTTCGCTTAAGATGCCGAACGGTTTCGTTGATACCTCGATGGTTGTTGTGTAGGTGGTAGTCATTTATGGTTTTGTCCTGTTCATCTGAGTCTATAATATCATGATCTTGAAAATTGGGGATTGTGAGAAGAATTTAGAATAAGTGCTTTGAATTGTTTTATAAATCTCATCGGTGGTAAAAATGGCGTTTACTTTGTTGGGGACTAAGTATTTTTTTAAAAGTTCTGTTACGTTGCTTTCAGTGAAGTCATGCATCCGGATTATTCTCCTTTGCTTATTTTTGAAGGGCATTTCCTGGGATGTATGCGGGGTCCTAGTACATTTTTCGAAGATAGTTTGTAGGGAGAACTCATTCAGCGGTCGTTCCGAAATCGGAATGCCGTCATCTAGGTTTTCGTCTGCTGAGTGAACAGTTGATCCCATTTCAGCTTGGACGGACATGTTATCTGCTGGTGAGGATTCACCAACGTTCACCTCTGCTTTTAGGCTACCGGTATTATCTTGAGGTCTTATTCTACTTAATGCATCCGCGTTACTGTTTTGAGTTCCCTTTTTATATATAACTTGGTAATCAAATTCTTCTAATCTGAGACGCCATCTGACAAGTTTTGAATTGGGATCCTTCAGGCTCATTAGCCAAGTTAGAGGCTTATGGTCTGTAACAATCTGGAACTTCCTTCCAAACAGGTATGGTCTGAAATATTTGACAGCCCACACTATTGCAAGTAGTTCTTTTTCTATAGTTGAGTAGTTAATTTCAGAGTCTGTCAGTGTACGGCTAGCATAACAGACAGGTCGGTCACTCCCAATTGATCCCTGCGATAATACAGCACCTATTGCGTGGTTACTCGCGTCCGTAGTCAGTATAAATGGCTTGTTGAAGTCTGGGTACTGTAAGACAGGCTCGTTCATTAGCAAGCTTTTGCAGAACTCGAATGTTTTAACATATTGTTCTGTGAGTTGAATGTTGTTACCTTTTTTCAGACAGGTTGTAAGCGGTTTGGTTAGTTGGGCAAAATCTTTAATGAACTTTCGGTAGTAGCCCAAAAGGCCAAGAAAACCTTTAAGTTCTTTCTGATTTTTAGGGATTGGAAAATTCCTAATTGCCTGTATCTTATCCGGATTGGGCTTAACTCCCTCAGTTGAGACTATATGCCCCAAGAAAGCAATTTCTTTGTGTAGAAATTCGGATTTGTCGAGTTTTACCTTAAAATTTGCGTCACGCAACCTATTAAAGACCTTGCGTAAATTTTCACCATGCTCTTGAAGGGAAGTGGAAAAGACAATAATATCGTCCAAGTAAACGAGACATATTTTCCCTTGTAAATCTTGGAGCACGTTATCCATCACGCGTTGAAATGTTGATGGAGCATTTTTTAATCCGAAGGGCATACGGATATATTCGTAATGCCCACCCTCAACTGTGAAACCTGTCTTGCTGATGTCCTTGGGGTCCATCTCGATCTGATGGAACCCACTCGCAAGGTCAATTGTTGAAAAGTATAAGCATTTTCCAAGCTTGTCCAATATATCTGATATATTGGGTAATGGATATCGATCTGTTACGGTTTTCTCATTTAGTTTGCGGTAGTCAATGACTAGCCGCCACTTTTGTTTGCCGCTTGCGTCTCTTTTCTTCGGGACTATCCATACGGGCGAGCTCCAGGGCGAGTGGCTGGGTCTTATTATGCCTTGCTCGAGCATATCAGAAATTTGGTTCCTGACTTCCTCTTTATGTATGTAGGGATACCTGTAGGATTTGGTGTAAATTGGTATATCGTCCGTGGTTTGGATCCGATGTTTGATCTGATTGATGAAGCTTAGTTTCTGGCCCTCCCGAAAGAATATATCATTGTAATCGCGACAGATTTTGTATATGAGTTCCCGTTCCTCGTTATTTAGATGGGATACTCTAATCAGTTCGGTGATGTCTTTAGATGGAAGAAGACAATCCATTTCGGGAATGCAATCTATGTTAAAATTACTCACTTCGTTATATTCATCTCCTGATAGTCTGGTAACTTTCAACGGTTGTTCCAGGTATAAAATCTTATCTTCCTTGGAGTAGTTTGTTACTACCAAAGGGGAATACCAATCTTTGGCTCGATAAACGCCCTCTGAAATTATAAGATTTGGTGCCACTTCTGTGTTGTGAATAAAAATATCCCCACAATGAATGTCTACAGGTAATTTCGCGACAAATTTAGAATTTGCAGGTACAGTATATTTTTCGGATGTAAGATTTGGTTTGAAATACAGGGGTATTACGGAGTGATTTGTAATTAGAGTTTTATTCGCTATGTCTACATTAGCATTTAAAGTAGTAAGAGCATCTAATCCAAGGTTCCGTCGAAATACTGGTGGAATTTAAAAATCAAGAATCTTATTTCACCTGTTTGACTGAATTCGCTGAAAAGTGGTAGTGTCACGATTTCCTCTAGCTTGTGTTTATTCAAAACGGTATTAATTATGGTTGGTTTTGTCTTCTGGATATCATCTGAATGAACAAACTCGGGGTTCAAAAAGGAAGATGAGGAGCCTGTATCGATAAGAAATTTAAGGGGACGATCAAAAGGTGAGGATATTTGAATGTAAGGTAGGTTGGATCCGTGAACGTTCACATCTATGTAACCTGTGGATTGGTCGAGGCGGGTAATGTAAAATTTCCATCATCAATTTCCTGATCATGATATTGATTGTCATTTAGTCCGTAAGTAATGTCCTGTCCGTTGGCGTCGGTAGTTTCGTGTGTTCTCTCGTCCGTGAATTCTGAGTTTTCGTATGAGTACTATCTGTCGAGGTCTTGTTGATAGGACTCGTTAGGGGCTGGTACAAAGGTTTTAGAGGCATTGTTTTCATTACTTGAATGATTTGTTTCAGATATGTTAAAAAGCTCCTTGCTGACGAATCTTGGAGGTCCCGTAGATCGGAAGAAATTACTGTTTCCTGGGTTGGATTGAAATACTGGTTGTCTGTTTTGTCCTTGTCTAAGATGTGTATGGCCGGAACTCGTGTCCATTGGTTCGGGTCTTGAAAAATTTGAGTTTCTAAACTGTGAGCCTGATTGTTGAGTAGGCCCACTGTAAAATTGGGTCCTTAGTTGTTGATTTGGTTGGAAAGGTCGGTTAAAGTAGCCTTAGAACTGGGGGTTTCTTTGTTGAAACAAATTGGGCCCTTGGACATTCGGCATTCTTTGTTGATGTGGACTTCCTGTAGGTTGTTGAAAGTTTGTGCGAAATATTGGGGGAGCGAAATTGCCGAATAAATTAGATTGACCAAACATAGGGTTTAAGTGTAACTTTTGGCCACTGTTATTTATGGATTGCGGTTTCTTGTTGGAAATTGAGCTATCGCTTTTCGCATAAAATATGTTCTGCTCTTTTATGCAGTGAGAGAATGCCACAGCAAGTGTTTCAGGCTGCATAGCTCGAATTGTAGAGCCAAGTGGTTCTCGAAGACCTGCAAGGAAGGTATTGAGGCACATTTCGGAATAGAGTTTGCGTTTTGCTTTGATCACGTCAGCATTCGTCTCATGTATTTGAACATGGGCTAAAATGCTCGACAGAATCTCAATGATTTCGCTGTAAAATTTCTCCACTGTTTTATCACGCTGTTTCATGTCACAGAGGTCTCTTATTAATGAGGTTTCATTCCGCTTATCACTGTAATGGAGGATAAGATTGTTCTTTATCTCTTTCCATTCCAGCGGCGTCCCGTACATATTTAAAACCTCATTAGCAGGTCCATCGATCTTGTTACGTATGGCCCGTAGTAACACTCTTGCATATGCAGGCTCTACGGTACTGGCTAATGCAAGGATTTCTTCAACATTGTTGATAAAATCGTGAAGCAATCTTGGATTTCCGCTAAATTTTGGTATATCCTTTATTGCGTCTGGGACTCGAAGCGCGTTGAAAATGTCTACAACTGACATAGTTGAATCAATTTGGTCCATGTTTATTGAAAAATTAGCACAAATTTCGTTTGTAGAAGAGAGGTCGACACTATAATCACTTGTCACACCGAGGTTTTCACAAAATTCAAGCGCACTATCTGTTTCCTCAATCAATGTATTTGTTAAAGGAATTCTTCTAAGATGCCTAATTATTTTAGGATAGGGCCTTATTCTAAGTCTTTGCATTGGTTAGATTGGTTAGTAATTAAGGAAAGGATTAAAGGAATAGTGAATAACTGACTTACGTGAGCAAAATAATCCAATTTATCGTTGTGATATGATCCATTCGTCTCTCGTAACTTTATCGTTTTCACTCCAAATGTTTGTTCGATATTCACTCTTTTACGGTTAATTGCGCCGTTTCTCGATATTCCGTCGAGTACAACAAGTCGAACTAATTCGGTAATCCGCCGAATTTTGAGGGACAATTAAAAATCACCGTAGTCGATTAACCGTCGGACACCGTAGGCAATTTTCACTATCCGAACGACTGCGCCACTTATGTACTTTTACTAACTGTTCTTCAAAAAAAACAAAGCGTTGATTTTAATTTTAGTTAAACCTTTATTACTTCTTTCTACTGCTAATTACAATTTTAGACTGAACGATTACACGAGGTGTTTGATTCTAGTTTGAAGTTAAAAAATGTGCTGACTCCGTTGCATGTGCCGGATATGTGCAATATGTTAAAACTGAAATGAGGTGAAACGTTATGATCAGGTGTCATGTTAAGGTACGATTCGTGTGAATCTTAATATTTGAAGTTGCTGACATTGCTGTTGGAAGGGCTGCGTCCCGGGTATCGTGCAGGTATCGTAACTCGCGCGGTACGCGGTACCTTAGTTGATTTTGATTTTTCTTTAACGTAGCTTTCGTCGGGTAGAGTTAACGTAGTATTCTTTTCGGTACCGCGTCGGAAATTCGAGAACGTGAAGTAAAAATTAGGTTTTTGTTCTTGACTGGTTGATGAAGAAATACGAAGTAACGTAAAGTGGGTTTCCTCTCCGTATGGTTTTGTTTTGTAACGCGTTTGAAAACGGCCATGTATAGGTGGCTGAATATTGTAAATGAGCGTAACCCATTCGAAGACCCGCGACCGAAATCCTCTCCGATCTAGCTGGCCGACAAGCAGCCACCGCGTGGATGGGTTACGGTGCACGGATTGGTTGACCGATTGGTACCATCCGTTGGCACTACTCAGACTTAACGTCTAGAACCGATGAGAGGTCAGTTCCGCGTTCACACGAATACTTAAAATCATTACAAGACAGAGTCTTGGTAGTGGTTGTCGTGAGTGTGTTCACGAATCCGCCGAAAAAGAAATTTGCGTGCGTGCGAAATTCTTCCGCAACTCAGTAAAGAAAGGAAATTTCCTTATCCGCAGTTAAATCGGGAGTCGATGGAATTCCCTCGTTAGGTAGTGAAGAATCTATCAGATTCACTTTCCCCGAACACACTCTTCTCGCGCACTTAAATAAAAAACCGTAAGTCTTGCATGGCTATCAGCTGTAGTGTTCCACATACAAGTATACGCGCTTCGTGTGTGACAATTAATTAAATTAACGCCAATTTGGCTGGGATCGAATTTTAACTACAATCAATCTGCCGAATATTATGTTCTAGTGCAGTGTTCAAGTTCGATGAGTAATTATTTTCGTAGGCGGTGGAATAATAGCATATCAATGAATATGAATACATATTTAGATATAAGTAGTGTATAGCAGTTCCTAAGCCGATACGTGGTAGTTAATAACGCGTTGAAATGCATGTGTAAAAATTTCTGAGCCATACTCCAAAATACACACTGTACATACTGCTAACACTAGCTTTCAGTTCATTGAGTGAAGTGGCCAAAGGGGCATAAGTGACGATTGCAGAAAAAGCACGAATAACGGCTTACAAAGAATAAGAAAATCGCCTTAAAAGTGTCAAGATCAGAGAAGGTATTCAGAACTTTTCTTACAAAGGAAACAATCACCTTGCTGACTGTGGCACCTCAACAGGCTCGGCTTGAATGCACGCTTAATTCGACAAACCTATAGGAGTTCTGTTAACAAGAAGTTTAACTTAGATGGACCGGATTGTTTTAGCTATTATTGGCACGATGATACAACTAACGAATCAACAAGAATGAAATGAGGAATGATAACAAAGCCAATGTGAAACCCAACCATTTAGAACTCGATCGCAAATTTCAGTACCGTAGCACTCGTAATTGTACCGTAAATTAATTTGTCGAAAAGAAATTAGATATTTGTACTAATGTAGTTAGTTAGTTCAACTAATTTGGAATTGTAAAGAACCCCTGCATCGTCGTCGAGCGCTCGGAGGACCATGCGGGTGAGTACCCTTTTTGTTTTCTAATTTTTTTCTGCATGTTGTTTTTCATTCTTAAACAAAGAAAATGTTTTTTTTTATTACATAGTGCTGATCATCATTTGAGCAAAATTGTATACCAATTAAAATAGTTAGCAAAATAATTAAGGAGAAAGAAAAATACTAATAAAAACAAGAAAAGTGTAAGATGTAACGGGTTACACAAGCATATTGTCGAAATAATAAAATAGATTTAATGTCAAAAGAGAAAAAGGTAGAAAGTGTTCAATCTTCACTTAAAATGTTAGACTTATTGTTTATTTGTCGACGTGTAATCAAATGGTGCAGGTTTACCAAACGTATCATAAGACAAGTAAGAGCAGTTTGGTTGCTATCGTAATACGAATAGAGAATATTCTAGCGAATTTATGATTCTCATTTGAAACTTCGGAGCAACATGGGATTTTGATAAACCATGATTTAAAAACAAAATGTTCAATTTTTAAAATGACCGGAAATAATATTTACATTAGAAGAAAAACAATCAAAAGCTTAAAAATGAAATTTGCAAAATTATCAATTATAATCAAATCTACATTCTAGTAGCACCATGGGAATTATTAGCTAAAAGCATAAGGAAAAGTGATAATTATTGAAATAGATATCGGGAGTACGATCCAAATTTACACAGATCAACAATAAAAGTGCACAATAAATCCGACTAGTTCGTTGGAACCAATTGGCATCACTTCCTACTGAAGGCTGTATATTTTTTTTCTGTCCACCACTAACAAATTTTGCGCAGTTCAATCTGTCAAAGAACATAAGTTGTGTTTTGTTCATAAGTGAAAAATAGATTTTAGAACGTCTAAATATTAACTAGTTTATTACACCTTAAATTGGAATCTATTGGGCTTTGAAAAAGAGACACTAGTGACAACTTCTATGTTTGAAAACGAAAATTCTGAAAGTACTCTTAGAATCGGCAATTTATCTCGAGTAAGAGCAGAAAACAAGCAGGCCGTTAAAAAGTTTTTGATTTTTGTATTTCTTTTCGCAACGAAATTCAATCTTTCAATGTGGAGACTTATTTTCATTTAAATTATATTTTCAAAACAAAATTCACCCAGGTCAAATGAGACGATAAAACTTGAGATCCTTACAGTTTTAATGGTATCGATTGGTTTCCATGGGTGAACCTGTTGGATTTAATGGAAACGCTTTAATGAATTTCGACTACAAGCGAATGAATGGCTTTTGTATTCGTCCCGTTTATGCGAATAGTAACCGTATATTTCATTTGTATAGTAAATAAATTTAAAATGAATGAATTTTGAAATAATTGCCAAAAATTTACGAGACAAAACTTGTTAGGCAAAAAAAAAAAAAATTTCCCTTGTTTACCTGGGCGAAACTAACTTAGTCATTATTAACTTAATTTAATATTTAAAATTTAATTTTGTATATCAAGTTGCCTGAGTCAAAATATCGAAATACAAACGGAAGAAACCGTAAAAATAATTATATAAATATATATGAAAAATAAATAAAAAAATGAATTAATACCACATACCCTTCGGTCTTTCTATTACGTTGGTTCAGACCGGGTATAGGTCCCGTTACGGTGGCAGGCTCACCCCATAAAACATGAGCCAGCCGCCGGGTGCATAACTAATCCTTCTTTGTTTCAGCATGCTTCGCGGGTTGACTGGCCCAAGCAGAGTGCCTCTTTATGACATAGAGTTATGTAATCGAATTGCATAGTTCTATGGCATAAATGGGTGACCGGGGTACTTCTCTTCTGATGGGAAGGCTCATGCAAGTTAAGTTGTATGAGTTTTCCACTCAGAAGAAGAATACCTGGCCACTGCAACAAATATGGATTTTAATCCGGCTGGATGGGTGCGTGGGGGCTCCATCACCACCCGGTTGCCCCTCTCTTATTTGTGGGCCATGAGCCTCTCCGGGTAAGAAAGAGGTCAACCTGCTTCCACTTCTTTTTACTTGTTACTCGTGTTCCATGAACAAGTCAGTTGTCCCTTGTGTAGTTACTTACACTTTTTGCGACGTCAGTCGCCTTGTTTTTGTTCGACCCCAAGAAATTCGTGAATGCGAAATTCTTAGTAGTGGGTCCTTGTGCTGGAGGAATGAACCCGCCCCACGACACCGCAATGCTAGCCTGCCAGCGCATTCACGCGTCCCCAGACAAGATATTGACACCTTCTTCTGCCGAGGCAGCAGACTATCGCTGCAGTCCTTTATGGACATTTGAACATTAGTAAATCACTACAAATGGCGCCCCACGTGGGGCCCGAAATGCCCGGCTGTATCATCAGTCGTGAGCACGAGACAGTCCATCGTCTCTAGGTGTCCCCACAAGGTGTCCAAATCATTGGCGGGTAGGTGACTCCCGAGGGCTTTTGCACTAATCGTGCCCCAGCAACTTTGATAACTTCCGGACGTGTGCTGTCTTTGGACATCAATATCGTTTGGTCCTGCTTTTGATTTATACTTTGGTGGTTTACCACCATTGTATTACTAGTAAGGCCAAATGATATTAGAGTCCCTATTTGCATTCGGAAGCTATTATTTCAACATCCATTTTGCGGAGGATTCTGATCCGCTCCCCAAACCAGCGGTGCCTGAGTGTCTTACACTGGATGGATTTTGATTTCATGTGATTTGCTGATTAGCTAATCCATGACTATCCATGACAAGACACGCGCTGCTTGTGGATCAGAATTCAACCCTGGGCTGACAAGTTGTAACTTGTAAAAACTTGCGGATGAAGGAGCACTTCTGAGCCCTGATTCTCATGGTGCCGCAAGAGAGTAGTCCCTGAAACGCTACAGAAGGAAAGTGCCATTGGTGTCCATACTTGGGAAGAAGGACGGAATGGAAAGACCGATTATATTTTTTTTGATAACGTAAAATTTTTGAAAACAATTAAATTTTTTTTCCATACCTTTTGTTTTTTTTTGTGAGGATTGTGAATAGCTCGCCACTTTCGGCCACTTTTTGTGTTTTGCCTTGTTAGTAGTAAATTTCTATTTATAGCTTCAATTTCAGCATTTAATTAACCCACTTTTATCTAACTAGAGTTATTTAGGATAATATAATGGATTTTCGACACGCATGTAGACTTTGCCTGCGGATTGGTGATGAAATGCACCCGCTGTGCGATAGTTTCGTCGATGAAGTGATGAGAATTGGTGTCGTTAGCCTACTGAAGGAGTACATCAAGGTTAGTGTTGTTTTTGAAGAGGGCTCACCAGACCAAATCTGTGGTGATTGTTACACGGTAGTGGAATGGATATACTCCTTCATACGTCGCTGCAAAGAGACCGAGACAGCCCTACAACGACGCAGATCGGCACGACGTCCTCAGGAACTAACCATAAACCAGCCAACCAAGATTCGGAGAACTGATTACTATCTGTCTGAGGATCCGGATCCACCATCTCGATATCAGCCTTGGAACGCCTGGGATCTTCCGCCACGACTCAACCAAATACCACCACCGACTCTAAGTCCAGTGGCTACGCAGGAGCAACCCTATATGCTGAAGCCGAAGCATATCCCCAGCATTGTCCAGGGTTGGAATCTTCATTTTAGCGGGAAGCCAAACGACTTGAACGTGAAAGTTTTCATTGGTCGTGTGGAGTCCTTAGTTGGAGAGATGTTGGCTGGCGATTACGCAGTGCTGGCAGGATACTTGCCAATGCTGCTTAGGGGAGCAGCACTTGAGTCATATTGGCGAATGCATTCAGCCCCACCATCAATAAGCTGGTCCCGGTTGAAGGAGGTACTCCGCATGGAGTACCCTACGATAGATATGGACGAATTGGTCCTAGACAAGGTCCATGCCCGATGGCCGCGTCCGGACGAGCCCTTTCATCAATATCGAGCCGATATCCTTCGGCTGAATGACCAGTTGTCAGAGCCGATGTCATCCACCCAACTGCTGTGGGCCTTGAAATGCAATCTAAAGCCGGAACTTCGTCGCCACGTCGCAAACTCAGACCCGCAGAACATAGAAGCACTACTGAGGTTCGTGAGTCGATTGGAGAGGGTTGAGGAAGACCTCCAAGAACGGCCTTACCTGCATGCAAGGACAGATCCGCGACGTGAAATCGCAAAAGTTGCACCGAAATGTAACAACACAGATCTGGAAGAAAACACGGAGTCGAACACCTATGTTCCGGACTACCCAGATGGTGCCACTCCAAAAAACGGACGAGCGAGCACCCTACCACCTCAGTGGTACTCGAAACCCCCGCAGTAGTTCCCCAGCCAGCTGCTAACCCCAATAACCCTGACGTTAACCCACCAGCCATGACCACTATGACTGCGGATGTTCACTCTCTTCCGGAGACCTCGCCAGTGACAATATTGAAGCGACCACTGCAGTCACTGCCAGAAGAACCCCGGCAGCCTCAAATACGCATTCTAAAACCTTATCATGTTCGACTGCAGGAATATCGGGAGGCTCGAGAGCGAATATTTGCTTCCGAAAAGTGACTTTTTCAACATGCAACATGCAACACAAAATAGTCAACCCGTCGTTGGCGGAATTTCCGCAAGAGAATGCGCACCTGCCGTCAAACCCTAAACTTTTGTAACATCTCGGAGGTTGCTGAGAATCAGATCAGACCTTACCACCCAATTAAAGTGTTGGGCGAAACCGTGTTTGCATTGATCGACATGGGTGCCAGTATCAGTTGTCTTGCCTCGAGCTTTGGCTCGAAGGTGCTCCATGAATATCCTACCTTGATTAAACCCTGGCGCACTGAAATCAGTACAGCTGAAGGCAGCAAACACCCTATACGAGGTAAACTAACCACACCCGTGACATTCAGAGGTCAGACGAAGGATGTTACTTTCTACATTATCCCTTCCTGACTCAGAATGTGTACCTTGGCGTCGATTTCGGCCTTCGTTTTGGATTAGCCTCCAATTTATTCACAGATTTGTCTTCAAATACCAGATATGTCAACGAACTCACTTCTATTCCCGATAGGCCCACTCTTCACACAGCTGGAACTGGAGGAGGCAGTCCTCTCCTTGAAAGCGAGGAAGGCTCCAGGTCCAGATAGTGTTCCAGGTGAGGTGTTGCGGCTCGTCTATCACCATTGTCCTGACTTGCTGCTCAGCACATTCAACGCTTGCCTACGGGACGGGGTTTTCCCGGTACGATGGAAGGTGGCAAGGCTCGTGCTGATCAGCAAGGGGAAGGGAAATCCCGGATCGCCGTCTGCATACCGCCCGTTGTGCATGCTAGACACGGCTGGGAAAGTGCTAGAGAAACTCATCAAGGGAAGACTCACTGACGCGATTCGTGCGGCTGGGGACCTATCTCCTTGGCAGTACGGCTTGAGAGCAGGATGTTCTACCATTGATGCGATTGCAGAGGTGGTGAGCGCGGTCCAAAAGGCAGAGGCATATAGTCGCATCAAGCGACGGATCGTCCTGTTGGTGACATTCGACGTCAGGAATGCCTTCAACTCCGCTAGATGGGTGGATATTCTGGACACGCTGGAAAACTCTTTTCAAGTTCCAGAATATCTAATGCGGCTTTTGAGGAACTACCTAAAAGACCGAAGCCTGCTCTAAGACACGACACAGGGCCAACGAAGGATGGAAATTACATCGGGTGTTGCCCAGGGATCTATCCTTGGTCCGGACCTGTGGAACGTGTCTTACGACGGGCTACTGAGACTTGAGATGCCAGATGAGTCGCGCTTGGTCGGCTATGCGGATGATGTTGCGGCTCTGATCGCCGAACGCACCGTTGAACAAGCGCAACTTAGGCTAGGTATGCTAATGCGCCGAGTGAGGGACTGGATGACTGCTCGCGGGCTCAGCTTAGCACTGGAGAAAACCGAAGTGGTCATCTTGACAAAAAAGAGAATCCCTAGAGTAAAGGTGATCAGTATTGGAGATATACAAATCGAATCGAAGCCAGCGGTGAAGTACCTGGGGCTACTGATCGACTCGAAGATGAGTTTCTCTGAGCAAATCAGGGCAACGGCTGAGAAGGCTGCTTCGGGAATATCGGCCCTGAGTCGACTTATGGCCAACGTAGGGGGACCCAGCCCATCAAGAAAACGCCTCTTGATGAGTGCTGTAGGGTCAGTACTACTGTACGGAGCAGAGGTATGGGGCGACGCTCTCAGCAAGGAGGTATACCGAAAACGATTGGCACAGGTACAGAGAAGAGGAGCACTGAGAATTGCATCTTCGTGTCCAACAGTCTCCGACTCGGTGGTGAGAGTGATTGCAGGCGTGATACCGGTCGCCCTTCTTGCTAGAGAGCGCCGCGCTATTTACCTGCGCCAAAACGAGGATGCGAGGGAGATGGTTGTCCGCGAGGAGAGACAACGCTCGCTCAACGATTGGCAGCAGTCTTCGGGGAATTGCACGAAGGGAAGGTGGACTGCGCACCTCATCCCGGATGTGAGACCGTGGCTAAATCGAAGGCATGGTGAGATTGACTTCTATCTGACCCAGCTTTTGAGCGGGCACGGGTGTTTTCAGTCTTACCTGCACAAGATCGGTAAGTCACGGTCTCCCGATTGTCGGTTTTGCCCAGGAGAGGAGGACAATGCCTGTCACACATTTTTTGCGTGTACAAAATGGGTCAGGCTGCGAAGGGAACTCTACAGGGAGACAGGAGAGCTTACCCCGGATAATATAGTTGCAGTGATGCTCGAATCGGTTGACAAATGGAACCAGGTGGCACATTATGCTCGGGCAGTCCTAAAATATAAAAGTGACTCACAGCAGCCGGAGGCGCTGGGGCTAGGGGATCGCTCTTCTGGCATTTCCTCTTCCTCTCTCCCTTCCCGCTAGGAAAGGACTCAAAAAAAAACGAGACCTGGCCCGAAGTAATGTGTCAAACGGTTCCAGGCTAGGTTCTCAGATTGACAGGGGAGGTGTTTAGTGGGTAGTCCAAGGGTATCCTCCGTGGGAGTCCCACACTGCCAGACTCGGCTCCCAATAGGCATGAACTGACGCCTAACCAACGGCAACGCCTGGAAGCATCCATGGCTGCTTTTCCATCTTACGCTACCCAAGGCCTTGGCCGCACCACCATAGTCTCACACGTCATAGACGTTGGCAATAGTAAGCCAATTAAGCAGAGACACTATGCCATCTCACCGGCCATGGAGAAGTTGGTGTATGCTGAACTGGATAGGATGCTCGAGTTGGGGGTTATAGAGGAGTCCCAAAGTGCCTGGTCCTCACCGGTAACCTTGGTGGTGAAGCCAGGTAAAGTCTGTCTTTGTCTAGATGCCCGTAAGGTAAATCAAGGACGCGTACCCTCTTCCACTCATCGATGGAATACTAGGGAGTCTGCCGAAAGCCAATTATATTACCAGTCTCGACCTGAAAGATGACTTCTGGCAAATTCCACTCGATGAGGGTCAAGGGGTAAGACCGCCTTCACAGTGCCTGGACGACCATTATATCAGTTCGTTACAATGCCCTTTGGCCTGTGTAATGCGCCACAAACGATGACTCGGCTGATGGACAAAGTCATCCCATCTCACTTGAAACCCCAAGTGTTCGTGTACCTGGATGATCTGTTACTCATCACGGAAACGTTCGACCAACACCTCTTACTCCTGCAAGAAGTAGCTCTGCACATCAGTAAGGCGGGACTCACCATCAACTTACAGAAAAGTAAGTTTGTCATGAAAGAAGTCCGATACCTAGGACATGTCATAGGACATGGCACTATCAAAACGGATCCAAACAAAACTCGTGCGATTGATGAGTTCCCCTCACAAAAACAGTGAAGCAGCTACGAAGTTTCCTTGGTGTGTGCGGTTGGTACCAAAGGTTTATTCGGAATCATGCAACAGTTTCAGCGCCCCTGTCCGACATGCTGCGGAAAGGGAAGTTCATTTGGACCGAACTCAGCCGAAAGGCATTTGAAGAGCTAAAACAAGCCCTCACATCAGCTCCGGTCTTGCCCAGCCCCGACTTCATGAAGCCCTTCTCCATTCATTGTGACGCAAGTCAACATGGAGTTGGAGCCGTGCTGGTGCAATTGACCGAAGAGGGAGAGGAAGCTCCCATCGCCTTCGTGTCCAATAAGCTGAGCTCGGCCCAAAGGAACTATACCGTGTCCGGGCAGGAATGTTTGGCAGTGGTAATTGCTGTGAAGAAATTCCGAGCTTATATCGAGGGCCACCAATTCGAGATCATCGCGGACCACGCTTCGCTACAATGGTTGATGAACCAGGCAGATTTACATGGACGCCTGGCAAGATGGGCTCTTAAACTGCAAGGGTTCAAGTTTTCCATCAAACATCGGAAAGGAACCCAGAACATCGTACCTGACACTCTCTCACGAATGTTTTCCCCAGAGGGAGCCGAATTGACAATAAATGACGAGGACCTCATCGAGATAGATTTGGACAGCCCACATTTCGAATCAGACAGCTACAAAGAGTTGAGGCAAACCATCGTGACCCAACAATTGCAGCTGCCTGATTTGAAAGTAATAGACGGCTACGGGTATGGACGAAATGAATACGCCACTGGTGATCCATGGCAGGAAGAAGAGTCCTGGAAACTCTGGGTACCGGAGAAAATGACACAACATCTGATCCTCTGCGCACATGACCATCCTTTAAGTGCCCACGAAGGTTACGGTCGGACGTTACGGCGACTCAAGAAATACTTCTTTTGGCCTAAAATGGCATCCCAGGTCAAAGACTACGTGAGTGCCTGTGAGACCTGTAAAGGCACCAAAGCGCCCAACCAGCCCCTTCGACCTCGTATGGGTCAACTCAACGTCCCAGAATGCGTATTCCAACGTCTATACATAGATCTACTCGGTCCATATCCTTGATCATCCATGGGACACATCGGAGCTATAGTCGTTCTAGACCAGCTCTCAAAGTTCCCACTGGTGGACCCTATCCGTAAATTCACAACTCCATCTATCGTGAAATTCCTAAAGACCGGGTATTCCATGTGTTCGGGGTTCCAGAGAGTGTGTGCTCAGACAATGGAGTACAGTTCCGGTCTCGGCAGTTTAAGGGCCTACTCGACCAGTATGGCGTTGAACACCAACTGACGCCCATATACTCTCCTCAGTCTAACGCCTCCGAATGGTTGAATCGCACCCTATTGGCCGCGATCCGTTCCGACGCCCACCCATCTCAAAAAGATTGGGATCGCCGATTGTACGCCATCACATGCGCCCTGCGTTCATCGTATCATTCCGTCACCGGTGTCGCACCTTACTTTGCCGCCTTAGGACCGCACATGATTTGCCACGGTAAATCATGCCGACTGTTACGGCAATTAAAGTGTTTGGGAGACCCCGTCGTTGCGCTGGAGCCCCACGAGCGTTAAGGAGACCTCCGCCAACAAATCGGACGGAAGATTAAGCCGCGGGAAGTGCAAATGAGGTGCAGTACAATCTCAGGTCACGATCTGGAAATTTCAAAGAAGAAGATGAAATTTTCCGGCGCAATTTCCGCCAAAGTGACGTCGCGGAGCACTACAACGCCAAGCTGGACAGGCGCTTCTTGAAAAGCCGCATAAAGCAGGTAATGGGACCTAACCGTTATCTGATAACGGACCCATCGGGAAAATAAGTGGGAATATACCACGCAAAAGACCTGCGCCGATAGATAATTAGCCACGTCTGTTTTGTCCGTCCACATACATTTTCAAAAACGCGCAAGGTTGGTATACTTCCGGCCAAACATAAACATACGTCTCAGTCCGTCCGTCTGTCAATTGTGTTTTTCTTTTATTGATCGTCACTACATGTTCCGATGCCGAAGACAACCCATGCTATAATGGAAGATCCTTCAGCTCCTTTTTCGCAATCCTCGTCGCCTTGGGATCGCGAGAAAATTAGCTGCCCTGTAGTAATCGAGCAGTTAGTTAAAGTTACTATCTTTTTTTTTTCTTTAAAATATTTGATAAATTCACATCGAATTCAAATTTAATTTATGTCAATTTATAGATCTTTTTCTTATTTCATTTTGTTATATATTCCGCACAACTAAAACTGCTCAATTATTCGGCGCCGGCAAAGGGTTAAAAGAAATTCAGGAATAATATGTCCCAGATCAACTAATCAAACTGAAAACCAGCTGCTTTGTACAAATTGTATGGGACATCGATTTCCCTCCAATTTCATCACAACGAACGCAGCCTTTTAAGATTGATCGGGGGGAAGGGAGAATTGGACAGGCGCGGGCGAATGTGGTCGTATCCGCGGAGATTGTCACTTGGCCCGTCTTAAAAACCACAATAAGAAAATCTGGTGAAATGCTATAAGTGCGGGTTTCCCATGTATTATTTGTGCGAGCGCGGTTTATCGATAAGCTACATTAGATTCGCCGCTAGCAGATTGTGCGGTTTGGCTCAGATTTTCCGTAATCTTCACGTATGTAAATTGAACAAATCGGTGGCGGAAACTCGTCTCCTTACCGAAACCGGTCAGTGAATCAAAAATCGCTCAGAAATCTGATCAATTGCCTAGAACTTTGTGATTTCGGACCATTTCCACTTGTTTCGAACGTCTCGCCGTTCGACTTGTGAAAACATCTAAAAGCGAAGAGAGAACTGTACTTTGGGGAGACAGAGCCTTGGTAGTGGTTGTCGTGAGTGTGTTCACGAATCCGCCGAAAAAGGAATTTGCGTGCGTGCGAAATTCTTCCGCAACTCAGTAAAGAAAGGCAATTTCCTTATACGCAGTTAAATCGGGTGTCGATGGAACTCCCTCGTTAAGTAGTGAAGAATCTATCAGATTCACTTTCCCCGAACACACTCTTCTCGCGCACTTAAATAAAAAACCGTAAGTCTTGCATGGCTATCAGCTGTAGTGTTCCACATACAAGTATACGCGCTTCGTGTGTGACAATTAATTAAATTAACGCCAATTTGGCTGGGATCGAATTTTAACTACAATCAATCTGCCGAATATTATGTTCTAGTGCAGTGTTCAAGTTCGATGAGTAATTATTTTCGTAGGCGGTGGAATAATAGCATATCAATGAATATGAATACATATTTAGATATAAGTAGTGTATAGCAGTTCCTAAGCCGATACGTGGTAGTTAATAACGCGTTGAAATGCATGTGTAAAAATTTCTGAGCCATACTCCAAAATACACACTGTACATATTGCTAACACTAGCTTTCAGTTCATTGAGTGAAGTGGCCAAAGGGGCATAAGTGACGATTGCAGAAAAAGCACGAATAACGGCTTACAAAGAAATGGGCTTATCGATTAAGAAAATCGCCTTAAAAGTGTCAAGATCAGAGAAGGTATTCAGGACTTTTCTTACAAAGGAAACAATCACCTTGCTGACTGTGGCACCTCAACAGGCTCGGCTTGAATGCACGCTTAATTCGACAAACCTATAGGAGTTCTGTTAACAAGAAGTTTAACTTAGATGGACCGGATTGTTTTAGCTATTATTGGCACGATGATACAACTAATGAATCTACAAGAATGAAATGAGGAATGATAACAAAGCCAATGTGAAACCCAACCAATAAAACTCGATCGAAAATTTCAGTACCGTAGCACTCGTAATTGTACCGTAAATTAATTTGTCGAAAAGAAATTTGATATTTGTACTAATGTAGTTAGTTAGTTCAACTAATTTGGAATTGTAAAGAACCCCTGCATCGTCATCGAACGCTCGGAGGACCATGCGGGTGAGTACCCTTTTTGTTTTCTAATTTTTTTCTGCATGTTGTTTTTCATTCTTAAACAAAGAAAATGTTTTTTTTTATTACATAGTGCTGATCATCATTTGAGCAAAATTGTATACCAATTAAAATAGTTAGCAAAATAATTAAGGAGAAAGAAAAATACTAATAAAAACAAGAAAAGTGTAAGATGTAATGGGTTACACAAGCATATTGTCGAAATAATAAAATAGATTTAATGTCAAAAGAGAAAAAGGTAGAAAGTGTTCAATCTTCACTTAAAATGTTAGACTTATTGTTTATTTGTCGACGTGTAATCAAATGGTGCAGGTTTACCAAACGTATCATAAGACAAGTAAGAGCAGTTTGGTTGCTATCGTAATACGAATAGAGAATATTCTAGCGAATTTATGATTCTCATTTGAAACTTCGGAGCAACATGGGATTTTGATAAACCATGATTTAAAAACAAAATGTTCAATTTTTAAAATGATCGGAAACAATATTTACATTAGAAGAAAAACAATCAAAAGCTTAAAAATGAAATTTGCAAAATTATCAATTATAATCAAAAACCTACATTCTAGTAGCACCATGGGAATTATTAGCTAAAAGCATAAGGAAAAGTGATAATTATTGAAATAGATATCGGGAGTACGATCCAAATTTACACAGATCAACAATAAAAGTGCACAATAAATCCGACTAGTTCGTTGGAACCAATTGGCATCACTTCCTACTGAAGGCTGTATATTTTTTTTCTGTCCACCACTAACAAATTTTGCGCAGTTCAATCTGTCAAAGGACATAAGTTGTGTTTTGTTCATAAGTGAAAAATAGATTTTAGAACGTCTAAATATTAACTAGTTTATCACCTCTTAAATTGGAATCTATTGGGCTTTGAAAAAGTTTTTGATTTTTGTATTTCTTTTCGCAACGAAATTCAGTCTTTCAATGTGGAGACTTATTTTCATTTAAATTATATTTTCAAAACAAAATTCTGCCAGGTCAAATGAGACGATAAAACTTGAGATCCTTACAGTTTTAATGGTATCGATTGGTTTCCATGGGTGAACCTGTTGGATTTAATGGAAACGATTTAATGAATTTCGACTACAAGCGAATGCATGGCTTTTGTATTCGTCCTGTTTATGCGAATAGTAACCGTCATTTGTATAGTAAATAAATTTAAAATGAATGAATTTTGAAATAATTGCCAAAAATTTACGAGACAAAACTTGTTAGGCAAAAAAAAAATTTCCCTTGTTTACCTGGGCGAAACTAACTTAGTCATTATTAACTTAATTTAATATTTAAAATTTAATTTTGTATATCAAGTTGCCTGAGTCAAAATATCGAAATACAAACGGAAGAAACCGTAAAAATAATTATATAAATATATATGAAAAATAAATAAAAAAATGAATTAATACCACATACCCTTCGGTCTTTCCATTACGTTGGTTCAGACCGGGTATAGGACCCGTTACGGTGGCAGGCTCATTCAATAAAACATGAGCCAGCCGCCGGGTACATAACTAATCCTTCTTTGTTTCAGCGTGCTTCGCGGGTTGAGTGGCCCAAGCAGAGTGCCTCTTTATGACATAGAGTTATGTAATCGAATTGCATAATTCTATGGCATAAATTGGTCACCGGGGTACTTCTCTTCTGATGGGAAGGCTCATGCAAGTTAAGTTGTATGAGTTTTCCACTCAGAAGAAGAATACCTGGCCACTGCAACAAATATGGATTTTAATCCGGCTGGATGGGTGCGCGGGGGCTCCATCACCACCCGGTTGCCCTCTCTTATTTGTGGGCCATGAGCCTCTCCGGGTAAGGACGAGGTCACCCTGCTTCCACTTCTTTTTACCTGTTACTCGTGTTCCATGAACAAGTCAGTTGTCCCTTGTGTAGTTACCTACACTTTTTGCGACGTCGGTCGCCTTGTTTTTGTTCGATCCCAAGAAATTGTGAATGCGAAATTCTTTGTAGTGGGTCCTTGTGCTGGAGGAATGAACCCGCCCCACGACACCACAATGCTAGCCTGCCAGCGCATTCACGCGACCCCAGACAAGGGCATTCTCGGCAGATATTGACACCTTCTTCTGCCGAGTCAGCAAACCATCGCTGCAGTCCTTTACGGACATTTGAACATTAGTAAATCACTACACTATCCATGGAAATGTGACTGGATGACAAACTATTTTGAGGCATTTGAAACCACTAAACGATGAAAACAAAGTTTTAATTTTTGTATCTTGTTTATCGATTCTTCCCAATGGAGAATTTAATTGCTGTAAAATTTTGAGAATCAGCTCATTATTGCCACTTAAATCATTTACACTGTTTACCGCATTTTCTGCTGGTCCTCTAGCGGCTTGTGCAAAAGATACTCCGGGCTTGACGAAGTTCGGAGCTAAGACGCTGCTGTGTAGTTGTGTTTGCTTTGGGACAGATTTAACTCTCGCATCCTGATATCGGGAGCATCCTCGATATGATGCCAGGTGACCAAAAACACCGCACATAACACAGTATAATTTCCCTTTGGGCTCCGTCTGAGCCAATTCGCACTCACCGGGAGCATGCACGTCCTTCCATTTGACGCATCGGTAATGCATGGCGCAGTTGGCAGCCGAATGCCCAAATCGTTGGCAGCGATAGCACTGGTTGATTTCTCGTTTCCGGAGGAGTTCCCACCTCACCACTCGGAAATTCAAATATCTGATTTGTTGAATGGCGCTTGGACTGCTCTTATTTGATATTTGCACTAAATAAGGTGTTAATTTTTTTTTTCTACCGTCGACATTCTTGTCGCGAATGTTTTAACAGGGGTAAACTCGATTTCTGGTTCTGCTTCTTCGAGCACCTCAAGAAGATCGCCGGTATCTTCTCCGCAGTCCAAGCCCTTCAACACGAAGGTCTGATTCTTCTCGCTTTTGGGGGTATATGTGAAGTGTTGAAACTCCCCAGAACTTAGAGCATGTTTTGCTGATCAACCAGTGATTTTGTTCCGATAGATAGCTTAATAACTTAATTTCAAAATTTGTTAATTTGTTTTCGGCTGCCAACGGCCGAACCATGTCTTTCCGCGTTGACCGAAGACATTAATTGGCGGGACTTTCTCTGCATTCTTGGCTACTTGTTGAGGAGGGCTAGCAGAACTACGGGCTGGTTTCTTTTCCTTATTTTTATTTTTTAAATAAATTATAAAATTATCATTATCTTGACTAACATTACCTTCAATATTTTGATCAACCTCTATTTCTTGTTGGAGTCCCTCCAGCGCTGCATAATAATTCTGGCTGTTGTTAGTGCCTCCAGCACTTAATACTTCTTCTGGGATGATTGGTTTAACAGCTTTCTTCTGCTTTGCTTCCGTCTTTGTTTGTCGTACCGGTTCAGAATTTGTACTTCCTGCTGTTATGAACATATCTTCGTACGTTTTCAGACTTAATTTTAATTCTTCATTTTCGGCTTGAAGTCGACTCACTTCTTGCTTGTCTTCGACTACTTGAGTCTTACGGCCGCCATCTGCGGAGTCCTGGGTGCTCGTGTATCTTCGCTTGTTGATACTTGCCACCAATTTCACACTGTTATTCTCACCGGGGCCCCCCAATGGAGGGAAGCCGTCGGGCTCCTTCATACAGCAGTCCCGTGTTAAGTCTTTGGTTTGTTTCGTTTTGTTGATTTATTGATATCGTTGGTCTTTGCCTTCGACGATAAATTCTTCCCCAATAAAATCGTTAAAAAATTATTTCAATTTTTCGAAACTGACTTTTGTGAAAAAATAATTAATTTTTAAAATTAATGAGAGGAGCGATTAAATACACGTCTACACGTAGGTCCTATCGTTTCTTACGAATTCAAGATCCTTGAATGTCATGAAGTGCCATGAATTGAGGTCGGTTTCAGTGAGAAGCACGATGTCAGGATTTTGTCTGGCAATGAATTCAAGGAGATAATCATGCCGATGTATAGTAACAATAGAGTTGACGTTGATTGAGATGAGACGAATCCTATCCATGGGAATGTGACTGGATGACAAACTATTTTGAAGCATGTTGGCCTAAACGTTGAAAAACGAAACTGGTTTTTTGGTCTTGTTTATTAATTCTATCTGAAAGGGATTCAAGCTGTTGGTAGATTTTGAGAAGCAGCTCATTATTGCCCCTTGCATTATTTATTTTATGTACATTGTTGTCAGCTGGTCCTCTAGCAGCAAAAGCAAATGATACCCCGAGTTTGACGATGTTGGGAGGTCATAAGTTGTGATGTACTTGGGTTTGTTTTGGGGAAAATTTAACTCTTGTATCTTGATACCGAGGGCATCCTCGATATGATGCTGGATGACCAAATATACCGCAATTTACACAATACAATTTTTCTTTTGGCTCCATCTGAGCCAATTTGCATTCACCGGGGGCGTGAATATCTTTGCACTTAACACAGCGATAGTGCATTGCACAATTGCCAGCCGAATGACCTAATCTTTGACACCTGTAACACTGGTTGACCTCAGTTTTTTGGAGGCGTTCCCACCTAACAACTCTAAAGTTTAAGTACCTTACCTGTTGGAGGGCACTCGGACTGCTATCGTTAGAAATTTGGACCAAATAAAAGGGTAATATTTTGCCTTGGACAGTTGATCTCCTTGTAGCAAAATTTTTCACACAGAAGAACATTTCAAGGAGATCAACTGTATTCTCCGCACAGTCTAAGCCCTTCAGCAGGAAGGTCCAATTTTTTTCCGTCCTTGCCGTGTATGTGAAGTGGGGAGCTTTGACACTATTAAGAGCATCTTTTGCCAGTTTGAAATCAGCCAATGTTTTCGTCTTAATTGTGAGTTTATCAGCGGTCACTCTCTTAACTTCAAAGTTATCGATTTTATGTTCGGCTGCCAATAACCGAACCATATCTCCTCCACGCTGCCCAAAGACATTAAATGGAGGAAGTTCCTCATTTATCTTAATTTTAATAGGGGATCCAGAAGACACACCGGTTGGCTTCTTCTCCGTCCCCTTATTTTTTGATTTTAAATATTCAATGAAATTATTACTATAGTCATTAACATTACCTTTGCTGTCTTGGCACTCTATCTCGATGTCCATTTCGTCATTCATCGCAGATGGCACTGCATAGTAATTGGCGCTGTCGTTTGCTCCTCCTGCACTTAGTATTTTTTCAGCATCATTGATTGATGTCTTGCTCGTATCGTTTTTTCGTTGGCCTTGTTTGTTGTCACTGCCTTTTTCTCTTTCTTCTTATTTGTAATCGCTTCTTCTTTGCCGGACGTATTCTGTGGCTTCATCACTTTTGTTTTGTTCGCATTTGTTAATGTCCGGACATATCCTCCAAACGTTGTATTCGGAGTTTCAGCTCATCGTTTTGTTTAGCAACCTTTGCGTTTTCCCTGGTTACTCTTTCGTACTCTTCACTTGAAAGCGTAATACGCTTGCCATGCTCACAGCTGTCTTGATCATTTTTCCGCTTCATAATTTTATCATTCGTCGTATTAGAAATGTCTGGGCCTGGGTCTCCCAATGGTGGGAAGCCGTCGGGCTCCTCCATCCCCCCAGTGAAAAAACTTTTCTTCTTTTTTGCCTTTTTTGAAACTTTCTCGCAGCTTAAATCCAGACACTCGATAAATTGTTCGAATTGACGAACTGAATTGTTCGAATTGACGTTTTAAAAATTGTTTTCATTGATAAAAATTCTTGACAGGAGCGAATTTCCTTTTACCAATTGAATTATAAAATATGTAATAATCTTAATTAATTTGAATTTGCTATAGTTTTTTGCTAAAATGTGTTTAATGATAAGGATGGAGAAAAAACTTTCAAATGTCATCCCAAACAGAGAGTTTCAACTGTAATTTGCATAATTTGCGATAACAATTATCATCTCAGTGACTATAAAGCACTAAACGACCCAATATTTTTAAGCCCTACATTAGTAATCTGCCCTGACCACCCTGATCTCAACTTAACACCAAAAAATAATGACGTAGTGCTTAATGAAAATACAAGGCAGTTAATTGCGCTTATAAAAAGCGTAAAAAGAGATGAAATCAAACAAGACATTCTAAGTGAAATTGTTAATGAAACGAGCACGGATCCAAATAAAGCGATGTATGAAGATGAGGACTTTGAAAGTATGAAAAGGGAAATAATGTTATTAAGACAGTTGAATACTGAGCTCATGGATATAAATTTGATCTTAAAAAATATTATTGCGAAAGAAAAAGATATTTCTCAACAACCTACTAAGACTTTCTCAGAAGCAATTAAATTTCTTAAACCAAAACCTAAAAAAGTGCCTAAAATTATTATTAAAAAGAAAAATATTAAAGATGAGAGTGATTTAAAAAAATCTGTGAGTCATTATCTTTTAGAAAATAAATCTATTAAAACTAAAAATATGCAGATAACCAAGAAAAAAGATGAATTAACAATACATTGTCTTAACGAAGAAAGTGCTATAAATGCTGAAAATATTCTACAAGATAAATTATCTAGTATTTACAAGGTTGAGAAAGAAAAATTATTAAATCCGAAAATAAAAATAGTTGGAATTGACAAAAATGCTAATTTTGATAAAAAATTGTTAGAATCAGACATAAATGAAAGAAATTTTAACAATTCTAATGAAAAATGTCAAGTTGTGCATATGTATACCAATAATAAAGGATGGCAAAGTGCAATAGTTGAAATAAATACAATATTATATAAAAATATTAAAGAGAATGGTTCAAGAATCTTCATTGGATATCAAAGTTGCAAAGTGTATGATATCATTAATGCAAGGCCATGTTTCAATTGTGGCAGATTCGGACATAGAGGTGTAAAATGTAATAATGTTTCTGTATGTCTCAAATGTGCTGGAAATCATAAGACAAGAGAATGCAATGATATCGTGATGCAATGTCCAAATTGTATTTATCATAATAAGCATTACAATACCAAATTTGATATAAAACACGTTGCAACTGATAGTTCTCTGTGTCAAGTTCTCAAAAATAAAATCAAAAAAAGTATAGATAATACTGATTATCCTATGATGCCAAACATACCAAGATACTTTGGTAAGGTAGATAATTTTCAACCGTCAACAATAAGAAGTATGACAAGTAATTTGATTGGATCAGAATCAGTGTATAGAGAACTTAGTACGTTAACGTCTTCAAATAACTCTGGAAGCAGTGGTGCTCAGTTAAAAGAAGTAAGAAATGCATAATATTCAGGATGAAGATTATGAAATTTTCAGAAAAGAAATTATTTATCCAGATTTGTTATCCTTTAAAAATAATTCTAATACTGATGATAGTTTGATTTTACATGTAAATATTAGAAGTTTAAATGCAAACTTTCATAAACTTCAAATACTCATAGAAAGATTAAAAAATAAACCTATAATTATAGTATGTTCTGAAACATGGAATTTAGAATATTATCATTTCTATCAGTTACCTGGTTATAAAATTTTCTATAATAATAGTAGATTAAACCAAGCTGATGGAGTTGTCATATAAATAAAAGAAAGTTTAAATGAGACTACAAAAACCATTGAATATGGTAGATTAAACATTCTTCATTCTAAAATTAAATTGTCTTTTAACATAAATGTTGAAATCTCTGCTTTGTATAGATCGCATGATTTGCCTAAAACTGAATTTGTACAAGACTTAAAATCGTACCTGTTTGATTGTCAAAATAGCAAAAATCATTTTATTATTGGTGATTTCAACATTGATTTATTAGAAATAAATCTGATAAGCCAGGAACATCTGATCAATCTTTTGTGAAAGGTTACACCCCCGGTTTTCAAGACATATAAGACCCTCTGATAATGGCAGAGGAGGGTCTTGTATTGACAATATATTTATTAAAACAGATAGTCTTGTTTATGAAACTATTAGGATAAGTACTATTTTTACTGATCACTATCCTCTACTTGTTGCTATTAAACAACAAACAGTTATGGAACCTGAAAATCTTTGGCATAGCATCAACTACGTGAAATTAAAAAATATAGCAAGTAAGAGTAATTGGAATGAAATTTTGCTTCATGATCCCAACGTAGCAATTGAATTATTTGTAAATGAGGTTAAATATTGTATTTTCAAATCCATAAACCGTAAGACTGATAATAAAGCTAAATATAAAAATAAACCCAGAAAGTTATGGATTACAAATGGAATTATGGTATCATGTTCAACTAAGGAACAGCTTTATAAAATCTGGAAGCTAGACCCAAGTAATGAGAGCCTAAAAAATGAATATAAAAAGTATGCAAAAATATTAGATAAAGTTATAGCAGGTGCCAAGTTAAGATATGATAGAAATATAATTCAACAAAAGTGTAATAATAATAAAAAATTATGGAGTATTATTAACCAAAAATTGGGTAAAAATTTCAATAGAAATAATGGAATTGATTACTTAATAAATGATAATGGTAATAGGATAGATAATCAATATGATATAGCAGAATTCTTTAATAAATACTTTTGTGAAATCGGAATAAGTTTAAGTTATAAAATAAGTAAACCCTCGAATTATGTTATTTTCAAACCAAATATGAATCAACACAGTATTTTCATAAATCCGACATGTCAAGATGAAATTCATGACATAATTAATAGATTAAAAGACAAAGCAGGAGGAGTTGATGGTATACATTCAAGAGTTTTGAAAACTATCTCTGAATATATAGCAGAACCTCTATCATACATTTTCAACTTATGCGTTGAAGTGTCTGTGTTTCCAGATGTGTTAAAAAAAGCTGAAGTAGTCCCGATTTTTAAATCTAATGATAAAAGCAAAGCAAAAAACTATAGGCCGATATCTTTAATTTCCAATGTTTCAAAGATATTTGAAAAACTTATATATGAGAAGATCTTCAAGTTTTTGAAGAAGCACAAAATATTGTCTAACAAACAATTTGGTTTTATTAAAGGACTGGGAACTAAAGATGCTTTAGCTTACATTACAAATGTATTGTATAATTGTTTAGACAAAAATAAACCAGTTATTGTAACTTTTCTTGATGTAGCTAAGGCTTTTGATACTATAAATCATGAATTATTATTAGATAAAATGTATTGCTATGGGATACGAGGTAGTGCACTGAAATTATTAACAAGTTATCTCACAAATAGACAACAAAGCGTAAAAGTAAACAATGTATTAAGTGACTACAAAGAAATTAAAACTGGAGTGCCGCAGGGTACCATTTTAGGTCCACTACTTTTTATCCTATATGTCAATGATCTACTTACTGAAAAAACCGAGAATGATATAGTATCATATGCTGATGATACAGCTGTAATAACTGAAGGTAAAACGTGGGAAGTAGCCAAAAATAAAATGAATGAGTTTCTCACTATGATAGATACATGGCTCGTAGCAAATAAGCTTACTTTAAATGTTGATAAATCATTCTATATTGTTTTTGGGAATTACTGTGATAGTGTACCCACTGATATGGAAATAAAAATTAATGGAAAATTACTTAAGAGAGTAGAAAATTGTAAATATTTAGGAGTTATAATTGACTTCAATTTAAAGTGGAATAGGCATATTGAACATATAATCAATAAAACTAAATATCTGATTTTTGTATTTTACAAATTATCTAAATTTATGGATAGCAAAACACTTATGTTGATTTATTATGCTCTCTTCCAAAGTATCATAAGTTATGGAATAATTGCTTGGGGTGGAGCATATTCCAATTATAGAAATTTGTTGCAACGACTTCAGAATAAGTTATTGAAAATCATAAACAAACATAACTTTGAGATAAACCCTATTCCACTAAATTTGGAAAAATTATTTTGTTTAGAAGCTGTTGTATATTACTATAAAGAGCTTAAAAATGTTTATGAAACGTCAAATAGTAGAACTGGATATAAAAGTATTTTATTACCAAAAATTTATAAAACTGTTAGCAATAAAAACAGTTGCATTGTCACAATAAAGCTATTTAATAACTTACCAAATGAATTGAAGGTTTTAAGTGGAAAATCAAATAATAAGCATAGAAAGAGTAAAATAAGATCTTGGATTGTAGAAAATATTTTATTACACAAAAGTATTATTCATGCCGATAATATTATTATATTTCTGATTTTTTTGATTAAAAATAATGCAAAGTTTAATTTCCTTTTATTTTTTGTAATTTATAGTTTATAAGAATAGCATGTAAGATACCAGTTCCTACGTACAGATGTCTTCATATCTCTGTAGGATTTACTGAAGTATTTTGTAATACATTATGTAAATTTTTTACTGGTTTGAATAAATAAAATAAATAAATAATGTATAAATTTGGAGTGCTATTCGGGCCATTAAGTTTTTGTATTGTTGTATTGTTTAGAGTTTGCTCTATATTGTCTTAAAATTTATAAGGATTAGTATTGAATAAACCTCTTTTTACTTTGACTTTAGGTTACAATAACGAGTTGTATGAACTGTTTGACGATCCATCTGTCTCCTCTTGCGTAAAGCACAACGGGCGGGTCAGATACAAAGAATGGAAGAAAATCGACTACTCAAAGGAATACTAAAGGGTAAAGCAAAGCAAAATGTCCAGTAGGCAGACCGAGGACTCGATATGAGGACACAATAGAAGCAGAAAGTGATCCTTGTTGGGAGTGATCAACTGGCGGAAAAGGTCACGGATCTGTGATGATTGGAGAAGATTTATCCTGGAGGACTAGGCCCGGCTTTGGATGTCGTGCCATAGATGATGATTTATCAAAAGAAAATATTATCAATTATAAATTGAGATATTAACCAAAGGGTATTGAGGTGCAATATGCGGAAGATACCCTCCCTGGCACAGAGTACAGTCTTCTTCTTAGCAACGAGCTATAACCGAGGAAATCCGCTTACACAAAGAAATTGGAATATTAAGAAAATATATGAAAAATATATAAATATTAAATGTATACCTCAAAACGCAAAAAATTTTGAATAAAGCAGATTGATCAATTCATGTTGTTCGTTTTCATGTTTGTCCAGAATTTTTCCAAACTCTCACTTAAAAATTCACGCCTTTGCTTTCCTCGTGCCTGTAGGCTCCCAGAAGCCACTGATTGAGAACATTACCAAATGGAGGCTATGTAGCGCAAACCACGTTGCGGCCAGAATATATGCAACAATGTGAATATTGTCTATGTACAGCTTATATTACGTTACTCCTTCTTCTCAATCTCATTCGGTTTTTTGTTGCTTGATATACGCAATCACAGCTTAGGCTCAGATAGCAAACTTAAGAAAACTTTTCGTACAAGTCCACGATTTAAAAAAGAACCATCGCATAAAATAAAATATCCTGCGAACTTGAGTTCACGAGATCAACAACAATAATAATAAAGAACTTAATGGTCCAAATATCTCTCTAAACTTATATTATCATTAACACATTGCATCAAAAAAACTATAGCAAATTCAATTAATTAAGATTATTACATATTTTTAAAATTTAATCGGAAAAAGGAGAAAAAACCAACCAAAACTATCCTAAAATTATTTATAATCTTAACACAACAGTGAAACTTTGATCCTACACCTAATATGTTGTAACTTATTTCTAATAAAATGCAATCAAAAAAAAAAAATTCTATAACAATGTTCCTAGCCTAAGCGTTTAATCTTATCTCTAACGAAGTATAGTAAACATAACATATACCTAACCTATACCTAATTCTTAACACGAATAAACAACAACACTAAATGTAGCAATAATGAGCTGAAACTCAAAAAACGAAATAACGGAAAATACAAAAACTGAAAATAAATACGAATAATTTAGCCACCAATACCTGGATTGCGCCATCTCAATTCGATCAGCTTCAACGAATCTAGCAAATGAGTATCTCCATTGAAATTGTTGATCTCGTGAACTCAAGTTTAGAGGATATTTTATCTTCTTATCGGTGGCCCGTCGATATATGTGATATATGACTGGGAAGCCATCAGAATGAAAAACATATCGATTCATGTCCAAATAAACGAATGCTTCTGGAGGAATGAAGCCAGTAGCGAGGCAAGTCGCTATACTCGTATACCCGTCTGTAGGGTGGAACGGCTGTGAAATCTAAGGGTCTTCACTCACAGTCACAGATCTTGCGATATGATTCCGAAGAAGCTTCAATATGAAGATATCGACCCTCGTCACTTCAGCAGTTTGATAAGTGCAAGAGTTTTCGTAGGGCGATATTTTTTGAACACACCTCGTATACCCGTCTGTAGGGTGGAACGGCTGTGAAATCTAAGGGGCTTCACTCACAGTCACAGATCTTGCGATATGATTCCGAAGAAGCTACAATATGAAGATATCGACCCTCGTCACTACAGCAGTTTGATAAATTCTTCTATTCGATATATAATGTTTCAAATCCGTCTCAGGCTTTCTGTACAAACCAGTACATGCACGGAGACATTTCCTTTCGAAAACTCTTAATTTTTCCATAGTACTAGCACTCTGTTTGTACCAAATCTGACATCCATATGTCAAAACTGGTCTAACCTGGGTCTTGTAACAGATAATTTTGACTTTTTGATCAATGTATTTGGAGTGCAAGAGTTTTCGTAGGGCGATGACTACTTTAAGTGCCTTACTGAGCATGATTTTCACATGTTCAATATAGTACAGATACTGATCGAGATAAACACCGAGGTATCGAACACAGGATTTATGTGGAACTCGTTCTAAACTACCCTCGCTAGCCATGATGTCGTAATCTTTCCAATTACGTTTCAGGTCTTGACTGACCCCCTGCAGCGTTGTCCGAAACAACATCATTGAACATTTTTTGGAGATTCCTCTGAACTATTGTAGCTTTTCGGTCTGCCGTATAGATGATCAGATCATCAGCAAACGCTACCAATGATCGCGTTGGCGAGACGTTAAAATCAAAGCCGTTCAATAATTTGCGAATGAAGATTGAAAAGAGCAGAGGCGCAGTAACTGTTCCCTGCTGTAGACCATTCAAGACCTTGAACTCGCGCATTGTTGTCAGATTTCCATCAGTTACAACAAACGATTTCTCATATAACATATTACACATCATGGTGACAAAGTGTCTGGGGAACTTGTCCTGAAGGAGTTTAAAAACTAGTCCATCTAACCACACTGTATCGAAGGCTTTCTCCATATCAATGAGACATGCTCCAACACATTGTCTATCATTTAGTTTCCAACAGATATCTGAGGTTACTTTCGTTATTGCATGTGTGGTCGAATGCCTGGCACGAAAAGCAAATTGGCAATCCCGCATCAACTCATATTCCTCAATGTGGGCGTTTAATGCTCTGTTGAGTATCACTTCAAACACCTTGCTGATGTTAGGCAGCAACCGATTGGGCGATAGCTTTCCGGGCATGAAGATTTCATTTCGTTCCTTCAAGATCGGAAATACCGGAAATAAATAAGCAATAATCCCTAATAGCAACCTCAGGCAAATGTCGGAGCACTACATTTGGAATACCATCAGTACCACATGATTTCTTGTTGTTTATCCTGCGAAATATGAAACACAAGTCATCATAACTGACAAAATAATCAATAAGATTCAAGCTCAGTATGAGGTCAGATGTTAATGTTTCATTGAAATGAAGAATTGATTGGCCGATCAGGCTTGATTTGAAGTCGAAAATTTTTGCTTCAACGACCTCTGAAAATATTTCATTCCCTCTCTCAGGGTTTGGTAGATGAACCAATTCAAAATGTGTTCCAATCAGGGCAAGTTTATCCAATCTTTCACAAATAATCCTGTTTCCATTTCTATCCGGAGTCGTACTATCAATTTCGATACTGGCTCTATCGAGAAGATTTATCTCATCACTAGTGACTTCAAGATTCGATACCTTCACTGGAGACTTCTTGCGGAATATTCTATTCACTTTCGCAAACACGCCGTTTGGGTCCTGTGGGCTAATACCCCTCAATTTTTCCGCCCATTGATTGCTGACCTCACTCCTGAAGTATGAACGGATTAAGTTCCGGACATTCTTCAGATGTAATTTCAACAAAGCCAACGAGGGATGGTTGTAATCCAAAAATCGTCGATAAATATTGTTGACGCGTGTGAGAAGAAAGCTTTTCAATCTTTTCAGCCTTGCGATGGTTGGTGTTTCATATCCTTCCATATTGGTTCGATGTTTTATCTTGGGAACTACTTTCTCAATCGTTTCCAACGTCAGCTTCTCTAACTTCGACAAATAGAGATCTATTTCATCGTTAGTTAGATTCCTGTCATTAGGAACCATTGAGCAAGAGTTGCCACCATCAGAAGGGGGACATTGCTTCTGGTACTCGCATTTAAACTTCTTTTTAAACTTTCCCCAGTCTGCTTTTTTTGAAATTCAACCGATGATTTTCATGTTGAACTGGAATGAGGAAGAAATCATCTCTGTGATGATTGATTTCCATTACGATTGCGTTATGGTCACTATCGTAAGGAAGCACCTGCAGTTTCCGTTGAGGACTATTAAAGCTGAATTCAAGTCTTGCGTCAGCAATGCTAAGGTCCAAATATGAATTTATCCTAGGGTATGTTGGGAACTCCGACCCATATAGATTGCACCTGTATTCAATTTGGTTCTCTGTTATCCACGATTTTAGGAATACACCTCTTGGATTATTGGTGGCATTCAGGTCACCAGCAAGAATAGAGTAGTTATGCAGCCTGTTCAATTCGAGTATTTCGAACAAGGAATGGGGCTCCTCCCTGAGGTTGAGAACAGTTCCACCAGTTGCATAGGCAGAGATAACGAAGAGGTTATCCCCACCTGGCAGTGAGATTTTGATAACGGACACTTCAAGAGATTCAAAGCTTTTGAATTCGACTTTTTCAATATTTTGGAAACGAAAGGGGCTTCGAACCAATATCCCGGTGCCACCTCCCCCATCACTTGTTAACCTATCGTTTCTTACGAACTCAAAATCCTTGAATCTCATGGAGTGCTATGAACTGAGGTGGGTTTCGGTGAGAAGCATGATGTCAGGCTTTTGTCTGGCAATGAATTCAAGGAGATAATCACGCCAATGTAAAGTAACAATGGAGTTGACGTTGATCGAGATGAGACGAATCCTATCCGTGGGAATGTGGCCGGATGACAACTTATTTTGAGGCATTTGAAAGCCCTAAACGCTGAAAAACAATGTTGATTTTCGAATCTTGTTTATCGATTCGCTCTGATAAGGAATTTAATTGCTGATAAATTTTAAGTAGCAGCTCATTATTGCCACTTACATTATTTATTGTATTTACATTGTCTGCTGGTCCTCTCGCAGCAAGTGCAAATGACACTCCGGGCTTGATGAAGTTGGTAGGTATCACACTGCGGTGTGCTTGACTTTGTTTCGGAGTGACTTTAACCTTTGCATCCTGATACCGGGGGCATCCTCGATATGATGCTGGATGACCAAAGGCACTGCAGTTCACACAATATAGTTTTTCTTTTGGCTCCGCCTGAGCCAATTTGCACTCGCCGGGAGCATGAATGTCTTTGCATTTAACTCACCTATATTTCATGGCGCAATTGGCAGCCGAATGCCCGAATCTTTGACACATGTAGCACTGGTTGACCTCACTTTTCTGAAGGTGTTCCCACCTCACCATGCGGAAGTTCAAGTACCGTATTTTCTGCAGGGCACTCGAACTACTTTTGCTGGAAATCTAGACTAAGTAGTGAGGTAAGTTTTTGCGCTCCACAATCGGTCTTTTCGTTGAAATGTTTTAACTGAAATAAATTGTATTTCTGGTGCAACTTCTTGGCGCACCTGAAGGAGATAGACTCACCTCAGTGCAGACCCTTCAATAAAAAGGTTTGGTTCTTTTCGCATTTCGGGGTGTACGTGAAATGTGGAACATCTTCAAAATTTAAGGCACTTTTTGTTGCCTGGAAATCAACCAACGACTTAGTCCAAATTGTCAATTTATCGGCATTGACTCTTTTTATCTCAAAATCTTTTAGCTTATTTTCGGCTGCCAAAAGCCGAACCATATCTTTGCCCGTTTGCCCAAATACATTGATTGGTGGGACTTTTTCTCTTTTTCGTTAATCTCAACGGACGGACCAGCAGACAAACCTTTTGGTTTTTTCTCCCGATTTTTAATTTTAATGTATTCAATGAACTCATTATCTAACTTAGACGTTTTACCTGGATCCTCTTCAATGTTCATCGTTTCTTCAAGACTGCTGTCGTTTGCGCCTCCTGCGCTGAGGACATCCACTTGATTAGCTTCTTCCTTTGGCTTTTTAGTTTTCTTGTCTTCGGTTTTTGAATTTGCTTGTCGGCTTTTCTTGGTTTCTTTATCTTTGTTCAACGTTAACGTTCCAACAGGTGCTTCTAATGATTTGACTCGAAGCTTGAGCTCTTCATTTTCTTTTTCGATTTTGTCAGCTTTTTCTTTGTCTTTGATCAGCTGCTCGATTTCGATTACCGATAGGGCGTCCCAGTCATATATCACATATATCGACGGGCCACCGATAAGAAGATAAAATATCCTCCGAGTTTGAGTTCACGAGATCAACAACTCCAATGGAGGTACACATTTGCTAGATTCGTTGAAGCTGATCGAGCTGAGACGGGGCAATCTAGGTATTGGTGGCTGAATGACAATGTCTAAATTATTCGTGTTTATTTCGAGTTTCTGTGTTTTTCGTTATTTAGTTTTTGAGTTTCAGCTCATTATTGCTACATTTAGTATTGTTGTTTATTTGTGTTAAAAATTAGGTAAAGGTTAGGTATATGTTATGTTTATTATGTTAGGTTAGAGATATGGTTAAGCGCTTAGGTAAGGAACATTGTTATAGCATTTTTAGGTCTTTGTAAAAAATTTCAGAAACCTCAGAAACTATAGAAGCTAGAATGTTCAAACTTTGTGAAAAGGTCAAAAGTGATGGTCTCTCAAAAGTTAAGTCCTCAACAAAAATTTAAAAAATGTTTAAGGGGGGTCCCCCCTAATAACGAATTGGCCCTTAAAAATGTTTTTCATTAAAGGTAGTCGAGTGGGGTATCAAATTAAAGGTCTTGATAGGAACTTTTAGAATCTGAAATAAAAAAATCATTTTATGAATTCGGGGGTCCAGGGGAAGGCAAAATGTACCCAAAATTTGTTAACACCCCCCCGCGATTGGACACCTTTCAACCGAAAAACCTGAAAATTATCACGAACATGCACCTTTATGAGTACAAGGGCAACAAATACCTTAGAAATCGAAATTCGCTCAACTTTGTTAATAATAGTATGATTTGTCGATTTTACATTTTTGCCCATAAAATCAAAACGGTACCTTTAAACTTCTTAAAATTTCGCAATTATATAGACTAACATAAGATATATATGTTCACAAAATTTAATTGAGATCGAATCATAATCAAGTGAGTTATAGCCATTTCAATTATATGGAATTACACCAACAATAACACGTGTTTATGGTTGATATAGGGTTTTCCAATAAGAGGTGTTATTTTGATATTAAACGAAAAATGCCATTTTTAATACAAATGATCGATTGTTTATTTCATTATAAAGAAGAAGATATTCCGTTAATAGCAATAATTAACATTGAGCAAATAACCACTACAACACGCTTACAGGACCATATCCTCTTCATGAAATTTTCCATAACCAAATCGCAAAGTGGTTGCCCTATGTCCTGGATAGCCTCACGAATTTCATCTTTGAGATCTTGAATCGACGCTGGGCTGTCGGCATTGGCCTTCTCTATCACGTATATATATGTATATATATATATATATATATATATATATATATATATACATATATATATATATATATATATATATATACATATATATATATATATATATATATATATATATATATATATATATATATATATATATATATATATATATATATATATATGCATATCTATGTATATATATATATACTCGTATATATATATATATATATATATATATATATATATATATATATATATATATATATATATATATATACTCGTATATATACGTGTATATACATATAAATGGTGGTCAAACCATAATGCACGATGTTAATTGTCAGTCACATCTTAACGTCAAGCTTCTCGCCCAACTTAATTGGACAGTTCTTTGTTTCAGTGTTTGACAAATTTAACCATGGACGAGTACACAATTGAGCATTGCGATAAGGTTGTTGAAGCCTTTGACGAAAATGGGCGTTCTAATCAAAATGCATTATGTGTTTTTGGTCAGCATAATCGATCAAATGTGTCCACAATCGGGAGAATTGTGCGCAAATTTCAGCACACTGGGTTTGTAGGAAATGTGAAATCACCTGTGCATGCTCGCCCAGTTCGTTCTGTGGAAAATATTGCTATTATTCGCGATAGTGTGGCAGAAGCACCATCAACCTCGACTCGTCATCGTGCCCAACAATTGACCATCTGACGAACATCACTGATGCGAGTTTTGAATAAAGATTTGAATTTACACACTCACAAGGTTCAATTGACTCAAGCGCTGAAGCCTACTGACCATTTCAAGCGTCGGCAATACACCGACAGACAGAACGGAATGGTGACTTTACAAAGAAAATCATCTTCAGCGACGAGGCACACTTTCACCTAAGTTGATTCGTTAACAAGCGGAATCGCCGCATTTGGCAAATTAGAATCCAAGAGTGATTGTTGAAAAGCCGATGTATCCACAAAGAGTAACTGTTTGGTGCAGTCTATGGGTTGGTGGCACCATCGGCGGTACTTCTTTGAAAATGAAGACAGCCAGGCAGTTACCGCGAATGGTGTTCGCTATTGCGAGATAATAACGGACTTCTTGTGACCAGATTTTGAGGTCATGAGCCTGGACGATATGTGGTTCCAACAGGATGGTGCCACTTGCCACACAGCCAACGAAACGATGGCTCTTTTGCGCGAGCAATTCAATGGCCGTGTTATCGAACGTTGTGGCGATGTTGATTGGCCGCCATGATCATGTGATTTAACACCGTTGGACTTCTTTCTCCGGAGATAATTAAAAGAAAATGTATACGTCAATAAGCCAAGAATAATTGAAGAGCTGAAGGATGATATAATTCAGCACATTAACGACATTGAACCTCAATTATGTCTCAGAGTCATTGAAAATATGGACAATCGGATTGAAGTATGCCACCGTAGCCGTGACGAGTATTTAGGCGATATTCTGTTTCACACATACTTGTCATAGATCCTTCTATTATAATAAAAATATTGATATAACTCTCCGAAAACTTATTGTTTTATTTCCAATTAACATCGTTCGTTTTGGTTAGACCACCCTATATATATATATATATATATATATATATATATATATATATATATATATATATATATATATATATATGTATACATATATATATATATATATATATATATATATATATATATATACGTGTATGTATAGAGATAAATATATATATGGATATATATATATATATATATATATATATATATATATATATATATATATATGTATATATATATATATATATATATATATATATATATATATATATATATACATAAATATATATGTATATATATATATATATATATATATATATATATACATATATATATATATATATATATATATATATATATATATATATATATATATATATATATATATATATATATATATATATATATTTATATATTTGTATCTGTATTTATATGGTTGTACAACAAAAAGCGCACGATGGTATTGATGTGCTGAATTATCTCATCTTTTAGCTCTTAAATTGTTTTCGACGTCCGTTATCATCTCGCAATACCGAACACCATTCACGCCGCCAGCCCATAAACCGCTCCAAACAGTCACTCTTTGTGGGTGCATCGGCTCCAGCTCTTGAGGCAGTTGAACTTTGTGAGCGTGTAAACTCACATCTTTATTCAGAATTCGCATCAGTGATGTTCGTGTGATGTTCAATTATTGAGCACGACGACGAGTCATGAATGACTGTCCTTCTGTTACACTGTCGCGAACAATAACAACGTTTTCCGCAGAATGAACGGGACGAGCATGCACAGGTGATTTCACATTTCCTAAAGACCCGATTTGTTGAAAGTTGCGCACAATTCTCCCAAGTTAATTCTCCTCAAATACCGTACGCAACCTATGTATTGTATATATATATATATATATATATATATATATATATATATATATATATATGTATATATATATATGTATATATATATATATATATATCTTCTGCTTAGCACTACAGCCCCTCTCGGGCCTTCGCTTCCTGCAAACAGCCGCCTCCAACTGGCTTGGTTCATTGACCGCGTCTTCCGATTCCGAAATCCGAGCAGCGATGAACTGTCTTCGTCGACCGAGTCAGACCAGCATTTCCTCGGTTTCCCCACTGGCCTCCGGCATTCAGTTCTCCCAACCAATACCTTCTTGGGTATCCGTTGTTCGTCCATACAGTTCATGTGGCCAGCCCATTGCAGCTACCGCAGTCTTACAATCCTTGAGACCTCCGGTTCGTCAAAAATTACATACAGCTCATGGTTGTATCGGATTCTCCATTGGTCCCCATCCAGCTTCGCTCCAATCATTCGCCTCAGGACCCGTCGCTCAAAGGCGTTCAATAAATTTTCGGATGCTTGGGTAAGGGTCCATGTTTCACATCCATAGCATAACACAGGTGTTATCACAGTTTTGTATGCTTGGATCTTTGTTTGTCTGTGTATGCAGCTGGTTTTCAAGTATTCTTCGGTGTATTTCGTCTTTTTCATTGCCCGTTTTCGTTATTTTGGCGCCCAAAATCCACAAATTTGTTAACATTTTCGATACTGAATTTACCAAGTGTGATATTTTGTGTATTTGAGGTATTTTTCCTCGACTGCGTCATGAGCCTTGTTTTATTTTCGTTGATTTGTAACCCTACGGGTTTTGCTTCCCTGTCGAGTTCCAGGAAGAGTTCTTTGGCAGTTGTTAGTGACTGTGACAGAATGTTGATGTCTTCCGCATCGGCTACTACTTGGCTCGACTTGCATAGTAACGCACCTCGTGTATCGACAGGTAGGTTCTGAATGACATATTCCAGAGCCAAATTGAATAGCAATGAGGGCAGCCCATCTCCCTGCTTTAGTTCGATATTTATGTCAAAGGCATCGGTGAGTTGGTTATTGATGCGGACTTGGGAGGTTGTCGACGTCATTTTCATTTTGGTAAGAGGGACTAATTTGGCTGGGATGCCAAAGTAAAGCATTATTTGGTACAGTACATTACGATCAATACTGTCGTATGCTCACTTGAAGTCAACGAAAATTTGGTGTACTTCTATGTTGTACTCCCAGAATTTTTCAAGTACCTGCTTGACTGTGAACAATTGGTCTGCTGTTGATCTATCTGCCCTAAAACCGCCTTGATACTCCCCAACAATACTGTTGATGTATGATTTGATTTTATTTTCTAAGATTTTTGAACATATTTTGTACGCCGTACAAAGTAGTGATATGCCTCTATAATTTTCGCACTGTAGCTTGTCACCTTTTTTGTGGATAGGGAATATAATTGATTGAATTCACTCTTCGATGAAGAATGGGTAAGATACGTGAATGTGGTTTGAAAAAGATCATGGTCAAAAAAGGTGAATCATCACAAACGACTTCAAAGCCAGGATTGACACCAAATAAGGTTATGCTGTGTGTATGGGGGGATTGGAAGGGAATTGTTTATGATGAAGTACTAGAAGCTGGCTAAACATTCAGGTTTGCTCTTAGTTGTCAGCAATTAATCAGATTGCAACAAGCAATTCAAAAAAAACGGCCAGAATTGATCAATCGAAAGGGTGTTACCAACATATATGTATATGTATATATGTATATATATATATATATATATATATATATATATATATATATATATATATATATATATATATATACATATATATATCTATATATCTATATATATATATATATATATATATATATATATATATATATATATATATATATATATATATATATATATATATATACATGCATATATCTACGATATAATATATATATATATATATATATATATATATATATATATATATATATATATATATATATATATATATATACTCGTATATATATATATACATACATGTATATATATACGATACATATATCTATGTATATATATATATATATATATATATATATATATATATATATATATATATACATGTATATATATACGATATATATATATATATATATATATATATATATATATATATATTTATATATATATGTATATATATATATATATATATATATATATATATATATATATATATATATATATATATATATATAGAGATATATATATATATATATATATATATATATATATATATATATATATATATATATATATCTCGTGATAATGATCATATCACCTTGTACAGTGCCGATACATTAGATGGATCATGACAATGAGATACTCTAACTATCTCTAAGCGAAGGCGCGAAAGGGGCTGTAGGGCTACGAAGAAGAAGAAGATATATATAGATATATATATATATATATATATATATATATATATATATATATATATATATATATATATATATATATATATACATTTATATATATAAAAATATGTATTTATATATATATATATATATATATATATATATATATATATATATATATATATATATATATATATAGTTATACATACAATATATATAATGAGTATGCAGGGTTTTTCATTAGGGACATAACAATTTTGTATCTTTATGTGGGCACAACCTTAAACTTTTTCAATGAACTCTTAATACCAAAACATGAGTCAAAGTCAATATTTTCTTATTGGCAAAGTTCACAAAATTATTATAAATTACTACCGAAATTCTGAGTCGGTGGGCGCAACTTTAAGAGCACCACCTCCAATTTTTGGCCGTAACAATCGTCCCACGCGACAGGCTGTGCGTACTATAGTGGATAAGCTCGAGCTTTTACTCTTTGGCGTAAGCATACCGATTTAAAATTGAGACGAATCAGTCGATTCCTCGTTGTTCTCAAGAATTGGGCATCGCTCAAACGGCACTGTACAGTATTTTGCGAAAACATCTTGGCCGACATGGTCACAAGATCAAATTGACTCAAAAACTGAAACCGACCATCGTGTTAGTGCTATCGTGTTATGTTGCGCTAACACGATGGTCGGTTTCAGTTTTTGAGTCAATTTGATCTTGTGATCATGTCGGCCAAGATGTTTTCGCAAAATACTGTACAGTATCGTTTGAGCGATGCCCAATTCTGAGAACAACGAGGAATCGACTGATTCGGCTCATTTTGAATCGCTATACTTACGTCAAAGAGTTAAAGCTCGAGCTTATCCACTATAGTACGCACAGCCTGTCGCGTGGGACGATTGTTACGGCCAAAAATTGGAGGTATATATATATCGTATATATATACATGTATATATATATAAACTGACCATATATACATGCATACATATATATATATATATATATATATATATATATATATATATATATATATATAGATATATAGATATATATATATATATATATATATATATATATATATATATATATATATATATATATATAAATATATATATATATATATATATATATATATATATATATAGATATATATAGATATATATATATATATATATATATATATATATATATATATATATATATATATATATATATATATATATATAGATAGATATATACATATATACATATATGTTGGTAACGCCTTGCTATTGATCAATTCTGGCCGGTTTTTTGAATCGCTTGTTGCAATCTGGTTAATTGCTGACAACTTAGAGCAAACCTGAGTGTTTAGCCAGCTTTTAGTACTTCAACATAAACAATTCCCTACCAATCCCCCCATACACACAGCATAACCTTATTTGGTGTCAATCCTGGCTTTGAAGTCGTTTGTGATGATTCACCTTTTTTGACCATGATCTTTTTCAAACCACATTCACGTATCTTACCCATTCTTCATCGTCCTTAATGATTTGCTTTAAAAATGGCTCGATTTCGTTGCGTTTTATTAGCATTCTGCAAATGGAAATTTGTTCGATCAAATTTGTTTGTATTAATTCATGCGGCACCCAAACGTCGAGCTTCTTTGTGTATCCAGCGTTACGCAAATGGTTCAAAACTGTTATTCAGTTCCTTAAAAATGTCATGGCGGCTTATGTGTCGGCCTTCTTCGATTTTTTGTAAGATTTTTTTCGATGTTTTCAGTGATTGCTCGACCTGAGCGAGGTGCATTCTTGACATCAAAATTTCTAGAACGAAAACGAGCGAACCATCTCTTGGCTGTGGCTTTTGATAAAGTTTCTTGACCGTAGACACCACAAATTTTTTCACGAGCCTGCGATGCATTCTCACCTTGATCGTCGTGGTGTTGTAAAAGAAAACGAATTTTTTCAGAAATTTTACTCATTTTAAAATTAATACAACTTTTGACACGAATGACGAAATACAAAGCTGTCCATATGAAAATCATAGATTGGAATGTCACCTATCAAGCCCATGTTAGTTTGACTCAATCTGATAAGTATTGCCCCGATATATGACAACGAACACCATCTAGTGACAAAAAAGGCGCAATACTTTTTAGACTATTCAATATATATATATATATATATATATATATATATATATATATATATATATATATATATGTATGTATGGATGTATATAAATATATTTATATATATATATATATATATATATATATATATATATATATATATATATATATATAAACTTATATATACACACACACACACACATATATATATATATATATATATATATATATATATATATATATATATATATATATATATATATATATATATATATATATATATAAAAATATATATATATATATATAAACATATTTATATATATATATATATATATATATATATATATATATATATATATATATATAGATATATATATATATATATATATATATAATATATATATATATATATATTAAATGTATATATATATACTCGTATATATATATATATATATATATATATATATATATATATATATATATATATTTATATATATATATATATATATATGTATATATATATATATATATATATATATATATATATATATATATATATATATATATATATATATATATATATATATATATAATACTTCCATTAACTCCCTCCGAGCGATTTTAGAGATAACTGTACTTTTCGCGGGAATCATACAAAACCGAGGCAAGGAAAGTCTGCGATCACATGTAATAAACGTTTTTAAATGACTGATAATTACAGTTCTGAAGCCAATCAATAACGTGTAGGATACCCTCGATTCTTTATGAACTCTTGAAGTCTTTTAGGCATCGAATTGATGAGCTTCGCTTTCTCTTCTGGTGATGTTTTTCCCACTCTTCTCTGAGAACGTTTTGGAGCATTTCTTTGCTTGTTATTGTATTTTATCGAATTCTTCTCTCGAGCAAGTTTCATAAATGCTCAATGGGATTAAGGTCTGGAGATGGTGGTATATGAAGCAGTTTTGGGGTATTATAAAATAGCCAGAGCCTCACAATTTCGGCTGTATGCTTGGGGTCCTTATCTTGCTGGAAATGATAATCATTACCCAAGCTGAGGTTTCGCGCACTTTGCTCCAAATTGTTTCTTAAAATGTTAAGGTAATTGAGTTTATTCATTGTCGACTCAATGAAATCTAAGTTGCCAACGCCAGCAGCCACCATGCATCCCCAAACCATTACTCCACCAACACCATGTTTTACGGTGCGTAGGAAATGATTTTTTTGTAGTACTGGTCGTGATTTTCTCCACACTGTTTTCCGTCCTTTTAAACCAAAAATGCAGGATTCTCGCTCGAAAAAAAGCACATATTCCAAAATTCTTGAGGTAGGTTTAAGTACTCCTTAGCAAAGGTAACGTGGTACTGCTATTTTCTTTGCAGTTAGTGCGTATTTTTTTACCATTGTGATAATATTTCGCATTCATCTCAGGGATAGTTTTGATGGACGACCAGAATCTGGTTTCGAGGAGAGTTCTTTTGTCCATTTGAAATTGTTTACAACTCATTGAATTGACGAATATTGTCTTCCAATGACCAAAAATTTTCATGACCACATAACACCGAAAATATGGCCACCTAGCTCCCCAGACCTTTTTTTTTTTTTTGGTGGTAGGGAGGTGAAGGCATTTATGCCCGCCGAGTCTGGCAGTGTGGGACTCCCATGGAGGATACCTTTGGACTACCCACTAAACACCTCCCCTGTCAATCTGAGAACCTAGCCTGGAACCGTTTGACACATTACTTCGGGCCAGGCCTCGTTTTGTTACGCCGTGGGGCGCCTTCAAGCTGGGGAGTCCCTTTCCTAGCGGGAGGGGAGGGGGGAAGAGGAATTGCCAGAAGAGCGATTCCCCAGCCCCAGTGCCTCCGGCTGCTGTGAGTCCCTTTTATATTTTAGGACTGCCCGAGCATAATGTGCCACCTGGTTCCATTTGTCAACCGATTCGAGCATCACCGCAACTATATTATCCGGGGTGAGCTCTCCCGTCTCCCTGTAGAGTTCCTCTCGCAGCCTGGCCCATTTGGTACACGCAAAAAATGTGTGACAGGCATTGTCCTCCTCTCCTGGGCAAAACCGACAATCGGGAAACCGTGACTTGCCGATCTTGTGCAGGTAAGACTGAAAACACCCGTGCCCGCTCAAAAGCTGGATCAGATAGAAGTCAGTCTCACCATGCCTTCGATTTAGCCACGGTCTCACATCCGGGATGAGGCGCGCAGTCCACCTTCCCTTCGTGCAATTCCTCCAAGACTGCTGCCAATCGTTGAGCAAGCGTTGTCTCTCCTCGCGGACAACGATCTCCCTCGCATCCTTGTTTCGGCGCAGGTAAATAGCGCGGCGCTCTCTAGCAAGGAGGGCGACAGGTATCACGCCTGCAATCAATCTCACCGCCAATTCGCCGCCAATTCGGAGACTGTTGGATACGAAGATGCAGTTCTCAGTGCTCCTCTTCTCTGTACGTGTGCCTTGCTGAGAGCGTCGCCCCATACCTCTGCTCCATACAGTAGCACTGACCCTACAGCACTCATCAAGAGGCGTTTTCTTGACGGGCTGGGTCTTACTACGTTGGCCAGAAATCAACTCAGAGCCAATGTTCCCGAAGCAGCCTTCTCAGCCGTTGCCCTGATTTGCTCAGAGTAACTCATCTTCGAGTCGATCAGTAGCCCCAGGTACTTCGCTGCTGGCTTCGACTCGATCTGTATATCTCCAATACTGATCATCCTTACTCTAGGGATTCTCTTTTTTGTCAAGATGACCACTTCGGTTTTCTCCAGTGCTAAACTGAGCCCGCGAGCAGTCATCCAGTCCCTCACTCGGCGCATTAGCATACCTAGCCTAAGTTGCGCTTGTTCAACGGTGCGTCCGGCGACCAGAGCCGCAACATCATCCGCATAGCCGACCAAGCGTGACTCATCTGGCATCTCAAGTCTCAGTAGCCCGTCGTAAGACACGTTCCACAGGTCCGGACCAAGGATAGATCCCTGGGCAAAACCCGATGTAATTTCCATCCTTCGTTGCTCCCTAGACCTTAATCCTTTGGATTATTACGTATAAGGCGTAGTTGAGCGTGAGACCAATAAGCGCCCTCATAATACCATTTCTTCGCTGAAGACTGCTATCAATGCCGTTATGGTCAATATGAGCAAGGAGCATTTGATTCCGGCATGTAATCGTTTCCGGACCCGGATCGAAGAGGTTATTGCTGCTAATGGCGATTTTATTGCATAACTTTATAGCTATATATTATTTTAACGTTGTACCTGAAATTTCATTAAATTTTGTTAAAAATACAAGTTGATTCTCCTCAAATACCGTACGCACCCTATATATATATATATATATATATATAT
>OZ017740.1:193373702-193378702 GCA_963969285.1 Odontomyia ornata | reverse complement strand
TCGGATTCAGGAAAGGGTCCTGGGATGTCGACTGCAATCTTTTCAAATTGTACTCCCACGCTATAGGTTTGCATTTGTTCCCTCAGTCGTCGCTTTGGACTTTTAACGGTATCGCAAATAGTGCACCTACGATACCAGTCCTCTACGTCTTCGCGAGCATGGAGCCAGTGAAACCTTCCCCGCAATTTCGCTAAGTTCTTATTAACACCAAGGTGGCCTCCCGAGGATCCTTCGTGCATTTCCTTAACTACATCGTGAATTCGGCTTTTGAGAAGTACAGTTTGCATCCTATAGGAGCTGCCATCCGCCGTTTCGCGTTTCCGTTTGAGTACGCCATCCTCCAACTGAAGGGAGTTCCATTGTGCCCAATAAGTTTTCAGGGTGGCACCATGTACCGAAGCGTCTTTCTACTCAAGCCGCCCAGTTGTCTCCTTCCATGCGAGTAATGGCCCGATGTCCTCATTGGAAAACTGTGCATTTTGAATCTCCTCCGATGACCAACCTCCATTGAATTCAGCCGTTATCACTCACAGCTCAACGCTCGGCTCCTTATCTTCCATCCGTTGGCAAAACTTGCAAATAGCTGGACATGGATGACGAGATAGGGCGTCAGCATTTCCATGAACTCCGCCCTTCCAATGAACAATTTTATAATCATATGATTGCAACCTTTCGATCCATCTCACAGCTTGTCCCATGGGGTTTTCGAAGCTAAGCAGATATCTCAGCGATGCATAGTCTGTTCGAAGAACAAATTTCTGGCCATATAGGTACTTGTGGAGCTGCTTGGTGGCCTCTATTATAGCCAATAGCTCCTTCCTGGTTACGCAGTAGTTCCTCTCACATTTTGAGAGAACTCGACTGTAATACGAGAGGTCTTTTTCTTCGTCATCAAACTGCTGGGAGAGTACTGCTCCAGCTTCCAGACATACAGATGATTTTTCTCGGTTAGCTGATGGAAACTTATCGCTTTTTTGAGTGTCTTTGATGAATCTTCGATAGTAGGTCGCCAGACCCAGAAAAATTCGTAGTTGGCGCTTTTTGTTTAATATTGGCCAGCTTCAATTTTCTCAGGGTCTGTTTTGACCCCTTCTGCTGATGCAGTATGTCCCAGGTATTTTACTTTGTCTATGAAAAGGGTACATTTGTCGGGACTAAGTTTTAAATTTGCCAGTCTTAATCGGGAGAATACCTCTTCTAAGTTCCGCACATGCTCTTCGAACGTACTTCCGATAACAATGATATCATCTGTAGCACGTATTCCATCAGGCATTTGAAGGTAGGAGGAGTATTGCAAAGCCCAAATGGCATCACCACAAATCGCCATAATCTGATCCCAACTGAAAATGCGGTCTTCTCGCGGTCCTTCTTGTCGATTTCTACCTGCCAGTAGCCACTCTTGAGATCGAGTGTAGAAAACCATTTTGCGTCGGCTAAAGTGTCCATGATGTTGTTGATGCGTGGAAGCGGGTAACTATCTTTCTTAGTGACGTCGTTGAGCTGCCTATAGTCAACACAAAAACGAGAGCTACCATTCTTTTTCTGTACTAGAACTCCTGGCGCGGCCAATAGGCTGACAGAAGGCTCAATAGCACCTTGTTTTTCTATGTCCGAGATCAGTGCGCTCACTTCTCTTTGTTTGGCTATAGGAAGACATCTCGGTACTTGTTGAATCGGCTTGGCTTCCAGCGTATCTATGGCGCGAATTACCATACTCGTTCGGCCTTGGTCATCCGGGCTTGTTGAGAAGATGTCACTGTACTTGGTGACCAGATCAGAGGCTTGCTTGATCAGCCGCATTGTTAATTTGGTCTGCTTCAATATTGCAGACCTTCATTCCCGGGCTTTGTTTGTGTCTTGCCTCTTTTTTCGATGATGGTCGTGAGTAGCTTCCAAAGAGGTGATGGTGGAAACGAGCTGGCAGCTGCCGCTGACTTCTCCCGCTTTGATGCTCGTGGTTGAGTCTGCGGTGTTAAGGACTCTAACCGGCACGTTTCCATTCCATAGAGATATTACAAGGCTTCGTCCTACAATCAAGCTGCGCAATGCCGACGTCTTTGTTGGCTCTATCATATTACATCGGTAGTCTCCAGAATCACCATCACGCTTGGCCCATACAATGCTCTCAGAAGATTTCTGTACATCAGTGTCGGTACATACAACGACATTCATCTTTTCCTCGGTTTCCCCACTGGCCTCCGGCATTCAGTTCTCCCAACGAATACCTTCTTGGGTATCCGTTGTTCGTCCATACAGTTCATGTGGCCAGCCCATTGCAGCTACCACAGTCTTACAATCCTTGAGACCTCCGGTTCGTCAAAAATTTCATACAGCTCATGGTTGTATCGGATTCTCCATTGGTCCCCATCCAGCTTCGCTCCAATCATTCGCCTCAGGACCCGTCGCTCAAAGGCGTTCAATAAATTTTCGGATGCTTGGGTAAGGGTCCATGTTTCACATCCATAGCATAATACAGGTGTTATCACAGTTTTGTATGCTTGGATCTTTGTTCGTCTGTGTATGCAGCTGGTCTTCAAGTATTCTTCGGTGTATTTCGTCTCTTTCATTGCCCGTTTTCGTTATTTTGGCGCCCAAAATTCACAAATTTGCTAACATTCTCGATACAGTATCCGCCAAGTGTGATGTTTTGTGTATTTGAGGTATTTTTCCTCGACTGCGTCATGAGCTTTGTTTTATTTACGTTGATTTGTAACCCTACGGGTTTCGCTTCCCTGTCGAGGTTCAGGAAGAGTTCTTTGGCAGTTGTTAGTGACTGTGACAGAATGTTGATGTCTTCCGCATAGGCTACTACTTGGCTTGACTTGCATAGTAATGTGCCTCGTGTATCGACAGGTAGGTTCTGAATGACATATTCCAGAGCCAAATTGAATAGCAATGAGGCCAGCCCATCTCCCTGCTTTAGTCCGATATTTGTGTCAAAGGCATCGGTGAGTTGGTTATTGATGCGGACTTGGGAGGTTGTCGACGTCATTTTCATTTTGATAAGAGGGACTAATTTGGCTGGGATGCAAAAGTAAAGCATTATCTGGTACAGTACATTACGATCAATACTGTCGTATGCTTACTTGAAGTCAACGAAAATTTGGTGTACTTCTATGTTGTACTCCCAGAATTTTTCAAGTGCCTGCTTGACTGTGAACAATTGGTCTGCTGTTGATCTGCCTGCCCTAAAACCACCTTGATACTCCCCAACAATACTGTTGATGTATGATTTGATTTTATTTTCTAAGATTTTAGAACATATTTTGTACGCCGTACAAAGTAGTGATATGCCTCTATAATTTTCGCACTGTAGCTTGTCACCTTTTTTGTGGATAGGGAATATAATTGATTGAATTCACTCTTCGGCATATGTTCTTGTTGCCAAATTGTACTGGATGACTTTTTGAATGGCTTGATGAACACTACTGCCACCATATTTGATGAGCTCCACGGGAGTCTCATCGATGCCCGGCGCTTTATGATTCTTTTGGGCTTTGATGATGGAACAAACTTCATCCAGAGTTGGTGGGGCCAATGGAAGCTTTCCGCAGACATCTATAGGCTCCGATGTTTTGGAGCTGGGCGGAAGATTAAGGAGGTTTTTGAAATATGATGCCCATCTTTCCTTAATCTTGGTTTCATCAGCGATTATATTGCCGCTGTCACCACGACAGAGCGTGGTTTTAGGCTGATCATCACGTTTCAGGCTTTTCACTACTTTGTATGCTTGTCCTGTGTTGTTGCTCGCTAAACTTACATCGATACTTCTCAATTGGTTGCTATAGTATTTTTTTTTCTCTCATCGTCCTAGTTTTCCTACCTACATATTCTTTGTATGCCTGATTCTTTTTATCAAACGTATTCTGGCACGCATCATCGAACCAATCATTCCTCTTGAGCCGGGCTTGATGTCCAATCGTCTGTTCTGCCACGGTCTTGATAGCTACTTTCACTTCCATTTCAAGCCTGTTGCTCGTCTTTAACGATGCGTCTAATGAGATGGGAGCAAGCTGGTTGTCGAGGGTCTCCGGGAAATGTTTGGCTACAGACGCCGTTTGGAGCCATTTGATGTCAAATTTTTGTAGCGGGCAGGTCTTCGCTGAATATGTCTTTGACATACGATATCAATAGGTTAATTTGATCAAGTAATGATCTGAGTTACAATTGGCTCCTCGGTATGTACGGACGTCAAGTATGCTCGAGGCCCAACGTTGTTGGATCAGAACATGATCGATCTGGTTTTGTGTGTTGCCATCCGGTGATATCCAGGTCATTTTATGAATGCGTCGATGTGGGAAGCAAGTCATGCGTATGACTAGATTTCTGCTACATGCAAAGTCAATCAGACACTGGCCATTGTCATTTGTTTCATCGTGGAAGCTAAAGCCTTCAGTCGTTCCCCGATGAGATAGCTCATTGCCAACCTTAGCGATGAAATCACCCAAAATTATTTTTGTGTCGTTTGTGGGCAATGAGTCGACCAGTCTTTCCAGGTGATTGTAAAACGTTTGCTTCGTTTCCTCGTCCTTTTCTTCGGTCCGGGCGTGAACATTAATCAGCCAGATTTTTAAGAATTTCGCTTTTATACTGATCGCACACAACCGTTCATTGACTGCCTTTCAATCAATAACGTGCGATTTGAACTCCCTATCCCCGTTTTGCAGTAGGCTTCCAGCTTTTGAATATTGTGTGCGATCTCATGCCTTGAATGTCGTTTCCAGTCCAATCCGTTTCCTGGACTGCCAGTATTTTTAATTGATATTCACTGGCATGTTGTAAAAGGTTCTTAACAGCGCCAGGGTAATTGAGTGATCTTGCATTCCAGGATCCAATGCCATAGTCCTTTTTTCGTTTGCGAGGTCGTTGCCGTGAGGAGAACTCATTCCGAGGCCCATATGCAAGCTTCGATACAGTATAGAGTTTTCCAGGGACGGGGAGCTAGCCCGTCGCCCAACTTCCATTACGGCGGCATGGTTATTACGTCGATTACGTTATCA
>OZ017740.1:193358702-193371202 GCA_963969285.1 Odontomyia ornata | reverse complement strand
GACTGAAGGCTTTAGCTTCCACGATGAAACAAATGACAATGGCCAGTGTCTGATTGACTTTGCATGTAGCAGAAATCTAGTCATACGCATGACTTGCTTCCCACATCGACGCATTCATAAAATGACCTGGATATCACCGGATGGCAACACACAAAACCAGATCGATCATGTTCTGATCCAACAACGTTGGGCCTCGAGCATACTTGACGTCCGTACATACCGAGGAGCCAATTGTAACTCAGATCATTACTTGATCAAATTAACCTATTGATATCGTATGTCAAAGACATATTCAGCGAAGACCTGCCCGCTACAAAAATTTGACATCAAATGGCTCCAAACGGCGTCTGTAGCCAAACATTTCCCGGAGACCCTCGACAACCAGCTTGCTCCCATCTCATTAGACGCATCGTTAAAGACGAGCAACAGGCTTGAAATGGAAGTGAAAGTAGCTATCAAGACCGTGGCAGAACAGACGATTGGACATCAAGCCCGGCTCAAGAGGAATGATTGGTTCGATGATGCGTGCCAGAATACGTTTGATAAAAAGAATCAGGCATACAAAGAATATGTAGGTAGGAAAACTAGGACGATGAGAGAAAAAAAAATACTATAGCAACCAATTGAGAAGTATCGATGTAAGTTTAGCGAGCAACAACACAGGACAAGCATACAAAGTAGTGAAAAGCCTGAAACGTGATGATCAGCCTAAAACCACGCTCTGTCGTGGTGACAGCGGCAATATAATCGCTGATGAAACCAAGATTAAGGAAAGATGGGCATCATATTTCAAAAACCTCCTTAATCTTCCGCCCAGCTCCAAAACATCGGAGCCTATAGATGTCTGCGGAAAGCTTCCATTGGCCCCACCAACTCTGGATGAAGTTTGTTCCATCATCAAAGCCCAAAAGAATCATAAAGCGCCGGGCATCGATGAGACTCCCGTGGAGCTCATCAAATATGGTGGCAGTAGTGTTCATCAAGCCATTCAAAAAGTCATCCAGTACAATTTGGCAACAAGAACATATGCCGAAGAGTGAATTCAATCAATTATATTCCCTATCCACAAAAAAGGTGACAAGCTACAGTGCGAAAATTATAGAGGCATATCACTACTTTGTACGGCGTACAAAATATGTTCTAAAATCTTAGAAAATAAAATCAAATCATACATCAACAGTATTGTTGGGGAGTATCAAGGTGGTTTTAGGGCAGGCAGATCAACAGCAGACCAATTGTTCACAGTCAAGCAGGCACTTGAAAAATTCTGGGAGTACAACATAGAAGTACACCAAATTTTCGTTGACTTCAAGTAAGCATACGACAGTATTGATCGTAATGTACTGTACCAGATAATGCTTTACTTTTGCATCCCAGCCAAATTAGTCCCTCTTATCAAAATGAAAATGACGTCGACAACCTCCCAAGTCCGCATCAATAACCAACTCACCGATGCCTTTGACACAAATATCGGACTAAAGCAGGGAGATGGGCTGGCCTCATTGCTATTCAATTTGGCTCTGGAATATGTCATTCAGAACCTACCTGTCGATACACGAGGCACATTACTATGCAAGTCAAGCCAAGTAGTAGCCTATGCGGAAGACATCAACATTCTGTCACAGTCACTAACAACTGCCAAAGAACTCTTCCTGAACCTCGACAGGGAAGCGAAACCCGTAGGGTTACAAATCAACGTAAATAAAACAAAGCTCATGACGCAGTCGAGGAAAAATACCTCAAATACACAAAACATCACACTTGGCGGATACTGTATCGAGAATGTTAGCAAATTTGTGAATTTTGGGCGCCAAAATAACGAAAACGGGCAATGAAAGAGACGAAATACACCGAAGAATACTTGAAGACCAGCTGCATACACAGACGAACAAAGATCCAAGCATACAAAACTGTGATAACACCTGTATTATGCTATGGATGTGAAACATGGACCCTTACCCAAGCATCCGAAAATTTATTGAACGCCTTTGAGCGACGGGTCCTGAGGCGAATGATTGGAGCGAAGCTGGATGGGGACCAATGGAGAATCCGATACAACCATGAGCTGTATGAAATTTTTGACGAACCGGAGGTCTCAAGGATTGTAAGACTGTGGTAGCTGCAATGGGCTGGCCACATGAACTGTATGGACGAACAACGGATACCCAAGAAGGTATTCGTTGGGAGAACTGAATGCCGGAGGCCAGTGGGGAAACCGAGGAAAAGATGAATGTCGTTGTATGTACCGACACTGATGTACAGAAATCTTCTGAGAGCATTGTATGGGCCAAGCGTGATGGTGATTCTGGAGACTACCGATGTAATATGATAGAGCCAACAAAGACGTCGGCATTGCGTTTTCACTTTCCCGGGACATTAAAATTATTGGCCGCGAACCATAACACGCGACAATTTATATATATATATATATATATATATATATATATATATATATATATATATATATATATAAATATAAATATATATATATATATATATATATATATATATATATATATATATATATATATATATATATATATATATATATATATAAATATATATATTGAATATATCTATATCTTCCCTCCCAATTATGCTGCAGCTTCTGAGACCTACCCTTCCGCCGTAGTGATTATACAGCCACACCAGGTCATCTTGCTCGAAGCCAGTAGAATTCGCCTTTAGATCATACATGGTCTTCACGCGGTCAGCAGCTGATTCGAGGTGTTTTCGCACTGTCCGATGTATCTGGTTCAACCGTTGCCTTAGCTTACTTGCGTACTCCGAGATCGTTTGGGGTTTCTCAGGGGGTGTTCCGAACTGTATATCAGCCGGCACACGAATAGTCTTTTCTAAAATGACTTTGGCTGGGGTTTCGACCTTCGATGCATGTTCGGCGGCTCTATACGTCATCAAGAATAATGGGATGTGCCTATTCCATTCTCTTTGGTTCTCGGCAACCATCTTGGCCAGGGGTTTACTGAGTGTGCCGTTAAAACGTTCGACCATTCCATCGGATTGGGGATGCAGTGGTCTTGTCCTCATTTTCCGTATTCCTAGTAGCTCGCACATTTCACCAAAAACTAGTGACTCAAAGTTTGGCCTTGATCCGAATGTAGTTCACAAGGTAGCCGTACCTGCTGACTCAATTTAACACTAGCTGTTCGGCTAGAGTAGTTGCTTCCTGGTTGGGAATGGGGTAAACCTCGGGCCTTCTGCTGAAATAATCAGCCACAACCAGTGTGTATCGATTTCCCCATTCGGATTCAGGAAAGGGTCCTGGGATGTCGACTACAATCTTTTCAAATTGTACTCCCACGCTATAGGTTTGCATTTGTTCCCTCAGTCGTCACTTTGCACTTTTAACGGTATCGCAAATAGTGCATCTACGATACCAGTCCTCTACGTCTTCTCGAGCATGGAGCCAGTGAAACCTTCCCCGCAATTTCGCTAAGTTCTTGTTAACACCAAGGTGGCCTCCCGAGGATCCTTCATGCATTTCCTTAACTACATCGTGAATTCGGCTTTTGAGAAGTACAGTTTGCATCCTATAGGAGCTGCCATCCGCCGTTTCGCGTTTCCGTTTGAGTACGCCATCCTCCAACTGAAGGGAGTTCCATTGTGCCCAATAAGTTTTCAGGGTGGCACCATGTACCGAAGCGTCTTTCTACTCAAGCCGCCCAGTTGTCTCCTTCCATGCGAGTAATGGCCCGATGTCCTCATTGGAAAACTGTGCATTTTGAATCTCCTCCGATGACCAACCTCCATTGAATTCAGCCGTTATCACTCACAGCTCAACGCTCGGCTCCTTATCTTCCATCCGTTGGCAAAACTTGCAAATAGCTGGACATGGATGACGAGATAGGGCGTCAGCATTTCCATGAACTCGGCCCTTCCAATGAACATTTTTATAATCATATGATTGCAACCTTTCGATCCATCTCACAGCTTGTCCCATGGGGTTTTCGAAGCTAAGCAGATATCTCAGCGATGCATAGTCTGTTCGAAGAACAAATTTCTGGCCATATAGGTACTTGTGGAGCTGCTTGGTGGCCTCTATTATAGCCAATAGCTCCTGCCTGGTTACGCAGTAGTTCCTCTCACATTTTGAGAGAACTCGACTGTAATACGAGAGGTCTTTTTCTTCGTCATCAAACTGCTGGGAGAGTACTGCTCCAGCTTCCAGACATACAGATGATTTTTCTCGGTTAGCTGATGGAAACTTATCGCTTTTTTGAGTGTCTTTGATGAATCTTCGATAGTAGGTCGCCAGACCCAGAAAAATTCGTAGTTGGCGCTTGTTGTTTAATATTGGCCAGCTTCAATTTTCTCAGGGTCTGTTTTGACCCCTTCTGCTGATGCAGTATGTCCCAGGTATTTTACTTTGTCTATGAAAAGGGTACATTTGTCGGGACTAAGTTTTAAATTTGCCAGTCTTAATCGGGAGAACACCTCTTCTAAGTTCCGCACATGCTCTTCGAACGTACTTCCGATAACAATAATATCATCTGTAGCACGTATTCCATCAGGCATTTGAAGGTAGAAGGAGTATTGCAAAGCCCAAATGGCATCACCACAAATCGCCATAATCTGATCCCAACTGAAAATGCGGTCTTCTCGCGGTCCTTCTTGTCGATTTCTACCTGCCAGTAGCCACTCTTGAGATCGAGTGTAGAAAACCATTTTGCGTCGGCTAAAGTGTCCATGATGTTGTTGATGCGTGGAAGCGGGTAACTATCTTTCTTAGTGACGTCGTTGAGCTGCCTATAGTCAACACAAAAACGAGAGCTACCATTCTTTTTCTGTACTAGAACTCCTGGCGCGGCCAATAGGCTGACAGAAGGCTCAATAGCACCTTGTTTTTCTATGTCCGAGATCAGTGCGCTCACTTCTCTTTGTTTGGCTATAGGAAGACATCTCGGTACTTGTTGAATCGGCTTGGCTTCCAGCGTATCTATGGCGCGAGCTACCATACTCGTTCGGCCTTGGTCATCCGGGCTTGTTGAGAAGATGTCACTGTACTTGGTGACCAGATCAGAGGCTTGCTTGATCAGCCGCATTGTTAATTTGGTCTGCTTCAATATTGCAGACCTTCATTCCCGGGCTTTGTTTGTGTCTTGCCTCTTTTTTCAATGATGGTCGTGAGTAGCTTCCAAAGAGGTGATGGTGGAAACGAGCTGACAGCTGCCGCTGACTTCTCCCGCTTTGATGCTCGTGGTTGAGTCTGCGGTGTTAAGGACTCTAACCGGCACGTTTCCATTCCTTAGAGATATTACAAGGCTTCGTCCTACAATCAAGCTGCGCAATGCCGACGTCTTTGTTGGCTCTATCATATTACATCGGTAGTCTCCAGAATCACCATCACGCTTGGCCCATACAATGCTCTCAGAAGATTTTTGTACATCAGTGTCGGTACATACAACGACATTCATCTTGGGAAGTCAGACGCTGGGATCCTCTATCAATACTTTGACATTCCACCCTTTTCAAAACCTGTTTGCCCAAATCCAACGTGATTCGAGAATGCAGTCATCCATAATGTCTCTCAACTTTATCTGGAGGTTGACCTCTCCATGGACAGATGCAGTTTCTCCCGTCACTGTCCATAGCGAGAAAATCCTGCGCTTGTGCAGCAGTTGTTGCCTCACAAGATCTGGTCGGATAACCGATCGGGTTGCACCAGTGTCGATTGCTATGGTGCAATGTTTTCCGTCAACTTGACTCGTAAAGCGTAAGTCCTCTTTTCTACGATGCAGTCTTGACACAGTGATGATGGTGCTGGAGACGTCAATCCTCCTAGCCAACCTATCATGCTCGAAGTTGGCCCCCTCAGTTTGGAGGTCTTCCATTCTGGGCTCCTGTTTCGGTCTGAATCTCCTCCTAGCTGCACACCCTGGACAATAGCTCCGTTTTCTTTGCTTCCTGAAGTCTCTTTGCAGGTGCTCTTCTCACTGTAATTTCAGCATCTAGGCGCACCATTTACCAGCGGTTATCATTCAATTTCCACGCGCTAACACCTGCACTTATCTGTCACTACCTCTCGACCCGGGCAGTGGTATGAGTCATATTTTCCGCTGCCTCAAAGTTCAGACTTGAAGCCAGTGCATCCTTACCCATTTGCTTTTGAGCTAAACGCAGGGCTTGCTGCAGTTTCTGGTCCTTTTTTTGTGTGGTAGGGAGATGAATTCCATGTATGCACAGAGTGTGGGACTCTCATGTCCGCAAGAAGGTAACTGGACTACCCACTAAACACCTCCCCTGTCAACCTAAGAACCCAGTCTGGAACCGTTTGACACATTACTTCGGGCCAGGTCTCGTTTTGTTACGCCGTGAGGTGCCTTCAAGCGGGGGGATCCCTTTCATAACGGGAAGGGAGAGGGGAAGAGGAAGTGCCAGAAGAGCGATCCTCCAGCCCCGGCGCCCCGGCTGCTGTGAGTCCCTTTTATATTTTAGGACTGCCCGAGCAAAATGTGCCACCTGGTTCCATTTGTCAACCGATTCGAGCATCACCGCAACTATATTATCCGGAGTGACCCCTTCCGTCTCCCTGTAGAGTTCTTTTTGCAGTTTGACCCATTTTGTACACGCAAAAAATGTGTGGCAGGCATTGTTCTCCTCTCCTGGGCATAACTGACAATCGGGAAACCGTGGCTTACCGATCTTGTGCAGGTAAGATTGAAAACACCCATGCCCACTCAAAAGCCTGCCCAGATAGAAGTCAGCCTCACCATGCCTTCGATTTAGCCACGGTCTCACATCCGAGATGGCGCGCAGTCCACCTTCCCTTCGTGCAATTCCTCCAAGACTGCTGCCAATCGTTGAGCGAGCGCTGTCTCTCCTCGCGGACAACCATCTCCCTCGCACCCTCGTTTCGGCGCAGGTAAATAGCGTAGCGCTCTCTAGCAAGGAGGGTAACAGGTTTCACACCTGCAATAACTCTCACCGCCGGATCAGAGACTGTGGGGTACGAAGATGCAGTTCTCAGTGCTCCTCTTCTCTGTACGTGTGCCTTGCTGAGAGCGTCGCCCCATACCTCTGCTCCATACAGTAGCACTGACCCTACAGCACTCATCAAGAGGCGTTTTCTTGACGGGCTGGGTCTTACTACGTTGGCCAGAAATCAACTCAGAGCCAATGTTCCCGAAGCAGCCTTCTCAGCCGTTGCCCTGATTTGCTCAGAGAAACTCATCTTCGAGTCGATCAGTAGCCCCAGGTACTTCACCGATGGCTTCAATTCGATTTGCATGTCTCCAATATTGATCACCCTTACTCTAGGGATTCTCTTTCTTGTCAAGATGACTAAATGAGCCCGCGAGCAGTCATCCAGTCCCTCACTTGGCGCATAAGCATACCTAGCCTAAGTTTCACCTGTTCAACGGTGCGTCCAGCGACCAGAGCCGCAACATCATCCACATAGCCGACCAAGCGTGACTCACCTGGCATCTCAAGTCTCAGTAGCACGTCGCAAGACACAGGTCCGAACCAAGGATAGATCCCTGGGCAACACCCGATGTTATTTCCATACTTCATTGGCCCTGTGTCGGGTCGTAGAGCAGGCTTCGGTCCTTTAGGTAGTTCCTCAAAAGCCGCCTTAGATATTCTGGGACCTGAAAAGAGTTTTCCACCCATCTAGCGGAGTTGAAGACGTTCCTGACGTCGAGTGTCACCAACAGGACGATCCGTCGCTTGGTGCGACTATATGCCTCTGCCTTTTGGACCGCGTTCACCACCTCTGCAATCGCATCAATGGTAGAACGTCCTGCTCTAAAGCTGTACTGCCGAGGAGATAGGTCCCCAGCAGCACGAATCGTCCTTTAGTGTGCTGATGAATGCTTCTATTGCTGCGTCATCTCGATGTTCTGGGTCGTAAGCTGGGTAAGCAAAAGTGCCAGTCGTTCAATGTCTTGGGCTAGCTGCTGTAAGGTTTCGCCAGACTTTTGCACCCGATGCCGTCACTGTGACCGGTAAATCTGCTTAAGATGATTGTCTCCATAACGCATGTCACGCGCATTCATTATAGCAGCCAAGTTTGAGCGCAACTCAATTGGGATAGTCTGCTAAAGCTTAGCAGCTGGGCCTCTTAGAGCAAGAATTAATGCAGTGGCTCATTCCTGCTTATGCCAGGGAATTGTTTTAGCGGTGGATTCAAACTGGATTTTCTAGATACTCCAGACCATTTGTCCGTCGAATATCGATGCGTTCACATTTCTGGATGTGCTTTGCGCTGCGGTTATAAGCGAGGCTAGTGGGGTGGTTACTACTGCCTTCGCTGCTTCTAATTTCTTTTTCATTTTGAAGGTCTTTGTAAGAAATTTTTTTACAAAGACCTGCTAGTTTTGTGACCTGTCTGTCCGTGCATCACACCTAATTTCCCCAGAAACTATAGAAGCTAGAATGCTCAAACTTTATGAAAAGGTCAGAAGTGATGGTCTCTCAAAAGTTAAGTTCTTACCAAAAATTTAAAAATTTTTTAAGGGGGGCCCTCCAATAAAGAATTAGTCCTTAAACAATTTTTTTAATCAAAGGTAGTCGAATGGGCTGTCAAATGAAAAGTCTTGATTATAACTTTTAGAATCTTAAATAAAAAAGTCATTTTATGAATTAGGGGGTCCAGGGGAAGGCAAAATGTGTTCTTTCAATTTTCATAAAAATTTGAGGAATAGTGTTTAACATGAATTTCGAGGAATAGTGTTTAACAGAAAAATTATTTAAGCCAGATCGAAATGGCAGCTGCACTGTGCTTATGAAAGAAACCGTGTATCTTTTGCATAAATTTGAACGATTTCATATCCAAATATTGGATGAATCATTCAAGTTATCGATTCACGCTATTAGAAAACTTGTTTCTAACCCTAGGATGGTTACAAAGACCTTCTGGTAGGAGCAATTTCCTGCTTACTCAACTTGTTTCATCTTATGGTTTATTCTCTCCTCAACCTGGCTGATCTCATGGTTGATTTTCTCCTCGACCTGGTACACCTTTTCCTCGATGCATTTGATTTGGTTGGTCAGACTACTGAGCTCCACTTTTATTTCGGTTGACTGTTTTTGCAAATCTACCTTGATTTTGATTGCTAGTCTAGCTTCATTGATTGCACCTTCAGTTCTTGTGTGATATCTGCCTTGATTTCAAATGCTTATTTGTCTAGCTTCGCAGTTAAACTAAATTACTGTTGTCGCTGCTCTTGCTGCATTTGCATCAACATTTGCATCAGCACATTTTCTGGTTTCTTTGATTTTGGTGTTTCTGCTTCTCCCTTAAGCTCTGACATGGTCAATTCATAATTTTTTGAATGTAAGCTTTATGGTTTTTTATTATTTCGGCTTTTATTTATTCACATCAGTTTGTGGTTGCGGATTTAAAAAAAATGTTCAAAAGCTTTGACTTTCAAAATTTTCATTCTCATTTTTGATACCACTATCGCGTTTAATGGTTCGCGGCCGATATTTTTAATGTTCCGGAAAAGTGAAAACACACTGTATTTTAAATTAAGTTAATGCACAATAATTAATTTCACTCTACCTTAAAAATCGTATTTTAATTTTTATTTCACTTGTCCTATCAATTTATGTTTCCAATGTCGTCAAAAGTACTACGAAAATCTTTTACCTCACTATCAATACTATCACCTATAATTCGCGCTCTTTACTTATTGTAGTTTCTATTATCGCCGGGCCACTATTACTCTATTCATTCAGCTCGGCTTTATATAGGGTCTCTAGTCGTTCAATCCATTTCTCGTATATTGGTGAATGTTCTGACGAGAACTACCTGGAATATTCGAGCAATTTTGAATACCCGCGGTGACTTTCAGATATTGATCATGGATCTACTTGATTGATTCTGGTGCTTTCTAGTGCATTCGTTTATTGATTATGTGTAATGAATCAGCCCTATGCCCCTGACAATAATCCGCCAGTCGTTATTGACGTTGACGGATCGGAACGCTCCCTTTAACTACTCGTTGTCGTTGTGCAGTGAGTGTTTTCATCTGTCAAAGTGTCCACGAAAGTCTAATCGAGCAGTCGTATTCTGGCTTCTTTCGTGTTCTGTTTGCGTTTGTCGATTCGGAGTGGCAGAGTGGATCGTGTGAGGAGATTCAAGTTTAGAAACGCGAAAGAAGTTTTCCAACTTGTAAAATTTATCACGTCTTCATGCGTTTTTAGGGCTTGTCACCGGTAAACTAAGGGAGTATCATTATACCATGGATCCGGAAACTATTCTGCGGGAAGTGCTCGTATTTAAATGGTAATGAAAGCCCATTTAATTATATCCCAAGTATATTAATGGAGCATTTCCGCCATTTTCCCCGTAGCGGGAAAGTAGTGTGGTTCAGAGGTTTGATCAGCCTAGCGCTATTCAGGCTACCGATAAGAGAAGGGACACCAATGCAACAAAGGGAGAGAAAATATTGTCTGAAGGGAATGTCATGTTAGTGTGTTCTTGGAATTTGCACCTAGCTAGAATGTTTGGTTATTTGCATCGTGCGATGAAAATTAAATTGCGTACTTTCTTCAAGGTTCCATCAGCGCGGATCAACTTACAGCAGACGAAGATGGAAAATGGACAGCCTGATTTAGAGTTCCTGTGACATAGTTTTGGAGGATCCCTTGTCGAGGAAGGTGACAAAGTGATGGATAAAAATAGGGGGGATATTTGGAGGTTGGCAAGTAAGTTTTACGATTAATTATCGGCAATGCCTCCGTTATTCATTCGACGGAACAAGTTCCGTTCGAGATTACGTGCAATATCTGGTCCACGAGCATTTAAAATAGTCTTATTTACACGTCTCACATCACTGTCATCCGGCTTACGAAAAAATCTTTGGGGTAAGTGGTGTGATGCCAAAAGCTACCGTTTACGCTCAACATTGCGATCAATGCATGACGTGCTTAATGATCATAAAAAAATTCGGCCTAATCGTTATTATGGGGTAAATATGTTGTTATCTCGTGGATTTGTTTGATATGATGGCCACATGTGATTTCTACAAAAAGAAAAAATGTGCCGGCAAAATTCATCATGTATACAGAGTTATTTAGATCGAACACTTTTCTAGTTGTAACTTTTTCTATGATTGGCTATTAAATAAAAAGTCAAGGAGGTACTATACATTATTTGAAAAATTTCTCTTTTCTCAAAGGTTAATGTAGTATTTCAAAGATAATATTACGTTTTGTAATTTAAAAAAACCATACTTGCTTATCATCAACAGTGCGTTAAAAAAATCATAAAATTAACTCTCTACAATTTACATTTAATGTTAACGTTTTATATTTTGAAGAATATGCAAGTTTCCATATTTTAACATTGCACAAGTGTTAATTAAATGCCTTCCAATTTTGCAAATGGTTGCCAATCGCAAATAAGATAAGTTACACAATCAAGTACCTCAGTGAGTTTTGAAGCCCCCTAGTTGACTAAATTGATAAGTTCAACAAAACGTTGGAACACTCTCCGAATATTTGTAAAAATCATCATCATTCAGTTAATTATCCTCTCTGGGCAATTATGCACTCAGGATTTCCCAAAGAGTTAGCACTTTAAATGTATATTGAAATCTGCTTCAGCAGAGAACCGCAGAGATTTTAACAAAGCTTCCAAGCGTACAGAGATTGAAAACAAAAGCAAGAATTAACTACAATTTCAACAACGTTTTTCAAATTTTTCGAATTATGACTGCATTTAAATAGTTTTATACATTTTAAGATTTTATATCCGATGCGATGATCAAGACCATCTTCAAAATTTGATTGGTCTTTCAATCTAAACAAAAATTAATGCTAACAAAATCTCAAATAAACTGATTGCCATCTTACTCAAGCCCATAAAGAAATCAATTAACGTACGTGACAACACTTCCCGTACCGGAAACAGCTGATCAGTGGCTCTAAATTTCGACAAACAGCTGTCCAGAAAACTTGAAAGTAGCATCTCAGTAGGCTTTCGAGATTGTAAAATATGACATTTCTCAGATGAAATTTAACCGAAATGATACAAACGGGATCGAAATACATATATTTGCGCGCTAATGTCTTCGGCGTCTCATATTTAAAATAAATCGTTGACATAGTACCGATAAAATTTCAAACTACAGTCATATGTACTGTAAAAAATCTTTGAAAATTTTGTTTAATGTAAATAGTACTAGATGGCGCTGATGAGGCTACTCGAAGAGGTTAGTTCGCTACGTGACGCGGTGTTTCCGTTTTCGGGCCTGAGTAAGAAGGCAACGGTCTGAGTAAGCTTGCTGTGCTTTTGATCCCTCGCAAATAACGAATTATTAAATTCAAACTTAAACGTTCTTAGCCAATTGTGTCTTCGAATAAGATGAAAAGCGGCCTAAAACAAAATAAGCTGTTAACATATCGATCTACTGAAAAAAACTATTAACTAGCAATTAAATGGGTACCCTGAAACAAATATTCAAGCGTTTAAACTATTTCCAGATTTTTTAGAAACGAAAAACGATTTTTTAGAAACGAATTTATACGTT
>OZ017740.1:193348702-193353702 GCA_963969285.1 Odontomyia ornata | reverse complement strand
AAAGTTTGTAAATTTCCCCCAAACCCTCACCCCCCACAATATCGATTACATAATTTTAAAACTAGTTCTCTAAAGATCTCATTAAAAACTTTCCAATGACATCCTACTCGACTACCAATGGTGAAAATATTTTTTTGAGGGGTCACGTCCCTATATGGAAAGATCCTTCTAAAACCCTTTGAAAAAACTGTTCACCCTTGAGCTTTCAAGAAATCACCACATTTGACGTTTCAACAGCTTTTTATAGTTTCGGAGAAAGACTGCGGTGATATACAGACGGACACAGGTCGTGATTGCAATAGGGTTTTGTATTTTAGTACAAGACCCTAAAAAATAACGTATGATATTTTGCAATAACATTTGAATTCAACGAGAAACATTTGAACTTTTCAATTTTAAAAAAGGAAAGCTTTTCAATTTTGTTTTAGCGGTAACTTCAAAGTTAGTATAGATTTGTAATGCTTTCATTACCAGCTAATTTTGTCGATTGACTTGTCAGCTTATCTTTCTGTAACAATAAATTTGTGATGAATCCAGAACATGGCATTTCATTTATTCGTATCAGCTTTATTGATGTGGGATTTGAAAACAATGGATATTAAAGTAAATAGTTCATGTGGATATTCAATTTTATACAATCAAAAGGAGTCGTAATCAACACTTCTTCTTACTGGTGACCACCGTCGTTTGACAGTACTGGATGCAAGAATTTCGGCCCACCTTTATTGAGGAGAAATTTTTAATTTGTGTATGTTATGTACTGCCAAAGCACATACGCTACACTATTTTGAAATATATTTCAAGCCATTTTTAGATAGTCATATCGGGAATCTTGAAGATCAAAATTTTGAATAGAAGAAACAAAGAAATTACAGGAAGAAAGAAGAAATTACAGGAAGACTGAAAATCAATCAAACAATAAAGGAAGACAAACATACTCTTCAAAGCAAACTGTATGTATTTTATTTATGCGGAACCACAAATAATTGGTGAACCGTTTTAAAAACTTTGGTGGTAAACTTTAGCTCACTTAAACGTAATCTTGGAGCGAATGAACAATGCTCTACCATACACCGATCGATTGTTCTCTAAAATTTCAACTGAAATTCAACACGTTTGTATCCGTGCAAAAAAATCAGTTTGTGGAAATTATATCATTCATATCTGACCTGAAATTTTTAGAATATATTATTAACAATTAGCATAACAAAAAAAATTTTCTTTTTATAGTAATTATTTATGTAAAGGTCACTTTTTTGTTTTTATTCTTTATAATATTTTTAAAACGTAAATCCACATATCAAATATATTACATACTATAGTTAGCTCGTCTAAAATAGTTGGATATATCCTGTGACGAGGCGGATATATCTGGCCTTGAGGTACTCTGTACCCTCAGGGAATTTAAAAGGAAAAACATTTTTATTTGTTTTTAAATCATCTTATAATGACTGAAAGTCAGGAAATTTTCTGTGACACCCTTATGTCTACCAACGTTGGTGGCAGTGTCGATAATAGAAGCCGTAACAATAGTAATACGCTATCACAATACATTAACGTGGTTGCAATAAAACCATGTCCACTTTGGAAACAATATCCGGAAGCCTGGTTTCTTCAACTGGAAAGACTGTTCAACCAAGCGAGTATTACGGTAGAGCAAACAAAGTTTATATACTTGCTTTCAGATCTTGATTAGAATATTTTCAGAATCTTAAGTGATTTTATACCAACGCCTCAACCTGACAATCCATATTCTAGTTCCAGACGTGTCTTAATAGACAGACTATCTATTTCAGAGTCCGAGAGATTAAAATAAGTTCTCACTGAACTTACTCTAGGAGATAATCTCCCTTCACAACTGCTAAGGGATATGAAAACAAACAAGTTGGGTAGACAGACCTATGCTCATGTCAGAAGGATTTTGTACTCTACTTACAAAATGCAGTAACCAGTAACGAATAAAATCAAGAAACATGTCATGTTCCAGGATCATACTATTAGTAGCAAAGTTGAAAAAATTTTTACTTCTGAGGTATTTGTTAGAGTTATACCCATAAACATCTCCCTTGATAATTTTTTCAGATTTTTTAGATCACGGGTGTCCATTCGCGAGGGAGGAAACACATTTTTCATGTATCCCCCCCCCCCACGGTGCCCCCACTGAAGCAAAAACTGTCAGTTTAAGAACTGTTTTGAAAAGCTCTCATAGAGAACCTTCAGTTGATACTCATATCGGCTACCTTTCATGACATTTTTTTTCAGGGGCCACTCCTCTGTACTGTAATCATCGATTCATGGCCTGTTTTTTCGAATCTTAGAATGGTTACAAAGCCCTTTTGCTAGGAGCTCTCTCCTGCCTCTTCGACTTGTTTCAATTGTATGTACTCATCTTCATGATACCTATCATTCCTGAAATTTGCATGCAAATCCTAGCAAAGCTGTAGTGTGTGAGTCGGTAAAAAGCGCATATGGCTCCATAGCCATATGTTTCCATAGTGATACAGGGCATATTGTTCCATAGTAATACAGGAAAATTCAAATCGCTATAACTTCGTTAAATACTATTCGATCTTTATGAAATTTTCAGAAAAGATCAATCTTATAAATGGTCATCTGTTTCCTAAATTTTATTGAATTTAAGGGTACCGTTTAGATTTTATTCAAGAAAACATAAAATGGATAAATCATACTATTACTAACAAAGTTGAGTGAATTTCGACTTCTCATGTATTTGTTGTTGTTGTACTCATTAAGGCCTACATTCATGATTTTTTTCAGATTTTTCGAATGGAAGGTGTCCAATCGCGAGGGGGGGGGGGTACGCGAAAAGTTCGTACATTTCCCCTCCCCCTGCCCCCTTCGGTACTCATAAGGCAATTTTATGACTTGTTTTGAAAAGATCTCATTGAGATCATTCCAGTGACACCCTACTCGACTACCAATGGTGAAAATTTTTTTTGAGGGGTCACCTCCCTACATGGGGAGACCCCCCTTAAACCCCTTTGAACAATTTTTCCACACTTGAACTTTCAAGAAGTCACCACTCCTGACCTTTCCACAAAGTTTCATGGCTAAAGCCTCTATAGTTTCGAAGAAAAAGTGCTGTGACATACAGACGGACGGACGGACAGACGGACACAGGTCGTGATTGCAATAGGGTTTTGTATTTTAGTACAAAACCCTAAAAATGAAAATCGTTTGAGTGAAAATATTATAAAAACCATATGGCTCCAACAATTAAGCGTCATTATTTTGAACTGAATCGTCTTTATGAATCCATTTCATCCTTATTCGCGTTAGTTTGTTTTAGCGTTGTCGATTTAAATGTTTTACATTTCAGTCCTACAAGGGTTTTAAGGGGGATCTCTCCATATAGGGACGTGACCCTTCAACAAAATATTTTCACCATTGGTAGTCGAGTAGGATGTCATTGGAAAGGTTTCCATGAGATCTTTACAGAACTAGTTTTAAAATTATCTTATCGGTATTGCGCCGGGGGGGGGGGGGTCAGGGTTAGGGGGAAATATTCAAACTTTTCGTGTACCGCCTTCGCGATTGCACACCTTTCATTCAAAAAATCAGAACAAAATCATGAATCTTATATCCTGAGTACAATAAGAACAAATACGTGAGAAGTCGACATTCATTCAACTTTGTTAGTAGTGATATGATTTATCAATTGTACATCATCTTGAATAAAATCTTGACGGCACCTTTAAATTCAAAAAAAGTTTTACAAAGATCGAATGGTATTTAACGAAGTTATAGAGGTTTGAATTTTCCTGTATTACTATGGAACACTATGCGCTGTATTATTATGGATAGATTTGGCTATGGAACAATATGTGCTATTTACCGACTCAGCCACTACAAATATGCCAGGATTTGCATGAAAGCTTAAGGAACGATAGGTATCATGAATATATTTGAGATTTGGTTCAGCGGTTAGTACCAGTAGTCGTAAAACAAAATAGTGACTGTTTTAAATGAGAAGATTGAATGATTTTGAGTTATTTTTCCCAACTTCAACTTTTCAGGTACAGCTAGCTGCTAACAGAAAGGCTCTGTAACCATTCTAGGTTTAGAAAAAAAAATTCTGATGTCATGAATCGATGATTTCAATTATTCACCCAATACTTATAAAATCGTTCAAGTTCATCTTAAAGATGCAGAGTTTCGTGCATAAGTACAAAACAGCCGCGATTTTGTTCCATGTGAAATAATTTTTCTGAATGCTTGGCTCATTAAACATGTTCAAGTAAACCGCTATTCCTTAAATTGTTATGAAAATCCGAAGAAAATAAGAGTGCCTTGGTTGATTTGAAATATATATTAACTATCAACATGTTTTATCGTTTTTGTAATTCCTTAAAATTAAAATGGCGATAACTCACTGGATTATGATTTGATTTCCATGAGATTTCGTAGGCGTAAGTGTCTTATATCAACCCAACCAAATGGAAACTTTAAGAAATTTGAGGGCATTGTTCCGATTTTCGGGGAAAATGTTAAATTTATAAATCATCCTAATATTAACAGAACTGAGTGAATTTTGATTTCTGGGGTATTTGTTGCTCTTGGACTCATAAAGACCTACCTTCGTGATATTTTCAGATTTTCGGCTCAAGGGTGTCAAATCGTGAAGGGAGGGGACACAAATATTGTTCGTGCATTTCGCCTTCCCCTGGACTCCTAATGCAAACAATGATGAATTTTTCAATTTTTGAAAGTGCTAAGACCTTTCATTTGATACGCTCCTCCACAGCATTTGAAGGAAAAACTAGTCGAGGGTCACTTCGTGATATAATGGGACCACCTTAAAAAAATTTGATATACTCGTACCCATTCTATTGAGAGACCACCACTGCTGACCTTCTCACAAAGTTTGAGGTTTGTAGCTTCTATAGTTTTGGAAGAAATTTCTTGTGACGCACGGATAGACGGACAGATAGACAGACGGGCGGACGGGCAGACAAACGGACAGATACGGCGTGAAGCTA
>OZ017740.1:193341202-193343702 GCA_963969285.1 Odontomyia ornata | reverse complement strand
GTTCGTGCGTCGCAAGTTTTCTCGCAAGCCACATGAGCTAGAATGAGGAAATTTTCTACGTAGGTCAAAAGTGGTGCCTCTTGAAATTTGCAGAGTAAGAAAATATTTTAAAGTGTTTACGCTACAGGGGGGTGACATAAACATTTTTTTTTATTTCTGTAGCCCTCTAGCAGCCAAGTTTCTCAACAGATTCTGATAAAACTTGAAATTATAAGTTATTAAGGCAAGTTAATTTAATTTAATTATGCAAATCGGATGACAAATAAAAAATTCGAAAATTTACAGCTTAATATTTTTAGCAGCCATTTTCAATAAAAATTCAAAATGACGGCCCCTGGTGATTCAGAAAAGAATTGAAAATGTATATATTAATGGCAATGCAAGTGCTGATTAAACTTTTATTGAAATCTTTTGAAATTAACTATATGAGCCATTTAAGCCGACAAGTTATCACCTTTGTGTGGTAATTACTGTGAAATGTATAAACAGCAAATGTGAGAAGGGCGAAACGAGTATAAATATGTTTAACACAATTTATTACTCGCCGATTTTCAATATGTGATCCATACGTGTGCAACTCAATTTAATTAGCAAAATATTTGCACCTCAATGAAGGGTCTGCAAATACGAACGGCAGCAGATCCTTCCTGTTAATAAATGCCCATGTAGTGCTACGAAAATTGCAGTAAGAAGTCCAGTAGTAGGCAAGCCAAATTTTTTTTCGAAACCTTACGCTACATACGAGAAATTTATCTTTCCGGCTGGTGCCACCAACGGGGATTTTTTTGGGTAGAGCCATTATTCCGTCTGTGTAGAACTTCTGTGTATCGGCGAAAAACTTGGCCAAGTGAATTTCACAGTCCCTGCTTTAAGTGAATTTCTTATCATTAAGGAAGTTTTGCAGAGACCGAGACAAATGGTAGTCTGATGGTGCAGCGTCTGGACTATACGCTGGATGAATCAAAGCTTCCCAATCAAGCTCTGTTAATTTTTGCCGGGTCATCAAATGTGTGTGTGTTGTCTGGCATTGTCAAGATGGAAGACAACGCCCTTTCTATTGATCAATTCTGGCCAGTTTTTTGAACTGCCTGTTGCAGTCCGGTTAGTTGCTAACAGCACAGAGCCGAATTGAGTGTTTGGGCAGGTTCTAGTACCTCATCGTAAACTATTCCCTTCCAATCCCACCATACACAAGGCATAGCCTTACTTGGTGTCAATCCTGGTTTTGAAGTCGTTTGTGATGATTCACCTTTTTTTGACCAGGATCTTTTTCGAACGACATTCTAGTTTCTTACCCATTTTTCATCGCCCGCAATGATTTGCTTCAAAAATGGCTCGATTTCGTTGCGTTTTATTAGCATTTCGCAAATGGAAATTCGGTCAATCAAATTTTTTTGTAATAATTCATGCGGCACCCAAACATCGAGCTTCTTTGTGTATCCAGCCTTAAGCAACTGGTTCAAAACTGTTGGGTGATAGGTATTCAGTTCCTTAGCAATGTCATGGCTACTTATGTGTCGGTCTTATTCGATTTTTCGTAAGACTTAATCAACTTTTTCAGTGATTGGTCGACCTGAGCGAGGTGCATCTTTGACATCAAAATTTCCAGAACAAAGCGAGCGAACCATCTCTTGGCTATGGCTTTTGATGAAGTGTCTTGATTGTAGACACCACAAATTTTTTCACGTTTCTGCGATGCATTCTCACCTTGATCGTAATGATATTGTAAAATAAAACGAATTTTCTCAGAAATTTCACTCATATTTGAATGAAAACAACTTTTGACACGAATGATGAAATACAAAGCTGTCCATACGAAAATTGTAGACTGAAATGTATCCTTTCGAACGCATGTCAGTTTGAATCAACCTGATTAGTATTGCCCGGCATATGACAACAAATACCATCTAGTGACAAAAAAGCTCAATACTTTTAGACTACCAAAGCCCAAAAGAATAATAAAGCGCCGGTTATCGATGAGATTCCAGTGGAGCTCATCAAATACGGTGGTAGCAGTGTTCATAAATCTATTCACAAAGTCATACAGCATATTTGGAAATAAGAGCTTATGCCAAAAGAGTGGAGCCACAGAATAATATTCCCTATCCACAAAAAAGTTGACAAGCTAGAGTGCGAAAATTATAGAGGCATTTAACTAGTTTTTATTGCGTACAAAATATTTTCTAATATCTCAAAAAATAGAATCAGCTCATATATCAACAGTATTATTGGGAAGTATCAAGCTGGCTCTAGAGCATGTAGATCAACAGTAGATCAAACGTTCATTGTTAGGCAGGTACTTGAAAAATGCTGGGAGTTCAACATAGTTGCACAACATCGTTGATTCTAAGCAAGCATACGACAGTATTGATCGTCACGTACTGTACCAAATAATGTTTTGCTTTGGGAATGACGTCGACGACCTCCTGAGTCTGCATCAATAACCAACTCTCCAACGACTTTGACACAATTATCGAACTAAAACAGGGAGATAGGCTGG
>OZ017740.1:193333702-193336202 GCA_963969285.1 Odontomyia ornata | reverse complement strand
CCGTGTCAGGAGCCTAGAATAGAACCCCATCAAACTAAAAGGGCCAACTTCGTGGGGCGTACGTTGGCTAGGAGGATCGACATCCCCAGCACCCCCATCACCGTGTCAAGACTACATCGTGGAGAAGCAGACTTAACCCTTGCTCGTCAAGTTGATGAAGAACATTGCACCATAACAAACGACACTGGTGCAACCTGATCGATGATCCGACTAGACCTAGTGCGGCCCCAACTACTTCACAAGTGCAGAGTTCATGGCAATGCTGACACCCTATCTCGTCATCCATGTCCAGCTAACTGCAAGCATTGCCGACAGGTTAAGGAAACGCAGCCGACCGTTGATCTGCGATTGATAACGACCGAATTCGATGAAGGTTGGTCACCGGAGGAGATTCGAAATGCCTACTTAGCCGATGAAGACATCGGACCATTGCTCGTATGGAAGGAGACGACTGGGCGACCTGAGTGGAAAGACGTTTCAGTGCATGGTGCAACCCTGAAAAGCTATTGGGCACAATGGAACTCCCTTCAGGTGGAGAGTGGCGTACTCAAGCGGAAATGGGAAACGGTGGATGGCAGCTCCTATAAAATACAAACTATACTACCCAAAAGCCGAATCCACGATGTAATAAAGAAAATGCATGAAGGATCCTCGGGAGGCCACCTTGGTGTTAACTAGACCTTAGCGAAATTGCGCGAAAGGTTTTACTGGCTCCACGCTCGAGAAGACGGAGCGGACTGGTGTCACAGATGCACAATTTGCGCTTCCGTCAAAGGCCCAAAGCGACGACTGAGAGGACAAATGCAAACCTATAACGTGGGGGTACCGTTTGAAAGGATAGCTATTGACATCGCAGGACCCTTTCCTGAATCCGAATGGGAAAATCGATACAAGCTGGTTGTAGCCGATTATTTCAGCAAGTGGCCCGAGGTCTACCCCATTCCCAACCAGGAAGCAACTACTGTAGCCGAACAGCTAGTGTTAAATTGGGTCAGTAGGTACTGCGTACCTTGCGAACTACAATCGGAGCAAGGCCGAAACTTTGAGTCACTAGTTTTTGGTGAAATGTGCGAGCTGCTCGGAATACGGAAAACGAGGACAACACCGCTGCATCCCCAATCCGATGGAATGGTCGAACGGTTCAACGGCTCGCTCAATAAACACCTGGCCAAAATGGTTGACGAGAGCCAAAGGCACTGGGACCGACACATTCCACTATTTTTGATGGCGTACAGAGCTGCCGAACATGCATCGACGGGCCAAGCCCCAGCCGAAGTCATTTTTGGTAAGACTATTCGTCTGCCAGCTGATATAAAGTTCGGGACACCCCCTGAGAAAGCCCAAACGATCTCGGAGTACGCAAGTGAGCTTAGACAACGGTTGAACCGGATACATCGGACAGTGCGAAAACACCTCGAGTCGGCTACTGACCGCATGAAGACCAGGTATGATCTAAAGGAAAATTCTACTGGCTTCTAGCGAGACGACTTGGTCTGGCTATATAACCCACAGCGACGGAAGGGTAGGTCTCCAAAGTTGCAACATAATTGGGAGGGACCATACCGAGTTACAAAGCGAATCAACGACGTCGCATATCGCATACAGGAACACCGTAAGTCAAGAGCCAAAATAAAAATCGTGCATCTGGACCGTCTTGCCCATATTAGACCCAGGGAGAATTGACTACAACTGGCGACACATCTTTTCGGGGCGAAAAGAACTGAGGTGGGGGCAGTGTTACATGTACAAATAATTCTGCGAGCTACTGTCGCAATTGTTTTCACAACCATTAAGAATATCACCAAATGAATTTACTAGAAACCACGCTGCTCGAAAGTTCCCGCTAATTCACCAATGCACGAGAACTGATTTGAATGATTAGAGACCCTATATAAAGGCGAGCTGAATGAATGGGGGGAATCATTGATTCGACCGCGATAAGAACTGCGATAGTGTGTGGGAATCGATATTGTTCGAGTAATAGAAAAGTAATTTTCGTGATTGTGTAGTAATTTTGCAAGACAATTGCGATAGAAATTTATGGACAAGTGAAAGTTAGATTCTAGTGAAAATTGTGAAATAGTAAAATAAGTGATTGTGCACTTGTAATTTAATTAAATAAACTCTTTTAATTTAATTTAAAAGACATTGCGTATTCACTTTCCCGGAACATTAAAATTATTGGCCGCGAACCATAACACGCGACAATATACACAGGTATATATATACAGGTGTATATATATATATATATATATATATATATATATATATATATATATATACATATATATACATATATATATATATACATATATATATATATATATATATATATATATATATATATATATATATATACATATATATATATAGACATACATAGTGTATATAAATATGTGCATATATCTGCATATATAACGAAGCGAGTGCTATACGTGAGCTCATCCGCGTAATGTTCTAATATTTCATCAATGTTAACCAAACTTAAAATAATATGCTA
>OZ017740.1:193281202-193323702 GCA_963969285.1 Odontomyia ornata | reverse complement strand
AAAGCAACAGAACTAGCTCAACAAGAAAGAAATTAAGCACTGCTGATTACGATGCAATCTATAAAACAACAAAAGAGAAATTCTTGTCCTAATCGAATCTACGAGGGACGACGTAAATTTTAAAAACAACCGAAACGAGTGTGCATTATCACCATCGGGGATCCACCAGGGTACGCTTCATCGATCGAGAAATCGTAGAAGTGCATCGTCGAGTTGGGATCGATCAGAGACGGAGCTACGAGGAGTGCATTCGAATTTTCCATGGCGTGAGGAAGCGATTGACTCTTCCGTTGCGACTGAAAAGGGATTGAAGGGAGTTAAGGGGAGTGTGCCGGGGCAATCAGACTTGCGTGGTGTGTTAAACACAAATGGACATTATTGAGTGGAAAAAAAGTAAGAACGCGCAAGCGCGAGTTACACGGGTTCGCTTGGCTTTTTCCGCGTTGTCGTCAGGAAGTGGAGTTCTTGATCCAAGCCATCGCGAATATCGTTCGGGATCTTGCATTTGTGTTAGAGTCGTGTGTGACGAAAAACAAAATATGCACATAGACATAACGTCACCTCAGTGACAGTTACTCCGGCGTGCCATCGCTCCATCGCATGCTCCGTCGTTACATCTGGGTGTTGTTTTGGAATAATCCTGTTAAAGCGGTTTGAGTAGCGATCCCGCTATAGAAATTGCATTTCGCGAAGTCTAGCCGGGGGGAATCACGGAAACGCACGCGGAACGTGGATACGATTGCGCATTTTTACGAGTGGAGCTTGATTAATGTGGAACTTTATTTCTGTGTATCATTAAGGAAATAGTTTAATTGTTGATAAAACCACACAACCGGCTTTCAGTTAGTTTTCATGCTAAAATTCGAAGTGGTTGCCTAGTTAGACTACAGATCTGTCTTGAAAAGCACCTGGTTCATGGTTCCTATACTTATGTGCATGGGTCTTGCTTGATGTTTTTTCCATTACGCGAGATCAATTGAAAATAACTCGATACGGTGAAAGATTGCTACTATAAAAAAGAATCTATTAAATGTGCAAAACCTTGTACGGTATTTAAGTACTATAGTTTGAGCCTCTTAACTACCCCTGCATCGTTCAATTAAAAAGTGGAGGCAGTAAAGACTGTTAAAGGCAATGGAACATACCTATAGACTGTTATCACGAGTTGTCTGTCAAGAGTGAAATTCAACTGTATTTTCTGCGGTAGAACAAAAGGCATTCGATCAATGGTCCTCAACGGGAGCGTGAGAGACTGTTAGCCAAAAGGATTACAAAACTTTTGACGACGGGATAAGGTGTTAAATATAGCTGAAGGAGATAGGAGATTTTCGTGGAGGGAGTTTAATTTTCTTTTCGTGTGTCGGAAACCGACAGGGGAAGGTTCCACTTGTGAAACAAAAATTACCAGTTTGACGCTTATTCCGCGTACATAGTTGTCGATCTTGCCATCAAACCTAATTGGATAGTTGCCGGGCTACATCTGAAAATCGTGTTCCCAACCATTTGATTCCTTCGAGCTGCAGAGAAAATTGATTCCAAGTGCATTCATTCGCGTCCAAGCGACGGCGGTGAAGTTTCGCGAATAAGTTTAATTGAGTTTCTCGCCAGACGAGAAGAAAGAAATAGATAAACGTAATTGGAACCTTCTATACGCGCATAACAGTGAGCGATAGACAAGAGACTCCCCGGGGAGATTCTGTTGAATGGTAACGAGGGAAGAATTTATAGATTTGTTATCATTAATTTCGATGCCGGCCATGCGAGTGTATTGTGATAGGTTGCAAACTTTTGCATGTGAAAATTCGCCAAAGAAACGCCTTGATTGGGAATAAAATAGTATATTGTGTTTCTTGGGCACCTCGGCGGTAGTTTTGCTGGTGTTTCTATAATTCAAATTAATTGAGCCGCGAGGGCAGTGACAAAAGCGGGAACATGACAACAAGCGGAAAGTGATTGAGAACGAGTGAAATTGTTGCGGGGTTTCGCTGTGACTATCGAACTAACAAAATACAAATGCGAATGTGAAAAGGAGAGTAATTTGGTTTCTTGGAATGGCATTGAATACAACTCCACGCTTTTACAATAAAGCTTGAAGATAGTAGAGTGAAATTAGGCATTGATAGTGGCTAGCGAGACAGTGGTGGCCGTGCTGCAAGAGCGAGAAGTCTTTGCGTTCATCTTCGATTTTTTTTTTTTTCCTATGAGTCATTGTTGATTATCTGCCGCTTTGCGGACAAAAAATCCGATTTGGAGTGGACCAAGAGCAGCGACGAATGGAAAATTGTTCTGAGCCAACTGTGTGACTACTGTCGTGGAAACATCCGAAAGTATATGGAAGAATTGAGATCCAAAGAAAAACGTTTTAATTTGTATGAACTTCATTACCACGTGCGCGTTTTAGCATTTACCGACAAAAAAAAAAGTTTTATTACATTCCAGGGCCATCTGCAACATCGTCAAGCGCTTGGAGGACCATGCGGGTGAGTACCCTTGCATTTTGTTCTTTATCTATATATATTTTTGCTTAGTACAATTTTGTTATTTATAGCTACTTTTTTTACATTTTTTTTGTATACGTTTCTATATTTGGGTCTAAATTCTTTTTTCTAAATTAATCACTTCAGATATCCATTTATATTAATCACTTCAGATATCCATTTAAATTTTTTTTTTTGCGTTAGATCTTTTTGTTTTTTGTGTTTACCGTTCAAATTTCATAAAATAATTATTAAATTTTAGTTTTTTTTTGGAAATATACAAATTACTTAAAAATTGAAAAATTTTTGGGATGATAGATTAAATAAAAAAATGAATTAATAACGTACCCGAGGGTCTTTCCTTTCCTTCATTTCTAATCGGGTATAGGACCCGGTGCGGTGGCAGGCTTCCATCCCAAAACATGAGCCAGCCGCCGGGTACAATCTAATTCCTTCTTTTGTTTCAGGTGACGTAATGGGTTGAGTGGCCCAAGCAGAGTGCCTTTTTATGGCATAGATTTATGCAATTCAATTGTATAATTCTATGACATAAATTGGTCACCGGGGTACTCCCCTTCTGATGGGAAGGTTCATACAATTCAAGTTGTATGAGTTTTCCACTCAGAAGAGGAATACCTGGCCACTTCAACAAGCTATCAATGGATTTATTCCGGTTGGGTGGGTATGAAGGGGCTCCATCACCACCCGGTTGCCCCTCTTTCATTTGTGGGCCATGAACTTTGTTGGGTAACGACGAGGTCACCCCAAGTTCGCCTTCCTTCTCAGGATTCACTTGTTCTAGTAACAAGTACATCTCCTTCGGTGAGGTTATCTACTATTTTGCGACTTCGGTCGCCTTTTTGATCTGAAAGCAATTCGTGAATGCGAAATTTTTTTGTAGTGGGTCCTCGTGCCGGGGAAACGAACCCGCCCCACGACACCGCAATGCTAGCCTGCCAGCGCATTCACGCGTCTCCGGACGAGGGCATTCTCGGCAGATACCTCCATCTTCTTCTGCCGGGGCAGCAGACCATCGCTGCAGTCCTTCACGGACCTATTGAACATTTTATTCACTACAAATGGCGCCCAACGTGGGGCCCGAAATGCCCGGCTGTATCATCAGTCGTGAGCACGAGACAGTCCATCGTCTCTAGGTGTCCCCACTAGGTGTTAATATTTTGGCGGGTAGATAACTCCCGAGGGTAATTGCACTGATCGTGCCCCAGCAAGTAATAACTGCCGGACGTGTGTTGTCTTTGGACATCAATATCGTTTGGTCCTGCTTTTGATTTATACTTTGGTGGTTTACCACCATTGTATAACTAGTAAGGCTAAATGATATTAGAGTCCCTTTTTGTGTTCGGAAGTTATTATCCCAACAACTTTTTGCAGAGGATTCTGATCCGCTCCCCAAACCAGCGGTGCCTAAGTGTCTTAAATTACATGGATTTTGATTTCATGTGATTGGCTGATTAGCTAATCCATGACTATCCATGACAAGACACGCGCTGCTTGTGGATTAGAATCCGACCCTGGGCTAACAAGTTGTAACTTGAGAAATTTGCTAATGAGAGATCACTTCTAAACCCTGATTTTCATGGTGCCACAAGAGAGTGTCCCTGAAACGCTACAGAAGGATTGTGCCATTGGTGTCCATACTTGGGAGGAAGGACGGAAAGGAAAGACCTTTTATTTTTTTTGATAAAGTAAAATTTTTTGATAACGATTAAAACTTTTTCATACACTTTGTTTTTTTTGTGAGGATTGAAAATAGTTCGCCACTTTTATGTTTTTCCTTATTAATATTTAATTATTTCTTTTAAAGCGTTATTTTTGCCTTTGGTTACCTCTTTTAGCAGTTTATGTATTTATTTAGAAAATTAAATTTCCTTTAGGATGTCGACCAAACGCACGCCAGACAAGCGCATGTTGCGTTCGGAAGCGGGGCCCACGGCATTATGCGTCATCTGCCAGCAGGCGCGAAATGATGGAACGTCCGTACAAACGTTGGCGTGCGGACATGAATTTCATGAAGCCTGTGTGACCCAGCATTTATTGGTTAGCCGTACTTGCCCTTTATGCCGACGACCAGCCACCTCGGCGGATAGACCTGCGAGCCACCTAGAGCTTCCAGCTGCTCAAGGGGCGGTGCCCAAACCAAAGGACCGGCGGGAGCAGGTTCCAACAGCGGCTGATGAGCCTGACTTAATGGGCCGAGCTGAAGCAGTTCCGCCTGCGGAAGAGGCGAGACCCACTGTGGCTGTGGAAGCGACCGTTTTACAAGACCTAATGGCGCTCATGCAGGACCTGTCCACCCGGGTAGCCTCACTGGAAAGCCAGAAAAAGAATCCAGCACCACCTCGGCCAAGAACGCCTCATATGTGGGATTCGGACCCAAATCCGTGGGATTTTCCGGTAGACTCGCGGCGCGATCACGAACGAATCCGGCCAGGTGCAGCAATGAATCCGTTGGCTCCAGTGTACCGGCCCCGATTGAGCCAAGCACCGCCATCAAATCAGGCTCCAGTGATTCCGCCGGACCAACGCTTCCATCCACACGATATGTATCGGCTGAAGCCGACACAGATCCCCAGCATCATCCAGGGGTGGAATCTGCATTTCAGTGGGGAACCCAATACTATAACGGTGGAAGTCTTCATAAGTCGGGTGGAGTCGCTGATTGAGCAGATGCTTTTGATTTATACTTTGGTGGTTTACCACCATTGTATAACTAGTAAGGCTAAATGATATTAGAGTCCCTTTTTGTGTTCGGAAGTTATTATCCCAACAACTTTTTGCAGAGGATTCTGATCCGCTCCCCAAACCAGCGGTGCCTAAGTGTCTTAAATTACATGGATTTTGATTTCATGTGATTGGCTGATTAGCTAATCCATGACTATCCATGACAAGACACGCGCTGCTTGTGGATTAGAATCCGACCCTGGGCTAACAAGTTGTAACTTGAGAAATTTGCTAATGAGAGATCACTTCTAAACCCTGATTTTCATGGTGCCACAAGAGAGTGTCCCTGAAACGCTACAGAAGGATTGTGCCATTGGTGTCCATACTTGGGAGGAAGGACGGAAAGGAAAGACCTATTATTTTTTTTGATAAAGTAAAATTTTTTGATAACGATTAAAACTTTTTCATACACTTTGTTTTTTTTTGTGAGGATTGAAAATAGTTCGCCACTTTCGGCCACTTTTATGTTTTTCCTTATTAATATTAAATTATTTCTTTTAAAGCGTTATTTTTGCCTTTGGTTACCTCTTTTAGCAGTTTAGGTATTTATTTAGAAAATTAAATTTCCTTTAGGATGTCGACCAAACGCACGCCAGACAAGCGCAGGTTGCGTTCGGAAGCGGGGCCCACGGCATTATGCGTCATCTGCCAGCAGGCGCGAAATGATGGAACGTCCGTACAAACGTTGGCGTGCGGACATGAATTTCATGAAGCCTGTGTGACCCAGCATTTATTGGTTAGCCGTACTTGCCCTTTATGCCGACAACCAGCCACCTCGGCGGATAGACCTGCGAGCCACCTAGAGCTTCCAGCTGCTCAAGGGGCGGTGCCCAAACCAAAGGACCGGCGGGAGCAGGTTCCAACAGCGGCTGATGAGCCTGACTTAATGGGCCGAGCTGAAGCAGTTCCGCCTCCGGAAGAGGCGAGACCCACTGTGGCTGTGGAAGCGACCGTTTTACAAGACCTAATGGCGCTCATGCAGGACCTGTCCACCCGGGTAGCCTCACTGGAAAGCCAGAAAAAGAATCCAGCACCACCTCGGCCAAGAACGCCTCATATGTGGGATTCGGACCCAAATCCGTGGGATTTTCCGGTAGACTCGCGGCGCGATCACGAACGAATCCGGCCAGGTGCAGCAATGAATCCGTTGGCTCCAGTGTACCGGCCCCGATTGAGCCAAGCACCGCCATCAAATCAGGCTCCAGTGATTCCGCCGGACCAACGCTTCCATCCACACGATATGTATCGGCTGAAGCCGACACAGATCCCCAGCATCATCCAGGGGTGGAATCTGCATTTCAGTGGGGAACCCAATACTATAACGGTGGAAGTCTTCATAAGTCGGGTGGAGTCGCTGATTGAGCAGATGCTAGCAGGAGACCGCACGGCGCTCGCAGGATACTTGCCAATGCTGCTTAGGGGAGCAGCACTTGAGACATATTGGCGAATACATTCGGCCCCACCATCAATACGCTGGTCACGGTTGAAGGAGGTACTCCGCATGGAGTATCCTACGGTCGACATGGAAGAATTAGTACTGGACAAGATGAATGCTAGATGGCAGCGTCCGGACGAGTCCTTCCATCAATATCGAGCCGATATCCTTCGGCTGAATGACCAGTTGTCAGAGCCGTTGTCTTCTACCCAAATACTGCGCCTGCTAAAGCGCAATCTAAGGCCGGAGATTCGTCGCCATATCGTGAACTCCGATCCACAGAGTATGGAGGCCCTGCTGAGAAATGTGCGTCGCATAGAAGGGTTTGAGGAAGACCTACGGGACCGGCCATACTTGTTAGCCAGGACGGGTCCTCGACGAGGAATCGCGGAATTGGCCCCAGATTATACCACCATGGATCTGGAGGAAGATTTGGACCCAGACCAGCTTGCTGTAGCCGCAGTGGGAAGTCTTACGACATGTTGGAATTGCCATCAAACCGGACACCGGTCAATCTCATGCCGAGCGGAGCGTAAGGTTTTCTGCTACGGTTGCGGCAAGCCGGACACTTACTTCCCGGACTGTTCTGAATGTGCCGCGCGAAAAATCGGCCAAAAGAGTACCCGACCACCTCAGCGGTACTCGATGCCCCAGCACTAGCTCCTCAGCCAGCTGCTCACCACAACAAACCTGACGTTAACCCACCAGCCATGACCACTACGACGGCGGATGTTCACTCTCTTCCGCAGACCTCGCCAACGACAATATTAAAACAACCATCGCAGTCACTGCCAGAAGAACCCCGGCAGCCTCAATTACGCACTCTAAAACCTTATCATGTTCGACTGCAGGAATATCGGGTGGCTCGAGAGCGAATATTTGCTTCCGAAGTTGTCACTTCCCGCCCGCGCACGACAAAATGGTCAACCCGTCGTTGGCGGAATTCCCGCAAGAGAGTGCGCATCTGCCGTCAAACCTTAAACTCTTGTAACATCTCGGAGGTTGCTGAGAATGAGATCAGACCTTATCATCCAATTAAAGTGTTGGGCGAGACCGTGTTTGCATTGATCGACACGGGTGCCAGTATCAGTTGTCTTGCCTCGAGCTTTGGCTCGAAGGTGCTCCAAGATTATCCGAACTTGATTAAATCCTGGCGCACTGAAATCAGTACAGCTGATGGCACCAAACACCCTATACGAGGTAAACTAACTACACCCGTGACGTTCAGGGGTCAGACGAAGGATATTACGTTCTACATTATCCCGTCTTTGACTCAGAATGTGTACCTTGGCGTCGATTTCGTCCTTCGCTTTGGACTGGCCTCAGATTTATTCACAGATTTGTCTTTAAAAACCAGAAATGTCAACGAAATCACTTCTACTTCCGATAGGCATGACCTGACGCCTAACCAACGGCAACGCCTGGAAGCATCCATCGCTGCTTTCCCATCTTACGCTACCCAAGGTCTTGGCCGCACCACCCTAGTCTCACACGCCATCGACGTTGGCGATAGTAAACCGATTAAACAGGCCATGGAGAAATTGGTGTATGTGGAGCTAGATAGGATGCTCGAGTTGGGGGTCATAGAGGAGTCCCAAAGTGCCTGGTCATCACCGGTAACCTTGGTGGTGAAGCCAGGTAAAGTCCGCCTCTGTCTTGATGCCCGCAAGGTAAACGCGGTTACCATCAAGGACGCGTACCCTCTTCCACTCATCGATGGAATACTAGGGAGACTGCCGAAAGCCAATTATATCACCGGTCTCGACCTAAAAGACGCCTTCTGGCAAATTCCACTCGATGAGGGGTCGAGGGATAAGACCGCCTTCACAGTGCCTGGACGACCATTATATCAGTTCGTCACAATGCCCTTTGGCCTGTGTAACGCACCGCAAACGATGAATCGGTTGATGGACAAGGTCATCCCACCTCACCTGAAACACCAAGTGTTCGTGTACCTTGATGATCTGTTACTCATCACGGAAACGTTCGATCAACACCTCCTACTTCTACAAGAAGTAGCCCTGCACATCAGTAAGGCGGGACTCACCATCAACGTACAGAAAAGTAAGTTTGTCATGAAAGAAGTCCGATACCTAGGACATGTCATAGGACATGGCACTATCAAAACGGATCCAGACAAAACTCGTGCGATTGATGAGTTCCCCTTACCAAAAACAGTGAAGCAGCTACGACGTTTCCTTGGTGTGTGCGGCTGGTACCGAAGGTTTGTTCGGAATTATGCAACAGTTTTAGCGCCCCTGTCAGACATGTTGCGGAAAGGGAAGTTCGTTTGGACCGAACTCAGCCGAAAGGCACTTGAAGAGCTTAAACAAGCCCTCACATCAGCTCCTGTCTTGCACAGCCCCGACTTCACGAAGCCCTTCTCCATTCATTGTGACGCAAGTCAACATGGAGTAGGAGCCGTGCTGGTGCAATTGACCGACGAAGGAGAGGAAGCTCCCATCGCCTTCATGTCCAATAAGCTGAATTCGGCCCAAAGAAACTATACTGTTTCCGAGCAAGAATGTTTGGCAGCGGTAATGGCTGTGAAGAAATTCCGAGCTTATATCGAGGGCCACCAATTCGAGATCATCACGGACCACGCGTCACTACAATGGTTGATGAACCAGGCAGATTTAAATGGACGCCTAGCCAGATGGGCTCTTAAGCTGCAAGGGTTCAAGTTCTCCATCAAACATCGGAAAGGAACCCAGAACATCGTACCCGACACTCTCTCACGGATGTTTTCCCCAGAAGGAGCCGAATTGACAATAAATGACGAGGACCCCATCGAAATAGATTTGGACAGCCCACATTTCGAATCAGACAGCTACAAAGAGTTGAGGCAAACCATAGCGGCCCAACAAACACAGCTGCCTGATTTGAAGGTAATAGACGGCTTCGTGTATAGACGAAATGATTACGCCACTGGTGATCCATGGCAGGAAGAAGAGTCTTGGAAACTCTGGGTACCGGAGGAAATGTCACAACATCTGATCTTCCGCGCACACGACCATCCTTTAAGTGCCCACGGAGGTTACGGTCGAACATTACGGCGACTCAAGAAATACTTCTTTTGGCCTAAAATGGCATCCCAGGTCAAAGACTACGTGAGCGCCTGTGAGACCTGTAAAGGCACCAAAGCGCCCAACCAGCCTCTTCGACCTCCTATGGGTCAACTCAACGTCCCAGAACGCGTATTCCAGCGTCTATACATTGATCTACTCGGTCCATATCCTCGGTCTTCCATGGGACACATCGGAGCTATAGTCGTTCTATACCAGCTTTCAAAGTTCCCAATAGTGGAACCTATCCGTGAATTCACAACTCCATCGATCGTGAAATTCTTAGAGAACCGGGTATTCCATGTGTTCAGTGTTCCAGAGAGTGTGTACTCAGACAATGGAGTACAGTTCCGGTCTCGGCAGTTTAAGAGCCTACTTGAGCAGTATGGCGTTGAACACCAACTGACGCCCATATACTCTCCTCAGTCCAACGCATCAGAATGGTTGAACCGCACCCTATTGGCCGCGATGCGTTCTTACGTCCACCCATCTCAAAAGGATTGGGATCGGCGATTGTCTGCCATCACATGCGCCCTGCGATCCTCGTATCATTCCGTCACCGGTGTCGCCCCTTACTTTGCCGCCTTTGGACAGCACATGATTTGCCACGGTAAATCATACCGGCTGTTACGGCAACTAAAGTGATTGGGAGACCCCGTCGTTGCGCTGGAGCCCCTCGAACGTTTAGGAGACCTCCGCCAACAAATCGGGCGGAAGATTAAGGCCGCAGGAAGTGCAAATGAAGCACAGTACAATCTCCGGTCACGATCTGCTAATTTCAAAGAAGGAGATGAAGTGTTCCGCCGAAATTTCCGCCAAAGTGACGCCGCGGGGCATTACAACGCCAAGCTGGACAGGTGATTCTTGAAAAGCCGCATAAAGAAGGTAATGGGACCTAACCGGTACCTGATAACAGATCCATCGGGAAAAGAAGTGGGGATATACCACGCGAAAGACCTGCGCCGATAGATAATTAGTCACGTCTGTTTGTCCGTCTGTCAAGTGTGTTTTTCTTTTATTGTCCGTCATCTCTAGTCCCGACGCCGGAGACAACCCATGGTACACAGAAAGATCCTTCAGCTCCTTTTTCGCAATCCGCATCGCCTTGGGATCGCGAGAAAATTAGCTGCCCGGTAGTAATTGAAGAGGTCAGGAGTGTGAAGAGCGATTTATAAATGATCATCTTGGTTTCCTCTATTCTGAATGCAAAGAAATGGTATCACAAGAGAAACGAAAAGATCTACGGAATATGTATGTCATCCTGAAACCCATACCAGATCGATTGCAGGATATGCTCAAACAAACGTTCCTCGATCATATCAAAAATGAGGGCATTGAAACAATATCTACGCTGAAAGGTGAAAATATTCACATTCAATTTGTCGAGAATATGTTGAAGGTGCATCAAAAATATCAAAAGTTGATAGCTGATGTTTGTGAGAATGACTCGCTATTTTTAAGTGCATTGGACACAGTTTGTCGACCATAACAAGACAATCTTTACAAGCAACAGGTCTAAGTTAGTCGACTAAAAATGCAGCGGCGCTTTACTGCTAAAGATCACATTTCAAACTTTTATGTTGGTGACATTATATAGCATATTTATATGTTCAATTTCAGTGATTTGTAACGAATGTTTGGCGAATAAGGTTCACAATTAATACGACTTTGAGCGAGAACAAGTTGATTTGCCCCTGAGATGGTTGAATAAAAATTACTTCTTCCAATGTTTTATTGCGAAGAAAAATCAATTTTCGAAACGGTTCTATTACGTTCTTTGATACTTTACATAAAACTGTAGGAAGCCGAGAATTATCTTCTTCAAAATCGAAATTAAAAGTAAAAGTGAACTAGCATATGGTTCTCACATTACTCTGTGATTGAAAGCACTGAGACATTCATTTCCGCGCTGGGGCTGAGTGTAGTAATCTAAGAACTATGGCTCTAAAAGCAGCGCTGACACAGGCACACAGCACGAACGCAATTTAATAATGATTCAGTCGGTTCAGTCACCTTCCCCATCGCAACACCCGGTTTTTTCTTTTTTCGCAGGAAAAATAAGTGGAAAAATTTCTTTTGTACTTAACACCCGGGAAACAAAATTCTAAAAATGTTTAAAAATTTCTAATGTGTAGTATCTTATTACAATATCTTTTGAAGATAATTTAACGAATTGCGGTGTAACGCGGTACACAAAGGCTTAGAACGAAACGGTTAACCCTTTTAATTATATGAACGCTAAAATCATTGTATCATTTAATCCTTAAATTATATGAACAATAAAATCATTGTATCATTTAAACCCCACAAAATTTGTCAAATTTTACCCATTCCAACCATAATACTAATTAAAAATTGTTTTGTTTGTCGGTAATTAACGCGTGCCTGTCTTATTCTTTCGATTTATTTCCCTCTTAATTACGCCTAATAATTATAAACATAAATTGCTTTCAATTGATAATTTAAGCGAATCTACAAGGGACGACTTAAAATTTTAAAAAAAGAAACCGAAACGAGTGTGCATTATCACCACCGCATGTTCACCCATAGATGGCATTATTCAACGAAACTTTTGCTGTTTCGTTGCTCGTCGGCTCGGCCTCGCCATGTTAGTTCGCAGTTGCACAAGATCCTCGTGAGAGGAAGGCGAGTGGTTAATAAAAAATACGCGTGGTGGCCATTTGAGTGTAGTGAACATAGTACAGTAGTGGAGGAAACCTATTAAAACCACAACAAAATCGTGGTGGATGGTTGTTGGCAGATAGTTAACTCCTACCATCCTGTTGATACACAGCGAAAAAACTTCACAGAAAAAAAAAAAAAGAAAAAAAAAAAAAACGATAGCAGCTGCCAATATCGCCATGAGCCATCAGCATTAGGCCACCACGTGATGTGCAACAGGTGGTGGGAAGGCCGATGTGAAGTTTTCATTGGAAGGAGTGGCACATGTTGATTGGGAAACGGCGGGACCCTACTTCCTGTTTCTGGGAAAACACACCGTTTGGATGCAAAAAGGTGCATTGTGTATTCAAACATAGTTCAACGAAGAGTGATAAATCCACTGAAAAGTTAGATCCAGAAGAATTAGTCAAATCACTCAATCCATATAGTGACCAACGGATTGCATATAAAGGAGCTGATAACTTATCTAGAGAGACTAACAATTCGTGGAATGAAACAATCGAAAGTTTAAACGCTGAGGAAGTCGATAAACTTGTGAATAAAATTGAGACTCAAGACGCCACTGAAAGCGAAATATTAAACCTTAAAAGCAGTAGAATAACTAGCAACGAGCATTACCACGTTCGGAGACCATGCGGTTGTGATATTCAAGGAAGTCTACATGTATTTACACTTTGATGGCTGAATTTTTATACGATTTTATACACCCTTAGGATCTATTTTATGTCTTAATACTCGTGTGTTAATATTTGATGTATGAACGCGATTCTTCACTACCAAAAATTCCAGGACTTGCTTACCTCCACATCGTCAGCGAGCGCTCGTCGTCGAGGGAAAGGTACTGTAAGTAACCTCTTAACATGTTTTATTAAATATTTATTGAATTTTTTAAAAAAAAATATTTATTAAATTTTTGGAAAAAAAAAATATTTATTGAATTTTTAATTAAATATTTATTGAGTTTTTAAAAAAAAATTATTTATTGAATTTAAAAAAAAAAAAATATTTATTGAATTTTTAAAAAAAAATATTTATTGAATTTTAAAAAGAAAAAGAAAATAGGACGACAATCGTCATCCCAATGCATCCGTCTATTTAGATGAAAAAAAAGGAGAAGAAGAATCGTCGTAAAAAAAAAATCGTTTTTTTTAATTTCGTATAAATCTATGTAAGAATTTTTTTTTTTTTAAACATAATGTATGTAGGGTGAAAGTGTGGCATCTACAAGAGCTAACCACAGTAATTATAATACTACAGGGAATCGGGAAAAAATGAATTTTCTTATAATGTTAATCTTCTTTTAATATCAATTCCCCTCTTTCAATGATTAAATGCTTTTCAATAGGGTGTTGTAAATTGCTGTGCTGATTGCCATAGAAAAATCATACTGTTTCATTACATTAACGTTGTTCGAATAAAAACAAAAATGATGGATTAAACGGAAAATCGGTCTTTCCCTTCCGGTCTTTTCCAATCGGGTATAGGACCCGGTACGGTGGCAGGCTTCCACCCCAAAATATGAGCCAGCCACCGGGTACTTAATAATTTTTCTGTTTCAGGAGACTTTATGGGTTGAGTGGCCCAAGCCAAGTGCCTTTTTATGGCATAGAGTTATGCAATTCAATTGTATAATTCTATGACATAAATTGGTCACCGGGGTACTCCCCTTCTGATGGGAAAGCTCATATAATTCAAGTTGTATGAGTTTTCCACTCAGAAGAGGAATACCTGGCCACCTCAACGATTTAACATTGGATTTATTCCGGTTGGGGGGGCATGAAGGGGCTCCACCACCACCCGGTTGCCCCTCTTTCATTTGTGGGCCCTGAATGTATTTGGGTAACGACGAGGTCAACCCCAAATTAGTCTTTCTTGTCAGGTTGCACCTGTTCTCGCAACAAGTCGTAGTTCCTTCGTGGAGGTTATCTACAGATTTGCGACTTCGGTTGTCCCCTTGAACTCTGCAAGCAATTCGTGAATGCGAAATGTTTTGTAGTGAGTCCTCGTGCCGGGGAAACGAACCCGCCCCACGACACCGCAATGCTAGCCTGCCAGCGCATTCACGCGTCTCCGGACGAGGACATTCTCGGCAGGAATCAACACCTTCCTCTGCCGAGGCAGCAGAACATCGCTGCGGTCCTTTACGGACATTATGGAAATCCTAATTCACTACAAATGGCGCCCAACGTGGGGCCCGAAAAGCCCAGCTGTATCATCAGTCGTGAGCACGAGACAGTCCATCGTCTCTAGGTGTCCCCACTAGGTGTTAGAATTATTGGCGGGTAGATAACTCCCGAGGGTTTTTGCACTGATCGTGCCCCAGCAGCCTAATAACTTTCGAACGTGTGTTGTCCTCGGACATCAATATCGTTTGGTCCTTCTTTTGATTTATACTTTGGTGGTTTACCACCATTGTATAACTAGTAAGGCCAAATGATATTAGAGTCTTTTTTTGTGTTCGGAAGTTATTATCCCAACATCTATTTTGCAGAGGATTCTGATCCGCTCCCCAAACCAGCGGTGCCTAAGTGTCTTAAATTACATGGATTTTGATTTCATGTGATTGGCTGATTAGCTAATCCATGACTATCCATGACAAGACACGCGCTGCTTGTGGATTAGAATCCAACCCTGGGCTGACAAGCTGTAACTTGAGAAGTTTGCTAATGAGGGATCACTTCGGAACCCTGATTTTCATGGTGCCACAAGAGAGTGTCCCTGAAACGTTTAGAAGGATTGTGCCATGGTGTCCGTACTTGGGAGGGAAGGTCGGAAAGGAAAGTCCGTTCATATATATTATTTTACATAACTTAATCAAAACTTTTTTTTGTGAGGTTCTGAGATAGTTCGCCACTGACGGCCACATAAGAATTTTAGTAACTTTTCTCACCTTTTCTTCATTAATTTCATTATTTATATAGTTAAGCTTATATACCCATATTCTTCATTATTTATTTATCTAGGTATTTAATTAGGAAAACCATTTGGATTTAAAATGCCCACAAAAAGAACCCCCAAAAGGAGAAAGTTGCGGTCGGATGCCGGACCAGCTCTATTGTGCTCCATCTGTCACGAGGACATGGACGAAACTACAAGCCAGAGGTTGCAGTGCGGACACAGGCTACACCAGCTGTGTTTGGCCCAACTGCGGCAAACCTCATCCACGTGCCCGCTCTGTCGTCAGCCTTTGAAAATCGCACAGCCAGCAACAGAACGACCTCAGTCCTCCAGTGCAAGTGGAGCTGTCCCCAAAAGCGGACCCCTTCCATCCACGACCAGGAGTGCACGAGACGATGACTACAGGGCTGAAGCAGTTCCGCCTGCAGAAGATGCGAGTCCCCCGGTGGCTGTGGAAGCCACAGTTCTACGAGATCTAATGGCGCTCGTACAGGACATGTCCACCCGGCTAGCCTCTCTAGAGAGCCAGAGAGAGAACCCCGCACCACCCCGGCCAAGAACTCCTCCTATTTGGGATTCGGACCCAAATCCGTGGGAGTTCCCAGTAGACTCGCGGCGTGATCCCGAACGGATCCGGCCAGGTACAGCAATGAATCCGTTGGCTCCAGTTTACCGGCCCCGATTGAGCCAAGCACCGCCACCAAATCAAGCTCCCGTGATTCCGCCGGACCAACGCTTCCATCCACACGACATGTATCGGCTGAAGCCGACACAGATCCCCAGCATCATCCAGGGATGGAATCTACATTTCAGTGGGGAACCCAATACGATAACGGTAGAGGTTTTCATAAGTCGGGTGGAGTCACTGATTGAGCAGATGCTAGCAGGAGACCGCACAGCGCTCGCAGGGTACTTGCCGATGCTGCTTAGGGGAGCAGCACTGGAGACATATTGGAGAATACATTCAGCTCCACCATCCATACGCTGGTCACGGCTGAAGGAGGTACTCCGCATGGAATACCCTACGGTCGACATGGACGAATTAGTCCTGGATAAGATGAATGCTAGATGGCAGCGTCCGGATGAGTCCTTCCATCAATATCGAGCCGATATCCTTCGGTTGAATGACCAGCTATCAGAGCCATTGTCTTCTACCCAAATTCTGCGCCTGCTAAAGTGCAATCTGAGACCGGAGATTCGTCGGCATATCGTGAACTCCGATCCACAGAGTATGGAGGCACTGCTGAGAAATGTGCGTCGCATAGAAGGGTTTGAGGAAGACCTACGGGACCGGCCATACTTACTAACCAGGACGGGTCCTCGACGAGGAGTCGCGGAATTGGCCCCAGATTATACCACCCTAGATCTGGAGGATGATTTGGACCCAGACCATCTTGCTGTAGCAGCAGTGGGAAGTCTTACGACCTGCTGGAATTGTCACCAAACCGGACACCGGTTCATTTCATGCCGCGCAGAACGTAAGGTTTTCTGCTACGGTTGCGGCAAGCCGGACACTTACTTCCCGGACTGTTCTGAATGTGCCGCACGAAAAAACGGCCAAAAGAGTACCCGACCACCTCAGCGGTACTCGAAACCCCAGCAGTAGCTCCTCAATCAGTGGCTCACCCCAACCAACCTGACGTTAACCCACCAGCCATGACCATTACGACTGCGGATGTTCACTCTCTTCCGGAGACCTCACCAACGACAATATTAAAGCGACCACCGCAGTCACTGCCAGAAGAACCTCGTCAGCCTCAAGTACGCACTCTAAAACCTTATCATGTTCGACTGCAGGAATATCGGGTGGCTCGAGAGCGAATACTTGCTTCCGAAGTTGTCACTTCCCGTTCGTGCACGACAAAATGGTCAACCCGTCGTTGGCGGAATTTCCGCAAGAGAAGTGCGCATCTGCCGTCAAACCTTAAACTCTTGTAACATCTCGGAGGTTGCTGAGAATGAGATCAGACCTTATCATCCAATTAAAGTGTTGGGCGAGACCGTGTTTGCTTTGATCGACACGGGTGCCAGTATCAGTTGTCTTGCCTCGAGCTTTGGCTCGAAGGTGCTCCAAGAATATCCGAACTTGATTAAATCCTGGCGCACTGAAATCAGTACAGCTGACGGCACCAAACACCCTATAGGAGGTAAACTAACCACACCCGTGACGTTCAGGGGTCAGACGAAGGATATTACGTTCTACATTATTCCGTCTTTGACTCAGAATGTATACCTTGGTGTCGATTTCGTCCTTCGCTTTGGACTGGCCTCCGATTTATTCACCGATTTGTCTTTAAGAACCAGAAATGTCAACGAAATCACTTCTACTCCCGATAGGCATGACCTGACGCCTAACCAACGGCAACGCCTGGAAGCATCCATTGCTGCTTTCACATCGTACGCTACCCAAGGCCTTGGCCGCACCACCCTAGTCTCACACGCCATCGACGTTGGCGATAGTAAACCGATTAAACAGAGACACTACGCCATCTCACCGGCCATGGAGAAATTGGTGTATGCGGAGCTAGATAGGATGCTCGAGTTGGGGGTCATAGAGGAGTCCCAAAGTGCTTGGTCATCACCGGTAACCTTGGTGGTGAAGCCAGGTAAAGTCCGCCTCTGTCTTGATGCCCATAAGGTAAACGCAGTTACCATCAAGGACGCGTACCCTCTTCCACTCATCGATGGAATACTAGGGAGACTGCCGAAAGCTAATTATATCACCAGTCTCGACCTAAAAGACGCCTTCTGGCAAATTCCACTCGATGAGGGCTCGAGGGACAAGACCGCCTTCACAGTGCCTGGACGACCATTATATCAGTTCGTCACAATGCCCTTTGGCCTGTGTAACGCGCCGCAAACGATGACTCGATTGATGGACAAGGTCATCCCACCTCACCTAAAACACCAAGTGTTCGTGTACCTTGATGATCTGTTACTCATCACGGAAACGTTCGATCAACACCTCCTACTTCTACAAGAAGTAGCCCTGCACATCAGTAAGGCGGAACTCACCATCAACGTACAGATAAGTAAGTTTGTCATGAAAGAAGTCCGATATCTCGGTCATGTTATAGGATATGGCACTATCAAAACGGATCCAGACAAAACTCGTGCGATTGATGAGTTCCCCTTACCAAAAACTGTGAAGCAGCTACGACGTTTCCTTAGTGTGTGCGGCTGGTACCGAAGGTTTGTTCGGAATTATGCAACAGTTTCAGCGCCCCTGTCAGACATGTTGCGGAAAGGGAAGTTCGTTTGGACCGAACTCAGCCGAAAGGCACTTGAAGAGCTTAAACAAGCCCTCACATCAGCTCCTGTCTTGCACAGCCCCGACTTCACGAAGCCCTTCTCCATTCATTGTGACGCAAGTCAACATGGGGTAGGAGCCGTGCTGGTGCAATTGACCGACGAAGGAGAGGAAGCTCCCATCACCTTCATGTCCAATAAGCTGAATTCGGCCCAAAGAAACTATACTGTTTCCGAGCAAGAATGTTTGGCAGCGGTAATGGCTGTGAAGAAATTCCGAGCTTATATCGAGGGCCACCAATTCGAGATCATCACGGACCACGCGTCACTACAATGGTTGATGAACCCGGCAGATTTAAGTGGACGCCTAGCAAGATGGGCTCTTAAACTGCAAGGGTTCAAGTTCTCCATCAAACATCGGAAAGGAACCCAGAACATCGTACCCGACACTCTCTCACGGATGTTTTCCCCAGAGGGAGCCGAATTGACAATAAATGACGAGGACCCCATCGAAATAGATTTGGACAGCCCACATTTCGAATCAGACAGCTACAAAGAGTTGAGGCAAACCATAGCGGCCCAACAAACACAGCTGCCTGATTTGAAGGTAATAGACGGCTATGTGTATAGACGAAACGAATACGCCACTGGTGATCCATGGCAGGAAGAAGAGTCTTGGAAACTCTGGGTACCGGAGGAAATGACACAACATCTGATCCTCCGCGCACATGACCACCCTTTAAGTGCCCACGGAGGTTACGGTCGGACGTTACGGCGACTCAAGAAATACTTCTTTTGGCCTAAAATGGCATCCCAGGTCAAAGACTACGTGAGCGCCTGTGAGACCTGTAAAGGCACCAAAGCGCCCAACCAGCCTCTTCGACCTCCTATGGGTCAACTCAACGTTCCAGAACGCGTGTTCCAGCGTCTATACATCGATCTACTCGGTCCATATCCTCGGTCTTCCATGGGACACATCGGAGCCATAGTCGTTCTAGATCAGCTCTCAAAGTTCCCAATGGTGGAACCTATCCGTGAATTCACAACTCCATCGATCGTGAAATTCTTAGAGAACCGGGTATTCCATGTGTTCGGTGTTCCAGAGAGTGTGTACTCAGATAATGGAGTACAGTTCCGGTCTCGGCAGTTTAAGAGCCTACTTGAGCAGTATGGCGTTGAACACCAACGGACGCCCATATACTCTCCTCAGTCCAACGCATCAGAACGGTTGAACCGCACCCTATTGGCCGCGATGCGTTCCTACGTCCACCCATCTCAAAAGGATTGGGATCGGCGATTGTCTGCCATCACATGCGCCCTGCGATCCTCGTATCATTCCGTCACCGGTGTCGCCCCTTACTTTGCCGCCTTTGGACAGCACATGATTTGCCACGGTAAATCATACCGACTGTTACGGCAATTAAAGTGTTTGGGAGACCCCGTCGTTGCGCTGGAGCCCCACGAACGTTTAGGAGACCTCCGCCAACAGATCGGACGGAAAATTAAGGCCGCAGGTAGTGCAAATGAAGCGCAGTACAATCTCCGGTCACGATCTGCTAATTTCAAAGAAGGAGATGAAGTGTTCCGCCGAAATTTCCGCCAAAGTGACGCCGCGGGGCATAACAACGCCAAGCTGGACAGGCGATTCTTGAAAAGCCGCATAAAGAAGGTAATGGGACCTAACCGTTACTTGATAACGGATCCATCGGGAAAAGAAGTGGGGATATACAGAACGAAAGACCTGCGCCGATAGATAATTGGGCACGTCTGTTTGTCCGTCCGCATATATTTTCAAAAACACGCAAAGGTTGTATACTTCCAGGCAAACATAGACATAAGTCAGTCCGTCCGTCTGTTAATTGTGTTCTTCTTTTATTGTTCGTCATCTCTAGCCCCGACGCCGAAGCCAACCCGTGAGACACAGAAAGATCCTTCAGCTCCTTTTTCGTAATCCGCATTGCCTTGGGATCACGAGAAAATTAGCTGCCCTGTAGTAATCTAAGAACTATGGCTCTAAAAGCAGCGCTGACACAGGCACACAGCACGAACGCAATTTAATAATGATTCAGTCGATTCAGTCACCTTCCCCATCGCAACACTCGTTTTTTTCTTTTTTCGCAGGAAAAATAAGTGGAAAAATTTCTTTTGTACTTAACACCCGGGAAATAAAATTCTAAAAATGTTTAAAAATTTCTAATGTGTAGTATCTTATTACAATATCTTTTGAAGATAATTTAACGAATTGCGGTGTAACGCGGTACACAAAGGCTTAGAACGAAACGGTTAACCCTTTTAATTATATGAACGCTAAAATCATTGTATCATTTAATCCTTAAATTATATGAACAATAAAATCATTGTATCATTTAAACCCCACAAAATTTGTCAAATTTTACCCATTCCAACCATAATACTAATTAAAAATTGTTTTGTTTGTCGGTAATTAACGCGTGCCTGTCTTATTCTTTCGATTTATTTCCCTCTTAATTACGCCTAATAATTATAAACATAAATTGCTTTCAATTGATAATTTAAGCGAATCTACAAGGGACGACTTAAAATTTTAAAAAAAGAAACCGAAACGAGTGTGCATTATCACCACCGCATGTTCACCCATAGATGGCATTATTCAACGAAACTTTTGCTGTTTCGTTGCTCGTCGGCTCGGCCTCGCCATGTTAGTTCGCAGTTGCACAAGATCCTCGTGAGAGGAAGGCGAGTGGTTAATAAAAAATACGCGTGGTGGCCATTTGAGTGTAGTGAACATAGTACAGTAGTGGAGGAAACCTATTAAAACCACAACAAAATCGTGGTGGATGGTTGTTGGCAGATAGTTAACTCCTACCATCCTGTTGATACACAGCGAAAAAACTTCACAGAAAAAAAAAAAAAGAAAAAAAAAAAACGATAGCAGCTGCCAATATCGCCATGAGCCATCAGCATTAGGCCACCACGTGATGTGCAACAGGTGGTGGGAAGGCCGATGTGAAGTTTTCATTGGAAGGAGTGGCACATGTTGATTGGGAAACGGCGGGACCCTACTTCCTGTTTCTGGGAAAACACACCGTTTGGATGCAAAAAGGCGCATTGTGTATTCAAACATAGTTCAACGAAGAGTGATAAATCCACTGAAAAGTTAGATCCAGAAGAATTAGTCAAATCACTCAATCCATATAGTGACCAACGGATTGCATATAAAGGAGCTGATAACTTATCTAGAGAGACTAACAATTCGTGGAATGAAACAATCGAAAGTTTAAACGCTGAGGAAGTCGATAAACTTGTGAATAAAATTGAGACTCAAGACGCCACTGAAAGCGAAATATTAAACCTTAAAAGCAGTAGAATAACTAGCAACGAGCATTACCACGTTCGGAGACCATGCGGTTGTGATATTCAAGGAAGTCTACATGTATTTACACTTTGATGGCTGAATTTTTATACGATTTTATACACCCTTAGGATCTATTTTATGTCTTAATACTCGTGTGTTAATAATTGATGTATGAACGCGATTCTTCACCACCAAAAATTCCAGGACTTGCTTACCTCCACATCGTCAGCGAGCGCTCGTCGTCGAGGGAAAGGTACTGTAAGTAACCTCTTAACATGTTTTATTAAATATTTATTGAATTTTTAAAAAAAAAATATTTATTGAATTTTTGGAAAAAAAAAAATATATATTGAATTTTTAATTAAATATTTATTGAGTTTTTAAAAAAAAAATTATTTATTGAATTTAAAAAAAAAAAAATATTTATTGAATTTTTAAAAAAAAATATTTATTGAATTTTATAAAGAAAAAGAAAATAGGACGAAAATCGTCATCCCAATGCATCCGTCTATTTAGATGAAAAAAAAGGAGAAGAAGAATCGTCGTAAAAAAAAAATCGTTTTTTTTAATTTCGTATAAATCTATGTAAGAATTTTTTTTTTTTAAACATAATGTATGTAGGGTGAAAGTGTGGCATCTACAAGAGCTAACCACAGTAATTATAATACTACAGGGAATCGGGAAAAAATGAATTTTCTTATAATGTTAATCTTCTTTTAATATCAATTCCCCTCTTTCAATGATTAAATGCTTTTCAATAGGGTGTTGTAAATTGCTGTGCTGATTGCCATAGAAAAATCATACTGTTTCATTACATTAACGTTGTTCGAATAAAAACAAAAATGATGGATTAAACGGAAAACCGGTCTTTCCCTTCCGGTCTTTTCCAATCGGGTATAGGACCCGGTACGGTGGCAGGCTTCCACCCCAAAATATGAGCCAGCCACCGGGTACTTAATAATTTTTCTGTTTCAGGAGACTTTATGGGTTGAGTGGCCCAAGCCAAGTGCCTTTTTATGGCATAGAGTTATGCAATTCAATTGTATAATTCTATGACATAAATTGGTCACCGGGGTACTCCCCTTCTGATGGGAAAGCTCATATAATTCAAGTTGTATGAGTTTTCCACTCAGAAGAGGAATACCTGGCCACCTCAACGATTTAACATTGGATTTATTCCGGTTGGGTGGGCATGAAGGGGCTCCACCACCACCCGGTTGCCCTTCTTTCATTTGTGGGCCCTGAATGTATTTGGGTAAAGACGAGGTCAACCCCAAATTAGTCTTTCTTGTCAGGTTGCACCTGTTCTCGCAACAAGTCGTAATTCCTTCGTGGAGGTTATCTACAGATTTGCGACTTCGGTCGTCCCCTTGAACTCTGCAAGCAATTCGTGAATGCGAAATGTTTTGTAGTGAGTCCTCGTGCCGGGGAAACGAACCCGCCCCACGACACCGCAATGCTAGCCTGCCAGCGCATTCACGCGTCTCCGGACGAGGGCATTCTCGGCAGGAATCAACACCTTCCTCTGCCGAGGCAGCAGAACATCGCTGCGGTCCTTTACGGACATTATGGAAATCCTAATTCACTACATGAGCGCAACCGAAATGCAGACCAAACCATTCAGATGACTTCTCAAGCGGAGCTCGTCGTCGCCGATTTTCGACAGTGCTTGCAGAGTGACTGGTACGGTGTGTGCTATTCGAATAAAATATTTACAAATTATGAAGCTTTCAAACTTTCGCTAATATCTTTACTTACGAATAAGAGATGTTTTACAGAGAATATCGCTAAAACACGCAGTTAACGGCTTGTCTTTTCCTCAATTTACTAACCAACAATTGAAATTCATATGTCGGGAATGATACCGAAACCAATTTGCTGTGGGATCACTACACACGCCAGTGTAATGAGAGCATCAATCAACGGGAGCTCAGCACGGCTGATTTCAGGGCAAAGTAATCTAGTTCAAAGCAACAGAACTAGCTCAACAAGAAAGAAATTAAGCACTGCTGATTACGATGCAATCTATAAAACAACAAAAGAGAAATTCTTGTCCTAATCGAATCTACGAGGGATGACGTAAATTTTAAAAACAACCGAAACGAGTGTGCATTATCACCATCGGGGATCCACCAGAGTACGCTTCATCGATCGAGAAATCGTAGAAGTGCATCGTCGAGTTGGGATCGATCAGAGACGGAGCTACGAGGAGTGCATTCGAATTTTCCATGGCGTGAGGAAGCGATTGACTCTTCCGTTGCGACTGAAAAGGGATTGAAGGGAGTTAAGGGGAGTGTGCCGGGGCAATCAGACTTGCGTGGTGTGTTAAACACAAATGGACATTATTGAGTGGAAAAAAAGTAAGAACGCGCAAGCGCGAGTTACACGGGTTCGCTTGGCTTTTTCCGCGTTGTCGTCAGGAAGTGCAGTTCTTGATCCAAGCCATCGCGAATATCGTTCGGGATCTTGCATTTGTGTTAGAGTCGTGTGTGACGAAAAACAAAATATGCACATAGACATAACGTCACCTCAGTGACAGTTACTCCGGCGTGCCATCGCTCCATCGCATGCTCCGTCGTTACATCTGGGTGTTGTTTTGGAATAATCCTGTTAAAGCGGTTTGAGTAGCGATCCCGCTATAGAAATTGCATTTCGCGAAGTCTAGCCGGGGGGAATCACGGAAACGCACGCGGAACGTGGATACGATTGCGCATTTTTACGAGTGGAGCTTGATTAATGTGGAACTTTATTTCTGTGTATCATTAAGGAAACAGTTTAATTGTTGATAAAACCACACAACCGGCTTTCAGTTAGTTTTCATGCTAAAATTCGAAGTGGTTGCCTAGTTAGACTACAGATCTGTCTTGAAAAGCACCTGGTTCATGGTTCCTATACTTATGTGCATGGGTCTTGCTTGATGTTTTTTCCATTACGCGAGATCAATTGAAAATAACTCGATACGGTGAAAGATTGCTACTATAAAAAAGAATCTATTAAATGTGCAAAACCTTGTACGGTATTTAAGTTCTATAGTTTGAGCCTCTTAACTACCCCTGCATCGTTCAATTAAAAAGCGGCGGCAGTAAAGACTGTTAAAGGCAATGGAACATACCTATAGACTGTTATCACGAGTTGTCTGTCAAGAGTGAAATTCAACTGTATTTTCTGCGATAGAACAAAAGGCATTCGATCAATGGTCCTCAACGGGAGCGTGAGAGACTGTTAGCCAAAAGGATTACAAAACTTTTGACGACGGGATAAGGTGTTAAATATAGCTGAAGGAGATAGGAGATTTTCGTGGAGGGAGTTCAATTTTCTTTTCATGTGTCGGAAACTGACAGGGGAAGGTTCCACTTGTGAAACAAAAATTACCAGTTTACCGCTTATTCCGCGTACATAGTTGTCGATCTTGCCATCAAACCTAATTGGATAGTTGCCGGGCTACATCTGAAAATCGTGTTCCCAACCATTTGATTCCTTCGAGCTGCAGAGAAAATTTATTCCAAGTGCATTCATTCGCGTCCAAGCGACGGCGGTGAAGTTTCGCGAATAAGTTTAATTGAGTTTCTCGCCAGACGAGAAGAAAGAAATAGATAAACGTAATTGGAACCTTCTATACGCGCATAACAGTGAGCAATAGACGAGAGACTCCCCGGGGAGATTCTGTTGAATGGTAACGAGGGAAGAATTTATAGATTTGTTATCATTAATTTCGATGCCGGCCATGCGAGTGAATTGTGATAGGTTGCAAACTTTTGCATGTGAAAATTCGCCAAAGAAACGCCTTGATCGGGAATAAAATAGTATATTGTGTTTCTTGGGCACCTCGGCGGTAGTTTTGCTGGTGTTTCTATAATTCAAATTAATTGAGCCGCGAGGGCAGTGACAAAAGCGGGAACATGAAAACAAGCGGAAAGTGATTGAGAACGAGTGAAATTGTTGCGGGGTTTCGCCGTGACTATCGAACTAACAAAATACAAATGCGAATGTGAAAAGGAGAGTAATTTGGTTTCTTGGAATAGCATTGAATACAACTCCACGCTTTTACAATAAAGCTTGAAGATAGTAGAGTGAAATTAGGCATTGATAGTGGCTAGCGAGACAGTGGTGGCCGTGCTGCAAGAGCGAGAAGTCTTTGCGTTCATCTTCGATTTTTTTTTCCTATGAGTCATTGTTGATTATCTGCCGCTTTGCGGACAAAAAATCCGATTTGGAGTGGACCAAGAGCAGCGACGAATGGAAAATTGTTCTGAGCCATCTGTGTGACTACTGTCGTGGAAACATCCGAAAGTATATGGAAGAATTGAGATCCAAAGAAAAACGTTTTAATTTGTATGAACTTCATTACCACGTGCGCGTTTTAGCATTTACCGACAAAAAAAAAAGTTTTATTACATTCCAGGGCCATCTGCAACGTCTTCGAGCGCTCGGAGGACCATGCGGGTGAGTACCCTTGCATTTTGTTCTTTATCTATATATATTTTTGCTTAGTACAATTTTGTTATTTATAGCTACTTTTTTTACATTTTTTTTTGTATACGTTTCTATATTTGGGTCTAAATTCTTTTTTCTAAATTAATCACTTCAGATATCCATTTATATTAATCACTTCAGATATCCATTTAAATTTTTTTTTGCGTTAGATCTTTTTGTTTTTTGTGTTTACCGTTCAAATTTCATAAAATAATTATTAAATTTTAGTTTTTTTTTTTGGAAATATACAAATTACTTAAAAATTGAAAAATTTTTGGGATGATAGATTAAATAAAAAAAATGAATTAATAACGTACCCGAGGGTCTTTCTTTTCCTTCATTTCTAATCGGGTATAGGACCCGGTACGGTGGCAGGCTTCCATCCCAAAACATGAGCCAGCCGCCGGGTACAATCTAATTCCTTCTTTTGTTTCAGGTGACGTAATGGGTTGAGTGGCCCAAGCAGAGTGCCTTTTTATGGCATAGATTTATGCAATTCAATTGTATAATTCTATGACATAAATTGGTCCCCGGGGTACTCCCCTTCTGATGGGAAGGTTCATACAATTCAAGTTGTATGAGTTTTCCATTCAGAAGAGGAATACCTGGCCACTTCAACAAGCTATCAATGGATTTATTCCGGTTGGGTGGGTATGAATCACCCGGTTGCTCCTCTTTCATTTTTGGGCCATGAACTTTGTTGGGTAACGACGAGGTCACCCCAAGTTCGCCTTCCTTCTCAGGATTCACTTGTTCTAGTAACAAGTACATCTCCTTCGGTGAGGTTATCTACTATTTTGCGACTTCGGTCGCCTTTTTGATCTGAAAGCAATTCGTGAATGCGAAATTTTTTTGTAGTGGGTCCTCGTGCCGGGGAAACGAACCCGCCCCACGACACCGCAATGCTAGCCTGCCAGCGCATTCACGCGTCTCCGGACGAGGGCATTCTCGGCAGATACCTCCATCTTCTTCTGCCGGGGCAGCAGACCATCGCTGCAGTCCTTCACGGACCTATTGAACATTTTATTCACTACAAATGGCGCCCAACGTGGGGCCCGAAATGCCCGGCTGTATCATCAGTCGTGAGCACGAGACAGTCCATCGTCTCTAGGTGTCCCCACTAGGTGTTAATATTTTGGCGGGTAGATAACTCCCGAGGGTAATTGCACTGATCGTGCCCCAGCAAGTAATAACTGCCGGACGTGTGTTGTCTTTGGACATCAATATCGTTTGGTCCTGCTTTTGATTTATACTTTGGTGGTTTACCACCATTGTATAACTAGTAAGGCTAAATGATATTAGAGTCCCTTTTTGTGTTCGGAAGTTATTATCCCAACAACTTTTTGCAGAGGATTCTGATCCGCTCCCCAAACCAGCGGTGCCTAAGTGTCTTAAATTACATGGATTTTGATTTCATGTGATTGGCTGATTAGCTAATCCATGACTATCCATGACAAGACACGCGCTGCTTGTGGATTAGAATCCGACCCTGGGCTAACAAGTTGTAACTTGAGAAATTTGCTAATGAGAGATCACTTCTAAACCCTGATTTTCATGGTGCCACAAGAGAGTGTCCCTGAAACGCTACAGAAGGATTGTGCCATTGGTGTCCATACTTGGGAGGAAGGACGGAAAGGAAAGACCTTTTATTTTTTTTGATAAAGTAAAATTTTTTGATAACGATTAAAACTTTTTCATACACTTTGTTTTTTTTGAGAGGATTGAAAATAGTTCGCCACTTTCGGCCACTTTTATGTTTTTCCTTATTAATATTTAATTATTTCTTTTAAAGCGTTATTTTTGCCTTTGGTTACCTCTTTTAGCAGTTTAGGTATTTATTTAGAAAATTAAATTTCCTTTAGGATGTCGACCAAACGCACACCAGACAAGCGCATGTTGCGTTCGGAAGCGGGGCCCACGGCATTATGCGTCATCTGCCAGCATGCGCGAAATGATGGAACGTCCGTACAGACGTTGGCGTGCGGACATGAATTTCATGAAGCCTGTGTGACCCAGCATTTATTGGTTAGCCGTACTTGCCCTTTATGCCGACAACCAGCCTCCTCGGCGGATAGACCTGCGAGCCACCTAGAGCTTCCAGCTGCTCAAGGGGCGGTGCCCAAACCAAAGGACCGGCGGGAGCAGGTTTCAACAGCGGCTGATGAGCCTGACTTAATGGGCCGAGCTGAAGCAGTTCCGCCTGCGGAAGAGGCGAGACCCACTGTGGCTGTGGAAGCGACCGTTTTACAAGACCTAATGGCACTCATGCAGGACCTGTCCACCCGGGTAGCCTCACTGGAAAGCCAGAAAAAGAATCCAGCACCACCTCGGCCAAGAACGCCTCATATGTGGGATTCGGACCCAAATCCGTGGGATTTTCCGGTAGACTCGCGGCGCGATCACGAACGAATCCGGCCAGGTGCAGCAATGAATCCGTTGGCTCCAGTGTACCGGCCCCGATTGAGCCAAGCACCGCCATCAAATCAGGCTCCAGTGATTCCGCCGGACCAACGCTTCCATCCACACGATATGTATCGGCTGAAGCCGACACAGATCCCCAGCATCATCCAGGGGTGGAATCTGCATTTCAGTGGGGAACCCAATACTATAACGGTGGAAGTCTTCATAAGTCGGGTGGAGTCGCTGATTGAGCAGATGCTAGCAGGAGACCGCACGGCGCTCGCAGGATACTTGCCAATGCTGCTTAGGGGAGCAGCACTTGAGACATATTGGCGAATACATTCGGCCCCACCATCAATACGCTGGTCACGGTTGAAGGAGGTACTCCGCATGGAGTATCCTACGGTCGACATGGAAGAATTAGTACTGGACAAGATGAATGCTAGATGGCAGCGTCCGGACGAGTCCTTCCATCAATATCGAGCCGATATCCTTCGGCTGAATGACCAGTTGTCAGAGCCGTTGTCTTCTACCCAAATACTGCGCCTGCTAAAGCGCAATCTAAGGCCGGAGATTCGTCGCCATATCGTGAACTCCGATCCACAGAGTATGGAGGCCCTGCTGAGAAATGTGCGTCGCATAGAAGGGTTTGAGGAAGACCTACGGGACCGGCCATACTTGTTAGCCAGGACGGGTCCTCGACGAGGAATCGCGGAATTGGCCCCAGATTATACCACCATGGATCTGGAGGAAGATTTGGACCCAGACCAGCTTGCTGTAGCCGCAGTGGGAAGTCTTACGACATGTTGGAATTGCCATCAAACCGGACACCGGTCAATCTCATGCCGAGCGGAGCGTAAGGTTTTCTGCTACGGTTGCGGCAAGCCGGACACTTACTTCCCGGACTGTTCTGAATGTGCCACGCGAAAAATCGGCCAAAAGAGTACCCGACCACCTCAGCGGTACTCGAAGCCCCAGCACTACCTTCTCAGCCAGCTGCTTACCACAACAAACCTGACGTTAACCCACCAGCCATGACCACTACGACTGCGGATGTTCACTCTCTTCCGGAGACCTCGCCAACGACAATATTGAAGCGACCATCGCAATCACTGCCAGAAGAACCCCGGCAGCCTCAATTACGCACTCTAAAACCTTATCATGTTCGACTGCAGGAATATCGGGTGGCTCGATAGCGAATATTTGCTTCCGAAGTAGTCACTTCCCGCCCGCGCACGACAAAATGGTCAACCCGTCGTTGGCAGAATTTCCGCAAGAGAGTGGCATCTGCCGTCAAACCTTAAACTCATGTTACAAGAGTTTAAGGTTTGAGGTTGCTGAGAATGAGATCAGACCTTATCATCCAATTAAAGTGTTGGGCGAGACCGTGTTTGCATTGATCGACACGGGTGCCAGTATCAGTTGTCTTGCCTCGAGCTTTGGCTCGAAGGTGCTCCAAGATTATCCGAACTTGATTAAATCCTGGCGCACTGAAATCAGTACAGCTGATGGCACCAAACACCCTATACGAGGTAAACTAACTACACCCGTGACGTTCAGGGGTCAGACGAAGGATATTACGTTCTACATTATCCCGTCTTTGACTCAGAATGTGTACCTTGGCGTCGATTTCGTCCTTCGCTTTGGACTGGCCTCAGATTTATTCACAGATTTGTCTTTAAAAACCAGAAATGTCAACGAAATCACTTCTACTCCCGATAGGCATGACCTGACGCCTAACCAACGGCAACGCCTGGAAGCACCCATCGCTGCTTTTCCATCTTACGCTACCCAAGGTCTTGGCCGCACCACCCTAGTCTCACACGCCATCGACGTTGGCGATAGTAAACCGATTAAACAGAGACACTACGCCATCTCACCGGCTATGGAGAAATTGGTGTATGCGGAGCTAGATAGGATGCTCGAGTTGGGGGTCATAGAGGAGTCCCAAAGTGCCTGGTCATCACCGGTAACCTTGGTGGTGAAGCCAGGTAAAGTCCGCCTCTGTCTTGATGCCCGCAAGGTAAACGCGGTTACCATCAAGGACGCGTACCCTCTTCCACTCATCGATGGAATACTAGGGAGACTGCCGAAAGCCAATTATATCACCAGTCTCGACCTAAAAGACGCCTTCTGGCAAATTCCACTCGATGAGGGGTCGAGGGACAAGACCGCCTTCACAGTGCCTGGACGACCATTATATCAGTTCGTCACAATGCCCTTTGGCCTGTGTAACGCACCGCAAATGATGAATCGGTTGATGGACAAGGTCATCCCACCTCACCTGAAACACCAAGTGTTCGTGTACCTTGATGATCTGTTACTCATCACGGAAACGTTCGATCAACACCTCCTACTTCTACAAGAAGTAGCCCTGCACATCAGTAAGGCGGAACTCACCATCAACGTACAGAAAAGTAAGTTTGTCATGAAAGAAGTCCGATACCTGGGACATGTCATAGGACATGGCACTATCAAAACGGATCCAGACAAAACTCGTGCGATTGATGAGTTCCCCTTACCAAAAACAGTGAAGCAGCTACGACGTTTCCTTGGTGTGTGCGGCTGGTACCGAAGGTTTGTTCGGAATTATGCAACAGTTTCAGCGCCCCTGTCAGACATGTTGCGGAAAGGGAAGTTCGTTTGGACCGAACTCAGCCGAAAGGCACTTGAAGAGCTTAAACAAGCCCTCACATCAGCTCCTGTCTTGCACAGCCCCGACTTCACGAAGCCCTTCTCCATTCATTGTGACGCAAGTCAACATGGGGTAGGAGCCGTGCTGGTGCAATTGACCGACGAAGGAGAGGAAGCTCCCATCACCTTCATGTCCAATAAGCTGAATTCGGCCCAAAGAAACTATACTGTTTCCGAGCAAGAATGTTTGGCAGCGGTAATGGCTGTGAAGAAATTCCGAGCTTATATCGAGGGCCACCAATTCGAGATCATCACGGACCACGCGTCACTACAATGGTTGATGAACCAGGCAGATTTAAATGGACGCCTAGCCAGATGGGCTCTTATGCTGCAAGGGTTCAAGTTCTCCATCAAACATCGGAAAGGAACCCAGAACATCGTACCCGACACTCTCTCACGGATGTTTTCCCCAGAGGGAGCCGAATTGACAATAAATGACGAGGACCCCATCGGAATAGATTTGGACAGCCCACATTTCGAATCAGACAGCTACAAAGAGTTGAGGCAAACCATAGCGACCCAACAAACACAGCTGCCTGATTTGAAGGTAATAGACGGCTTCGTGTATAGACGAAATGATTACGCCACTGGTGATCCATGGCAGGAAGAAGAGTCTTGGAAACTCTGGGTACCGGAGGAAATGACACAACATCTGATCTTCCGCGCACATGACCATCCTTTAAGTGCCCACGGAGGTTACGGTCGAACATGACGGCGACTCAAGAAATACTTCTTTTGGCCTAAAATGGCATCCCAGGTCAAAGACTACGTGAGCGCCTGTGAGACCTGTAAAGGCACCAAAGCGCCCAACCAGCCTCTTCGACCTACTATGGGTCAACTCAACGTCCCAGAACGCGTATTCCAGCGTCTATACATTGATCTACTCGGTCCATATCCTCGGTCTTCCATGGGACACATCGGAGCTATTGTCGTTCTAGACCAGCTTTCAAAGTTCCCAATAGTGGAACCTATCCGTGAATTCACAACTCCATCGATCGTGAAATTCTTAGAGAACCGGGTATTCCATGTGTTCGGTGTTCCAGAGAGTGTGTACTCAGACAATGGAGTACAGTTCCGGTCTCGGCAGTTTAAGAGCCTACTTGAGTAGTATGGCGTTGAACACCAACTGACGCCCATATACTCTCCTCAGTCCAACGCATCAGAATGGTTGAACCGCACCCTATTGGCCGCGATCCGTTCTTACGTCCACCCATCTCAAAAGGATTGGGATCGGCGATTGTCTGCCATCACATGCGCCCTGCGATCCTCGTATCATTCCGTCACCGGTGTCGCCCCTTACTTTGCCGCCTTTGGACAGCACATGATTTGTCACGGTAAATCATACCGACTGTTACGGCAACTAAAGTGATTGGGAGACCCCGTCGTTGCACTGGAGCCCCACGAACGTTTAGGAGACCTCCGCCAACAAATCGGGCGGAAGATTAAGGCCGCAGGAAGTGCAAATGAAGCACAGTACAATCTCCGGTCACGATCTGCTAATTTCAAAGAAGGAGATGAAGTGTTCCGCCGAAATTTCCGCCAAAGTGACGCCGCGGGGCATTACAACGCCAAGCTGGACAGGCGATTCTTGAAAAGCCGCATAAAGAAGGTAATGGGACCTAACCGGTACCTGATAACAGATCCATCGGGAAAAGAAGTGGGGATATACCACGCGAAAGACCTGCGCCGATAGATAATTAGTCACGTCTGTTTGTCCGTCTGTCAAGTGTGTTTTTCTTTTATTGTCCGTCATCTCTAGTCCCGACGCCGGAGACAACCCATGGTACACAGAAAGATCCTTCAGCTCCTTTTTCGCAATCCGCATCGCCTTGGGATCGCGAGAAAATTAGCTGCCCGGTAGTAATTGAAGAGGTCAGGAGTGTGAAGAGCGATTTATAAATGATCATCTTGGTTTCCTCTATTCTGAATGCAAAGAAATGGTATCACAAGAGAAACGAAAAGATCTACGGAATATGTATGTCATCCTGAAACCCATACCAGATCGATTGCAGGATATGCTCAAACAAACGTTCCTCGATCATATCAAAAATGAGGGCATTGAAACAATATCTACGCTGAAAGGTGAAAATATTCACATTCAATTTGTCGAGAATATGTTGAAGGTGCATCAAAAATATCAAAAGTTGATAGCTGATATTAGCTAAACTTTTTTTTTTAATTGGATCATTTCACCCTTTTCACATCAATTTAATGTAAATCTATACGACAAATTTGCTCTACATTTGAAGCTTTATCTAACGTCGCGCGGATATCGATCACTCTTTCGGATGGCTCCGATAGCTTTTTAAATTACTTTTTATGGAATTGTTTGCAGCTACATATAAATGAGTTGCATATTTTGAATAATAATTTTTCTGAAAAATTATTAGAGAAGAAAAATGTTAGAAGAAGGTGGTTTCGACGTGTGCACTAATTCTCCTCAGGCCATCACACTTAGATACACACCGGTGATGGCGACCACCATGCTCAGAGGTGAGGGAGTAAATTTTTAACTTTTCTACTAATGCAAACTCAATATGTTTTTGTTTCTGCAAGTTATATTCAAGGTAAATTTCTCTTGTAAGTACTTGTATTAGCTAAACTTTTCTTTTAATTGGATCATTTCACCCTTTTCACATCAATTTAATGTAAATCTATACGACAAATTTGCTCTACATTTGAAGCTTTATCTAACGTCGCGCGGATATCGATCACTCTTTCGGATGGCTCCGATAGCTTTTTAAATTACTTTTTATGGAATTGTTTGCAGCTACATATAAATGAGTTGCATATTTTGAATAATAATTTTTCTGAAAAATTATTAGAGAAGAAAAATGTTAGAAGAAGGTGGTTTCGACGTGTGCACTAATTCTCCTCAGGCCATCACACTTAGATACACACCGGTGATGGCGACCACCATGCTCAGAGGTGAGGGAGTAAATTTTTAACTTTTCTACTAATGCAAACTCAATATGTTTTTGTTTCTGCAAGTTATATTCAAGGTAAATTTCTCTTGTAAGTACTTGTATTAGCTAAACTTTTTTTTTAATTGGATCATTTCACCCTTTTCACATCAATTTAATGTAAATCTATACGACAAATTTGCTCTACATTTGAAGCTTTATCTAACGTCGCGCGGATATCGATCACTCTTTCGGATGGCTCCGATAGCTTTTTAAATTACTTTTTATGGAATTGTTTGCAGCTACATATAAATGAGTTGCATATTTTGAATAATAATTTTTCTGAAAAATTATTAGAGAAGAAAAATGTTAGAAGAAGGTGGTTTCGACGTGTGCACTAATTCTCCTCAGGCCATCACACTTAGATACACACCGGTGATGGCGACCACCATGCTCAGAGGTGAGGGAGTAAATTTTTAACTTTTCTACTAATGCAAACTCAATATGTTTTTGTTTCTGCAAGTTATATTCAAGGTAAATTTCTCTTGTAAGTACTTGTATTAGCTAAACTTTTTTTTTAATTGGATCATTTCACCCTTTTCACATCAATTTAATGTAAATCTATACGACAAATTTGCTCTACATTTGAAGCTTTATCTAACGTCGCGCGGATATCGATCACTCTTTCGGATGGCTCCGATAGCTTTTTAAATTACTTTTTATGGAATTGTTTGCAGCTACATATAAATGAGTTGCATATTTTGAATAATAATTTTTCTGAAAAATTATTAGAGAAGAAAAATGTTAGAAGAAGGTGGTTTCGACGTGTGCACTAATTCTCCTCAGGCCATCACACTTAGATACACACCGGTGATGGCGACCACCATGCTCAGAGGTGAGGGAGTAAATTTTTAACTTTTCTCTGTGAAAAGGGTGAAATGATCCAATTAAAAAAAAAGTTTAGCTAATACAAGTACTTACAAGAGAAATTTACCTTGAATATAACTTGCAGAAACAAAAACATATTGAGTTTGCATTAGTAGAAAAGTTAAAAATTTACTCCCTCACCTCTGAGCATGGTGGTCGCCATCACCGGTGTGTATCTAAGTGTGATGGCCTGAGGAGAATTAGTGCACACGTCGAAACCACCTTCTTCTAACATTTTTCTTCTCTAATAATTTTTCAGAAAAATTATTATTCAAAATATGCAACTCATTTATATGTAGCTGCAAACAATTCCATAAAAAGTAATTTAAAAAGCTATCGGAGCCATCCGAAAGAGTGATCGATATCCGCGCGACGTTAGATAAAGCTTCAAATGTAGAGCAAATTTGTCGTATAGATTTACATTAAATTGATGTGAAAAGGGTGAAATGATCCAATTAAAAAAAAAGTTTAGCTAATACAAGTACTTACAAGAGAAATTTACCTTGAATATAACTTGCAGAAACAAAAACATATTGAGTTTGCATTAGTAGAAAAGTTAAAAATTTACTCCCTCACCTCTGAGCATGGTGGTCGCCATCACCGGTGTGTATCTAAGTGTGATGGCCTGAGGAGAATTAGTGCACACGTCGAAACCACCTTCTTCTAACATTTTTCTTCTCTAATAATTTTTCAGAAAAATTATTATTCAAAATATGCAACTCATTTATATGTAGCTGCAAACAATTCCATAAAAAGTAATTTAAAAAGCTATCGGAGCCATCCGAAAGAGTGATCGATATCCGCGCGACGTTAGATAAAGCTTCAAATGTAGAGCAAATTTGTCGTATAGATTTACATTAAATTGATGTGAAAAGGGTGAAATGATCCAATTAAAAAAAAAGTTTAGCTAATACAAGTACTTACAAGAGAAATTTACCTTGAATATAACTTGCAGAAACAAAAACATATTGAGTTTGCATTAGTAGAAAAGTTAAAAATTTACTCCCTCACCTCTGAGCATGGTGGTCGCCATCACCGGTGTGTATCTAAGTGTGATGGCCTGAGGAGAATTAGTGCACACGTCGAAACCACCTTCTTCTAACATTTTTCTTCTCTAATAATTTTTCAGAAAAATTATTATTCAAAATATGCAACTCATTTATATGTAGCTGCAAACAATTCCATAAAAAGTAATTTAAAAAGCTATCGGAGCCATCCGAAAGAGTGATCGATATCCGCGCGACGTTAGATAAAGCTTCAAATGTAGAGCAAATTTGTCGTATAGATTTACATTAAATTGATGTGAAAAGGGTGAAATGATCCAATTAAAAAAAAAGTTTAGCTAATACAAGTACTTACAAGAGAAATTTACCTTGAATATAACTTGCAGAAACAAAAACATATTGAGTTTGCATTAGTAGAAAAGTTAAAAATTTACTCCCTCACCTCTGAGCATGGTGGTCGCCATCACCGGTGTGTATCTAAGTGTGATGGCCTGAGGAGAATTAGTGCACACGTCGAAACCACCTTCTTCTAACATTTTTCTTCTCTAATAATTTTTCAGAAAAATTATTATTCAAAATATGCAACTCATTTATATGTAGCTGCAAACAATTCCATAAAAAGTAATTTAAAAAGCTATCGGAGCCATCCGAAAGAGTGATCGATATCCGCGCGACGTTAGATAAAGCTTCAAATGTAGAGCAAATTTGTCGTATAGATTTACATTAAATTGATGTGAAAAGGGTGAAATGATCCAATTAACAAAAAAGTTTAGCTAATACAAGTACTTACAAGAGAAATTTACCTTGAATATAACTTGCAGAAACAAAAACATATTGAGTTTGCATTAGTAGAAAAGTTAAAAATTTACTCCCTCACCTCTGAGCATGGTGGTCGCCATCACCGGTGTGTATCTAAGTGTGATGGCCTGAGGAGAATTAGTGCACACGTCGAAACCACCTTCTTCTAACATTTTTCTTCTCTAATAATTTTTCAGAAAAATTATTATTCAAAATATGCAACTCATTTATATGTAGCTGCAAATGATAGCTTATGTTTGTGAGAATGACTCGCTATTTTTAAGTGCATTGGACACAGTTTGTCGACCATAACAAGACAATCTTTACAAGCAACAGGTCTAAGTTAGTCGACTAAAAATGCAGCGGCGCTTTACTGCTAAAGATCACATTTCAAACTTTTATGTTGGTGACATTATATAGCATATTTATATGTTCAATTTCAGTGATTTGTAACGAATGTTTGGCGAATAAGGTTCACAATTAATACGACTTTGAGCGAGAACAAGTTGATTTGCCCCTGAGATGGTTGAATAAAAATTACTTCTTCCAATGTTTTATTGCGAAGAAAAATCAATTTTCGAAACGGTTCTATTACGTTCTTTGATACTTTACATAAAACTGTAGGAAGCCGAGAATTGCCTTCTTCAAAATCGAAATTAAAAGTAAAAGTGAACTAGCATATGGTTCTCACATTACTCTGTGATTGAAAGCACTGAGACATTCATTTCCGCGCTGGGACTGAGCGCAACCGAAATGCAGACCAAACCATTCAGATGACTTCTCAAGCGGAGCTCGTCGTCGCCGATTTTCGACAGTGCTTGCAGAGTGACTGGCGCGGTGTGTGCTATTCGAATAAAATATTTACAAATTATGAAGCTTTCAAACTTTCGCTAATATCTTTACTTACGAATAAGAGATGTTTTACAGAGAATATCGCTAAAACTCGCAGTTAACGGCTTGTCTTTTCCTCAATTTACTAACCAACAATTGAAATTCATATGTCGGGAATGATACCGAAACCAATTTTCTGTGGGATCACTGCACACGCCAGTGTAATGAGAGCATCAATCAACGGGAGCTCAGCACGGCTGATTTCAGGGCAAAGTAATCTAGTTCAAAGCAACAGAACTAGCTCAACAAGAAAGAAATTAAGCACTGCTGATTACGATGCAATCTATAAAACAACAAAAGAGAAATTCTTGTCCTAATCGAATCTACGAGGGACGACGTAAATTTTAAAAACAACCGAAACGAGTGTGCATTATCACCATCGGGGATCCACCAGGGTACGCTTCATCGATCGAGAAATCGTAGAAGTGCATCGTCGAGTTGGGATCGATCAGAGACGGAGCTACGAGGAGTGCATTCGAATTTTCCATGGCGTGAGGAAGCGATTGACTCTTCCGTTGCGACTGAAAAGGGATTGAAGGGAGTTAAGGGGAGTGTGCCGGGGCAATCAGACTTGCGTGGTGTGTTAAACACAAATGGACATTATTGAGTGGAAAAAAAGTAAGAACGCGCAAGCGCGAGTTACACGGGTTCGCTTGGCTTTTTCCGCGTTGTCGTCAGGAAGTGCAGTTCTTGATCCAAGCCATCGCGAATATCGTTCGGGATCTTGCATTTGTGTTAGAGTCGTGTGTGACGAAAAACAAAATATGCACATAGACATAACGTCACCTCAGTGACAGTTACTCCGGCGTGCCATCGCTCCATCGCATGCTCCGTCGTTACATCTGGGTGTTGTTTTGGAATAATCCTGTTAAAGCGGTTTGAGTAGCGATCCCGCTATAGAAATTGCATTTCGCGAAGTCTAGCCGGGGGGAATCACGGAAACGCACGCGGAACGTGGATACGATTGCGCATTTTTACGAGTGGAGCTTGATTAATGTGGAACTTTATTTCTGTGTATCATTAAGGAAACAGTTTAATTGTTGATAAAACCACACAACCGGCTTTCAGTTAGTTTTCATGCTAAAATTCGAAGTGGTTGCCTAGTTAGACTACAGATCTGTCTTGAAAAGCACCTGGTTCATGGTTCCTATACTTATGTGCATGGGTCTTGCTTGATGTTTTTTCCATTACGCGAGATCAATTGAAAATAACTCGATACGGTGAAAGATTGCTACTATAAAAGAGAATCTATTAAATGTGCAAAACCTTGTACGGTATTTAAGTACTATAGTTTGAGCCTCTTAACTACCCCTGCATCGTTCAATTAAAAAGCGGCGGCAGTAAAGACTGTTAAAGGCAATGGAACATACGTATAGACTGTTATCACGAGTTGTCTGTCAAGAGTGAAATTCAACTGTATTTTCTGCGATAGAACAAAAGGCATTCGATCAATGGTCCTCAACGGGAGCATGAGAGACTGTTAGCCAAAAGGATTACAAAACTTTTGACGACGGGATAAGGTGTTAAATATAGCTGAAGGAGATAGGAGATTTTCGTGGAGGGAGTTTAATTTTCTTTTCGTGTGTCGGAAACCGACAGGGGAAGGTTCCACTTGTGAAACAAAAATTACCAGTTTACCGCTTGTTCCGCGTACATAGTTGTCGATCTTGCCATCAAACCTAATTGGATAGTTGCCGGGCTACATCTGAAAATCGTGTTCCCAACCATTTGATTCCTTCGAGCTGCAGAGAAAATTGATTCCAAGTGCATTCATTCGCGTCCAAGCGACGGCGGTGAAGTTTCGCGAATAAGTTTAATTGAGTTTCTCGCCAGACGAGAAGAAAGAAATAGATAAACGTAATTGGAACCTTCTATACGCGCATAACAGTGAGCGATAGACGAGAGACTCCCCGGGGAGATTCTGTTGAATGGTAACGAGGGAAGAATTTATAGATTTGTTATCATTAATTTCGATGCCGGCCATGCGAGTGAATTGTGATAGGTTGCAAACTTTTGCATGTGAAAATTCGCCAAAGAAACGCCTTGATCGGAATAAAATAGTATATTGTGTTTCTTGGGCACCTCGGCGGTAGTTTTGCTGGTGTTTCTATAATTCAAATTAATTGAGCCGCGAGGGCAGTGACAAAAGCGGGAACATGAAAACAAGCGGAAAGTGATTGAGAACGAGTGAAATTGTTGCGGGGTTTCACCGTGACTATCGAACTAACAAAATACAAATGCGAATGTGAAAAGGAGAGTAATTTGGTTTCTTGGAATAGCATTGAATACAACTCCACGCTTTTACAATAAAGCTTGAAGATAGTAGAGTGAAATTAGGCATTGATAGTGGCTAGCGAGACAGTCGTGGCCGTGCTGCAAGAGCGAGAAGTCTTTGCGTTCATCTTCGATTTTTTTTTCCTATGAGTCATTGTTGATTATCTGCCGCTTTGCGGACAAAAAATCCGATTTGGAGTGGACCAAGAGCAGCGACGAATGGAAAATTGTTCTGAGCCATCTGTGTGACTACTGTCGTGGAAACATCCGAAAGTATATGGAAGAATTGAGATCCAAAGAAAAACGTTTTAATTTGTATGAACTTCATTACCACGTGCACGTTTTAGCATTTACCGACAAAAAGAAAGTTTTATTACATTTCAGGGCCATCTCTATCGTCGTCGAGCGCTCGGAGTACCATGCGGGTGAGTACCCTTGCATTTTGTTCTTTATCTATATATATTTTTGCTTAATACAATTTTGTTATTTATGGCTACTTTTTTTACATATTTTTTTTGTATACGTTTCTATATTTGAGTCTAAATTCTTTTTTTCTAAATTAATCACTTCAGATATCCATTTATATTAATCACTTCAGATATCCATTTATATTTTTTTTTTGCGTTAGATCTTTTTTTTTGTGTTTACCGTTCAAATTTCATAAAATAATTATTAAATTTTAGTTTTTTTTTGGAAATATACAAATTACTTAAAAATTGAAAAATTTTTGGGATGATAGATTAAATAAAAAAAATGAATTAATAACGTACCCGAGGGTCTTTCCTTTCCTCCATTTCTAATCGGGTATAGGACCCGGTACGGTGGCAGGCTTCCATCTCAAAACATGAGCCAGCCGCCGGGTACAATCTAATTCCTTCTTTTGTTTCAGGTGACGTAATGGGTTGAGTGGCCCAAGCAGAGTGCCTTTTTATGGCATAGATTTATGCAATTCAATTGTATAATTCTATGACATAAATTGGTCACCGGGGTACTCCCCTTCTGATGGGAAGGTTCATACAATTCAAGTTGTATGAGTTTTCCACTCAGAAGAGGAATACCTGGCCACTTCAACAAGCTATCAATGGATTTATTCCGGTTGGGTGGGTATGAAGGGGCTCCATCACCACCCGGTTGCCCCTCTTTCATTTGTGGGCCATGAACTTCGTTGGGTAACGACGAGGTCACCCCAAGTTTGCCTTCCTTCTCAGGATTCACTTGTTCTAGTAACAAGTACATCTCCTTCGGTGAGGTTATCTACTATTTTGCGACTTCGGTCGCCTTTTTGATCTGAAAGCAATTCGTGAATGCGAAATTTTTTTGTAGTGGGTCCTCGTGCCGGGGAAACGAACCCGCCCCACGACACCGCAATGCTAGCCTGCCAGCGCATTCACGCGTCTCGGGACGAGGGCATTCTCGGCAGATACCTCCATCTTCTTCTGCCGGGGCAGCAGACCATCGCTGCAGTCCTTCACCGACCCATTGAACATTTTATTCACTACAACATATATATATATATATATATATATATATATATATATATATATATATATATATATATATATATATATATATATACATATATATATACATATATATATATATATATATATATATATATATATATATATATACATATACATATATATATATATATATATATATATATATATATATATATATATATATATATATATATATATATATATATATATATTTATATATATATATATATATATATATATATATATATATATATATATATATATATATATATATATATATATATACATATATATACTAACTATAATTTTTTGATTAAAGTTAGTTATTAAAAATTATAAATTTGATTTTGGGGGAATTAAATTTCTATGAGTTAGCAATTCAAATTTTTATTTATTTTTAGTATTATATTTGATATAAATACAACCAAACAAAATTGATTTATAAAATTTTTTAAATTTTATTGTATTTATTGATCGTTAATGATTTATTGAAGTTTTATTCTTGCTTAAAAAAATTTATTTATAATTTGTTTTACATGTAAAATTTTCTTGAGATAATTATTTTAATTAAAAATTATTATTGATATATATTTATATATATATATATATACATATATATATATATATATATACATATATATATATATATATATATATATATATATATATATATATACATATATATACATATATATACATATAAATACATATATATATATATATATAGTATATATATATATATATATATATAT
>OZ017740.1:193111002-193278502 GCA_963969285.1 Odontomyia ornata | reverse complement strand
AGTTGACAATTTTCAGTCAATTTTAAAGAAGTGGTAGAATTTGCTAGCTCGCGGCTGTTCTTTAATGCGTATTTGTCGTCAAGGTGCACGACATCAGCCATTATCGTTGCCAAGTACCGTGCTAATTGGTATGCAGGAGCTGGGCGGTAGTTGACGACAGGACGGATAGGAATATTGGGTTTGTGGAGCTTAGGTTGTGCTTTAAGGGTGGTGTGCATGGATTTGGGTTTATGTAGCGTTGCTTAGTATTAGGAGGAATAATTAGTGGGGATTGTATAATGGCAGTACGTAAGTCCGCTTGGAACCTATTGGTGGGGTCTTTGTTTACCAGTTTGTAGCCGTTGGCGTTAATGAAGTCTATTGTTTTTTGTACATAGTCCGTTGTTTTTAGGATCACCGTTGTATGTCCTTTGTCAGCCTTCGTCACTGTTAGTAGGTTATCCGTTAGCTTTGTCTGAATGTGTCTTAATATCTTATGGTCTTCGTGGAAATCCGTTTTGTTTATGCTAGTGCGTATTTTTTGTAGTATGTCTACTGCAGTATGTCTTGCATGTGTCTGTTGTTCCTGCGGCAGTTTGTTAATGGCTATATATATATATATATATATATATAGATATTGTCGCGTATTATGGTTCGCGGCCAATAATTTTAATGTTCCGGGAAAGAGAACACGCAACGTCTTATAAATTAAATTAAAAGAGTTTATTTCATTACTTAAAAGTGCGCAATCACTTATTAATTATTTCACAATTTTAATTTTCACTATTAAAATCTAATTTCCACTTGTCTATAAATTTCTATCGCAAGTGTCTTCTAAGATCACTTCGCAATCAACGAAAATCACTTTTCTATTACTCGACCAATATCGCTTTCCACACACTATCGCAGTTTTTATCGCGGTCGAATTCAGCTCGCCTTTATATAGGTACTCCATCATTCAATGCATTTCTCGTGCATTGGCGAATGTTCTGCCGAGAGGTATCTGGTATATTCGAGCAGATTAATAAATGGAGTGACGTCACTTTCAGATGTTGATCATGCTTGGTGGGTTCTCGTGGTTTCGAGTAAATTCATTTTGTTGCTGTTCTAAATGGTTGTGAAAACAACTGTGACAGTAGCTCGCAGAATTCTTCGTACATGTAACACTGCCCCCACCTCAGTTTTTTTCGCCCCGAAAAGATGTGTATCAGTTGTAGTCGATTCTCCCTGGATGTAATATGGGGCAAGACGGTCCAGGTGCACGATTTTCATTTTGGCTCTTGGCTTACGATGTTCCTGTATTCGGTATACGACGTCATTGATTCGCTTTGTAACTCGGTATGGTTCCTTCCAATTATGTTGCAACTTTGGAGACCTACCCTTTCGCCGTTGCGGGTTATATAGCCACACCAAGTCATCTTGCTGGAAGCAAGCAGAATTTGCCTTTAGATCATACCTGGTCTTCATGCGGTCAGTAGCCGATTCGAGGTGTTTTTGCACTGTCCGATGCATCTGGTTAAACCGTTGTCTTAGCTCACTTGCGTACTCCGAGATCGTTTGGGGTCTCTCGGGGGTTGTTCCGAACTTTATATCAGCTGGCAGACGAATAGTCTTTATAAAAATGACTTTGGCTGGGGCTTGGCCCATCGATGCATGTTCGGCAGCTCTGTACGCCATCAAAAATAGTGGAATGTGTCGGTCCCAGTCCCTTTGGTTCTCATCAACCATCTTGGCCAGGTGTTTATTGAGAGTGCCGTTGAAACGTTCGACCATTTCATCGGATTGGGGATGCAGTGGAGTTGTCCTCGTTTTCCGTATTCCCAGCAGCTCGCAGATTTCGCTAAAAACGAGTGATTCGAAATTTCGACCTTGATCTGAATGTAGTTCACAATGTACGCCGTACCTACTGACCCAATTTAACACTAGCTGTTCAGCTTCAGTAGTTGCTTCCTGGCTGGGAATGGGGTTGAAGTCGGGCCACTTGCCGAAATAATCGGATACAACCAGCGTGTATCAATTTCCCCATTCGGATTTAGGAAAGGGTCCTGCGATGTCAATAGCAATCCTTTCAAACGGTACCCCCACGTTATAGGTTTGCATTTGTCCTCCCATCCGTCACTTTGGGCCTTTGACGGAAGCGCAAATTGTGCATCTGCGACACCAGTCCTCTACGTCTTCTCGCGCGTGGAGCCAGTAGAACCTTTCCCGCGATTTCGCTAAGGTCTTGTTAACACCAAGGTGGCCTCCCGAGGATCCTTCGTGCACCTGAAGGGAGCTCCATTGTGCCCAATAGCTTTTCAGGGTTGCGCCATGCATTGAAACGTCTTTCCACTCAGGTCGCCCAGTCGTCTCTTTCCATACTGTTGCATTGGTAAATTACTACAATTAGTAATTAGTTGCGAACGAACACATAAACCATGCTCGAATATATTCCCGCTTCATAACTGCAATAGTAGCGAGCAAACAACACCTATGAACTCGCACTTCGCCAATGAAAATTAGCCATGGAAACACATGCGCAAGTAAATAAGTGAGCAGTTAAACGAGAAAGTTCAACCCGCAACGATATTTACATCATGAACGAATGGTGTGCTTCGAAGTGAGGTAAGCGGAGAGGAAAACCGAAAGTTCCGGCATAAACACACTTTCGCTCAATGTTCCCAGTTTCGCTACTTCACCACGAGCGATCGTGGGGAAACCGAAAGTTCTGGCTAAACACTCTTTCGCTCAATGTTCCCAGTTTCGCTATTTCACCTCAGGAGTTAGTGAAAAAGCCGAAAGCTTAAGCAGAAAGCACTCTTTCGAAGTCGAAAGCTTAAGCGAAAAACACTCTTTCGCTCAATTTCCCCAGTTTGCATATTCACCAGTCGAGCAAGCGAGACGAAGCGGGGAGGAAAAACGTTCGTGGAACGAGAGCGCACGTGGTTGGCTACTCAGCAAATTTTAAGAGAATTTAGGTTGAAAGAATAGTATTTAAACTTCTTGAGCGAGGTGAAAAAATCAGTTGGAAGCCGAATGTGCAACAACGCGCATCTAAGGAGAGCAATTACCATACTACGAAACGAAGAAGCAAATGGTGAGGTGTTGGCATTACTAGCCGTGTTCCTCCAGTCCCATTCGCGTAACCGCCGCTGGCCACCATTGCTAACCTTCCCTATAATTTCAGACGTCCCAGGAACGACACCGTGGCAAGGCAGCCGACGCAGCAGCGAGCAGCACGAAGGCTTCAGTAGCAAGGTTAACCAGCGTCTGCGTGCCGCTCTATCCCCTGTCGGCCAGTGGTACCAGACAGGTAGCGAAACCAATATATCCACAGCAGGCTCCCACTCGGAGTTTGGAGCAGGTGCTCAAGGAAGAACCCCGAGCCGGCCCCCGTCCCATAAGCAGGGACGAGTATTTACGTAGATTGAAGGCGCCCTTGGACACCACCGACAATTCCGCCAAACAGAGGCGTCTACGAGGAGGCCGGCGGGAGCGTCAACGGCACGAGCTCTACGAGCACAAACTGAAGAGGCCCATGAAAGGACGACGTTACGCTACGCTTGACGAGATAAAGACGGCATCGAAGGAGGAGCTGAACAAGATTTAAAAAAATGATTTTTTGAAGTGCTTCGAAGATTGGAAAAACCGTTGGCACAAGTGTATAATATCTCATGGGGATTACTTTGAAGGAGACAGAATAGATATTCATGAATAAATAAATGATTTTTGAAAAAAAACAAAATTCGCGATATTTTTTGAACACACCTCGTATATATATGTATATATATATATATATATATATATATATATATATATATATATATATATATATATATATATATATATATATATATATGTATATATATATATATATAGATATAAAGATATGTATATATATATATATATATATATATATATATATATATATATATCTATAAATCTATATATATATATATATATATATATATATATATTTATATATATATATATATATATATATATATATATATATATATACATATATATATATATATATATATATATATATATATATATATATATATATATATATATGTATTTATCTATATATATACATATACATATATATATATATATATATATATATATATATATATATATGTATATATCTATATATTTATATATATATATATATATATATATATATATATATATATATATATATATATATATATATATATATGTATACATATATATATATATATATATATATATATATATATATATATATATATATATATATATATATATATATATATTATTATTTCGGGAGTTAGATTAGGAAAGTAAGGGTCTACAAATCGACGGAGAACGAATCAATCACTTGAGATTTGCCGACGATATAGTGTTAATTGCTCAGAGTCAAGAGGAACTACAACTTCTGCTAAATGAGTTAAGTGAAACCAGCGAAAAAGTCGGCCTAAGAATGAACTTAAGTGAAACGAAGGTTATGCCCAATGAACATCTCACAAGTCAGGTCGAAATAGCACTGAACAACACCAGGTTAGAAACAGTAGAGGAATACATCTATCTAGGACAGCGAGTACACGAATCTGGAGATATAACACCTGAAATTAATAGGCGAATCAAGTTGGCATGGAGCGCATTCGGGAGGAACTCCATCATATTTAAATCCAGAATGAAACTCCATTTGAAAAAGAAAGCATTAGATCAATGTATCCTACCTGTCATGACATACGGCTGCGAGACATGGACGTTAACAACAGGAGTCACACGGAAGTTACAAGTGGCACAAAGAGCAATGGAACGGTGCATGCTAGGCATCACTAAAAGAGAGCGTAAAACATTGACTTGGATAAGAGGAAGAACCAAAGTGACAGATGTAGTCCATAGAATTAAATCTCTTAAATGGCAATGGGCCGGGCACATAGCAAGGCTAACGGACAACAGATGGACAGCAAAGATAACACAATGGTACCCAAGAGGGACCACGAGGACGGCCAAAAATACGATGGGATCATGACATCAGGAAACTGGCGGGTGTCACCTGGACAAGGATAGCTCAGGACAGGAACGACTGGAAAGAAATGAGGAATCGATACGTAACGGAGGCAACATCATAATACATATAGGTATATATGGTTGAACAAGCTGCAGATGATGATTATGATGATATATATATATATATATATATATATATATATATATATATATATATATATAAATATATATATGTATATATAGATATATATATATATTGTCGCGTGTTTTCGGTTCGCGGCCAATAATAATTTTAATGTTCCGGGAAAGTGAAAACGCAATGTCTTTTAATTTAAGTTAAAAGAGTTTATTCAATTACAAAAGTGCACAATGATCAATTTAACACTTTCATTAATTTTAATTTTCACTATTAAAATTCTAACACTTGTCCATAAATTTCTTATCGCAATTGTCTTCTCAAAATCACCTCACTATTACTTGATCGCTTTTCAATTCGCTTTCCACACACTATCGCAAGTTTTTATCGCGGTCGAATGAATGCCGCCATTCATTCAACTCGCCTTTATATAGGGTCTCTAATCATTCAACTCAGTTCTCGTACATTGGTGAATAAGCGGGAACATTCCAGCATGAATGGGCTGTGACTCACTTTCAGATGTTGATAATGCTTATTGGGTTCTCGTGGGTTCGAGTAAATTCATTTGTTGACGTTCTTAATGACTGTGAAAACAATCGCGACAGTAGCTCGCAGAATTATTTGTACATGTAATTATTTGTACATGTAACACTGCCCCCACCTCAGTTCTTTTCGCCCCGAAAAGATGTGTCGCTATTTGTAGTCACTTCTCCCTGGGTGTAATATGGGGCAAGACGGTCCAGATGCACGATTTTCATTTAAGCTCTCGGCTTACGATGTTCCTGTATTCGGTATACGATGTCGTTGATTCACTTTGTAACTCGGTTTGGAGCCTCCCAATTATGTTGCAACTTTGGCGACCAACCATTTCGCCATTGCGGGTTATAAAGCCACACCTAGTCATCTTGCTAGAAGCAAGCAGGATTTGCCTTTAGATCATACCTGGTCTTCATGCGGTCAGTAGCCGATTCGAGGTGTTTTCGCACTGTCCGATGTATCTGGTTCAACCGTTGTCTTAGATCACTTGCGTACTCCGAGATGGTTTGGGGTTTCTCAGGGGGTGTTCCGAACTTTATATCGGCTGGCAAACGAATAGTCTTTCCAAAAATGACTTTGGCTGGGGCTTGGCCCGTCGATGCATGTTCAGCAGCTCTATACGCCATCAAAACTAGTGGGATATGTCGGTCCCAGTCCCTTTAGTTCTCGTCGACCATCTTGGCCAGATGTTTATTGAGCATGCCGTTGAAATGTTCGACCATTCCATCGGATTGGGGATGCAGCGGTGTTGTCCTCATTTTACGTATTCTGAGCAGCTCGCACATTTCACCAAAAACTAGTGACTCAAAGTTTCGGCTTTGTTCCGAATGTAGTTCGTCAGGTACGCCGTACCTACTGACCCAACTTAACACTAGCTGTTCAGCTACAGTAGTTGCTTCCTGGTTGGGAATGGGGTAGACCGCGGGCCACTTGCTGAAATAATCGGCTACAACCAGTGTGTATCGATTTTCCCATTCATATTCAGGAAAGGGTCCTGCGATGTCAACAGCAATCCTTTCGAATGGCACGCCTACGTTATAGGTTTGCATTTGTCCCATCAGTCGTCGCTTTGGGCCTTTGACGGAAGCGCAAATTGTGCATCTGCGACACCAGTCCTCTACGTCTTCTCGAGCGTGGAGCCAGTAGAACCTTTCCCGCAATTTCGCTAAGGTCTTGTTAACACCAAGGTGGCCTCCCGAGGTTCCTACATGCATTTCTTTAACCACATCATGGATTCGGCTTTTGGGTAGTATAGTTTGCATCCTATAGGAACTGCCATCTGCCGTTTCCCATTTCCACTTGAGTACGCCACCCTCCACCTGAAGGGAGTTCCATTGTGCCCAATAGCTTTTCAGGGTTGCGCCATGCATTGAAACGTCTTTCCACTCAGGTCGCCCAGTCGTCTCCTTCCATACGAGCAATGGTCCGATGTCTTCATCGGCTAACTGGGCATTCGAATCTCCTCCGATGACCAACCTTCATCGAATTCGGCCGTTATCACTCGCACAGCAACGGTCGGCTCCTTTTCTTCAATCCGCCGACAATGCTTGAAGTTAGCTGGACATGGATGACGAGATAGGGCGTCAGCATTTCCATGAACTCTGCCCTTATGAAGTAGTTGGGGCCTCACTCTGTCGGGCCGGATAGTCGATCGGGTTGCACCAGTGTCGTTTGTTATGGTGCAATGTTCTTCATCAACTTGACCAGGAAGGCATAAGTCTGCTTCTCCACGATGTAGTCTTGACACGGTGATGGGGGTGCTGGGGATGTCGATCCTCCTAGCTAACGTTTGCTCCACAAAGTTGGCCCTTGCAGTTTGATGGGCCTCCATTCTGGGCTCCTGACACGGTCTGGATCTCCACCATCCTGGACAATAGCTCCGTTTTCTTCGCTTCTTGCAGTCTCTTTGCAGGTGTCCTTTCTCTCCGCAATCCCAGCATCTAGGCGCACCATTTACTTGCGGCTCTCGCTCATTTCCCACGCGCTCACACCTGCACTCGTCTGCCACTACCTTGCGAACCCGGGCAGTGGTACGAGCTACATTTTTCACTGCCTCGAAGTTCAGGCTATAAGCTAATGCATCCTTGACTGTTTGCTTTTGAGCTTAACGCACGGCTTGTTGCAATTCCGGGTCCTTTAGTGCACGGATGAATGCTTCTGCCGCTGCATCATCTCGATGTTCTGGGTCATAGGCTGGGTAAGCCAAAAGTGCTAGTCGCTCAATGTCTTGGGCTAGCTGCTGTAGGGTTTCACCAGACTTCTGCACCCGATGCCTTAGCTGTGACCGATAAATCTGCTTTAGATGATCGTCTCCATAACGCATGTCGAGCGCATTCATTATAGCATTCGAGTTTGATTGCGATTCAACGGGGATCGTCTGCAAAAGCTCGGCAGCTGGGCCTCTTAGAGCAAGAATCAGCGCAGTTGCTCGGTCCTGTTCATTCCTGTGATTTGCCCTTGCGGCAGCTTCAAACTGGGTCTTTTAAATACTCCAGACCGTTTGCTCATCGAATATTGGTGCTTGCACATTTCTGGATGTGCTTTGCGCTGCGGTTATAAGTGAGGCTGGTGAAGTGGTTACTACTGCCTTCGCTGCTTCCAATTCTTTTTTAACTTTTTCCATCTCATGGTTCATTCTCTCTTCGACCTGGCTGACCTTTCCTCGACTTGGCTGACCTTTTCCTCGACCTGGTAATCCTTTTCCTCAACCTGGTCAACCTTTTCCTCGACGCCTTTGATTTGTTTGTTCAGATGACCGAGCTCCGCTTTTATTTCGGTTGACTGTTTCTCCAGCTTCTGTGTGATGTCTGCCTTGATTTCGATCGCTTGTTCATTGAGCTTCGCAGTTAAATTAGATGACTGTTGTCGCAGCTCTTGCTGCATCAGCATCAACATTTGCATCAGCGCATTTTCTGGTTCCTTTGGTTTTGATGTTTCTGCTTCACTACCTTCTGCGCCTTTTTCTGCATCTGAGGGCTCACCCGAATCCAGATACGCGCCTTCTGATTCAATTGCGTCACGCAAGCGTGCAATCAGTGTTGCCTTTGTACCTTGCGTAGCCAGGTTTCGCTGTTCCAACTCTTCCTTAAGCTCCGATATGGTCAATTCATTAATTTTTAAGTTTAGGCTTCGTGGCATTTTCAACGTTTCTTTAAATTTTACTATTGTGCACTATAAAAATGTTCAAATTTTCACTTTCAAAATTTTAATCTCACTTCTCGACACCATTGTTGCGTGTTTTCGGTTCGCGGCCAATAATAATTTTAACGTTCCGGGAAAGTGAAAACGCAATGTCTTTTAATTTAAGTTAAAAGGGTTTATTTAATTACAAAAGTGCACAATGATCAATTTAAAACTTTCACTAATTTTAATTTTCACTGTTAAAATTCTAACACTTGTCTACAAATTTCTTACCGCAATTGTCTTCTCAAAATCACCTCACTATTACTTGATCGCTTTTCAATTCGCTTTCCACACACTATCGCAAGTTTTTATCGCGGTCGAATGAATGCCACCATTCATTCAACTCGCCTTTATATAGGGTCTCTAATCATTTAACTCAGTTCTCGTACATTGGTGAATAAGCGGGAACATTCCAGCATGAATGGGCATCGACTCACTTTCAGATGTTGATAATGCTTGTTGGGTTCTCGCGGGTTCGAGTAAATTCATTTGTTGACGTTCTTAATGACTGTGAAAACAATTGCAACAGTAGCTCGCAGAATTAATTGTACATGTAATTATTTGTACATGCAACAATATATATATATAACGTTGTAGCCAGTGTTCGTTTTAAAAGGTAGTATCAGTTATAACGAGCTGTTCGTTGTAAGTGGTCACTGCGCTCAATTTATTTCAAGTCTTATGATACTTTATATAAAAGTATACCGTGAAACTTTTAGCATGTGATTTGAGGCTTACCATATGAATAATATAAGAATATGCATTTTATATTATGCTTACATACTTACATACATGAATAGTGTTGAAAAGAGTAAAATATGCAGTAAATAATATTCATAATTTAATGCGTTATCAAAATAATGTATGTATGTATTTCTCAAGTATTGTACATACATATATCCATTTACATAGCTGTGTTCGTGTAAATGCATAAAATCAAAGGTATGAAAAAACCGTGACAAAATAATAAATCATAAGTTTGAGAAAAAGTCTGTTATTTTTGTTTGTCGCCTCTCTGTTACTTCTGCAAGAAATTTTTTTTCAACTGAATTTGAAATGACCAAAACTGCTTCGTTTTCATTTTGAAGAGTATCGGTAGTTTGAACAAACGTTCTCAAGATAGAACAAGCAGCATATGCTTCAGCCCCGGTAGGAATTTTGCCAAAATCTTCGAATTCTTGATCTTCGATTTGTCGATCATCATCAGCAGACAAATGTGCGTCTTGTGGCATATTGTTGTATGCGATATCAACATCGGACAATTCTTCACATGTTATGATTTTGTCATCCACTTTGACATAGTCATCAGCAAAACAGTCAGAATCCAGAAGAGAAATTGCATCTTGTAAATCTCTGCGTGCATTACCTTCATTTGCGATTTCCAATTGAACACCTTTAGTTAATCCCGAAGCACGAAAGCAGTTGATGATTGTTTCCTTTCACATAGAGTCCCATGCCTTTGATGCCATTAGTATAGCTAATTTTTGAATTGTCATTGTTTTCTGTTTTTTCGATGACTTTCAGTACTAGCTCTTTTCGGAAGGAAACTTTCAGACTTCTTATAACTCCCTGGTCCATTGGTTGCAGAACAGACGTACAATCTGGTGGCAGAAAAATGAGTTCAATTTGTTTCAATCCTTCAACTGGAGGGTGGGATGGGCAATTGTCGACAATCAAAATGATATGCTTGTTTTGCTTTAAAAGTTCAATATCCCATTTTTTTAAAGTGCTTTCAAAAATTGCCGATGTCATCCGTGATTTCTCATTGAAATTGTATTCAACGGGTGGATTTTTCACACCTTTGAAACACCGCGGCATTTTACTTTTTCCGATGACTAAAAGTTTTCTTTTAACAGAACCTGACATGTTAGCTGCAAAAAGAACTGTTACTCGCTCTTTCGAAAGTTTGCCGCCAGAACATTTCTCTCCTTTAAATTTTAGCGGATAATCCGGCGTCAGCCTAAAAAATAGCCCCATCTCATCCGCATTGAAAATTTCTTCATCAGAGTAGCCGAGCCTGACTTTTGTCCACACGTTTTGTATCCAATCATTTGTCATTGAACGGTCAACAACAACTAATTGACCTAAAATCTTTCCATAAACCATGTTGTGGCGAGCTCGGAAACGTTGAATCCAAGACGCATTGCACTTGAATGATTCCTTCTTAAAAATAGTGGCAAAAGCTTCAGCCTTTTCTAAAAGCATAGGTCCATTCACCGGTATATTATTAGCACGCTGTTGTTTAAACCAATCAAGTAATGAATTTTCAATATCTGCGTGATTTGAAGACGGGACACGTTTGGCTTTTCCGCACTTTTTAAATTGTTCTAAAATTTTCTCCCGATGCTTTATCATTCCGGTGATTGTTGATCGTGACGTTTGAAATTCACGGGCAATCAAGCTTGCGGAATCACCGGAATCAATTCTGCAAATTATGGCAAATTGCTCTTCGATCGTAAACTGCTGCCGCGGCATGTTTCCGAGTATAATGTGACGAGACAACTTAATTGTAAACCAGCGTCAAATTTTGTAAAGTAAACAAAGCCTTTGCTATGATTTCTTTGAACACCAAACCAACACATGTACGCTATAACCAATAATTCTATAGCTAGTGTACCAACCGATTTGATCGTTCTAGCCGATATTTTCACCCTAACCGATTAATTCGTTGTAAGCAACATTTTTCTATTTTTTGTGGGTGATACTTTACGGTGCCGCCTATTTTGTTTGCTATATCAGATCGTACATTGTAAGCGGTGTCGTTATAAATGGTTTCGACTGTATATATATATATATATATATATATATATATATATATATATATATATATATAAATATATATTTATAAATATATATATATATATATATATATATATATATATATATATATATATAAACACACACACACACATATATATATATATATATATATATATATATATATATATATATATATATATATATATATATATATATATATATATATATATATATATATATATACAGGGAAACCTCCCATAGCCGGATAATCACGGTTCCAAGCTTTTTGTCCGGCTGTAAGAGGTGTCCGCTGCTGGGAGGCACCGAATGAAAGCGCATTTTACCTGCATACTTCGTTAATATAATAAATAAAAGTAAGTTTTTTGCGTGCTGAAATTTCTGCATTCTGTTCCAATTCATAGTTTTATTTTCTGATTTACATATTTGTTCTTACATATAATGATTTTTATAGAATTTTGATATATATACATAATTATATTACGAATAAACATAAAAAACAGTTACTTGCGTTGGAAAAATTGATTCATTTTTGTCTGTTGAGTTTTGGTTTATCTCATTTTCAACTGTTCGTTCTCAAAATAATTCTCTGCATTTTTCAAGTGTTGAAATGCTAAATAATCATTTCTTGCGAAATGTTTTCAACGTGCCAATTGCTTTAGAGCTTCATCAAATGAATTTATAGGATCGATGTTTTCATCGATCACCTCGTCTTCGAAACTACTTAAACTTATATTGTCAAGTGGATCATCGCACGAAATTTCAATGTTGTCAGCTTCAGTGGAAACATTTTCACTGATATTCAGATATTCCTCCAAATGTTGATGCCTTAATGCAACGATCCCATTTTGTAGACTCAAAAGTGTTGCCAATGGCAGTTTATCCTCGGCTTCAAATTCTAAAAGACTCGTATCAGAATTTATAAATGACGCTTTTCGAAAGCAGTTTTTTATAGTTGCTGCTTCAACTTTATCCCACGAGGCTTTGATAAAATATAAGGCTTCAAGAACATTTATAGATTTGGCTAGTTCTGATGCTGATTTGCTGGTTTCTATTTTCAATATTATGTGTTTTAAAATTAAGATTCTGTAGTGCACCTTGAAATTCTGTATAATGCCTTGATCTAAAGGTTGGCATAGTGCAGTTGTGTTAGCTGGTAAAAAAATGATGTTTATTTTGGTAAGATTTAAATTTTTAGGATGAGATGCTGCATTATCCAAAAACAAAAGAATTTTCCTGTTCTGAGCCCTCATTTTTCTGTCAAATTGAAGCAACCATTCAGACATGATGTCTCGCGTCATCCATGCTTTCCTATTCAAATTTCAGTGTGCTGGCAAATCATTGATGCAAATATTTTTGAAAGCTCTGGGACGGGCTGCTTTGCCGATTACAAGCAGCTTATCTTTTTCTCCTGCCATATTGACACAAAATAAAACAGTGAGTCTTTCTTTCGACAGTTTGCCACCGATACATTTCTCCGATTTCAAGGCCAGCGATTTCTCAGGTAAAGCACGAAAAAAGAGCCCACTCTCATCAGCATTGTAAATATTTTCTGGCTTGTATCCACGTAAAATTGAAGGTAGCTTCGACTTAAATTGTTCAACGTCTTCTTGACTTACATCAGAAGCTTCACCAGATATGCACTTAAAAGATATGTTGTGCCTTTTACGCCATCTTTCCAGCCACCCAATGGACGCTGAAAATCCTGAGTAACCTACTTGTTCAGCTATTTCTTTTGCCTTTGCGTTTACGATTGGACCTGAAATCGGAATGTTATGGCTTCTCGCATTTGCGAAGCAATTGAAGCATGTTTGGTCTATTTGAGAACCACCGAGCTTGTTATAGGTCACATGCGATATACTTATTGCATGCTATTTCTCTAGTTGCATGCTACTTTACTTATCATGACTCCCTCTCTTTGATAAAGTCACGAGTTGCCTGATATTTCGCTTATCACAATTAATTACACATGCATGAAAGAGGTGTGTCTAACTTGCACTTGCATTGAAACACAAAACCTCGACTCACGTGTGCACACAAAATTTTCGGCATGTTTAATGTACCGAGCCGAGTCTCAAAAGAGAAACTTACTGTTAAGAGTGAAAAGTGGGCGTGGCAAAGACGGGAGCTTTCACGTTATAGCTGTAGCAGCTACGGAGGAAGAGATTGTCGGGGTTCTGAAATGTTTGAATGAACTAAATTGAAACCATTATTTTGCTTGATATTCAATAAATCAATTAAAAGTAGGCTATCTTCGAGTATAAAAGAGCCTGGTGGTTCCAACAATGGTGTCTTAATCGTTGAGTAGCTTGTTCAAGGCGTATGCCCGAACAATACCACTTCCAAGGCTTCCGCCAGGAATAGCGAAAAGCGATCAAGGCCTCGTCGTGCTGAACATACAAAGGAAAGCCAAGCAGCGGACAAGCGAACACCAACAACTTCGAAGTCCCAGACACGCAGAGGCAAGCAGCGGACAAGCGAACACCAACAACTTCGAAGTCCCAGACACGCAGAGGCAAGCAGCGGACAAGCGAACACCAACAACTTCGAAGTCCCGGACATGCAGAGGGAATCATCTGTTATGCCGACGGACCGTCCAGCATTGGAGCAGGCTATTGAAGCATCGCCCACGGCAGGCCCAGAATAATCTATACAAACATTTGAAATTAAATAAATGTGCATTAAAAGAAGGAAGATTAGTTTAAACTGGAGGAAGGTGTTCGTTCGGTAGTAGGTACAGTGCTTTGCTTCCTTTACAGGTATCAACGCTATACATAGGGCGTAGCGTTGTGGTAATATTTACTCCAGGCAGTTGAGGTTGCAACGTTCGTTGCAAGATACTTAACATTTTGGCGCAGCCGGTAGGATACCGGTTTTGCTTAGATTACAGTGATAGCGTCTGTATAGCAAATTAAGTGATGGGAACATCAACCGGCATTCGAACCTATATTAATTATTGCTTGAGAGTGAGGTTTCTAAACATCTTATTTTTCGAAAAGCACACTCTACCACGAACATGCCTTGAGGTACTCCAGTCTAAACTAATCCGTTGTTATAAAATATTAACAATCACATTTAAATTACAGTGAAATAATTTTAATTAACATAAAAACAGAGACTGCAATATAACAAGTGAGCTCTTGGTGCGGGTAACCGAATAAACGGGGAAATTTAATTTTTGATTAAAGTGTATAAAGGCAGTTTGAAAGTGAAAAAAAACTCTAAGATTAAGGAGCATATGACTGACAAAACATTCAACGTTGATGATTTGTTCCATCATTCGACGCCTTCAGGTAAACCCAGCGGAGTAGTGCTACGAAGTGGAAAGGTATTACAACCTCAAAGAAGTAAGTCTGAGTCCTTTGACGAATCGAACCAGATAACCACAGCACAGGTTCTGCGAGATTCTGCCCTCCAAGAACTAGAATCAATTCAAAGTATTACCAAAACTTTAGAAGAAATAAATATCAAACGGATCCAATTCATAGACAAGTTTCGTGAAAAAACGGAAGAATCTAAGAACGAGATATATCAGTTCCGCGGAACCTCGCAAAACCCAACAGGCCGTTTTGACCACGTATCGCAATCAGTTGATCGATTAATCACTTCACAAGATTGGAAAATTTCTCTAGAATCAGGAAATACCTCCTTTTTTGCTACTCAATCCATGGTAGACGAGAGTTCGAACGAACTGGCCGACTACATGAAAGTGGCCAAACTAATGGGACAGATGATCCCATTGTTCTCTGGCGCCCCGAGTCCCACCATCGTGTACGAGTTGCAGACCTTTTTAGGATGCAGTAGGCAGGTTTGGCAATGCTTAAACAAACTAGAGCAAGCTGCATTCATGCAAATTTTCCCTACCAGACTACGAAGTGAAGCTTATCAATTAATTTCTTCAAGTTGCCGGACAACACTTGAAGCAGCAGAGGAGCTCCTGAACAGGTTATACCTACCACGGGAAACTTATCAGGAGTTAGTTATTGGGTTGGCTACGGCCAAGCAGTCTCCTATAGAGACTCTTACTGCTTACACACCCCGGCTGCGGCAACTGCTAAAGCGTTGTCAGGAAGCGGCAGGGCTCAAATACGGAAAGGAAGCAGCCAACGTATTAAATCAACAGTTGGAGGACTTTGCTATAACATCCCTCAAGGGTGGAGTTACGAATCCATACTTACGCCAGTACCTGCTGCCACTGGAGAAGATAACGTTTGAGGACCTCATACCCAAAGCCTTGGATATGGAAAAGATGCAACAAGGAGCCCACCATGTTCAGTGGATTCATGAGCAACCCAGTTTTAGCTATCCAACCAGCCAAACCACCATGGCACTTAATCCCCTTATACCATCCTTTCAACCGCAGGCCAAAAAGGTAATAACTAGTCCAGACCATTCAGAGGTGCGTAAAAAGCCATCTAAGTTCACGTGCAACTTTTGCCATAAACCTGGACATACGTATTCCGAATGCCTAAAGCGGAAGAACTCTCCTTTCTGCCCCACTTGTAAGAAGTATGGACATGATCTAAGAGACTGCAATGCAACCGCTGCCACACCGAAACAAGATAATGGTCCACAAGTGTATCATATGTCGGTAATTTGTGATTTCTGTGGCCGGCAAGGTCATCAAGTGGGAGACTATTACCAAAAATTGAAATGGGAGAGTTCTAAAGCGGGAAACGAGAAAAAGTCGAGCCGAAAATCCCCGACTCGACTCTAATTAGAACTGAACTGGGCACCGCTCGTGGTGGATCCAAACTATTTTCCGCGTCCCTACCCATAGATATAGGCATAGAAATTAGGACTAGGCTCACAATTGACACAGGCGCAGAGGTTAGCTTAATAAAAAAATCTGCCATAAAAGCAGGAAATATTAACTTTCGTCAGAAAATAACACTGCAATGTCCGTTTTGTCGAGGAGAAACATTAGGTACTATTTTAGGAAGATTAGATTTTCCCACTCCCCTTTTCTGCAATTTTCATGTAGTGGATGAGATACCTGGGGTAGCCGATGATGGGTTATTGGGAAACGACTTTTTAGCTAAACACTGTAACGTGGAAGGTCCTGGACAAACTCTTCGATTTCCTCGCACGGAAATCAACCCTGAGGAGTTTTCATTCCCATTATCCCTGCCAGGGGATGGGACACAGGAGCAGCGGAGTTGCCAAGTGGTGTCGAAGAGCGCGGATCCAGACCCTAGTGAGGGGCAGGCACGCGTGACACCTGAAGTACCCGCAGATTCACGACAAAACCCAAGGGACGTAATACCCACTAGGGACATGGAGGATGGCAGACACAGGGTTACTTTAGAGAAGGCCGTCACATTACACCCCCGTACCCAACAAATAGTGGAAGTCCCATTAAAAATACCCCATGAGATGCTTTGTCAATCGCAAGAGGTTTGTGATGGAGTTTTCCTAGCTAACTCCTTGCTGAGCCCTTGCAGGGTATTCATTGGCATGCTCAACGCTAACAGTATCCCCATCACAACAACCCATGTTGATCTGACACTCGAAGCAGTCACAAAATACCATGTTCAGGAGTTAACTGAAGAGAAAGGGTCAACAGGCCCTACTGTAGCTCCTATTGTAAAACCGCGGATTCAAATGGAACGAGTAGGGGTTGTGTCCAGGTCGGTGGAACCAGGTTTCAAATTCAATTCCCGGCATTCTCCGATCAATTCTACAAGGCATGCTGATACTGAAAGAAACTCATAACTTGAAAAAGAACTGATATTATATGAACACCTGAATCCCGAGGAAAAGGGAGCTATAACGCAGCTTTGTCAAGAATTCAACGACATATTTTTCTTATCAGGCGACAAACTCACACATACGAATGCTATTCAGCATGAAATACCTTTGGTGGCCAATCAAGCACCTATCAACCAGAAAATGTATAGGCTGGCTCAGCCCCAAAAGGAAATAATTAACGAGCAGTTAAAAGAGATGTTCGACAATGATATTGTCCAGCCTAGTAAAAGCCCTTGGAACTCTCCTCTTTTGGTAGTGCCAAAAAAAGCTGGAGTTGATGGTAAGAAGAAATGGCGCGTAGTTGTCGACTTTAGGCGGTTGAATGATAAAACCATAGGGGATGCATTCCCTCTGCCTCGTATTGAAGACATCCTGGACCAACTTGGACATTCACGCTATTTCAGCACACTTGACTTAGCTAGTGGCTACCATCAAGTCCTTGTTCAGCCCAGGGACCGGTCCAAGACAGCGTTCAGCACGAGCTATGGGCATTATGAATTCAAGCGTATGCCATTTGGGCTGAAGGGAGCGCCAGCTACTTTTCAGAGGTTAATGAATCACATCTTGACTAGCCTCCAGGGTATTGATTGTTTCGTGTATTTGGACGATGTAGTAGTATACGGAAAGAACCTACACGAACATATTGGCAGACTCAGGAGACTTTTTTATCGCCTCAGGGAAAACAATTTAAAGTTGCAGCCAGAGAAATGTCAATTCCTACGTCCTGAAGTCGTCTATTTGGGTCATATCTGTTCTCAAACTGGTGCCCGGCCAGATCCTAGCAAGACTAGCTGCGTTCAAGATTTTCCAGTACCCACCACTGTAAAACGGTTGCAGTCTTTCCTGGGTTTGGTAAACTACTACCGCAAATTCATTCCTAACTTTTCGAAAATAGCTAAACCCCTTACAAACTTGCTTAGAAACGATGTAAAATATACCTGGACGGAAAAGTGTAATGAAGCATTCCAGCTTCTTAAAGCCGCTTTGGTTCAACCACCATTGCTAGCCTACCCCGATTTTAGTCAGCCTTTCAACCTAACCACAGATGCAAGTAAAGAAGCACTGGGTGCGGTATTATCCCAGGGGGAGATAGGTAAGGATAAACCAATAGTCTATGCCAGCCGTACCCTAAATAAGGCAGAGCAGAATTATTCTACCATCGAGAGGGAACTACTAGCAATAGTATGGGCAGCACGCAACTTCCGCTGTTACCTTTTAGGTCGGCAGTTCACGGTGTTCACAGACCATAAACCTCTAAAAGGGGTCTTCAATGTAAAAGACCCTACTACACGTTTGGTTAGATTTCATCACAAGCTATCAGAGTTTGATTACCGGATAGAATACAAACCTGGTAAGTATAACACGAACGCTGACGCTCTCAGTAGGATTCCTGCGGAGACAGTGGAAGATACGAAACAGGTGCGTCAGTATAATGTCACCACCCGGTCCAGGAAAAAGGATTCAGAAGTTCAGAAAGAAGAAAACCAGCTACCTCCAGCTGATCTCTCTCTCTCACAGACAAGCCACCCGGTGGCTCACCCAGAACGGGTTAGTATCGAGATAGATGAGTTGCCAGTAGAGTCAGCCTGTCCTCTTGGTATACAGTCGGAAACTACAGGACCAGATAACATTACTCTATTACATACTCCCGAGCAAGTTAAGGCTGTATTACACGAGTATCATGATTCCGCTTTCGGTGGTCATCAGGGAGTTTCAAAAACATATAAAAAACTCAAGAAGCATTTTAGATGGAATCATATGTTGCAAGACATCAAGTCTTATATAAAGAAATGCAAGAAGTGTCAAGTGATGAAGAGCAGTCTTCAGCACCGTATGCCCATGGTCATTACAGACATAGCTGATAAACCTTTCGACAAAATATACCTGGACATCGTAGGCCCTTTAATCGAAACCTCTTTAGGCAATAAGTATATTCTCACTTTCCAGGATAATCTAACAAAATTTGTTGATTGGTATGCGATGCCCAACGCGGAAGCGGAAACTGTAGCCCAGATTTTCTTTGAGGAAATTATTACAAGGTATAGAATACCGAAACAGGTAGTTACGGACCAGGGTACAAATTTCACCAGCGATTTATTCAAACAAGTTTGTAAATTACTCCATGTCAGGAAACTGCAGACCACTGCGTACCATCCACAATCCAACGGAGCTCTGGAAAGGGCCCATCGTCCTCTAGTAGAGTACTTACGTACAGCTGTGGATGAAAATCCAAACACTTGGGACCACTTTTTAAGGACTGCCGCGTTTGTGTATAATAATAGTGTACACGATAGTACCAAATTGACACCTATGGATTGTTTATTTGGTTTCACGGCAGATATACCATCTAACTTCAAAAAAGATCCTGAACCTTTATATAACCATGAGAATTATTACTATAGCCTCAGATATAAACTACAAAAAATGCATTCGATAGCCCGACAGAACTTATTCTCGAGTAAAATAAAGTCTAAAGAGCAGTATGACAAAAAGATGAGGCCAGTATCTTTCCATTTGGGGGATAAGGTACTCTTGAGGAATGAAAATAGAAAGCACAAGTTAGTACAGGTATGGTTAGGCCCTTACATAGTGAAAAAAATAACGTCACCGGTCAACACCACGATTGCGATAGGCAAAAAGTTGGTCAACGTTCACAACAATAGATTAAAACTTTATCATGAATAAACAATTTTGTATATTTATTTTCATTTTTTTTTTTTTACGATTTTGATCATTTAGAAATGGCGCAACGTTCGATAACCACACTTTTAATCCTCGCCGCAGTTATTGCCCGAATCGAAGCGGTACCATTCACTATTACACCAGTTAGCAATTCGGGAGTTTTATTTGAAGACGTAGGTGAACTTCTTTGTTATTATAGCTCTTGGAGCATTGTAATGGAACTAAACCTTGGAGAAATTCGGACGCAAATAGACCTTGCGGAGCGAGCAGAGCACTTGGTGCAACTACTTTGTTCTTTTAACAACACAGAATGCAAGGATCAGGACCGGCATATGCATGTGTGAGTAGAAAACCTAAAACTCCGCTCCGAAACTCTCCAGGAATCCTTGGTGCCGCGAAGATCAAAAAGATCCTTATTCGACGGTTTGGGACGAACCATGCATTTTTTGTTTGGGACTATGGACAACGAAAATGAGCAGGAGCTATATAGTAGGCTTGGGCAGGTGGAAAAAAACGAAGAGCAGCTAGTGAACTTGGAGAAGCAGAGAATAAGTGTTGTGAAGACTTCTTTGGAGGAACTTCACAAACCATTAGCACACGTTATAGATAGGCAGCGCCAATTAGCAATGCAGATTCGCGATATTGAAAATGCAACTAATGCTTTGTTAGTAAGTGAACGGAAAAATCAAATCATTACCACCCTGCTTGCACAAATATTGGAAATCGAAGCAAGGCAGCGAACGATAGTAGATATCGTAGTAGCAACCAATAACAATAGAATACATCCTCTTCATATATCTACCAGAAAACTTCGGAAAGTTTACGTTAAAACCGGCAATAATTGTCTGGAGTTTTGTGAGCAAGTATTAACTCAGTCCGCAAGTTTACATTATTATCGGTTAAAGGATAAACTCATAGTAGTCATAGGACTTCCACTATTTCAATTGCCAAGGATGCGGTTGCAGCAAATACATATTTTTCCTGTTAGCACTAATAAAACATACACGCTAGTGCCCGAGATTGGTTACACTCACATAGCAAGCCATATACCATCACAACAATTCCCATTATTAACGTCTATAAACACGCAGAGTTTTTAAAAAGATTAGTCACCCTGAGCCGAGAGACCTATACGTTATGCCCCTTACTGTCCCAATAATCCGTTCCCCACCCGCACAAAATGAAATTATTTCGTTGCTGCATAATCCCTATCAGGAAAAAGTTAATTTTCCTCTTCGAATAGATGTATCTCCTCGCAATGTGCTAATCAAATTGAATAAGCCTAATAGTTGGCTATATTTTTTCCCAACCATCACACCCGTTCATGTGCAGTGTGACAACAATATCACAACTCATACTCTTAGTGGACAAGGGATCCTGACTGTTATTCAGCCCTGCAATATGCAATTCAACGAGCTACTTATACCGCATCAGGTGGAAAGTACGCATGATTTTAAAATTCAACATCCACCTTTCTTCCCCGAGTTTGATAACGAGCTATTTAACCTCAATCTTTCAACCCTTTCAGTGAGTCATCCTAATAATTCCCTACAATTAGTACCACCTAAAGATGGAAGTAAGATATTTCAAAGTGGGACGCATTCCCTGACTGAAATATACTCTAAATTGGACCAAATAAAATTCAAGGAAATTAGTAGTAAGCATATGCAGGTAACCCAACTATCTACGTCAATTGTAGCACTTTTTATACTTGCGGTAGTAGCATATTTAATTGTTCGCTTTGTGTTGTTTCGCTGTCAAAGGTCATCCAAAGCGCCCAAACATTCAGGAAACAGCAACACAAGTCAGCCATCAAGTTCTAATATTACCCTCAATCTTCGTGAGGAGCGGATGACAACAAAAGAGATTCCAGCACAAACTGTTTTAGAAAAAATCACGGTAGCCCCAACATATTCCTCAGCCCGATCCTTTCAATTAGTCTAACAAAAAAAAAAAATATATATTAACTAAAAAATACTAATTTTTCCCATTTAAAAATTCCCCACGGAGTCCACATATCAAATGATTTTGTCAGCGCATAAATTTGCGGTGCATCCGCACTGACTGCATTGAGTGCACTGAATTGAGTTCAGCAGCTAGAGCTACACGCATCGTCTCCAAACTACATGCATGCACATACGTGCAGATAGAAGCGAAAGTCCGTGAATAATTTTTCTGTATCCATATATGAGCTGCAAAAGCTTTTCTGGTAGCCGAACAATTCAATTTAGTAGGTAGCACCAATCACTTGAAGTTTTTATGATCGTACCCGATCGTGCTGACAATCCGCATATGATTGGGTGGATGGTCCGCCAGGATCATATTACCTATGCAATGAAGTGCGGATAAAATGGCGCTATGCCAAACCCTTGCATGTTAATTACCATGCCAATCCGATTCCCCACCCAAAATACTAATAAATAATTTAAACATTAATGATGAATGATGTCGTAACCAGAAGCTTACCATGAAAGCTTCTCGTTATGGGAAACGTAAAAGATAAATTGATTTAAAAATAGAGATTCAAAAGAATGTAATGTTGTTAATCCAAAAATATTAGGTAAATACAATTGCAAGAGGAATATAGTAAGGAAATTTTATGAAAGAAGTATATACTATTATAAATATAAATAATTGAAGAAGAAGAAGATCTTTATGAAATAAAAGTTAGAAGACAAAATGATGCAAATCAGAAAATATTAATAAACAAAATGCAAAAAAAAATTATTTAAAGTGCATGCTAATTACTAATTAATTATTTCTCGCATAGAAGAAACAACATAAGTTTAAGTATGTACGTAAATTTGATTGAGTAAAGGGCAATTATTAATTAAACGAAGCAGAGTACATAATATCAGAAATATTGGAAACTGAGAAATAAATATAATGCTGTTTAATTACTCATAAACAGGTAAATACGATTGTAAAGAAAAATAATGTAAAGAGAAAATAAAACGAAATAATAAATGCATGCTAATTACTGTACGTCAATATTTATATTTATTTGATAGAAAAAATATGTACATAAAGTTTGATTAAGTAAAAGATATTTAAAATTAAGGCGAGACAATGTACTATCAGAAAGATTGGAAACTGAGTTGTAAATATAAGGCTATTCAATTACCCATAAATAAGTAAATGTATGCAAAGATGTAAAAAAATGTGTAAAGGAAATTTATTAAAGGAAAAAAAAATACATACTAGTTACTGTAGTTCAATATATCTTTATTTATTACGTGTGTAAAATGTATTGTACATAAGGAATGAAATATAAAAAAATATTCGAAACTAAAAAGTAAATATATATCTGGCCGGTTATCCACATTTATAAGAAAGAAAAATGTTGCCTAGGAAAAGAAGAAAATTGTAACTGAATATAAAAGATAAAAAAAAAATAAGCATCAAATACAATCAAAATCAGATGGAACAAAGTAGTTTAAGTAAAATAAGGAACTTTATCAACAAAGTAATAGACCACTATAAAATTAAATTGAAAATGTATACATATGAAAGAACTTTGAACATAAGAATACTTAATTTTGAATACTATAATGTAATTAAAAGAAATAAGATTAATAAATTAAAACAAAAAAAAAAAAGGTAATTTAAATCAAAAGTACAAGGAGAACTTGTACAGAGTCGACAAGCGATATATTTAAAAGAAAACAAGAATTTAACGTTTATCAAGCAACATAATAGGCAAGGAAAATGTAATTTGAATTTAACTACTAGAAGAGAAACATTTCTGGACCCTATCACGACTAGGCTCTTCAAGCCATTCGTGCTCAATCTTTTTCGGCAGGATAGTAATATTACAGGTCACATGCGATATACTTATTGCATGCTATTTCTCTAGTTGCATGCTACTTTACTTATCATGACTCCCTCTCTTTGATAAAGTCACGAGTTGCCTGATATTTCGCTTATCACAATTAATTACACATGCATGAAAGAGGTGTGTCTAACTTGCACTTGCATTGAAACACTCGACTCGCGTGTACACACAAAAATTTCGGCATGTTTAATGTACCGAGCCGAGTCTCAAAAGAGAAACTTACTGTTAAGAGCGAAAAGTGGGCGTGGCAAAGACGGGAGCTTTCGCGTTATAGCTGTAGCAGCTACGGAGGAAGAGATTGTCGGGGTTCTGAAATGTTTGAATGAACTAAATTGAAACCATTATTTTGCTTGATAATCAATAAATCAATTAAAAGTAGGCTATCTTCGAGTATAAAAGAACCTGGTGGTTCCAACAATGGTGTCTTAATCGTTGAGTAGCTTGTTCAAGGCGTATGCCCGAACAATACCACTTCCAAGGCTTCCGCCAGGAATAGCGAAAAGCCATCAAGGCCTCGTCGTGCTGAACATACAAAGGAAAGCCAAGCAGCGGACAAGCGAACACCAACAACTTCGAAGTCCCAGACCCGCAGAGGCAAGCAGCGGACAAGCGAACACCAACAACTCCTAAGTCCCGGACACGCAGAGGGAATCATCTGTTATGCCGACGGACCGTCCGGCATTGGAGCAGGCTATTGAAGCATCGCCCACGGCAGGCCCGCGACCACTGACGATCGAGGAACACCGCGCTCGAACAGCGAGGCGTTGCAGCCCACACCACCTGAGCCAAAACCCGAGAAGCGACAACGAGGCGGCCGAATAGTTGTATACCGGCGCCAAGCAAGCGACCTGCGAAGGCTGGCACGAGTTGCGGTCACTTCGGCTGAGCGGGAGAGTTTTAAGCGGCAGTATCGGCAACTGGAGGCTGAGTTCAAGAGCCAGCAGTGGCTTAAAGAATTAGCGAGAAACTCGTCTTCGTCTGGATCGCCAACATGCCCAGAATAATCTGTACGAACATTTGAAATTACATAAATGTGCATTAAAAGAAGGAAGATTAGTTTATACTGGAGGAAGGTGTTCGTTCGGTAGTAGGTACAGTGCTTTGCTTCCTTTACAGGTATCAACGCTATACATAGGGTGTAGCGTTGTGGTAATATTTACTCCAGGCAGTTGAGGTTGCAACGTTCGTTGCAAGATACTTAACAAGCTTAAGGAAACTCTTCTTCTGGTTTGTGTTTCTTCTAGACTGCCATTGTAACTGAATAGCTTCTTTATTTTTTTAAATATTTCCAGCCTGTGTTTTCCCGATATTGAACCTTGTAAAAATATGATTTTTTGCAAAAATTGTCCATTTTCTATCATGTTGAAAAACAAAAACCTCTTAGCTGCATCCCGAATTGACAGTTTTTCTTTCTCGATTGTATTTATAACATTTACTTTTTCTTTAAAAGAAAGGATTTTCCTTCGCGAGGTCATGATGCGGCTATGCAACCAAAAAATAGCAAACAAAGACATGAGCTTTACCAAGAATATGAGAAAATTCCTAAGCGATTTTCTAGTCACAGATACTCGTGTTGCATTGGTAAATTACTACAATTAGTAATTAGTTGCGAGCGAACACATAAAACATGCTCGGATATATTCCCACTTCATAACTGCAATAGTAGCGAGCAAACAACACCTATGTACTCGCACTTCGCCAATGAAAATTAGCCATGGAAACACATGCGCAAGTAATTAAGCGAGCAGTTAAACGAGAAAGTTCAACCCGCAACGATATTTACATCATGAACGAACGGTGTGCTTCGAAGTGAGGTAAGCGGAAAGGAAAACCGAAAGTTCTGGCATAAACACTCTTTCGCTCAATGTTCCCAGTTTCGCTATTTCACCACGAGCGATCGTGGGAAAACCGAAAGTTCTGGCTAAACACTCTTTCGCTCAATGTTCCCAGTTTCGCTATTTCACCTCAGGAGATAGTGAGAAAGCTGAAACCTTAAGCTGAAAGCACTCTTTCGAAGTCGAAAGCTTAAGCGAAAAACACTCTTTCGCTCAATTTCCCCAGTTTTGCATATTCACCAGTCGAGCAAGCGAGACAAAGCGGGGAGGAAAAACGTTCGTGGAACGAGAGCGCACGTGGTTGGCTACTCAGCAAATTTTAAGAGAATTTAGGTTGAAAGAATAGTATTCAAACTTCTTGAGCGAGGTGAAAAAATCAGTTGGAAGCCGAATGTGCAACAACGCGCATCTAAGGAGAGCAATTACCATACTACGAAACGAAGAAGCAAATGGTGAAGTATTGGCATTACTAGCCGTGTTCCTCCAGGCCTATTAGCGTAACCGCTGCTGGCCACCATTGCTAACCTTCCCTATAATTTCAGACGTCCCAGGAACGACACCGCGGCAAGGCAGCCGACGCAGCAGCGAGCAGCACGAAGACTTCAGTAGCAAGGTTAAGCAGCGTCTGCGTGCCGCTCTATCACCTGTCGGCCAGTGGTACCAGACAGGTAGCAAAACCAATCCGTCCACAGCAGGCTCCCACTCGGAGTTTGGAGCAGATGCTCAAGTAAGAACCCCGAGCCGGCCCCCGTCCCATTAGCAAGGACGAGTATTTACGTAGATTGAAGGCGCCCTTGGACAACACCGACAACTCCGCCAAACAGAGGCGTCCGCGAGGAGGCCAGCGGGAGCGTCAACGGCACGAGCTCTACGAGTTGAGGCGGTTTGCCCGCTTAGCCGTCACACCCACGGAGCGGGTCTTCTTTCGCCGCCAAGCACGGGAAGTACGCCGAAGGATTCGTCGGGAGATCACGACCCGTCATCGCACTGCGGCAAGTTCTCATCCTCCAAACACGGACGACATTGCAGCGCCCGCCGACAATCAACTTAGAGAAAAACAAAATAAACAAAGAAGAAAATAAAGAAAAAACAATAAAATAACACTTGCGTATTTATTCCAAGGAAGTTCATTCAGGCTCTTTACAGGTGCGTAGGTGAGTGTAGGTACAACCAGTATCGCGGGGCTCCCCGGTAGAGGCCGGCAGGACTCCCGATAGGGAAGATATAACATTGGCGCAGCCGGTTTTATTTACCGAACAGCTCTAGTACGGCGACTTGCTGTAGAGTGATCAATTTGGTACAGACTAAATTGGTGAAACGTTCGAAACTGGAATCTTACACCTACACTCTCGATATAAACGCACTCATTCACGCATCCTGATTGCTTGGGCTTCGTATCCTTGGAATTGTAGCAAGTACCACCCAGTTAGTGTTATAGAAACTGTAGTCCATACCAACCACAGAAGGAGTTGTGTTGTTAGCGACTTGTACGTTAACCCAAAGACACGGTCATTATTAATTGTTCAATCGCGCGAATGAGTGATAAGAATCAGGCAGTAGGAGGAATTCAGTGGGCAACTCCAGAAGAAAGTGACGGATTCGTGTTACAAAGCGGAAGAGCACTCTCAACTCCAAAAAGTAAGTCTGAATCTTCTTGTTCTACCTCAAATCAACAGGTGAAGCGAAAAACCGAGCCCGTTGAATTTGACACAATTATTGAATTAACGAATACGATTGATAATTTGCATGTGCATCTTTTAGAGTGAATTAGTCAGTTCCGCGAACAAACGAAGCAATTTAAAGAAGAGATTAAACACTTCGGCAGAGTCTCGCTGAACCAAACCAGTTCTTTCGATCTTTCGCAATCGCTAAAGACGCTGATTACGTCTCACGATTGGAATTTATCGTTTGAAGCCGGCCCATCCACAAACGCTTCAATTGATCAAGCCAATCATTATAGTCCTGTTTGTATGACTGGTAAGGGGGTAGAGGTTAAGAATTTTACGGGCAATATGGCCGATTATGCTAAGGTAGCTAAGTTAATGGGGCAGATGATCCCTTTGTTTTCGGGAGCCCCAAGCCCGTCAATAGTTTGAGACCTGCAGGCCTTTATTGGGTGTGGCAGGCAAATTTGGAAATGTTTGAATAGCCAGGAGCAGGTAGCTTTCATGCAGACCTTTCCGACTCGTCTTCAAGGGGAGGCTTACCAGCTGATATCATCAAAGTTCCCTTCAACTCTAGAGGCGGCTGAGGAGCTCTTAAACCGCTGTTATGTTGTATATTTCATACCTCACAGGATCCTCCCAGCCTTTTCCGGGATGTCCTGTTCTGGTACTTTGAGCACTACTCAGCCTCGCCACCTACAGCTTACCTTAACTGCCTCAAATTCTATTCATTTGCCAAAAGGAAACACCCAGTTCAAAGTTAATTAATATTTATTTGTAATGGTCTTGTTTTTAACAATTGCTTGGTTGCGCTTAGTTGCGCGTAGATGATCCTTCACCTCCTTTTTGATGTGGCGCTGCAGCTACGTTACCTTCTGCTGCCACTGGGTCCGCTCTGCTGTGGTGGCCGAGATGCGTGCGAGCCGCCTGTATTCGTGGAGCTACTGCCGTAACTGTTCCCGTCGACCGCCGCGTCTTCGCTCGTAGTTGACTTCATGGACGGAGTACCCCTCACGAGTGATGGGCCCTGGGCCTGCCCTGGTGTTCTCCCGGAGTGCCTCCTCCAGACTCTTCTTGGGCGAACGATAGCGTGCACCTGGGCTGCTCGCTGCGGTTACTCCGGCTGCCACCCGATAGGTCGGGATACACACGCTGGCGAGCGTTGGTCTTGCTGGGGTGCTCCTATTCTCCTGGGCAAGGCTCCACTCTATACGCTTTGCCCAGCATGCTTCACCCGTGCGTCTGGCGGTGTCTTCACGGAAGAAGGATGCCTGGAAGAAAGTAGAGTTAGTTGATGGTGGCTACACAGCGTAAAACGCCCTCAAGCCGAATGAGGTTCGCGGCTCAAGCCTACACCTCACCATCCAACTAATTAGCGAAGATAATCCGCAGTTGCACCGGAACAAAAACTTTCAAGAGTACGAACGGATTACTTTTACACGCCGACTGGCTCGAACACCGCTTTCCTGTTGTAGTAACTGCTCTCCGCTTCTTGCTCGATCAATTGCTTTTAAACGATTCTGCGGCCTCAATTCGCCCTAAATTCGCTGAGTAGTCGAAACGTGCGCTCTCGTTCCACGAAAGCTTCTTCCTCCCCGCTCCGTCTCACTTGCTCGCATGGTGAAACTTTTGCGGTGAATTGGCGGAATTGGAGAAATCAGGCAAGGAAAAGCTTTTGTTTAGCTTTTCTGTTCTCTCCACAGTGTCACTCCGCTGGAAGCACACCCCGAAGCTTCTCATGTACATAGTCGTCGTCGTCGCTAATGTTATGGCTTATGTAAAGCGAATTATGAAGTCTTTTCGCTTGCCGTTGGTCGACAAGTACATGTTTTGATGACAATGGGCGTATGTGCTTGACCGTATAACATTTGGCGGAGTGCGAATGCTTAAATGATTGTCGACATTTATATATAGCATAACATTTCCTCCGGCGGATTTGAATGATTTACGTACTTGGAGAGTGAATTAAATCGTTGTTCCGTTCCAATGATGCGAATTACTTAATGCGTCAGTTGTACTTATATTTTGCGCTGTTAAGGCCATTACTGTTGTCCGCTGTACTTCTCACTGCCTGTTTCAGCGCAGAAACTGAGTTCTGCAGACCGAAATAAGGATAGGATGATTCCTCAAAAAACCAGCCACACCAGCTGTTATTGAGGAATTTGGGATTATTCGATGTATTCAATTGTTGTAGAATACAATCGAATTAGGGTAAACTGGGAAACTGGGAAAATAGACACGCTTTGTTTGATGTGAACAATACTTTGCAAGTGATTCTTTATTCATTAATCAAAGGTATTTATAATAATTTTTTCTACAATCATCATTAAATTATTTTAATTGCAATCAAGCTCGTTAACCCAAAATGTGCAAGCCAGGAATAATCGAAAATATGAAATTTTAATTGATCGCATAATTATGCAACGTAGTATTTAAGTTAAGAATGTTGACTCTAAAGAAAAGGTGGCATTTACATCAATTAAGAATATTGAACTATGGGCAATACGTTTCAAAATTAATAAAATTGAAAATTGTGCTGGCTTGCATCTAAAGTTGATAGGAAGAATTTGGACGTATGTAATTTATTTTGCTGTACTTTGTTCAGGAACTGAACATGTTGGGCGGGCGCGAGTGATGATGGTGTTGAATCTGTCCCTAAGTGAGGTAGCAGTTCCAGGATGGTCTTCGGTTTGTCGTGTAGATTTCCTTATTCGTAGAAGGTACGTTTGGCATTCGTAGAATTAGCCAGACCCAGAGTTAATAGGGAAAACATGAGAAGGGCTAGATTCATGAGCTTTGTTGCCCAGATGCAAGGAGCAATTCTCATTATCTTTTTAGGCTGCTTGTTTATTTTAATTTGGTGGAATGCGTCACATTTTCGTTTCTGAGGATTGGCTTGAAGAGGTATAGACTGATGTCTGGTTTGAACAGGCGTAGCTTTAGATTTGGTTCGAACAGGCGTACTTTGAAGTCAAACTTGAACTGGCTTAGTTGGAGGGTCGACTCGTTGCTCATCATGCAATGCTGTGTGCGCTTGGGATTCTCCAGACCTTTGTGTTTGCTTCGGTGCACTATCCTCGGAGATCTCGACAGGAAGACGACAGAAATCGATGACCGCGACCTTCTTGAATTTGTTTCCGCTGTATTTTACCGTAGCTGTTCGTACTTCCATCCATCTGTTCCTGGTTGCACGTCATGAATTCGGGCAAGGGGCCATTCGGTCGGTGGCATGTCTCTTTCTTTTATAAGAACTAATTCCCCAAATTTGATGTTTTCTTCGTGCTTAGTCCATTTCGTGCGTCGTTGAAGAGTGTGCAAATATTCATTTGTCCATCTGTTCCAGAATGTTTGATGCATTGCAGTGAGCATCTGCCAACGTTCATGTAGAGTTTTCTGTGATCTATCTGGTTCTGGTAGAGCTAGCAATGGGCATCCAATCAAAAGATGACCAGGTGTCAGAGCTTCCAGATCATTTGGATCACTCGATAGGGGTGTAATCGGCCTTGAATTGAGACAGGCTTCTATTTGACAAAGTATCGTGGAGAATTCTTCAAAGGTTGGAACTATCTTGGCCTCGTCAAATACTTGTTTGATATGCCCTTCGACGGACTTCACTCCAGCTTCCCATAAACCTCCAAAACGGGGCGTAGCAACAGGTATAAAACTCCAGGAGACTCCATCTTTGGCTGTTATTCGTGCTAAATCACTTGTGGATCTTTCAATGGCTTCTTGGACGTCTTTATCCATTTGATTGCTCGCTCCGACAAAGTTCGTTCCATTGTCGCTAAATATTTCCTGACAGAGCCCTCTTCGACTGATGAAACGCTTAAACGCCGCCAGAAAGGCTTCTGTCGACAGATCACTTACAAGCTCCAGGTGGATAGCTTTTGTTACCATACAGGTAAACAGGGCGATGTATCCTTTGAGGATCGTTGATCCTCGTCCTTTAGACATTCTTGTACTAAAGGATCCTGCATAGTCTACACCACAGTGTGAGAATGCACTTGATGGAGTGATGCGTACGGCGGGTAGGTTACCCATTAGTTGCTCATTAGCTCTGTTTGCGAATTTACAGCAGGTTATGCAACGATGGATCTCATATTGAATAACCTTTTGATCGTTTACTACCCAGTATCTTATTCGAAGATAATTCTGAATGAGCCGAAAGCCTCCGTGATTGGTTTTTATGTGTGCCTCCCTAACAATCAGGTAAGTTATATGGTTGCGTTGCGGTAGTAGAATGGGAAACTTCGCGTCCTGCGAAATGTTTGCATTTCGGAGTCTTCCTCCAACTCGAAGGATTCCCATCTCATCTATGAAAGGATTGAGTGATCGTATTTTGGTGCTGGCTCCTTTATTTGCCTTAGCTATGTCTTGAAAGAATTCTTGTCGTTGAATGATGGAGATGATTTTGAGATGTGCGCTTTGGAGTTCAATGGATTGTAAGATGCCGATCCTTTTCTCATGACTTGGCTTTCTACAATTGTTGGCGAACCTGAGGCAGAGACTAAAGATTCTTGTCAATTTTTGTATACTGGAGTAGCGTTCCAGAAGCTCGAATTCTTGTTTTGTTGTGCATGTTGATGCTATTTTAATAGGGACTTCGATGTTAGCCGTTTGTAACAACCAACTGGGATCACTCCACCATAACTTATGGTTGTGTAATTCCTTAGGACTTATTCCTCTAGAAGCACAATCAGCGGAATTTTCGTCTGATCTCACATGATTCCATTGCCACTTCCCATCATCGAAAGTCTGTACCTTGGAAACTCTGTTCGCGACATACGTATCTAATGAAGATGGTTCCTTCTTCAGCCATGCCAGTGTTATCGTCGAATCACTCCAAGTGAAAATTGGTACGTTAGTCAAGCCCATAGTATTAACTGTTTGATGCAGAAGATTTGAGAGAAGAGCAGCTGCGTTAAGCTCATGTTTTGGAAGTGATATTTTTGATTTCAGTGGCGTAACTTTAGTTTTTGCGCAAAGTAAAGTTGTTCTGATAGCTCCAAAGTTATCGGTTGACTTGCTGTACACAACTGTGGCATAGGCAGCTTCCAAAGCATCGCAGAAGCCATGAAGCTCTATGTTGGCTTTAGAAGTGTAGTAAACCCATCGTGGTATCTTTATGTTTTCCAGGTTTGCTAAATCCGTTTCGAAGCTATTCCAGCGCTTCACAATCTCTTCGGAAAGCTGGTTGTCCCAATCCAGTCCAGTTTTCCAGACGTCTTGCATAAGTATTTTTGTTCGAATAGTGACTGGAGCCAGCCATTGTAGTGGGTCATAAATACTGGCAATGTTTGACAACAATCGTCGTTTTGTCAGCTTTCGGCCTTTTTCAAATGTTGGAATCTTAAATTCAAATTCGTCTTTACTGAGATTCCAATACACCCCTAATGTTTTAAGCGATGGATCTTCAGTTATCTGAAGTAGTCCCTTCTCTTTTGCATCTTCAGGGACAGCTGCCAATAGCTTTATATGATTACTAGCCCATTTTCTAAGGTTAAATCCACCCTGTTTCAGTAGGCACGTGATTTCTCTTTGTAATTTTATTGCCTCTTCTTTGGAATCTGCCCCACTGAGCATGTCATCGACATAAAAATCATTTAGAAGGGCTTTAGTCGCGTGTGGATACATGTGTCCCTCATCCTTTGCTAGCTGAATAAGACATCTTACAGCCAAAAAGGTGGCACATGCTGTGCCGTATGTAACTGCCTTCAGCTGATACTCATTAACTGTTTTCGAGTTTTCGTCCCTCCAAAGGATTCTTTGGTAGTCTCTATCTTGTTTCGCTACAATGATCTGCCGGAACATCTTCTCAATATCTGCGGTATAAACGTACTTATGTTTTCTCCATCTTAATAAGATTGGGGATAGGTCTTGCTGTAACTTGGCACCAGTATAAAGCAGATCATTTAAGCCAGGACCCTCTGAGGAATTTGGTGATGCATCAAATACGACTCGGACCTTGGTCGTAGTGCTATCTTCTTTAAATACTGGATGGTGAGGTAAGTAAAAAACGTTTCGAGTATCTCCGCTGTAAGGAACAACTTTTTCCATGTGTCCGAGCTCAACATATTCCTCAAGAAACTTTTGGTATACTTTTTTCAATTTTGGATCTCTTTCAATTCTTTTCTCGACTTGCTTGTGTCTTAGCAAGGCTTTAATACGAGATTCTCCAAGTGGTTTTATGTTAATATCATCTTTGAATGGGAGCTGAACTGTATACCTTCCGTGATTATCTCTATCAAATGTTGCTTGAAAATGTTCTTCGCATCGAACTTCAGCGATTGAAGGCTCTCTTTCGTGATCTTCATTGTCCATCTCAAAGAACTTTTCCACAGATTTATGAAATTCAGTCATTGAGATGCAAGCTGTTACTTCTTTTGCACTACTTTTAGCCTTGGACATGGTTTTACCTGATAAAATCCAGCCAAGCTTTGTTGTTTGTGCTAATAATGGATCTGCTTTCCGTAAGCCTTCTTCAATTATTTCTTCTACCACCTCTGCTCCAAGTATGACATCGATTCGTCCCGGGGAGGCAAAATTAGGATCTGCTAGCCTTAGTTCTGGGATCTTACTAGACTTAGGTAAAATCACTCGGTCTTCTGGTAATAACGTTGTAAGTTTTGGCATGATTAATGCTTCGACTAGGAGGGTAAATGTCGATTGAAAGTGTGGTGCTATAGACATGTAGACTTGATTTCGTACAGTCGATGTTTCTGTTTCACCAATACCGGAGATCGTTGCAAAAATACTTTGCTTTTTTAGTCCTAGCCTCTTCGCTGCCTTTGAAGTAATGAAGGATGATTGGGAGCCTTGATCAATGAAGGCTCGTAGCAAGATTTGCTGTCCAGTACTCGTTTGTACATTTATTAAAGCTGTTGGGAGCAGAATATTCACATTCACTTCCTTAGTATTCACTGCAGGAGCCGATGGCTGGCAAGATTCATTTGTGGCAATATTGGAGGTAATAGCTTTAATGTTTGGGAAATTCAGAAGCGCGTGGTGTGGTTTATTGCACTCAAAGCATCTACGTGAACTTTTGCATTTGTTGCTTTTGGTGTGAGTGAGGCAATTCTTGCATAATTCATTCGACGATATGAATTTATGGCGATCTTCAGTGGAGAGTTCCTTAAACTTGCCGCAGCGATATATGCTCGTTTCTTGGTGTGCTGTTCGTGGGGCTGTGGTTTGATTGTTGTTAAGACTTCATGCCTTTTCAGAAGGAAATCGTAGAGCTGTTGAACTGATGGCACTTCCTTGTGGTTGCTTAAAGTGTCTTCGAACATGCGGATGCTTTCAGAGTCAAGTTTTCTCATCGCAGTATGAATTATGATCGGATCCCACTGATCCGTGTCAAAAGACATACTTTCCAGTGCCGCGAGACAATTCCGCAAAACGTTGAACATGTTGATTATTCCCGCTCCATTCCTATGCTCTACTTTCTTGATGTTGAATATGCTATCAAGATATGCCATAGCCATCCCTTTGTTGTTTGAAAATCGCTGCTGTAATATCATGATCGCTGTATCGTAGTTTAATGCATCTAGTTGCAGATGCGAAACGGAATCTTTGGCTCCTCCTTCTAGGTAACTCAGGAGATATTACATTTTTGGTATTGGTGCTAGGTTGTAATTATCATGTCTTGAACAAGTCATAAAACCTCCTCCATTCCTTAAAATCACCATTAAACGTTGGAATGGCTATTGCTGGCAGTCTTGGCATGTTGCTCGGTGGCCAATTATATTGGTAGGTAGTCGCCGGAATGGGTTCGGCTCGATTGTTCAAGGCAATCGTCGGGACGTTGCTGTCAGGAGATATCATCGAAGGTGCGTTAGTTCCAGTAAATGTTGGTGCTTGCATTGTAGCTTTAGATAGCACTTCGGTAGGTTTCGAAGGTGGAACATAATGCGTTTGAGCTTCAGTGTAGGCAGATTTGGTTTTTTCGTACTGTTCTCTTGTAGCTTCGTACAAAGGTTCAGTAAAGTTTTGATGCGAGGGATCAAGTGTAGATTTTAAGTCAGCGTGGTTTAATTCAAATTTATTCCAAAGATCTTGAATAATTCCCAGTTTCGTGTCAAAGTATTGTGCATCCTTTCGAGAAGCACTGTCCTTTCTCAAATTCCTCTCCAGATTTTCTAGGGGGCCGGCTAAACGCTGTTGGTCTTCTAACAGTGAATTTATATTCATCTTAATGAGTTTGATGGCAGGCGAGTGTAAATTTGTACGATGGCAATCCCCACAGATGCTCGTGCGCTGCAGTCAGGAACAATAAAATCAGAACCTGAGTGCTGCTAAGTCCTAGGCGTGTATGATGATGATTTCCAAGGATCACAGTCAGGAACAAACCAGAACCTGAGTGTCAAATCCTAGGTGCACTGCGATGACGATGTCAAAGGAGCGCAGTCAGGAACAATGAATCTGGAACCTGAGTGACGAGTCCTAGGTGCACTGCGAAGACGATGTCGAAGGATCGCAGTCAGGAACAATGAATCTGAAACCTGGGTGACGAGTCCTAGGTGCACTGTGATGACGATGTCGAAGGATCGCAGTCAGGTACAATAAAGTTGGAACATAAGCGACGAGTCCTAGATGATCTCTTGCAGAAAGCGATGTCCAGGATTACACGCAGCAGCCAATAGGGCAAGGATTTTGTTGCAGTTAAGGACAATTGTAGGAACCTAAGTGCAACCAAAATCCGGCTCGACGGACCAATGTTTCGGCGCGGAAACTGAGTTCTGCAGACCGAAATAAGGATAGGATGATTCCTCAAAAAACCAGCCACACCAGCTGTTATTGAGGAATTTGGGATTATTCGATATATTCAATTTTTGTAGAATATAATCGAATTAGGGTAAACTGGGAAACTGGGAAAATAGACACGCTTTGTTTGATGTGAACAATACTTTGCAAGTGATTCTTTATTCATTAATCAAAGGTATTTATAATAATTTTTTCTACAATCATCATTAAATTATTTTAATTGCAATCAAGTTCGTTAACCCAAAATGTGCAAGCCAGCAATAATCGAAAATATGAAATTTTAATTGATCGCATAATTATGCAACGTAGTATTTAAGTTAAGAATGTTGACTCTAAAGAATTGCAAGATGGCATTTACATCAATTAAGAATATTGAACTATGGGCAATACGTTACAAAAATAATAAAATTGAAAATTGTGCTGGCTTGCATCTAAAGTTGATAGTAAGAATTTGGACGTATGTAATTTATTTGCTGTACTGCCTATTGTTGATTGTTGTTCTGCTGCTGGTTCGTGATTAACATACTGGATGCTAACTTAATTCTACCGATTAATTTCGTGTATTTTTAACTCCTAATTTACGCTACTTAATATGTTATGGCAAGATTCAATGTTACAATTGTAAATTACTACATTTTTGATTTCATATCATTACGGATTCATGATTTGTTTGCCTGAGTCGCTAATCTGTATGGTTACCCATCAATTTTTTTTAACTTGATACTAACATAATAAGTTAATAATGAATTGACGTTTTGTTTGATACTTAGTATTTCTTTTGATACAGTGAGCTAAGATCGCTTTTGGTTCTACATAATCGTGGATTGATAATGTATACATATATATTTTTTTTGATTGTTTATCAGTATAATTATTCACAAAGGTCTTTGTTTGATACAAATTTGGGCCAAGCAGGTTCGTGTTTGGTTTGATTCCAAACAAACATAAATTAATAACTCAATATATCATTTGATTGTATACAATAATGGAATAATGTTACGTTTGATTCTAATGTTGAAGAATATACTGAACATTTCTTCCGGTCTGAAATCGTTTTTTCCTGAGAATAAAACTATTATTTATATAAAACTATTTTTCATTTGAGGGATGCCGGAATTCAATATTTCTTTTAATTGGCTTTACTTAATGAGACAGTACATTTTCCTTTAACTTCCATATTTACTGCCGATTTTTCTTTAAATCAGAATTGTAAATTATTGGTTTACCTGTTTGTGCATTACTAGGCTGTAGTACAGGTGTTAGCAAATTAACCTGTTAGCGTTAGTGAGGATGTAGTGTGAACGGTGCAGGTGCAATGGCACTTATTATTTTCTTCTTTTCCTTTTCTTTGTTTTGGTTTTGTCTTTATATTCATTGCTACTTTCAATTTCTATTCGATTAACGTTCTTATATTTCTACTTTTATCATTATTCTTACTGTTTCTTTTTTTTGACTTTGAATATTTCAGATTCTACTTATTAACTTTATTTTTTTGTATATATTACTCCTTGTTTACATAATTGTTTCTTATTGCTTTTAACATTACTATAGTTTTTAATTAATTTTATTTAATACGATAACCAAGCTTTCTTAAAGTTCTACATATTAATTATTGTGCCAATAGTTTAGTGGGAACTTTTTGTTAGTATGTAAGCGGAACGTTATGAATTATTTTTTAATGGGATGGAATGTGTGGATATTTAGTAGGGATAGAACGTCAAGCTTGACGGCATTCTATTCGCTCATACTCGTATGGTTGATATGATTATTCACTCCAATCGCTTAATTAGCTTCGGACTTATTTCAGCCGTGAGAAAAGCTTTCATTGTGGTGGCGGCGAAGGCTACCTTATCAAAGCTTCCGCATGGGTTTCCATCGGGACTGGGAATTTTGTCGGGTACGCTCGCTTACTTGCTTCATATGGTGTGATAATGATTAAGCTTTGGGCTGAACAGTTCGCACGATCATTGAAGTTCGTTATCAGGGAATAACGTACTGCGCTTATCACCACATATGTGCGAATTGGACCTGGCGAGTCGTCGCAAGAGACCATAGGGCTGTGAGTAACAGAAATAGGGTCCTGTTAGTTTTGATGGGAAACAAGTGTATTTGATATAGTCTCATTAAGGGTAGTTGGAAAAGCGGAAGCGTAATTATCACTACCAGCTTGGTCTTCCGTCTGAAATACCGTAGTTCCGCTGTCTGTGCAAGGATTTCTTCACAAAATTCGGGGCACCTATTGCCCGGTTTAACAAAGATTTCGTGCAATTTTTTGCTAGAGATTAACAAGGGATGAATTCTGTTGCTTTGAACTGCTACAGCTATGTCAATCAAGTTGCGCTGCCGCATCTCGATCTCCATAAGCTGCGCTAACAGGGATGTTAGAACTACATTCCTCCGTTTTGCTGCTGACAGTTTATCAGTCATGAGTGGGATTTCTTTCATCTGTAAACCGAGTTCTGTTTGCCTGTTAATCATATCTGATAGCGGTTTATGGATTTCCTCCAAAGATATATTCACAATACTTATCCTTTGTTTTTCCAATTTAACTAATTCCCTTTCCTTGTCCTCCAGGTTATCTAGCCGACTGTACAACTCCTTTTCATTCTCATCATCCATGGTGCCGAATAACGAATGTAGCGCTCTTCCGACCCCATCAATGAACGACCTTTTAGGCATCAGTGACTCAAACAGAGCTCGAGAGCAAATCTTCAGATTTTCCACTAGACTATGGGCGTGCTTTAATTGCTCCGCACATCCCAAGCCCTTTCCTACACAAAGCATCTTAACGAGGTGTTCAGCTCGTTCGGCCACTCCTATTTGATCCTGGATTTCCCCTAGATTAAGCTCCATCACTACATTCCAGCTACTGTGATAGCTCAACAGACCACCCACATCTTCAAATAGTATTCCTGTGTTCGTTATGCTCTCCAGTGAAAATGGTTCAGATCCTCGTTCGGAGTTGCCAAAACGCCAACGCTGAGCAGGCCTAGGATGACTATGTCGATGACCATTACTAGAAATACGGAAAAAAAGAGGGGGAGTTAGGACAATTTATTCATAAAATGGTTTAAGTCGGTTGTTATGAACATTGACCAGTTTTTTCCTAATCGCAATCGTGGTATTAACGGGGGAAATAATGGCTTTGACCTCAAATGGTCCAACCAATACTTGCACGAGCTTGTGCTTACGATTCTCGTTATTTAGCAATACCTTATCCCCTATATGGAAAGTAACTGGTCTGACGCGGTTATCGTAATGGGCCTTGGATTTTAACTTATTCTCCAGTATATTCTTACGTGCCAATGTGTACATCTTCTGTAATCTCTCATGGTCATAGAGAGGAGCGGGCTCCCTCTTTAGGTTCGATGGAATGTCCGCTGTGAATCCATAGAGACAATCCATTGGGGTGAGTTTCGTGCTATCGTGTTCACTGTTGTTGTACACGAGCGCGGCCGTACGTAAAAACTGATCCCACACCTGCGGGTTGTCATCTACCACAGATCTCAAATATTCTACAAGGGGTCTATGGGCTCGTTCCAAGGCTCCATTGGATTGCGGATGATAGGCGGTAGTTTGAATTTTTTTTATATTCAGTAGCTTACATATTTGCTTGAATAGCTTCCCCATAAAATTCGCACCCTGATCGGTAACTAGCTGCTTAGGTATTCTTTACGTAGCAATAATCTCGTCAAAGAAAACTTTACCTACTGTCTCTGCCTCAGTGTTCGGTAAAGCGTACCAATCTACGAACTTTGTCAAATTGTCCTGAAAGGTCAGAATATATTTATTTCCGAATGTCGCTCAATGAGAGGCCCCATGATGTCCAGATATACCTTATCAAATGGCCTCTCCGCTATGTCAGTGACAACCATCGGCATGCGATGTTGGGGAGAAACCTTCATAACTTGACATTTCTTACACGTCCTCACATACTTTTTAATATCTGATAGCATATTTTTCCATTTATACTTCTTGCGAATCTTCCTGTAGGTTTTCGCTACTCCCTGATGACCTCCAAAATGGGAGTCGTGATACTCAATTAAAGCCTCCCTTACCTCTTCCGGGGTAGTGAGGGTCTGGATCTCTTGCTGCATCGGGGAGGATATAACCTTAATTGTATCATCACCACTGACCACGTTGTTACCATCACCCCCTTGGGATCGTCCTGATGTCGAATCTGCTCCATCGCGAGTTGTTCCTGCTCTATTGTGGAGTGATTCCGCTCCGCCTTGTTCAGGGTTCGACTTGCATAAGCTATGGGGTGATCCTTGCCAATTTCTCCTTGGGATAAGACGGCTCCCAGGGCCTCGTTACTTGCATCAGTGGTAAGATTAAATGGCTTGGTAAAATCAGGATACGCCAGCAATGGTTTTTCCACCAACGAATTCTTAAGGAGCTGAAATGCCTCCATACACTTATCTGTCCATGTAAAGCGAACATCCTTCCTCAACAAATTTGTAAGGGGTTTGGCTATTTTTGAGAATATAGGGATAAACTTCCGATAATAATTGACTAAACCTAAAAAAGACTGTAGCCTACGCACATTTGTGGGAACGGGGAAATCCCACACGCAGCTAGTCTTACTTGGATCTGGCCGCGCACCCGTTTGAGAGCAAATGTGCCCTAAATATACAACTTCGGGCCGTTAAAACTGGCATTTCTCTGGTTGAAGCTTTAGACTGTTCAATCTTAGTCTAACAAAGATTTTTCGTAGCTTATCGATGTGATCTCCCAAGTTTTTCCCATAAACCACTATGTCATCTAAGTAGGCAAAACAGTAAAAACCTTGTAAACCCGTTAGTATATAATTCATTAGTCTTTGAAAAGTGGCTGGTGCTCCTTTCGAACCAAAAGGCATCCGCTTAAATTCATAGTGCCCATAACTGGTGCTAAATGCAGTTTTTGGTCGATCTTTTGGTTGCACCAGGACTTGGTGGTAACCACTGGCCAAATCTAATGTGCTGAAATACCGTGAATGGCCCAACTGATCTAAAATATCCTCTATACGGGGTAATGGAAAAGCGTCTCCTATAGTCTTTTCATTCAGTCTCCTGAAGTCAACGACTACTCTCCACTTCTTTGTCCCATCGGCCCCGGCCTTCTTAGGCGCAACCAAGAGGGGCGAGTTCCAGGGGCTTTTGCTTGGCTGGACAATGTCGCTGTCCAACATCACTGTGAGCTGCTCGTTTATAATGTCCTTCTGGGGCTGACTCAAACGGTACGTTTTCTGATTTATAGGTGCTTGGTCGGTCATCAAAGGGATCTCATGGGAGATTGCCTCCGTATAACTTAACTTTTCCCCTGGCAGGAAGAAAATGTCACTAAACTCCTGACATAGCTGAGTAATAGCAGCCCTTTCCTCGGAGTTAATATGCTCATAAAGTGTAAGCTGTTGTTTTGATAATGCGTTGCATATAATGTTGCCTTGCAGGCCCCAATTTGTTGGACCAGGTTCATCACCTGAACGACCATTTCCCATAAATTTTGGCCCCTCGGCAGTTGCCAATATACCACCTATATGTTTCACTGGGGTATTCCTGCAAGAGGCCTGCTGGGCCTGCACCTCCCTATTTGTAGCCTCTAGGTTATCTACAAAGTATTCATCCAAACTTTCGAGTTCTAAGTCAATCCGTTCAAGTGGGACTGATGACTCGTTTGAGTTCATAATATCTATTACAGGGCTGACCGAACTTAGGAGGGCATTAGCCAGGAAAACACCATCCGCTATAGAACTTGCGGTACAAAGCATTTCCTGACCCAACTGGATCGGGATCCTCACTAACCGTTGTGTCCGTGGCAACAACGAGATGGCCTCCTTGAAAATGACTCGATAGGTTCCATCGGAACCAATTTGGCTAATAATTGTCCCTTCCTCAGAGTTGCAGTTCACATCCTCAGTTTGGCTTGATAATAGCACCGCGCTTCGCGTTACTCCTATAGATAACGCGTCAGCGCCATTCGACACCTTAACGGAAGCCTGAGGCGATCCCACTGCATCTCCCTGGAACTCCAGTGGGACCCTGAATTCATTGCCATTTCCTTCCGTGCGAGGAAATACTAGCGCTTGGGTGGGACCTTCCACATTACAATTCTTTGCCAGGAAATCATTTCCCAGTAGACCATCATTGAACATCCCGTGAATTTTGTCGACTACTTGTAAAATGCAGGGAAGTCTCGTAGGGAGCTCGAAATTGCCCTGCGTAGTACCAAGGGTTTCTCCTTCCCCAAACGGACTCACTAAAGTAAGCTTATGACTAGAATCTATCGGGTAAGTTTCCTGTATCGCTGACCTACTAATTACGCTAACCTCTGCCCCTGTGTCAATAGTAAATTTTGTTTCTCCCTGTTTCCCGATATCTAATGGCAGAGAAGCCGTAACAAGGCTTGATTTTCCTCGAATATTATCTGCCATGTTTAGCCCTTGAGTGACTTTCTGGGTTACCCTCTGTTCGACCCTGCCACCGTGGACTTGGCTCTTTTGTTGCACCGTTTTTACTGAAGTTGAGTTGGGGATTTTCGACTCAACTGCACCTCGTTTCCCTGTTGCCTGGCCTCCCATCTTTTCTTCTGAAAACATGCGTCTACATCATGACCTCTCCGACCACAAAAATCATATTTGACCTGGATACTATAGACCCTTGGGCCTTCGTTAATGACTGGTAATGCAACCGGCTTCGCCTTGCAATTTTTTTGGTCATGGCCATACTCCTTACACGTTGGGCAGAAAGGAGTATTTTTGCGGCTATAGCAATCTGTATAAGTATGGCCACGCTTATGACAGAAATTACAAGTGATCTTCGGACTCTTTGTAAATTTAGGTGGTTTTGATCCAGAGTTCGGGTCCGGTGCCATCACCACCTGTAACTGGTAAGGTACTGTAGTCGGACTCGGTGCGAAGCTAACTTGCTGAGGAGTAAAAGCATGTTGGTTGGGCATCCAAGTACTGAAAGTAGGTTGTACCTGCGGCATTTGTGAATATAACTGTGTTGGATTGCCCTGAAAGAGGCAAGCCCCCTGCTGTAGTTTTTCCATATTCAAACCTTTGGTATCTAGATCTTCAAAGGTAGTAGCTTCCTGGGACAAAAGGTACTGGCAAAGATGAGGGTTGTTATCCCCACTCTTGAAGACATTCTTGGCGAAATCCTCCACCTGCGTATTCGCAACTTTGCCTCCCTCTGGACCATATTTAATAATTGCAGCCTCCTGACATCGCTTAAGGATTTGCCTCAGGCGTGATGTGTAGGCGAGAACTGTCTCCGTGGGACTCTGTTTGGCAGATATAAGCCCGGTTACCAATTCCTGATAAGTTTCCCTTGGCAAAATCACCCGATTCAAAAGTTCCTCCGCTGCCTCTAAGGTTGATGGAAAACTAGAGGAAATTAGCTGATATGCCTCTCCTCGGAAACGGGTCGGGAAAATCTGCATAAAAGCTTCTTGCACCTGACTATTTAGGCACTTCCAAACTTGTTTGCTACATCCAATAAAGGTCTGCAGTTCCAAAACCATTGATGAGCTTGGAGCTCCTGAAAACACAGGGATCATTTGTCCCATCTACTTAGCTGCTTTTGCATAGTCAGCCATACTGACTGGGTGGATTTTAACTTCCGGCTGTTTATCAGCCATACAAACAGGATTCAAAGAGTCGGTTAGATTAATGGAAGCGTTTGAAGATGTGCTCACCCAAATTATAAAAGCCAATCGTGAGAAGTAATTAGGGTTTTCAATGATTGCGATAAATCGAAAAAACTGGTCGAGTTTAGCGAGACCCCACCGAAATGTTCAATCTCTTCTTTAAATTGTTTTGTTCGTTCACGGAACTGATTAATCTGTTCTAAACGGTGCGTATGCAGATGATCAATGGCATTAGTTAGTTCAAGAACTGGGTCTAATTCAGTGGGTTCGGGTTCTCGCTTCACCTGTAGGTTCGAGCTGAAACAAAAAGATTCAGACTTACTTCTTGATCTTGAGAGTGTTCTACCGCTTCGTATTACAAGCCCGTCGTTTTGCTGTGGAGTTGACTGGTGAATTCCTCCTGTTAATTCGTTCTTATTATTCATTCACGCAATCCCAGTAACAAATATTGACCGTTTTTTTTACGTTAATGACTGGTCATTAATCTCGCACATATGACAATGCAAGCCTTTCTTTTCCCCGCAGGGAGAATGACGGTCGACAAGAGCACTCTTGGAGGCTAGCATTCTTTGGGGAATTCCGCCCCCACGTACCCGAGGAAATTCCGCAGGGGGAATGCCGCTCGACAAGACCACTCTTGGAGGCTAGCATTCTTTGGGGAGTGCCGCCCCCACGGACCCGAGGATATGGGGGGGGGGGGCCATGAGGTTCCCTCCTGGGATGACAGGTAACGACTCTGATTGTATCTGGACTACGCTTTGGACAACGAACTGGAATTGACGCTTTGGGCTGTCGGATGTGATGGTTTGGACCTAGTTGCTATGCACAGTAGCGCCGAGGTGAAACTCGTATGTGAACGGCTCCAATTCAACCATCATACCGTCTCTGTCCCGGTAAAACCTTGGCAGGCCTCGGAGTACGTTCGAAGCTCGCAGCATTGGGTTGGTGGTGTAGGTTCGGTTGAGACGGACTCCCGATTAGCGCTGGTCTGGCTCTGAGCACTTGTCCCCATAAGGGCTTGTGCCAACCCTCGCATGGCCTCCCTGCTCTGCAAAGATAACCATGGGACCAAAAAGGCGACTACACACACGAACGGAGATAACGGCTCCGAAATGGGACCCAACAAAACTGGAGCAATCAAAAGACCAAAAAAATTCAAAAAAAGGAAATAAAAAATAATAACAACGATGACGCAACCAGCGGTTGCAGCCACGATGTCAACAGTACATCGAGAGCTGTACTAACCACGAAAAAAACGAAGACTAACACGACGACAGTGACGGTAGGCGAAAAACGGAGAACAGCAGACAGTCTGGTGCAGACTGAGATTCCTGCGGTGTTTGGGCGCAGCAACAAAGGCCGGCAATAAAGAAGCATTCTGTGACGCAGTAAAGAAAATCCTCGGCAAAAGCGCAACGATAGCCTCGCTCGAGCCGATGGCAACGATCGAAATACGGGACATTGACTGCGGAACGGATCTGGCCAAGGTAGAAGAGGCCATCAAAAGGGAGTTCCCTAGCGTGGGAAGGATCAAAGCGAGACTGACACCAGAAAACAACAGGGGACAACGCATGGCCAAAGTCGACTTGACCGAAAAGGACGCCGAACAATTCCTGAACAAGGGCAAATTACGAATAGGGTGGGTTGTCTGTAGGATACGGCGAAGAGCAACGCCTCTTCAATGCTTCAAATGCCTTGGTTATGGTCACACCACACAAGTATGCAAAGGACCCGATAGGGGTTCCCTATGTTACGAATGCGGTGAAATGGGACATAAAAGAAAAGAGTGTACGAAGGAGGCACACTGTATTCTTTGCAAGGATGCTGATCCAAAACTGATTTTGGACACGTCTTGGAATCAGAAAAATGCCGGGTGTTCCAGGAAGCCCTAGCCAAGGCCAAATCAGAGCTTCGATGACCCGCATCCTGCAGCTAAACCTACACCGCAGTTCAACCGCCCAAAATCTGCTTGAGCAGTTTGCGAGGGACATGAAAGCCGACTTCTTGCTGCTGAGTGAGCAACACCATAATAAAAGTCCTGCATTATGGTATTCTGATGAAACTGGTACTGCCGCCATCTGGGTTCGGAACAGTGACTTTCCAGCAGAGAGTTGTGGACGGGGGGATGGTTTGGTGTGGGTTCGGTGCTCAGGGATCACCTTCTTTAGTGTGTACCTAACGCCTAACGAGTCGATATCATCTTTCCAAGCCAAGCCTAATGCTTTGGAGGGCACTGTCTCGAACGCAGAGGCCAAAGTGCACGTTGGGGGCGACTTCAACGCTAAAGCAATCGAATGGGGCATGCCTCAGACGGATCCGTGGGGAAAACGAATCCTGGAAATGGTGGCCAGGACGGCGCTCGTCGTATTAAACTCCGGAAAAACGCCGAATTTCTGCCTTATTGGCTGCGAGGGAACCATACCAGACGTGACATTCGCCTCGGAGTCTTAGTACGAAGGATACACAACTGGGAAGTATTAGAGGACTACTCACCCAGTGATCATCAGTGCATTCTGCTTGAGATAAGTGATGCTGTCTCCCGACGCCCGTGCTCTCGGTCTTCCACAACTGAATGGAAGATCGGAAGGATGGACGTCGAGAAGTTCGTCAAGGCTCTCACAGCAGGTGAGCCGCTGCATGGAGCTTCGGAGGGGACGGAAGAACGGGCAGCTGAAGACGTGGTGAGCTCTACTATGAGCATCATTATGACTGCTTGCTGCGCTTCTATGCCCCGTCAAAGACCCCGGCACGGCAAGTCCCCAGTGTACTGGTGGTCAACTGAAATCGCTGAAAAGCGAAGGGAGTGTCACAAGCTTCGACGTGAGGCTCAACGGGTGCGGAGCCCTGATGAGGCATGCGAGCAGGGGCAGCATAAAAGTCGGCCAGGAAATGCCTTCGCAAGCTGGTCAACAGTAGCAAGGCTTGCTGCTGGCAAGACCTAGTGGACAATGTGTCCGTGGGACCTTGGCTACAAACTGGTCATGGGGAAACTTGGTGCCATTCGGAAGCCTTGTATACATGACGCGGAAAAGATGGACGCGATGGTGCGGGGACTCTTCCCCACCCATCCCGTCCATGTTGACGCTGTCCATGGTGAAACAGCAGTAGAGTCCCCACTCTTCACGCAGCTGGAGCTGGAGGAGGCAGTCCTCTCCTTGAAAACGAGGAAGGCTCCAGGTCCAGATGGTGTTCCAGCTGAGGTGTTGCGGCTTGTCAATCATCATTGTCCTGACTTGCTGCTCAGCACATTCAACGCTTGCCTACGGGACGGGGTTTTCCCGGTACGATGGAAGGTGGCAAGGCTCTTGCTGTTCAGCAAGGGGAAGGGAACTCCCGGATTGCCGTCTGCATACCGCCCGTTATGCATGCTAGACACGGCTGGGAAAGTGCTAGAGAAACTCATCAAGGGAAGACTCACTGACGCGATTCGTGCTGCTGGGGACCTATGTCCTCAGCAGTACGGCTTTAGAGCAGGACGTTCTACCATTGATGCGATTGCAGAGGTGGTGAGCGTGGTCCAAAAGGCAGAGGCATATAGTCGCACCAAGTGACGGACCGTCCTGTTGGTGACACTCGACGTCAGGAATGCCTTCAACTCCGCTAGATGGGTGGATATTCTGGATACGCTGGAAAACTCTTTTCAAGTTCCAGAATATCTAATGCGGCTTTTGAGGAACTACCTAAAGGACCGAAGCCTGCTCTACGACACGACACAGGGCCAACGAAGGATGGAAATTACATCGGGTATTGCCCAGGGATCTATTCTTGGTCCAGAGCTGTGGAACGTGTCTTACGACGGGCTACTGAGACTTGAGATGCCAGATGAGTCGCGCTTGGTTGGCTATGCAGATGATGATGCGGCTCTGGTCGCAGGACGCACCGTTGAACAGTCGCAACTTAGGCTAGGTATGCTAATGCGCCGGATGACTGCTCGCGGGCTCAGTTTAGCACTGGAGAAAACCGAAGTGGTCATCTTGACAAGAAAAAGAATCCCTAGAGTAAAGATGATCAGTATTGGAGACATACAAATCCAATCGAAGCCAGCGGTGAGGTACCTGGGGAATATCGGCTCTGAGTCGACTTATGGCAAAAGTAGGGGGACCCAGTCCATCAAGAAGACGCCTCTTGATGAGTGCTGTAGGGTCAGGGCTACTGTACGGAGCAGAGGTATGGGGCGACGCTCTCAGCAAGGAGGTATACCGGAAACGTTTGGTACGGGTGCAGAGAAGAGGAGCACTGAGAATTGCATCTTCGTATCCAACTGTCTCCGACTCGGCCATGAGAGTGATTGCAGGCGTGATACCTATCGTCCTCCTTGCTAGAGGGCGCTGCGCTATTTACCTGCGCCGAAACGAGGATGCGAGGGAGATAGTTTTCCGCGAAGAGAGACAGCGCTCCCTCAACGATTGGAAGCAGTCTTGGGTGGATTGCACGAAGGGAAGGTGGACTGCGCGCCTCATCCCGGATGTGAGACCGTGGCTAAATCGAAGGCATGGTGGGATTGACTTCTATCTGACCCAGCTTTTGAGCGGGCACGGCTGTTTTCAGTCTTACCTGCACAAAATCGGTAAGTCACGGTCCCCCGATTGTCGGTTTTGCCCAGGAGAGGAGGACAATGCCTGTCACACAATTTTTGCGTGTACAAAATGGGTCAGGCTGCAAAGGGAACTTTACAGGGAGACGGGGGAGCTCACGCCGGATAATATAATTGCGGTGATGCTCGAATCGGTTGACAAATGGAACCAGGTGGCACATTATGCTCGGGTAGTCCTAAAATATAAAAGGGACTCACAGCAGCCAGGGGCACTGGGGCTGGGGGATCGCTCTTCTGGCAATTCCTCTTCCCCTCCCCCCTCCCGCTAGGAAAGGGACTCCCCAGCTTGCAGGCGCTCCACGGCATAACAAAACGAGACCTGGCCCGAAGTAATGTGTCAAACGGTTCCAGGCTGGGTTCTCCGGTTGACAGGGGAGGTGTTTAGTTGGTAGGCCAGTCGCGCATGGGAGTCCCACACTCTGTGCATAAACAGCATTCACCTCCCTACCACAAAAAAACCCTTTCTTTTGAAATGACCTAAAGTTTTTATAGCACGAACTGAGTGGTTTGGCTACAATTTCAAGAGTATGAAGCTCAAGCTATCAGGATGCGTGGATGAGTGTGCTTATATTGAGAGTGTAAGGAAAGGATTCCAGCTCCAAACAATTCATCAATTTAGTAAGTACTATATTGATTACTCCACAGCGGGTTGCCGTTCTAGAGCTGTTCGGAAACTAAAACTGGCTGCGCCAATGTTATGTTGTATATTTCATACCTCACAGGATCCTCCCAGCCTTTTCCGGGATGTCCTGTTCTGGTACTTTGAGCACTACTCAGCCTCGCCACCTACAACCTACCTTAACGGCCCCAAATCTATTCATTTGCCAAAAGGAAACACCCAGTTCAAAGTTAACTAATATTTATTTGTAATGTTCTTGTTTTTTACAATTGCTTGGTTGCGCTTAGTTGCGCGTAGACGATCCTTCACCACCTGTTTGATGTGGCGCTGCAGCTACGTTACCTTCTGCTGCCACTGGGTCCGCTCTGCTGTGGCGGTCGAGATGCGTGCGAGCCGCCTGTATTCGTGGAGCTGCTGCTGTAACTGCTCCCGTCGACCGCCGCGCCTTCGCTCGTAGTTGACTTCACGGACGGAGGTGTCCAGCGGCACCTTCAATCTGGCCAAGTACTCCTCATGGGTGATGGGCCCTGGGCCTGCCCTGGTGTTCTCCCGGAGTGCCTCCTCCAGACTCTTCTTGGGCGAACGATAGCGCGCACCTGGGCTGCTCGCTGCGGTTACTCCGGCTGCCTCCCGGTAGGTCGGGATACACACCCTGGCGAGCGTTGGTCTTGCTGGGGTGCTCCTATTCTCCTGGGCACGGCTTCACTCTATACGCTTTGCTCAGCATGCTTCACCCGTGCGTCTGGCGGTGCCTTCATGGACGGAGGACGCCTGGATGAAAGTAGAGTTAGTTGATGGTGGCTACACAGCGTAAAACGCCCTCAAGCCGAATGAGGTTCGCGGCTCAAGCCTACACCTCACCATCCAACTAATTAGCGAAGATATTCCGCAGTTGCACCGGAACAAAAACTTTCAAGAGTACGAACGGATTACTTTTACACGCCGACTGGCTCGAACACCGCTTTCCTGTTGTAGTAACTGCTCTCCGCTTCTCGCTCGATCAATTGCTTTTAAACGATTCTGCGGCCTCAATTCACCCTAAATTCGCTGAGTAGTCGAAACGTGCGCTCTCGTTCCACGAAAGCTTCTTCCTCCCCGCTCCGTCTCACTTGCTCGCATGGTGAAACTTTTGCGGCGAATTGGCAGAATTGGAGAAATCAGGTGAGGAAAAGCTTTTGTTTAGCTTTTCTGTTCTCTCCACAGTGTCACTCCGCTGGAAGCACACCCCAAAGCTTCTCATGTACATAGTCGTCGTTGTCGCTAATGTTATGGCTTATGTAAAGTGAATTATGAAGTCTTTTCGCTTGCCGTTGTTCGACAAGTACATGTTTTGATGACAATGGGCGTATGTGCTTGACCGTATAACATTTGGCGGAGTGCGAATGCTTAAATGATTGTCGACATTTATATATAGCATAACACCACGTCTACTTGCCAAAGGAAACCTACCAGGAATTGGTGAGTGGACTCATCTCAGCCAAACAAAGCCCCACGGAATCATTATTGTCCTACACATCACGTCTGAGGCAAATGCTTAAGCGATTCCAGGAGGGTGCTGTGGTTAAGTATGGCTCAGAGGTAAGTAAGATTGCAAACGCACAGCTGGATGATTTCGCTAAGAATGCCTTTAGGGGTGGTGTTAACAATCCCCGTCTATGTCAGTATTTGTTGACGCAGGAAACGTCTACCTTCGAGGACTTAGTTACTAAAGGATTAATATGGAAAATTGCAGCAGGGGGCTTTCCTCCTTCAGGGAAATCCGATGCAGTTATACCCACAAATATCACAGGTACAACCCACTTTCGGTACTTGGCTGCCTGGTCAACATACATTTACGCCTCAACAAGCTAGTTACACACCTAATCCGTGTGCTGTTTCTTTCCAGCCACAGGTAGCAATGGCGCTCGATCCAAGTTCGGGCTCGTAGCCATCTAAATTTGCAAAGAGTCTGAAAATCACGTGTAACTTTTGTCATAAGCGAGGCCACACTTATGCAGACTGCTAAAGTCGCAAAAATACTCCTTATTGTCCAGAATGTAAGGAGTATGGTCACGATCTGAGGGATTGTAAGGCAAGGCCAGCTACGGCAACACCAGTTGTTAATGAGGGTCCAAGGGTTTTTAATGTTCAGGTGAAATGTGATTTTTGTGGCCGAAGGGGTCATGGCATGGGTACGTGTTTCCAAAAGAAAAGATGGGAAGCCAAGCAGCAGGGAAACGAGACACAGTCGAGTCGAAAATCCCCGGCTCGGCTACAATAAAGACGGTGCAACCAGGAAGCCAATATCTCAGTAGGAAGGTTGAATCTAGGGAGTCGCAGGAAGTGGCTGGCGGGTCTGACACAGTGGATAACAGTTACAGGGAATCAAACCTCATGACCGCTTCATTGCCTTTAGATATTGGGAAACAGGGGAAAACTAAATTTACCATAGATACAGGTGCAGAGGTTAGCATGATCAGCAAATCGGCAATACGTGATACGTGTCCAATAGATGTTAGTCGTAAGCTCAATTTGTCAAGCCCTTTTGGGGAAGGAGAAACCCTTGGTTCTACGCAAGGCAATTTCGAGCTTCCCACCAAGCTTCCTTGTACTTTTCATGTGGTAGACGCAATTCAGGGGGCGGTCAATGATGGTCTTCTTGGAAATGACTTTCTAGCCAAAAATTGTAATATAGAAGGTCTTGTTCAGTCACTAGTGTTTCCTCGCACGGGAGCAAATGGCAGTGAATTCAGGGTTCCTCTTGAGTGCCAAGGGGGAACAGTCGATTTGCATCAGTGTTTGGTTGAGGCGCCGAATAGCGCATACGCGTTGTCCAAGAGGGTAGCGCAAAGCGCGGCGTGCTTATCAGACCGGACTGAGGATGTGAATTGTAGTTCTGTCAAGGGGCACACTAGCAGCCAAAGTGGTTCCGATGGAATCTATCGAGTAAGTTTCGAGGGGGTTATCACATTGTTGCTACGGACACAACATCTAGTGGAGGTACCATTTCGGTTGGATCAGGAAATGCTTTGTACCGTAAGTTCAATAGCGGATGGTGTGCTCCTAGCCAATGCTCTTCTTGATCCGGTCCGCCCTGTAATAGGGTTAATGAACTCGAGTGAGGCGCCAGTTGCACTTAAAGAGATTGTCTTGGAGCTTAAGAAGTTGGATGAGTATTTGATTGATATTCTAGGGGATACGAATAAGGAGGTAGAAGCCTGTCAAGCGCCTTACAAGGGTCCCCTCGTGAAACATATAGGTGGTTTAGTATCAGCTGGGGGAGGAACTTAGAAGTTAGCTAATGATCGGTTAGGGAACAATTGTACTAAATCAGCGCATCAGCTTCCGTCGGCTGATGCTAAGCGTAATGCATTGTTGAGACAGGAGCTCACACTTTATGAACATATCAACTCCGAAGAGAGGACTGCTATTACCGAGTTATGTCAAGAGTTTAGTGACATTTTTTCCTACCGGGGGATAGGTTGAGCTATACGGAGGCTATAACACATGAGATTCCATTGAGGATGGACCAACCACCCATAAATCAGAAAATGTACCGATTGAGTCAGCCCCAGAAGAACATTATTAATGAGCAGCTCAAGGGGATGTTGGACAGCGATATTGCCCAGCCGAGCAAGAGCCCCTGGAACTCCCCCCTCTTGGTTGTGCCCAAGAAGGCTGGAGCCAACGGAGCCAAGAAATGGAGAGTAGTTGATGACTTCAGGAGACTGAATGAGAAAACTATACGAGACGCTTTTCCATTACCCCGTATAGAGGATATTTTAGACCAGTTGGGGCATTCAAGGTATTTCAGTACGTTGGATTTGGCCAGTGGTTATCATCAAGTCTTGGTGCACCTAAAGGATCGGCCGAAAACAGCATTTAGCACTAGTTATGGACACTATGAATTTAAGCGGATGCCTTTTGGTTTGAAAGGGGCACCAGCCACTTTTCAGAGGCTTGTGAACTACATACTAACGGGTTTACAGGGTTTTGATTGTTTTGTGTACCTCGATAACATAGTGGTTTATGTGAAAAACTTTTGGGATCATATTGATAAGCTACGAAAAATCTTTGTCAGACTGAGGATAAACTGCAACCAGAAAAGTGCCTAACACCTTACAAATTTGCTCCGTAAAGACGTTCGATTTACATGGACGGATAAGTGTATGGAAGCATTTCAGCTGTTGAAAAATTCGTTGGTGGAACCCCCATTGCTGGCGTATCCTGATTTCTCCCAGCCGTTTAATCTTACCACTGATGCAAGTAACGAGGCACTGGGGGCCGTCCTATCTCAAGGAGAAATTGGCAAGGACCATCCTATAGCCTAGCAAGTCGAACGCTGAACGAGGTGGAGCGTAATTATTCCACTATCGAGAAGGAATTGCTTGCGGTGGTTTGGGCAGTGAAGAATTTCAGATGTTACTTGCAGGGCTGGTGTTTTACCATTTATACGGATCATAAACCTTTGAAGGGGGTGTTTAACGTGAAAGATCCTACCACCCGGTTGGTAAGGTTCCACCATAAATTGTCGGAATTTGGTTACCGCATTGAGTACAAGCCCGGGAAGTATAATACCAATGCCGACGCGTTGAGTAGGATCCCTCAGGACTTGGTGAATGAAGCGGGTAATAAGTATCAGTGCGGTGCCTTAACTTGAGCGCAAAAACAGCGGGAACTGCTTGGGCAAGCTCTGGAAGGTGGGTCAGCGGAGCCGACACAAAGAGTCCAACAGATCAGCAGGGATGGCACTACGACCGGTACTAATGAAGCAAATAATACCGGATCTTTGCATATCGTGCCGGAGCAACGGGATTTACCCGACTTTTCTTCCGAGGGGCTCTGTGTAGATCCAGGACTGGGAGGTCTCCACGGGGATAGTGGAGACTGAGCAGCTGATGGAGAGGAGACAATTAAGGTTAAATCTTTCCAGATCGAGGTACAACCTGAGATCCTGACTTTTAATACCCCGGAAGAGGTTGGGAGTAGCCTTGTTGGAGTTTCACGACTCCCCTTTTGGGGGACATCAAGGGTTGCGAAAACCTACAGGAAGATTCACAGGAAGTATAAATGGAGGAATATGCTATCGGACTTAAGAAATATGTGAAGAAGTTTAAGAAATGTCAGGTTATGAAGACTTCTCCCCAGCACCGCATGCCAATGGTTGTCACAGTTTATTTGGACATTGTGGGGCCTCTCATTGAGACAACTTCGGGAAATAAATACATTTTGACCTTTGAGGATAATTTAACAAAATTTGTAGATTGGTACGCTTTCCCAAACGCTGAGGCGAAGACAGTAGCCAAAGTATTCTTTGACGAAATTATAGCTACGTATAGAATACCCAAGCAGCTAGTTACCGATCAGGGGGAAACTTTGCAGGGAAACTATTCAAGCAAACATGTAGGCTATTAAATATAAGGAAAATGCAAACTACTGCCTATCATCCACAGTCTAATGGAGCCTTGGAACGAGCCCATAGACCCCTTGTGGAATATTTGAGATCCATGTTGGATGACAACCCGCAGGTTTGGGATCAATTTTTGCGGACGGCCGCGTTCGTGTACAATAACAGTGAACATGATAGCACGAAACTCACTCCAATGGATTGTCTCTATGGGTTCACGGCGGACGTTCCGTCGAATCTAAGGAAGGAGCCAGCCCCTCTATACGACCATGAGAACTATTATCTGTTATTAAAGCACAAATTACAGAAGATGTACACTTTGGCACGTAAGAATATAATGGAGAGTAAATTAAAGTCTAAGGCCCATTATGATAACAACGTCGTACCAGTTACTTTCCATATAGGGGATAAAGTTTTGCTAAAAAACGAGAACCGTAAGCACAAGCTCGTGCAAGTATGGGTTGGGCCATATGAGATAAAAGCCGTTACTTCCGCCGTCAACACCAACATTGCGATAAGGAAAAAACTGATCAATGTTCATAACAATCGACTTAAACCATATTATGAATAAATTGTTCTAACCCCTTTCTTCTTTTTTTTTCTTTTTTCCGTATTTCTAGCAATGGCTGTCGGCATCGTCATTTTAAGCCTGCTCAGCGTTGGTGTTTTATCAGCCCCGAACGAGGATCTGAAACCATATTCACTGGAGAGCATAGCGAACACGGGGATATTGTTTGAAGATGTTGGCAGTCTGTTGAGCTACCACAGTACCTGGAGCGTCGTGATGGAGTTAAATCTAGGGGAGATCGAGGAGCAAATAGGAGCAGCCGAACGTGCTGAACACCTCGTTAAGATGCTTTGTGCTGGTAAGGGCTTGGGACGTGCGGAGCAGTTAAGGCACGTCCATAGCCTAGTAGAAAACCTTAAGACTCGCTCTCAAGCTCTGTTTGAGTCACTGATGCCTAAAAGGGCAAAAAGTTCATTCATTGACGGAGTCAGGAGGGCGCTACATTCGCTATTTGGTACCATGGACGAGAGAATGAGAAGGAGCTATACAGTCGGCTAGATAACCTAGAGGACAAATAAAGGGAGTTAGTTAAATTGGAAAAACAAAGGATTAGTGTTGTAAACGCATCCTTGGAGGAAATCCATAAACCACTGTCGGATGTGATCAGCAGACAAGTGGAACTTGGCTTCCAAATCAAGGACATCTTTCTTATGACCGATAAATTACTCGCAGCGGAGCGAAGGAACGTGGTACTGACTTTATGACTAGCTCAATTACTAGAGATTGAGGGAAGGCAACGCACCATCATTGACGTTGCTGTGTCGGTGCAGAACAATATTATTCATCCCCTTCTGATTTCCAGCAAAACGTTGCATGAAATATATATTGAACCGGGTAATAGATGTCCTGAATTCTGCGAGCAAATCTTGACGCAAGCGGCGGAGTTGCAGCATTTCAGGAGGAAAATCAAACTAGTGGTACTAATCACGCTGCCTACTTTCCAATTGCCCCTTATGAAGTTATATCAGATACATCTTTTTCCATTCAGAACCAACGGGACACTGTTTCTAATACCCTCTGTGGAATACTCGTTCTTGGCAGCGGACATTGCCACTCAGCAATTTCTGCTCCTTATGGACAATGAAAGTCACAAGAAAATAAAGCATCCGGTACCGGGTGACCTTTACGTGGCACCGTTAACCGCGCCGATTGTTCAGTCGCCACCGTTTGCAAATGAAATCATATCACTCCTATACAACCCACTCAAACTGAAGACGGTGCTTCCACTTCAAGTTAGTACATCAATAACCGACTCCTTGATCAAGCGGAGCAAACCTAACAGTTGGATATATTTTCTACAGAATGAAACGCCCATCCATATCCACTGCGATACTAGCGTCAAAACACACAAGCTGATTGGTCTAAGAATTCTAGCCCTCCATCTCCCCTGTACAATTCAGATTAACGAGATGACCATACATTTCGAAGCGGAAAGTACCCAGCGGTTCGATAGAATTCAACCGCAGTATTTCCCCGAAGTAGACCCCAGGATTTTAGAGCTTGACGTTGCTGATTTGTTGGGCAACCACAGCATGCCACGAATGAGGCTAGTAACGGCTAAGAACGGGGGCATACATGTCGCAGCCAGCACCCACGGTCTCAATGAAATTTATTCGCACCTCGATCGGATCAAATTTAATGAGACGGCCAGAAGGCATGTACACCTGTCCACGGCTTCGACCAGTATAGCGGCAGTCTTGAAATTAATTATAGGGATATACCTTTTGATCAAGCTAATTAAGGGGCGTTGTTGGAGGAAATCAAGCGATCGGGGCTCTACAGAGGTGTCGAACCCGGGTATTGCCTTGCAGATCCATACTGCGGAGGTGAGCCAGCGGGTTCCACCAACATCACTAGCAACAGATAAGTCCCGGAATGGCGTCATCCATAGGGAGCAGCTAACAACCACGCCTAGCTCAAACACACAAGCAACCAATCCCCCGAGTAGTACTCAATCCCAAATTCCCGCGAATTTTTCCACCCGTTCCTTTCAGCTAGTCTAATTATAGCAACGGTATAAAATTGGGAAAAAGTATATATATATATATATATATATATATATATATATATATATATATATATATATATATATATATATATATGTATATATATATATATATATATATATATATATATATATATATATATATATATATATATATATATATGTATATATATATATATATATATATATATATATATATATATATATATAGAACAATAAAAAAAAAAGTAGTAATAATGAATGGTAATAGCACTAGCATATTAAGAAGAACTAATTTTGTACAACGAATGCTTTAATTTTATCTTATTTAATACTAACCAAACAACTACAGGGTGCGGCAGCATAACTTCCTTTTTTGAAATGCCCGCCCTTAAAGTGCTAACTGTTATAGCGCGGCGCTAGTAGTCTCATTCGAGAGAGGTGATTTTAAAGTTTTGCTCATCCCTTGGTTAGTCGCTATCATGCGTTGGAACAGTGCGGAGCGTGCATTTACCGTTGAAGGGTACTTTTCGAACGGAAAGTCGGTGATTGCAACCCAGCGTGCCTTTAGACGTCACTTCAACGTCGCTCCGTTAGGCCGTGTCCCGGACCGAAAATCAATTCTTTATTGGTTAAATCATTTCGGAATACCGGAAATGTGACGCGAAGAAGAAATGAAGTCCCACGGCCCGTCAGATCACGTGAGAACATCGAGGCAGTAAGAGCTTCAATGTTGCGATCTCCGCGGCGTTCTGCGCGGAAGCATGCGTCTGCCCTTGGGATATCTGATCGTTCTTTACGGCGAATTCTTCACAATGACCTTCATTTCCATCCCTACAAGTTAGCAACTGCGCAGGAACTCTCCGAACGCGACTTCGATTCTCGAAGAAATGCATGTGAAGCGCTTCTCGAAAACGTCCCTGAAGACGCGATTGTGTTTTACAGTGATGAAGCTCATTTTCACTTGAATGGATACGTTAACAAACAAAACATGCGCCATTGGGCTGCCAACAATCCTCGAGAACTCCATCAGAGGCCTCTGCATTCGCCAAAAGTGACTGTTTGGTGTGCCATTTCATCAGTTGGGATTGTTGGTCCATGGTTTTTCGAAGAAAATCAGTTGACAGTAACAGTCAATTCCAACCGTTATGTGAGCATGCTCCAGGATTTTTTTTTGCCACGACTTGATGAAATGGACTTAGGGGACATGTGGGTCCAACAAGACGGAGCAACAGCTCACACTTCAAGGGCATCAATGGCCGTTTTGAGGGACCACTTCCCAGAGCGACTCATCTCCCTCAGGGGTGATTTGCAGTGGCCAGCGCGCTCCCCCGATTTGAGCCCATGCGACTTTTTTTGTGGGTTTTTTTGAAATCCCGCGTTTACACCAATCGCCCAAGGACCCTGGAAGACCTGAAGGCCAACATTCAGGAAGAAACGGCCAACATACCCATCGCTATGCTCGAAAAAGTGATGAGAAACGCCAGAATTCGGTTTGCTCAGTGTATAGACAATGGAGGACGCCACCTTTCAGATATGATATTTAAAACCATGTGAGATAAAACTTTACATGTCAAACAACAGTATAAAAAAAAAATAAAAAACAAGTACCGCTGAAAATTTGTTTTGTTGAATTTTGAAAAAAGGAAGTTATGCTGCCGCACCCTGTACTAAGGAAGCAGCACCTATGTACTGTTATCTTTTTTTACACCTCGCACACTATGAGCATAATCCAACCATTTATTAATAAGCTAAGTCCCTAGGAACGATACGATTGGATAACAATTTACTTGATACCCATATATTAGCAAGCTTCCCATTGATAACGTATGAATAATATCTTGCACCGAATCACTCGTTTCAAGTTGCAAGTATGCATCGAAGAGCGCGGAATGTTATCATCTGATAACAAGCTTAAACGAGCATGCAAACAGTCAGTTCGAATGATAGCAGATAGTAAAGCATGTGGGATAGGTAAAGACAATGCATGCGACACAACTCCCCAGCTCGATCAACCTTATACGAAGCTTGTACGAAGTAATCTTTGTCGGCGCCGTAATATTAAGCTTTCTCAGTGGCGTTTCGAGTCACAGGTATGCATCGAAAAGCGCAGAATGTTATCACTTGATAACATGCTTAAACGAGCATGCAAACGGTCGGCTCGATTGATAACTGCTAGTACACCATGGGGAATAGGTAAAGAGAATGTACGCAAGTATGCATCGAAGAGCGCAGAACGTTATCACTTGATAACATGCTTAAACGAGCATGCAAACGGTCGGCTCGAATGATAGCTGCTAGTAAACCATGGGGAATAGGTGAAGAGAAACTTGTACGAAGCTTGGGCGAAGTGATCTTCGCCGGCGCCGTAATACAAAGTTCTCGTTCGGGTGAAACTAATGAAGCGATTGGAGGGAACAATATTATCACCCGTACGAGTATGGGCAAATAGGATGCCGTAAAGGCGACTTACTATACCCATGTACATATTTACACATCCCATCCCATTAAGATACTAGCAGAGACTCCCGGCTACATACTGAGAAAAACTCCCACTCATCCAGTGGCATATTAAAGATGGAAAACTAGGTAATGTAGTCAAAATATGAAAAGCGAAAGGAAAACGAAAGGAATAATAATAACATTAGTAATATAGGTACGTTAGTTGAATAGAAATTAAAAGGGAAAATAGATGTATACGAGAAAATTGCACGGAAAAACAAAATAAAAAAAATGCCATCGCACCCCCCCCTAGTTATATCCTCACTAACGCTAACTGTTATAATTTACTAAAACCTGTTCTAAACAAATAGTAACCGAAAGCAACATCGAATTAATTAGTAATTAAAATATTTGAATATACGCAAGAGAACTTTAATACTATTCGAAAGAAATGAAAAAATGAAAAGCCAAAACATATACGAGTAGGAAAAAAAATTTCAAGAATAGAAAAGGCAAAATAGGTAACAATACTTGTAGATATCAAAAACAATTTTGAGATAAGTAATGATGGAAATAATAAGCATACCATTAATGTACGAGTATACCTTTGATTAAAAGAAAAATCGGCATTGAATGTGAATATTAAAGGAAAGTGTATTGTATTAACAAGTAAAGCCGATTATACACCTATTGCAAAGAAGAAATTGAATTCCGGTATTCTTTAATTGTAAAAAGAAAATAATAATAGTATATTCTTCAACATTATATATTTTTAAAACGAAATAATTTATAATCCTGTAGTTTACGGCAGAAATGAAATATTAACATCTTATTTTATAATTGTATCAAATGAAACACAGATTATTTACTGTACAGAATCAAACCAAACACGAACTTGTTGACTTAAAATTTTATCAAGAAAAACCAATTGTGAGTTATCACTTAGACTGATTAATGCTTGAAGCAAGCAAAATATTAACCCACGATTATGTAGAACCAAACTAGCTTATTTTATCCAAAGAAATACTCAAGCATCAGTACAGAACTTATGATATAATGAAACAAAATATTAAATATGTATACAATCGAATCTCAACTTAGTAATTTTTAATTATAGTAGCTTATGAAAGAACATGAACATGTAATGCATATCAATTAACATTAACTCAAGGTACCAAACAAAATATTAAATATGATACATAATTGTATAAAATCGAATCTCAACTTAGTAATTTTTAATTGTAGTAAATTATAGATGCAACATGAATATGTAATGCATATCAATTAACATTAAGTCAAGGTACCAAACAAAATATTAAATATGTATAAAATCGAATCTCAACTTATTCATTTTTAATTGTAATAAATTACAGATGCAACATTGACATGTAATAGATATTGATTACCCTTAACTCATGGTACCAAACCCAGTATTAAAATATGAGTATATCAAATCAACGATCGAATCAAACGGAATGTAAAATTGTACAGAATCAAATTTAAGGTAACGTCAATTAGAAGTTAAAACGCCTACCAATAAAAATACGAAATTAAACAATAGAACTACGATACCATCTAGTAAACGTTTAAACCAGCAGCAGAACAAAGGTTAAAGATACGTTGCGAGAAGTACAGGGGATAACAGCAATGGCGGTAACAGCACGAAATATAAGTACGAATAATTTGCACAAAAGGGAATGTAGCGGGGTGCATTAAGTAATTCAGATCACCGGAGTAGAGCGACGATTTATTGTACTCTCCAAGTACATTAAATCCTTTCTTCAAATGCCGGAGGAATGTTGCATTGGTAAATTACTACAATTAGTAATTAGTTGCGAGCGAACACATAAAACATGCTCGGATAAATTCCCGCTTCATAACGGCAATAGTAGCGAGCAAACAACACCTATGTACTCGCACTTCGCCAATGAAAATTAGCCATGGAAACACATGCCCAAGTAAATAAGCGAGCAGTTAAACGAGAAAGTTCAACCCGCAACGATATTTACATCATGAACGAACGGTGTGCTTCGAAGTGAGGTAAGCGGAGAGGAAAACCGAAAGTTCCGGCATAAACACTCTTTCGCTCAATGTTCCCAGTTTCGCCATTTCACCACGAGCGATCGTGGGAAAACCGAAAGTTCCGGCTAAACACTCTTTCGCTCAATGTCCCCAGTTTCGCTATTTTAGCTCAGGAGATAGTGAGAAAGCCGAAAGCTTAAGCTGAAAGCACTCTTTCGAAGTCGAAAGCTTAAGCGAAAAACACTCTTTCGCTCAATTTCACCAGTCGAGCAAGCGAGACGAAGCGGGGAGGAAAAACGTTCGTGGAACGAGAGCGCACGTGTTTGGCTACTCAGCGAATTTTAAGAGAATTTAGGTTGAAAGAATAGTATTTAAACTTCTTGAGCGAGGTGCAAAAATCATTGGGAAGCCGAATGTGCAACAACGCGCATCTAAGGAGAGCAATTACCATACTACGAAACGAAGAAGCAAATGGTGAAGTGTTGGCATTACTAGCCGTGTTCCTCCAGGCCTATTAGCGTAACCGCTGCTGGCCACCATTGCTAACCTTCCCTATAATTTCAGGCGTCCCAAGAACGACACCGCGGCAAGGCAGCCGACGCAGCAGCGAGCAGCACGAAGACTTCAGTAGCAAGGTTAAGCAGCGTCTGCGTGCCGCTCTATCCCCTGTTGGCCAGTGGTACCAGACAGGTAGCGAAACCAATCCGTCAGGCTCCCACTCGGAGTTTGGAGCTGGTGCTCAAGGAAGAACCCCGAGCCGGCCCCCGTCCCATTAGCAAGGACGAGTATTTATGTACATTGAAGGCGCCCTTGGACACCACTGACAACTCCGCCAAACAGAGGCGTCCACGAGGAGGCCGGCGGGAGCGTCAACGGCACGAGCTCTACGAGCTGAGGCGGTTAGCCTACTTAGCTGTCACACCCACGGAGCGGGCCTTCTTTCGCCGCCAAGCAAAGAAGAAAATAAAGAAAAAACAATAAAATAACACTTGTGTATTTATTCCAAGGAAGTTCATTCAGGCTCTTTACAGGTGCGTAGGTGAGTGTAGGTACAACCAGTATCACCGGGCTCCCCGGAAGAGGCCGGCAGGACCCCCGATAGGGAAAATATAACAATGCGAGCAATAGTCCGATGTCTTCATTGGCTAACTGGGCGTTTCGAATCTCGTCCGATGACCAACCTTCATCGAATTCGGCCGTTATCAATCGCAGATCAACGGTCGGTTGCGTTTCCTTAACCCGTTGGCAATGCTTGCAGTTAGCTGGACATGGATGACGAGATAAGGTGTCAGCATTGCCATGAACTCTGCCCTTGTGAAGTAGTTGGGGCCTCACTAGGTCTGGTCGGATCGTCGATCGGGTTGCACCAGTGTCGTTTGTTATGGTGCAATGTTGTTCATCAACTTGACCAGCAAGGCATAAGTCTGCTTCTCCACGATGCAGTCTTGACACGGTGATGGGGGTGCTGGGGATGTCGATCCTCCTAGCCAACGTCCATTGCATGAAGTTAGCCCTTTCAGTTTGATGGGCTTCTATTCTAGCCTCCTGACACGGTCTGGATCTCCACCATTCTGGACAACAGCTTCGTTTTCTTCGCTTCTTGCAGTCTCTTTGCAGGTGCTCCTTCTCACCACAATCCCAGCATCTAGGCGCACCATTTACTTGCGGCTCTCGCTCATTTTCCACGCGCTCACACCTGCACTCGTCTGCCACTACCTTGCGAACCCGGGCAGTGGTACGAGTCTCCTTTTTCACTGCCTCAAAGTTCAGGCTATAAGCCAATGCATCCTTGACTGTTTGCTTTTGAGCTAAACGCACAGCTTGTTGCAATTCCTGGTCTTCTAAGGCGCTGATGAATGCTTCTGTTGCTGCGTCATCTCGATGTTCTGGGTCGTACGCTGGGTAAGCCAAAAGTGCCAGTCACTCAATGTCTTGGGCTAGCTGCTGTAAGGTTTCGCCAGACTTCTGCATCCGATTCCATAGCTGTGCCCGATAAATCTGCTTCAGATGGTCGCCTCCATAACGCATGTCGAGCGCATTCATTATAGCATTCGGGTTTGAGCGCAATTCATCGGGGATCGTCTGCAAAAGCTCGGCAGCTGGGCCTCTTAGAGCAAGAATCAGTGCAGTTGCTCGTTCCTGCTCATTCCAATAATTTATTCTCGCGGCGACTTCAAACTGGATTTTGTAAATACTCCAGACCGTTTGCCCATCGAATATTGGTGCTTGCACATTTCTGGCTGTGCTTTGCGCTGCGGTTATAAGCGGGGCTGGTGAGGTGGTTACTACTGCCTTCACTGCTTCCAATTCTTATTTCACTTTTTCCATCTCATGGTTCATTCTCTCTTCGACCTGGCTGACCTTTAGACCTGGCAAACCTTTTCCTCGACCTGGTCAACCTTTCCCTCGACACCTTTAATTTGTTTGTTCAGATGACCGAGCTCCGCTTTTATTTCGGTTGACTGTTTTCCCAGCTTTTGTGTGATGTCCGCCTTGATTTCGATCGCTTGTTGGTCCAGCACCGCTGATTGTTCATCTAGCTTCGCTGATTGTTCATCTAGCTTCGCAGTCAGACTGGATGACATCAGCATTAACATTTGCATTAGCTCATTTTCTGGCTCCTCTGATTTGGATGTTTCTGCTTCTCCACCTTCTGCACCATTTTCTGAATCTGAGGGCTCACCCGAATCCAGATTTACGCCTTCCGATTCGATCGCGTTGCGCAAGCGTGCAATCAGTGTGGCCTTTGTACCTTGCGTAGCCAGATTTCGCTGTTCCAATTCTTCTTTAAGCTCCGACATGGTCAATTCATTAATTCTTAGATGCAAGTTTCGTGGCATTTTTATTGTTTTGGCTTTTATTTATTTTTCCACCAGTTTCCACGTTAGATTTCACTATTGTGCATTTTTCTTTTTTTTATGTTTAAACGTTTTTCACTTTCAAAATTTTCTTTCTCACTTCTCGTCACCACTGTCGCGTGTTTTGGTTCGCGGCCAATAATTTTAATGTTCCGGGAAAGTGAAAATGGAATGTCTTATAAATTAAATTAAAAGAGTTTATTTCATTACTTAAAAGTGCACAATCACTTATTTGGTCTATTTCACAATTTTAATTTTCACTATTAAAATCTAACTTCCACTTGTCCATAAATTTCTATCGCAATCGTCTTCTAAGATCACTTCACAATCAACGAAAATCACTTTTCTATTACTCGAACAATATCGCTTTCCACACACTATCGCAGTTTTTATCGCGGTCGAATGAATGATCTCCCTATTCATTCAGCTCGCCTTCATATAGGGACTCCATCCGTTCAATGCATTTCTCGTACATTGGTGAATGTTCTGCCGAGAGGTATCTGGTATATTCGAGCAGATTAATGAATGGAGTGACGTCACTTTCAGATGTTGATCATGCTTGGTGGGTTCTCGTGGTTTCAAGTAAATTAATTTTGTTAATGTTCTTAATGGTTGTGAAAACAATTGCGACAGTAGCTCGCAGAATTCTTTGTACATGTAACAATATATATATATATATATATATATATATATATATATATATATATATATATATATATATATATATATATATAGATGTATATTGTATTTGTTTAAAGGATATAACGAAATTTGTGCATGGAGGTCGCAATTTTTGCTTCGACTTTCGCCAAGCTTTCAGACATGATGTGTTTTGCTAATCACTCAAATTAGCTAAGCGAAAACGGAATGGCGGTTGTTCTAGAGGAAAACCCGTGATTTCTGTTCTGATTAGTAAAAAGGCTCATTAAAGTGTGTAATAAATGGTCGTATAAAAATCCATCTGAAACAAAATGGCGGCCACTTAAAGGTCAAAAAAGTGGAAAATTTTGTTATAGTAGTTTTGAACAAACCTTTGAACCAATATTGATGAAACTTGGCAATCTAAATGTCTAGTGAACATTGAAAAAACTTCAGGATCAAGTCAGAATATTAAAATGGTGGCTAAGCAAAGTTTGGTTTTTGAAAGCTTATTAAAGCTTCAAATGATGTAGGATTTCTATGAAACCTAAAATCAAAGTAGACGTTGATAAGTTATTGGTCTAAAATTTATCAGAATGAAAATTGATCCCTATGGACATTGTAGATTTTTGTGGTAGTGAGTTTTGCACCGCAGGCAAGAAATCAAAATTTAAATTTCATACTCGTACATGGTACAATGTATTTAAGAAACTAAATTTCAATTAGTTTGAAATGAAAAAAGTTGCCACTAAAAAGGGTGAAATAAAAAACGTTTAGAAAAATGAAAATCGACCTCAAAATGCCCCAAAAAGGATGAAATAAATTGTATAGAAATGATGCCGAATAAGTTTTTCGTTTCAACATGAAAACTTCCAACATGTGTCACAAAAGAAAAAGGAGAAAACTTATATGGGACCGCGTTCATAAAATTTATTTCATCCTTTTTAGGATATTTTGAAGTCGATTTTCTTTTATTTTCTACGTGTTTTTGTTTATTGCCGTTTAAAATTAAAATATAACTGCATCAGTTTGAAATTAAATGCTCGATTCACGCTCAACATTGAATTCGAAATTACTAACCCACATACATCACTCAGCTTTAACTGACTGGATTGTTAAACTTTCTACACTATTTTTGCAAGTGACTTTAAAAGACAGTGCATTTAGTATGAATTTTAAAATAGTATAACGGTCGCTAGATTACTTCATATGTGAGAAAAAAATTATTTTTAATAAAACCTAATTTTATGCTTAAGAGTGAACGAGATCAATTTTGACGCTACTTTCATCGAAGAGTGATTCGGAATAACACATCCTTTCGAATAGTGAGCGAAAGATGTTAAGAATACTGTACGCTCTTTTGTTTAATGCGTATCTTTCTGTTGGGATCCGTATTAGCTTTGTAATTTCAATTGTGGCTTTGATTTTCATTTTGATTTTATCTATTTGCCCATTTCTGACAACCCTGAACTTATTTAATCATGATCCCGTATTTGTATAGTATGTGTCATCATACCATATCGATACAGCCCACCGGCATACGCTAACATGCATCTTATTTATGGAGAAAACTTATGTAATGCTAATGCTGCAGCTAGAATGCATCGTAAGAGATACCCAAATGCTGAACGTCATCCTGATCACCAAGTATTTATTAATGTGCATCGGTCATTCTCAGAGGGTCGAATCCCTAGTCAAATGGTTGGTTATGCCCTTTGGGAGCAAAATTTCCAAAAAATTGAACAGGACCCAAGTATTTCAGTATGGGGAATTGAAAAAATCATTGGGGTACCCAAAATACTGCAAATCGTATTTTACAAAAATATCACTTTCACCCATACCATGTACAACGAGTACAAAGTCTGCTACCCTGATACTGCCCAGAGAGAGTGAAATTTTGTTGGATGATGTTGCAGAGGTGCAGCGAGGATCCACGATGATCTGGAGAATCAACATTTAAAGAGGATATTTACATGAACCTCCACAATTTGCATGAATGGCATGTGCAAAATCCTGATGTGATGCTGGGAGACAGATCCCAGTATCAGTTCAAAGAAAACATTTGGACGGGAATTTTGAACGGAAGAGTTATTGGTCCATTTGAACTGCCGGAGGACTTAAATGCCCAGGTTTATTTGGACTTAAATGCCCAGCTTTATTTGGATCTTCTAGAATTGACAAATTACGTGATATCCCGTGGTATCCGTCTCTATCTCTTTCACTCACGTTGTCAAAATGCCGTGTACTTGTATCTTGAAAGTAGAAGTTATTGCTCTTGTAACACAACATTTCTTTTCGGGCCATAGCTTAGAGATCGAGTGTCCCATTATCTTGCTTGTATGTATCGGAACTCGAGAAGGTGGCATGGTTAGTACCATACTTTGGCCATGTGTCCGTCTAACCATCCAGCTTCGATACGTTCTGATTTCGAACCGAAAAAGTGCAGCGAAATAATGACAATTTCGATTGAACATAGTTCTTCAGTTGTGTTAACATAACGCGCATATCTTAGAAACTATCATGGCCGGCAGACACCGTCTGACAACACTATTCACCGTTTGATGTCGAAATTTGCTGTCGGGACAGTGGGAAGTCATCATCATGCCATTTAGCCTGTAATGAATCATTCGACGACACTGGCCACCACTACCATTACACCCTGCTGCCATGTGGCTTTCCATATCGTGTTGTCGTGACGGCTTCCCATCTCACGTCAGTTTTGTCGTGGATATCAAAGAGGAATTGACAGCCACATGACGGGCGGTTGTCAAAGGAGAAACGAAAAGTGCAGTTATTCTCGGCTTTTCATAAAATTTTAGTTTTCTTTCTAAAAAAATAAAATTTTAATGTTTAAGTGAAACCGTGAATCTTAAAGTGAAACCGTGAATAAGTGACAGTGCCGAGATGTAAATTTGGCTAGGATTGGTGAATCAAATGTACAAGAGCGAAGCTTCTGTTTCACGTGCGCTTGAATGGAATAATGAAATGATTTCAGGCAAGTTAAGTGATAATATAATTTACAATGCACTCTGTTATTGATGTGAATTTTTAGGCTATAATTTTGTCGCGTTATGTTGAAATTTTCATAGGGAACTACGGCGGGTGAATACTTTTTGTATGAAAGTGGTGTCAGTAGTTGTACGAGAAAGACTCGGAGCTTAAAGTGGCGATTGAATACAATTTTACCATGTAAGTCTGCACCTCTAAGTCAAATGGATATTGAATAAAAATTCGTCGATACCTACAGGATCGGTACGAAACACGAAGCAGATCTGTTGGATCTGAGTTTAGCTGTATCTCCATGGAACGAAGGTGAAATTGCAGAAGCTCAAGAAAATGCCGATCAAAATTGCGGCGAAGTTTCTCACCAATAGTGGAACACTCACTTTCGTGTGCAATCGATGCAATTGGAAATTCTTGGATTTACCTTCGTTTGCAAATTATATAGCTAAGCCAGACCCTGAAGAGTAACATTATTATGGAAACAAAAAGTATATGCCATACTGGGACCTTAAGATATGTTCTCTCATCGCCTCTATCAAATAGTCATTACGATAATTTTATTTTAACTGATAGTATGGAGATCTTATGACATACAGGACGAGCTGTCAGGTATATTTAGGTTATTAGAAGCGGTGCTTTTGAACGAGTATTTTAGTGCGGCTGATCATTGTTATTCATCCGGTTAGTAATGTTTATGAAACAACCTAATTGAGTATTAATGTTGGTTGATGTAAATGGAATCTTGTGAAATCTCTAGGGAATCTTGAATTATTCATTCCATTCATATATTATATGTCCTATATTTGATCACGGAAAATCGACCCACAAGATCATCTATTTATACCAATTGATATCCTTCACAAGACGTGAATCCGTCCACTAAGATGAGGCAGGTTGAAAACATAAGTAGTACCAATGGTACGAGTTATATTTTCGTAGATTGGAAGGATTTATATACCAATCGAGTAGATAACTCGGAAACAGGAGGACGGCTTTTGGTCATCGAGAAACCCAAGGATGAAAGTAAGCATTTTCCCATAACAAACAGCCTTCGACGACTTGCCCACACAGTATTGAAAAGGGAACATTCCCTAATCCTCGCTATAGGCCAATTGTATGCAAACAAATATTTATGCCTTTTTGCTTATGTTTCCACTGCAACCAGCTTTTTCTCAGAAAGCCCTGTCGCGTAGCCTCAAGAGTAATTAAGTTTACTTTTGCATGGATGTTTGGTTCTCTTCCATCCATTCTGGATTGCAAGCTTACTGCGATATGCATAGGTTTGTGCACACATAATAGGTGATTTTTGTCAAACGAAATTAGACAAATGTAACTGAAAAGCAAAATCGTAATATACAACAAGTTGGGTAGACAGACCTATGCTCATGTCAGAAGGGTTTTGTACTCAACTTACAAAATGCCGTAACCAGCAACGAATAAAATTAAGAAACACGTCATGTTCGAGGATCATACTATTATTAACGAAGTTGAAAGAATTTTGACTTCTGAGGTATTTGTCAAAGTTATACCCATAAACATCTCCCTTGATAATTTTTTCAGATCACGGGTGTCCATTCGCGAGGGAGGAAACACATTTTTCATGTATCCCCCCCCCCACGGTGCCCCCACTGAAGCAAAAACTGTCAGTTTAAGAACTGTTTTGAAAAGCTCTCATAGAGAACCTTCAGTTGATACTCATATCGGCTACGTTTCATGAAATTTTTTTCAGGGGCCACTCCTCTGTACTGTAAGCATCGATTCATGGCCTATTTTTTCGAATCTTAGAATGGTTACAAAGCCCTTTTGCTAGGAGCTCTCTCCTGCCTCTTTGACTTGTTTCAATTGTATGTACTCATCCTCATGATACCTATCATTCCTGAAATTTTCATGCAAATCCTAGCAAAGCTGTAGTGTCTAAGTCGGTAAAAAGCGCATATGGCTCCATAGCCATATGTTTCCATAGTAATACAGGGCACATTGCTCCATAGTAATACAGGAAATTTCAAATCGCTATAACTTCGTTAAATACTATTCGATCTTTATGAAACTTTCAGAATCTTATAAATAGTCATCTGTCCGCTAAATTTTATTGAATTTAAGGGTACCGTTTAGATTTTATTCAAGAAAACATAAAATGGATAAATCATACTATTACTAACAAAGTTGAGTGAATTTTGACTTCTCATGTATTTGTTGTTGTTGTACTCATTAAGGCCTACATTCATGATTTTTTTCAGATTTTTCGGATGGAAGGTGTCCAATCGCGAGGGGAAGGTACGCGCAAAGTTCGTACATTTCCCCTTCTCCTGCCCCCCTCGGTACTCATAAGGCAATTTTAAGACCTGTTTTGAAAAGATCTCATTGAGACCTTTCCAATGACACCCTACTCGACTACCAATGGTGAAAATTTTTTTTTGAGGGGTCAACTCCCTATATGGGGAGACCCCCCTTAAACCCCTTTGAAAAAAATTTTTCACCCTTGAATTTTCAAGAAGTCACCACTTCTGACCTTTCCACAAAGTTTCATGGCTGTAGCTTCTATAGTTTCGGAGAAAAAGTGCTGTGACATACAAATGGACGGACGGACGGACAGACGGACACAGGTCGTGATTGCAATAGGGTTTTGTATTTTAGTACAAAACCCTAAAAATGATGATCAGAGTCTTTGAAATAAGGAAAAACTGCGGCAAATAAAATAAAACGAAGGTTTTAACATGTTAACTAGTAGTTTTAGGACGCAAAGTGAACTAGTAAGAGCGTTAACGTTGATTTATTACATAAATACTGATACACGCCTAAAACAAAAATAATATTAAAAATAACGCAGTTTCGTGAGTGTATTAGGGCTGTATGAATTTTTAGCGTGATATATATAAAAAGACTTTAGAAGAATGCATGTAGTTCATTTAGTTGTCTTTCTCTGACAACTGATTTTCATATAAACACTGTAATTAGTCGCGGCTTTTCGAATCAAGTCACAGTTTTGTTTCTAATACTATTTCTATGTTATTTTGTATAGAAGTTTGTCATTTATATCAATATTTTTAATAAGTATATCATAGTCGATTGAATATTAGGTTTTTTTTCTTGTATTTAAGCATCATTTATTATTATGCATTGCAAGCTATGATTTAACGTCCATTTTCCATTTTAAGCATAGCTAACAATCATCAAATTACCTGTTTGCGGAAAAGTCATTCGTTTCAAGTACAATTTATAAATTTAATTCTGATGATAAAACATACGTTGATTTCTGGCTACAAAACAAAAAAAAATGTATCTACAAAAATCTTGTTATTCCAAGTTTGTCGAAAAAGTATGCGCATCCTTTTTTTGAGCGACCCAAATTTTTGCTTTTGTGTCATTATTAATTAAACTTTAAATTTTGGAAGGAAAATTCATAACTCGGAAAATTTAATAAGCCTCGCTTACCTTTTTTGAATTCAATATTTGAATAGGCTTTATGTACTTGTATTTCGTTCTTATAACGCATGTGTTTGCTAAGAAAAAAAAAGGATCTGAGAATTAATAATTAAATGAATTGCTAAAGTAACTAAAACTTTCCTTTCCAGTCGTCCTTCTTTTCCAGAGGCAGTGAGAGTGCAGGGTAAGTATGCCGGGGAGAGGGTAGGGTTCAGAAAAATCCGCTGAGGTCGGTTTCGCGTTGCGTTCGGTACGCGGTACCTTTGTTGGAATTGTCTTTTTCATTAGCGTAGTTGGGTCGGGTTCAAGTTAGCGTAGTGTATTTTTCGGTACCGCGTCGGTAAAATTCGGGAACGCGAAATGGAAATTCGATTTTTGTACTTGACTGGAATGATGAAGAAATACGGAATAAAATAAAGTAGGTTTCTTTTCCGTATGTTTGTGTTTTCGACGCGTTTGTAACGTGCGTTTAATGGTGGCTGAAATACGTAATTGAGCGTAATCCATTTTAAGACCCGTGACCGAAATCCTCTCCGATCTAGCTGGCCGACAAGCAGCCACCGCGAAAATGGATTACGGTGCACGGACTGGTTGACCGGTTGGTACCATTCGTTGGCACGACTCAGACTTGACGTCTAGAACCGATGAGAGGTCGGTTCCGACTTCGTTCGTGTAATAAGACGGAAAATCTTTACAATCCATGACCAAGACATTCCAATGAGCTGGTTGAAGTGGTCAGAGAGTACGTTGCTCAGATCCCAAAAGTATAGTATCGTTGCCGTGGTAAGTATTTTGGCGTTAGCGGAACCACTTTGCGACATATTTTGAAGGATGATTTGCATAAAATTTAGAATAACAAATGACGATAGGAATTCGAAAGCAGATTATTATGGTGATTTAAGAAAAACAAATGATTATTGAATTTTTAGGAAAAATGTTAAGCAACTGCTTTTAGTGGTCGAAAACTGTTAGTTTGTTGAGCGGATATGGCTGTGAATGCTCAGGGAGTTGTAGGTGCTGTTTAGGGAGCTATTGATGTTAGCATGGGTGTTGACCATATGGGTGTGGTGAGATGCACACACATCGAACGAATTAATTTAAGAAAAACAAATTTACTCTAACATTAAAAAAACCAGTGTTACTCCATTTTAACTGACCTACATTTTGTTGCAATATTACTAAAATTATCGACATAGCAGAATTTTAACTGTATATTTGTTATTCATCTTACTGAAAATGTGGAGAAGATCCACCCAAATGGCTATAACTTATGTCTGTAAATATCAATAAAACGTTTTGAATATATGCATCTTTCTAGGGACTACTAACATAACTAATTCTATCAAATTCAATGATACTAATACAGTTTTACATGCGAAAATGTTAAATTTACAAATCCTACTATTATTAGCAAAGTTCAACGAATTTCAACCTCTAATTTTTTGTGTTTGGCAGTTTTTTCACCTACAAATTGTAGATGCTTCTATTCAGTTCTCCATTAATAAATTAAATCAAGTGTTAATAGTAAAGGCTAAAGTTGGAGAAAAATAACCCAATTTATTCAATATTCTCGCAAACGGCTGCTGTTTTATTTTGCGAATACTGATGCCACTCGTTGAACAAATGCTCGAAGATATTCATGATATCATCCCTGAAATTTTCATGCAAATTCTAGTTGGTACAAAAAGCATATTGTTCGAGAGCCAGGTTTTTGTCGTTGTAATACAGGAAAAAAAACTGCCATATACGGCCCCAAGCCCTTTTGAGAAAGGAGGAGGGAACCCCTTGTTTCCCCAGCCCATGGTTTCCATGATTCCTCATCCCAAACCCCCTCCCTCCAACTAAATGGTAGTAAAGGCTCTCGCGGTGCACATCGGGTTCACTGGTTCCCCAATAATGTAACACTAAATGTTGAGAAATGCTAATGACCGTGAATACATCTACAGCTCTGCTACTAAATCCTACTTACACCTCCTTTGTGACGACATAAGAGGGTGAAAGTGAATCTTCCACGCCTGATAATGGAATCGACGTAATAACCATGCCGCCGGAAAAGATTTTGAGCGACGGGCTAACTCCCCATCCCTGGAAAACCTTTGATTGTTTCGAAACCTGGAGATAGGCTTCGGAATGGATTGAACTCACGGAAACGACCTCGCAAACGAAAAAATGACTATGGCATTGGCTCCTGGAATGTCAGATCACTCAATTACCCGGGCGCTGTGAAGGACCTTTTACAACAGGCCAGTCAATATCAATTAAAAATACTGGCAGTCCAGGAAACGGATAGGACTGGAAACGATATTCAAGACATGAGATCGCACACAATATGCAAAAGTGGGAAGGCTACTGGAAAAAGAGAATTCGGAGTGGCCTTCATTGTGGATACGGAGTCAATGAACGGCTGTGTGCGATCCGTATAAAAGCGAAATTCGTTAAAATCTGGCTGATTAATCTTCACGCTCCGACCGAAGAAAAGGACGAAGGAACGAAGGAAACGTTTTACAATCACCTGAAATGACTGGTCGACTCATTGCCCGCAAATGACATAAAAATAATCCTGGGTGATTTCAACGCTAAGATTAGCAATGAGCTATCTCATCGGGGAACGACTGGAGCATATAGCCTCCACGATGAAACAAATGACACCGGCCAGCGCCTGGTTGATTTTGCATGTAGCAGAAATCTAGTCATACGTTGGACGTGCTTCCCAAATCGACACATTCATAAAATGACCTGGGTATCAGCGGATGGCAACACACAAAACCAGATGGATCATGTTCTGATCTGACAACGTTGGGCCTCGAGCATACTTGACGTCCGTACATACCGAGGAGCCAATTGTGACTATTGATGTCGTATGTCAAAGGCATATTCAGCGAAGACCAGCTCGCTACAAAAATTTGACATCGAATCGCTCCAAACAGCGTCTGTAGCCAAACATTTCACGGAGACCCTCGACAACCAGCTGGCTCCCATCTTATTAGACGCTCTGGATGGAAGTGAAAGTGGCTATTAGGACCGTAGCAGAAGAGACGATTGGACATCAAGCCCGGCGCAAAAGAAATGATTGGTTCAATGATGAGTGCCAAAATGTGTTAGTCAAAAAGAATTAGGCGTACAAAGAATATGTAGGTAGGAAAACCAGGACGAAGAGAATACTATGAAAATCTCAGAAGAGCAGCGAATAAGATAATTAGGATTAAGAAAAGAAAATAGTATGACGCTGAATTGAGAAGTATAGATATAGGTTTAGCAAGCAACAACACAAGACAAGCATACAAATTAGTGAAAAGCCTGAAACTTGGTTATCAGCCCAAAATCAGGCTCTGTCGTGATGACAGCGGTAATATCATCGCTGATGAAACCAAGATTAAGGCAAGATGGGCATCCGCACACCTTCAGAACGTCGGAGCTTATAGATGTCTGCGGAGAGCTTCTATTGGCCCCACCAACTCTGGATGAAGTTTGTTCCATCATCAAAGCCCAACAGAATAATAAAGCGCCGGGCATCGATGAGATTCCCGTGGAGCCCATCAAATATGGTGGCAGTAGTGTTCATGAAGCTATTTGCAAAGTCATCCAGTATATTTGGCAACAAGAAGATATACTGAAAGAGTGGAGCCGATCAATTATATTCCCTATCCACAAAAAAGGTGACAAGCTACAGTGCGAAAATTATAGAGGCATATCACTACTTTGTAGGGCGTACAAAATATGTTCTAAAATCTACGAAAATAAAACCAAATCATACATCAACAGTATTATTGGGGAGTATCAAGGTGGTTTTAGCGCAGGTAGATCAACAGCAGACCAATTGTTCACAGTCAAGCAGGTACTTGAAAAATGCTGGGAGTTCAACATAGACGTACACCAAATTTTCGTTGACTTCAAGCAAGCATATGACAGTATTGATCGTAACACACTGTACCAAATAGTACTTTGCTTTGGAATCCCAGCCAAATTAGTCAATCTTACCAAAATGAAAATGACGTCGACGACCTCTAGACGTACACCAAATTTTCGTTGACTTCAAGCAAGCATATGACAGTATTGATCGTAACACACTGTACCAAATAATACTTTTCTTTGGAATCCCAGCCAAATTAGTCCATCTTACCAAAATGAAAATGACGTCGACGACCTCCCAAGTCCGCATCAATAACCAACTCACCGATGCCTTTGACACAAATATCGGACTAAAGCAGGGAGATGGGCTGGCCCCATTGCTATTCAATTTGGCTCTGGAGTACGTCATACGGAAGCTACCTGTCGATACGTGAGGTACATTACTATGCAAGTCGAGCCAAGTAGTAGCCTATGCGGATGATATCAACATTCTGTCACGGTCACTAACAACTGCCAAAGAACTTTCCCTGAAACTCGACAGCGAAGCAAAACTAGTAGGGCTACAAATAAACGAAAATAAAACAAAGCTCATGACGCAGTCTAGGAAAAATACCTCAAATACACAAAATATCACACTTGGCGAATACAGTATCGAGAATGTTAGCGAATTTGTGTATTTAGGCGCGAAAATAACGAAAACGGACAGTGAAAGAGACGAAATACGCCGAAGAATACAGCTCGCAAATAAAATATTTTATTCAGTATTGACGATCTTGAAGACCAGCTGCATACACAAGAGAACAAAGCTCCAAGTATACAAATCTGTGAAAAGACCTGTGTTATGCTATGGGTGTGAAACTTGAACCCTAACCCAAGCATCTGCAAATATATTGAATGCCTTTGAGCGACGGGTCCTGAGGCGAATAATTGGAGCGAAGCTAGATGGGGACCAATGGCGAATTCGATATAACCATGAGTTGTATGAAATTTTTGATGAACCAGAGATCTCAACGATTGTAAGACTGCGGAAGCTGTAATGGGCTGGACACATGAATCGTATGGACGAACATCGGATACCCAAGAAGGTATTCGTTGGGAGAACTGAAGGCCGGAGGCCAATGGGTAAACCGAGGAAATGCTGGTCTGACTCGGTCGACAAGGACGGTTCATCACTGCTTGGATTTCGGTATTAGAAGACGCGGTCAACGGACCGAGACAGGTGGAGGCGCTGTTTGCAGGAAGTGATTGCCCAAAAGGGGCTGTAGTGCTAAGAAGAAGAAGAAGAATACAAGAAAATTCAAACCCTATAACTTCGTTAATTGCTATTTGATCTTTCTGAAATTTTTAGGGTAGATTAAGCTTATAAGTTTTTGAATTTAAGCGTACTGTTTAAACTAATAATAATTTTCATATTCAACGCGTGCACGCATATGCACATTCCATTGACACGTGTGAACTGAATCACAAGCATTCATAGGTCAATGCATTCAATTTGAAATATACGCAAATTCTTATTATCCAATATTTAATGCAACGACCTTCGAATAAGCAATGTTATCATTTTTTACTATGACTAAGCGATGTTATGATTTTTTGATTAGAATAAGCATAATTTGTTTAAATTCGTCGAGTTAAAATAAACTCAGGACATTCCCGATGGTAAGTCCATCAACTGTATTCATTTCTGCAATTAATCTTCTACTAAACATTGGTGACCCCAATGGTCCAAGAAGGGACATATTGAACACTTTCCTTGTATTAACTTAAATGCATTCATTTATCTTATCCTACTGAACATTTTTAGGGTTTTGTACTAAAATACAAAACCCTATTGCAATCACGACCTGTGTCCGTCTGTCCGTCCGTCCGTCCGTCCGTCCGTCTGTATGTCACAGCACTTTTTCTTCGAAACTATAGAGGCTATAGCCATGAAACCTTGTGGAAAGGTCAGAAGTGGTGACTTCTTAAAAGTTCAAGGGTGGAAAAATTTTTCAAAGGGGTTTAAGGGGGGTCTCCCCATATAGGGAGGTGACCCCTCAAAAAAAAATTTTCACCATTGGTAGTCGAATAGGGTGTCACTGGAAAGATCTCAATGAGATCTTTTCAAAACAAGTCATAAAATTGCCTTATGAGTACCGAAGGGGGCAGGGGGAGGGGAAATGTACGAACTTTTCGCGTACCCCCAATCGCGATTGGACACCTTCCATCCGAAAAATCTGAAAAAAATCATGAATGTAGGCCTTAATGAGTAAAACAACAACAAATACATGAGAAGTCGAAATTCACTCAACTTTGTTAGTAATAGTATGATTTATCCATTTTATGTTTTCTTGAATAAAATCTAAACGGTACCCTTAAATTCAATAAAATTTAGCAAACAGATGACAATTTATAAGATTGATCTTTTCATAAAGATCGAATGGTATTTACCGAAGCTATAGCGATTTGAAATTTCCTGTATTACTATGGAGCAATATGCCCTGTATCACTATGGAAACATATGGCTATGGAGCCATATGCGCTTTTTACACACTCACACACTACAGCTTTGCTAGGATTTGCATACAAATTTCAGGAATGATAGGTATCATGAAGATGAGTACATACAATTGAAACAAGTCGAAGAGGCAGGAGAGAGCTCCTAGCAAAAGGGCTTTGTAACCATTCTAAGATTCGAAAAAATAGGCCATGAATCGATGATTACAGTACAGAGGAGTGGCCCCTGAAAAAAAATGTCATGAAAGGTAGCCGATATGAGTATCAACTGAAGGTTCTCTATGAGAGCTTTTCAAAACAGTTCTTAAACTGACAGTTTTTGCTTCAGTGGGGGCACAGGGGGGGGGGGGGGGAAATACATGAAAAATGTGTCTCCTCCCTCGCGAATGGACAAAAAATCTGAAAAAATTATCAAGGGAGATGTTTATGGGTATAACTCTAACAAATACCTCAGAAGTAAAAATTTTTTCAACTTTGCTACGAATAGTATGATCCTGGAACATGACATGTTTCTTGATTTTATTCGTTACTGGTTACTGCATTTTGTAAGTAGAGTACAAAATCCTTCTGACATGAGCATAGGTCTGTCTACCCAACTTGTTTTTATTTCGTTTCAGCTTATTAGCCATTTGTTTATTTCAGCTTGTTAACTAAACTTTAAATTATTTTGCAGTGGTTTCGCTTGTTTGTTTCTCTCATTAGGAACAATTCCTGGGTTTTAACAATGGAATCACTTTCATCGCAACAAGCCGCTGCTGGTCAGGGAATAGAGCGTTACTTGACCAATTTTTTAAGGATTCGAAATCTAGAAAAAATAAACGCTATTTCGAGAATCGACTCCACAAACTTGAATTTGACTGGGCAGCCTTCCAGAAACAAAACGCTGAGCTTCAGATATTCCATGCAGCAAACAGAGATCACGCATTTAAGGAAGACTATCCGGCGCAGGTAAAAGAGGTGTACGAGGAGCTCAAGGGTAAATTACAAGATGGACTTCGGGAATTGGACAGGTCAGGGTGTATTCCCATGGATAGGGTCGTAAAAAACAGCTATCTGTCATTGCGTGCATGAATTAAGCAAGTTACAATTCCAATTTTTCCAGGGGATTATCTGAAATGGTATTCATTTGCAGAGCTTTTTAGGCAAATGATTGATGGACAGCCTTTATCAGGTTTTGCTATTTACGATCAAATTTAGATTAGAAAGCCAGTCGGTTCATTGACCATTTGCCTGTGATGAACGAAAATTATAAAACAGCTTGGGACATACTTTGTAACAGGTATGAGAACCAACGTTTAATCGTTACCGCTTTTTTGAATAGTATTTTAAATATACCAGCTGCATTCGCAGAAAGCACGATGCATCCTAAAAAGATTACATTATACCAATAAAGAAAAATTTAGGCATTGAGACTGGAAGTTGGGATCCAATTATTATTCATCTACTTTTGTAGAAAGTTGACAGAGAAGCTCAACACCTTTTCGAGCAATCTCTGGCCAACCCAAGACAAATGAATAAGTTCGAGTCACGACTCCAACTTTTAGAAGGCCTTGCTGACAGTAGAATGAAGAAAAATGAGAAGCGTCAGTCAACTTCCTTGAGCACAAAAGAAAAGCGAAATTATGTTTTCTGTAAAAAAAACAATGTAAAAATTTACGACAATGTTCCAAGTTTCTACAACTTATCGTAGAGGAAATGACATACGTAGCCTAAAAAGCGACCTGCATGATATAGAACACAAACAAAATCTACAATTCTCAACGCCACATTAAGAGATTGCTAACGCTGCAGAACTTACATCCCTCATCATTTCCATAAGCATAGGAATCTTTTGCTGCTACCGAAACCGATGCAAGCCGTCTCCAACAAAGGTCAGTACGCCACCAGGAAGTTTTCAATTCCGTCCACCACGAAGCAGATCGTGCTGAAACAGGTCGTTTCAGAGGCCGGGAATATGTGCAAACTAATAATAATTTTCATATTCGACACGTGCGCGCATATGCAATTTATTTAAGAAATGTAAAATTGTTAAATCATACTACTATTGGAAAAGCTAAGTGAATTTCGACTTCTGACGTATTTGTTGTTATTGAACTCATAAATGCCTACATCCATGTTTTTTTCAAGTTTTTCGCATGAAAGGTGTCCAATCGCGAGGGGGGCTACACAAATATTTCGTATATTACCTCTTCTACTGCCCCCCCTCAACACTTATAAAGTAATTTTAAGGCTTGTTTTGTAAAGAACTTACTGAGACCTTCACAAAACATCCCATTTGACTGCCTTTGATAAAAAAAAGTTTAAGGGTCAACCCCCTATATGAAGAAACCCCCTTTAAAGCTTTCTGAAAAAAAATTTGGCCCAAAACTTTCAAGAAGTCATCACTTCTGTCCTTTCTACAAAGCTTCATGGCGGCGTTATAATCCTTCCTTCTCTTGTCAATCAAAGGGCTACACTCTCAATACTCCTTCAGTGAAAGACTATTTTTATTGAAATCACGACCTGTGTCCTTCTGTCCGTCCGTCCGTCTGTATGTCACAGCAGCTTTTCTCCGAAAGTATAGAAGCTACTGCCATGAAACGCTGTGGAAAAGTCAGAAGTGGTGATTTCTTGAAAGTTTTAGGGTGAAAAATTTTTCAGAGAGTTCTAAGGGGGTCTCCTCAAACAGGGAGGTGACCCTTCACAAAAAATTTTTCACCATTGGTAATTGAGTAAATTGAGTAGGTATCATTAGAAAGGTCTTAATGAGAAAAAAAATCATGAATGTCGACCTTTACGAGCACAACAACAACAAATACGTGAGAAGTCGAAATTAGCTCAACTTTGTTAGTAATAGTATGATTTATCAATTTTATATTTTCGTGAATAAAATCATAATGGTACCTTTAAATTCACGGTATACAAATGATTATTTATAGGGTTAACCTGCTCTGAAAGTTTCAAAAAGAACGAATGATATTCAATCAAGTTAAAGTGGTTTTAATTTTCCTGCATAACAATGGAACAGTATGCGCTGTATTACTATGGGTCCATATGGCTATGAAACAATATGTGCTTTTTACCGACTCAGGCACTACAGGTTTGCTAGAATTTGCATGAACGTTTCAGGAATGATAGCCATCATCAATATATTTGAGAATTGGTTTAGCTGGTGGTATCAGTAATCGTAAAATAAAATAGTGGCTGTTTTAAATAAGAAGATTGAATAAATTTGGGTTACTTTTCCCCAACTTCAACATTTAAGGTACATGCTATAACACTTGATTGAATTTACTGAATGACTGAAGATGACTATCTAAAATTTATAGGTGAAGCAAGTCAAGGAGGCAGGAGACAGCTCCTAACAGAAGGTCTTTGTAACCATCCTAGGGTGGTTCGAAAAATTTTCTGATGCCATGCATCGATGACTTAAATTATTCATCCAATATTTGTTTCAGAAATTGTTCAAATTCATTCAAAAGATGCAAAATTCCTTCCATAAGCCCACAAATAATTCTTTTGAATGCTCGGTTCATTGAACATATTCAAGTCAAACACTTTTCCATAAATGTTTATGAAAATCCGAAGAAAATAAGAGTGCCCTGGTCGGTTTGAAATATAGGGTTTTCCAATAAGAGGTGTTATTTGAAATAAATCTTGTGATTAAACACCTTGTGACTTCTTCCTTTGGGGCCACGTGAAAGAGTAGGTCTATGCCAACAGCCCAGCGTCGATTCAAGACCTCAAAGCTGGAATTCATGAGGCTATCGAGGACATAGTGCAGCCACTTTGCGATTTGGTTATGGAAAATTTCATGAAAAGGATATGGTCTTGTAAGTGTGTCGTGGTGGTTGTTTGCCTGATGTTATTTTTTACTATTAACGGCATACCTTCTTCCTTACAATGAAATAAACATCCAATCATTTATATAAAAAAATGGCATTTTTCTTTTAATATCAAAATAACACCTCTTATTGGAAAAACCTAAATGGCGATAGCTCATTTGATTATGATTTTATTTCCATGAAATTTCTTAGTCATAAGGGTCTTATATCAACCAACTGTAAAATTTTAAGAAGTTTAAGGATACCATTTCGATTTTCGGGGGAAAATATAAAATTTACAGATCATACTATTATTAACAAAGTTGAGCGAATTTTAATTTCTGAGATGAAGACATACCTTCGTGATTTTTTCAGGTTGTCAGCTCAACTGTGTCCAATCGTGAAGGGAGGTGACACAAATATTATTCGTGCATTTTATATCTCCCTGGACTCCTAATGCCTAATGATTAATTTTTCATGTTCTGAAAGTCCTAATATAAAATCTTTCATTTGATACCCTACTCGACTACATTTGATGAAGAGAAATTGTTTAAGGGCAACTTCGTCATAAGCGAGGAATATGCTTAAAAATTTTTGATATATGTATTTGATAAGACTTAAACTTTCGAGAGACCACCACTTCTGACCTTTTCACAAAGGTTGGGGTTTATAGCTTCTATAGCTTCTGAAGAAATCTCTTGTGACGCACAGATAGACGGATAGATGGACAGACGGACCGACGAGTGGACAGACGGATAGGTAAGACCCGAAACCAGTAGCTCAAGAGGCTAAAATTCGTTGAACTTTGCTAATAATAGTAGCATTTAACATTTTCATCAGTACAACTGTATTAGTATCATGAAATTGGATGAAATTAGCCATTTAAGGAGTATTTTAAAATGGCATTTTATCCTATAAGTTTCAATTAATAATTTAAGAAATTATAGTTGCTTGAATTTCCTCGGATTACACCAATCATATACGATTTTTCTACTACATGGGCTTTCCATCGAACCAGACACTACACTTTTGATTGAATCTTCTCCAAATTTTCAGAAAGAGCAATAAAAAAAATTCATTTAAGATCAATGATTTTAGGAATATTGGAATAAAATGTGGGTTGGTCAGAATGGAGCTCTTGTAAAGCTAGAATATATTTGTTGTGCATATCATAAATGTTTTTCTTGAATTAAATCATTCTATTTATCCACATATTGTAGAGTTCTGCGTAGTTCTGTCTACCAAACTTGTTTAGATTATTCATTAGTTTTGTTAATTTATTATTTTATTAGCTTTCCTTATTTTCACAATTATATTCTTTTGTGGTCACTCCTGATGTCGGTATTTCCGTTTTGGCCTTAGATTTTGCCCGCTATTCTTTGCGGAACTCCCGTTGGAGCTTGGTAGTCTGCCTCTGAAATCTCTGTCGCTGCTTCATAGCCACAGTCAGCCTCACCAGTTGCTTGAGCTCGCCGATGCGCTGACAGTGTGTCACTCGTCATCCACCCTGAGGTGGTTTCTCCATAGGAGGCGGTGGAATTACAATATTCGACGGTCAGGAAATCCGAGCATGGTATTCCTCGATGAATATGGAGTGCGGTCCCGCAGTGGGAGACTAACACTAGAGCTACTGGAGAGGAAGGAGGCAAATTAGTGGCAACTCTTACCTTCCGGCTGTTTGCCGAAGGAAGTCCTTCTTGCACGAGACAACTTTCTAAAGAAAAGGTATGCAAAGGCCACTATCCAACTTCCAGCTCAGGTCACATGGAGTATTTTGGAAAGTCAGGGCTTTTCTGGCTAAATGCCGAAGAGAATAGAATAAGCCTTATAGTACAACTTTACATGCCCTGTTGACTGTCGAACTGTCAAGCGTTTCATAACTTATTTCCTAGTTCCTTAAATACATTGATTTTGCTTAGTATTCGAAAATCTACCTGAACGTTGATTTCATTGACATACAGAGAAACAAACTAATTACATAGTAGTTTTGCTATTAGATAATTTTGCCCAAAAATATGCAATGAGACTTTAGGAAATAATGCTAGTACGGTTAGATTAGAGATTGCTTTCATTTATTTCCTAGATTATATAAAAGTAACAAAAAGACTCGCATCGCGTTTGTCGTATTCGTTAAAGTTCTAATGATCGACTGACTTCTTTCTCTTGTCAACTCGACTTCCACATAAAGTTTTCGTGTGTGTGTGCTTCCTCGCATTGTACGTTAATGGCCTGGCTGCCACAAGATGTGTTTCGATGTGTGTGGTTGGCGCCGTTATCCCAACAACGCCTAATTACTCCCTAACCAGGTGACATTGGTGAGGTAGTAAAATGTCATGATCTGTATGGTGCCTCGAACATATGTGCTTTTTGCTTGGCGGGTACGTTCTTGTTCCTGCGGGCGGCGTATTGATTGGTGTTGGGCGATGTGATATACACATGAGGCGATCGCTGCGAAGTCGGTTGTAAGTGTTTATGAGCATGAATAACCTTTTTCGTTGTCGCCTGGTTTTGGGCTGGCTGCCTAGCTACTGACGTATAGGGTATCGAATTTACGCTTATCGGCTTCGATGTATGATCGCGAGGATATTCATCTGCTGAAGCTTCAATCGACGCGGGTTTGAGGCGCTCCGTCGACACGTTGACTTGTCAGCCATTTACTTCGATCGTGTAAATGACGTTCAACAGGCAACGCACTATAAGATGTGGTCCCGTGAACGGTGGTGAAAGTGGCTTGCGAACGGCATTGACGCGCATAAAAACATGTATGCATATATTCAGCTTTTTGTTGATGAAAACTGGTCTGTCGCCATCACGATGTGTGTGCACGGGTCTGATTGATGACATGACATCCCAAAGTTGAACAATAAAATCATGCTGGCTGACGGAGGAACTGCTAGGGCTGATGAATTTTCCCAGAATGGACAGTGTGGTTTCGTATAGCAACTTTGTAACTCTTCCTTAAAGCTAGCACGCAATCCCAGTAACACGATGGGAAGGATATCGGGCTAGGAAGAATTGTTAGACACATAATCACAGCTTTAAGTGTCCGATGCCGGCGCCCGACTAATCCATTAGATGCCGGGTGATATGGTGATGTCCTGTTTTTCGTACTTCTGATAAACACAGCCAGGGCTTTGAACAGTGCCGATTCCAACTGAGTACGTTGATCGGTGGTGATTGTTTGAGCATGCCAAAACGAGTAACCTAATTACTAAACGATGTTTTTGGGACGGTAGCTGCGGTTTGATCCGCAATGGGGAACGCCTCTGACCGCCTAAAGAATTGATCATTGACTGTCAAGCAATATTTATAACCCTTCGACGGAACAAGTGGACCCACAATATCGACGTGGTATGTTGAAAGTGAGCATAAGGCATCGGAAAAGGCTGTACTGGGTTCTTCTGATGGCGAGCAACTTTGGAGCGCAGGCATGGAACGCATGAACGAGCCCACATGCGGACGTCCTTCTTCACGTTTGTCCACACGTATCTCTGAGCTATAGCCTTGCATGTGCACTGTTATGCGCTAACTGATGAAACACGTCAAATACTTTCCTTCGTAACGGCAGCGGAACGAACGACCTTCATCTTTGCAGTGACTTATCGTACACTATTCCATCACTTGAGCCTATAAGTTGGCGGACAAGTTTTAGGGATGTAGTGTTAGAACAAAGTAGTCCTTGCAGTTCGACATTTAGTTCTTGCTCTTTCATCAGTTCAGATTCGTTGATTACTGTGGCATAGTAATCTCTTCCAGCCGCGAGAGCGCATCAGCGATATCATTACTTGCGCCCGCGATAAAGCGGATATCTGTTGAAAACTGCGAGATATAATCGAGATGTCTAATTTGGCGTGGCGACGCTTTGTTTGCAGACTGAGCGAATGCATACGAGTACGTTAGCGATTTTAGATCCATGAGCATGTAGAAACTAGAACCTTCTAAATAGTGCTGTATATGATCGCGAACCTCTAGCTATATATTCCTGCGTCAGACATCGCTGGAATATATAGCTAGAAGTTCACGATCATATACTTTACTATATTTTCTTTCGGGGGCGGACAACTTCTTCTGGTATGTGTGGTTGGCGTCGTTCTCCCAACAATGTCTAAAATGTTAGTCGCCACAAGACCAATAAATTTATTGTGCCGCAATGACTGCAATCTTCTATAATTATTTGCCAAAATATTTGAAATCGAGTAGAGCTTTAACTAGTTTCATAAATGTTGTGCCTAAACATATGCAACACATTCAACATATCGTACGTTAATTAATTTAAGTGGGAGCGATATCGTGTGGAAGATACTTTCAGACGAAAACTTATTGGAGAGCTAAGGCACTTGGCTTGGGCATTGCCTTGTGGATACTTTTTGCTCACCAATAGGTGCATTGTAACAGAGTGAGTTTGAGATTGTAGCGTTCACATACCCACTATCATTGGCGCATCAGCTAATGAGAAGCCTTTTGAATTTCGGAACTAAAGTCAATCAGATAATCATAATAGCCAGACGAAGTTCAGTTTTAGCCAAAGTGATCAATTTTTGTATTTAAAAGTTGTATACTAGTTAGTTCAGTAATGAAGACAAAAAATAAGCAAAAACTAAAATTAGTGACCCCAAGCCTCGTTTTAAATACGAATTAAATGGTATATCCAAAAAAGTGTCCTAATTGATAGACGGAGGACACGTGAAAAATGTCCCTTTTTGATGCACCAGCCGTCCACGGATCTGGTGATGCTCGTCAGTGCGAACGATCTAGCAAACAGAACGAAGCAAACGCATTATTGAAAACGGTGAGCAATTAACCAACAAATGGTCCTCTAACGCCAATGCCAGTTCCACCGTTGGAGCAATAGACCATTTTTACACCACATGAAGCAAACACAACTATGGCAGCTTTTCAGCAAATCCAACTACTGCCATTCTAGTACAATGAGCCTGAACTATAGTTGTTCTATGCTGTGTAAATTCAAACGATCAGCTCAATTGGAAAACTAAGTAGTTCGCTATTTGGAATCACACACCCGACGGCAAACACTTGTGCAACAGAAGGAAATTTGAATACCGGCTTCACATTTGGGGTAAAACTACAGGATTAATGCTTTTAATAGACTGCGTATCGGCTTTAGCGGTCATTCCTGCGTCGCATTTTTTTCAGCCTTCAATAAAGGAGAATTCACACCACAGGCATATGCAGCTAATAATAGGCCAATTAAAACATACGGACAAGAAACACTGGAGCTTAGCTTTGGTCTCAAAGAGACATTTGCATGGTCATTCAAGATTGCAGATGATGACATCACAATAATCGGAGCAGATTTCATAGGCCACCACAGCTTACTGATTGGCCTAAAAACAAAAAGATTAGTAATCCACACAATTATCGTAGTATTTTCGGAGAAACTATGGAATTTGGTGTCTACAATTGTAGACCCTCAATATCAACAACAAACTAAGTGATATTGTAGAGGGTTTGATGGAAGCCATACCCTCAGTCAAAAAAACAACCAACTTCAGAGGTAAGTGTAACACAACTTTACATTCTAACGACTTGACCCCCAATAAATGAAAGACCACATGAAGCAAAAGAAGAGATAGATCGTTTGATAAAACATGGCGTTTGTCGTCCTTCTTCATGTTGCTGGGCATCGCCGTTGCACATCGTTAAAAAGAAGAACGGCAAATGACGTGCCTGCGGTGATTACCAGAAACTGAATGCTCAAACAGTTTTGGATCGATACATCATTGCAAATATTCACAATGTAGTAGAACGAATGCATGGGAAGACAATATTGTCTACGTTGGACTTGGAAAAGGCTTTTCATCAGATTCCCGATCACGAATCTGATATTCCAAAAACTGCTGCGTGTACACGCTTTGGGCTTTATGAATACTTGTACATACCTTTTTGGCTACGAAATGCCACATAAAGTTTGCAGCGTGGCATGGACTGTGTCTTTTGTTACGTGGATTGAGTTATAATTATGTCATCATCTTTTGAAGAGTAGCAAAACAATCTTCGAAATAATATCGACAAGTACCTATTTGATCAAGCAGAGGTGCTGTGTCTCGGTTACATCATTACTGCTCATGGATGAAACCACCAGAAGAAAGAGTGCAAGCAATAACAAACTACTCCAAACCGGAAACAGTAGCAGATCTTCAACGGTTCCTAGGGATTATGAACTATTACCGGCAGATGATACCAAATGCAGCACGTTTACAAGCACCACTCAACGATTTATTCAGAAACTCGATGAAGAACGACAAACGCAAATAAAATGTTCACCGACCACAGAAAAAGCATTCATCAATTACAAAGCCAGCATCACAAATACAACATTGCTCAGCCATCCAATCGCAAATACATCTTTGTCACTTACCAGTGATGCTTCTGATGTAACAGACAGTAGAAACTATTGGGATTTTTTTCACGAAAGCTTAGTGAAACGGAAAGGCGTTAAAGAACGTAAGATAGAAAACTATAAGCGATCTGTTCTTCCATTCAGTTTTTTTTTCAGATAAATTATAGAATCTCGAAAATTCATTGTCAAAACTGACAACAAACTGTTAATATACGCATTCCAACAGAAACTGTAAAAGGTATCAGAACGGCAATTGCAGCAATTAGATTTTATTTCGTAATTCACCATGGAAATAATACACATATTGGGATCTGATAACACGATTGTAGATGCACTCTCTAGAATCTGTGAAATCTCAATATCAACGATTCTAGATAGGGATGAGCTTGAGCAAGCACAACCGATCGACGAGGAACTTCAAACAGTAATTCGTGAAAACTCACCTGTTCAATTTGAAAAGACGAAAATTGAGAACTCACTCATTTACTGTGATACTTCAACAGGAAAGCCCAGGCCTTACATTCCATTCAGAAGGCACCATCGGGCTTTTGAAAGTTTACATGGTTTAACAAATCCTGGAATCAAAGCAACGGTCTAATCAATCAGAACGAAATTCGGTTAGATACAGATTAAAAAGATGTCACTAAGTGGGCTCGCACCTGGATTAAATGTCTGAGAGCCAGAATTCAACGACATATTAAAATTTCGCCAACACACATCGATGTTCCCAATACACGTTTTGAGCATATAAATTTAGATATCACAATGCCCACAACAAAAGACTACCGTTACTGTCTAACAATCATAGCCAGGTATGACCGTTGACCAGAGGCTATACTCTTAAAAAACATTTACACTGAAACAATAGCTGCAGCACCCTACAACAATTAGATAGCTCGATTTGGGACGCTGAAGATCATTTCAACATACCAAGGCATCCAATACGAGTCATTACTTTTTTGAGCATTGGCAAATTCGATTGGTGCCAAAACAGTTCCCACAATACCCTACCATCAAGCGTATAATGGCATGATTGAATATTGACATCGCACCTTCAAAACATTGCTTATCAATCATCTTTGCAACTAACCAACACCATGGACGGACCTTCTTGCAATTGTATTCTTGGGGTTACGGGATACTGTCAAACCCTACATTGGCATTTCTCCAACAGAATTACTCTATGCTACGACTGTTCGCTTTACTAGTGAGATCTTGTCAAGCGATGAAAACCAAGTAGACCCAGCAATATTTGTAGAGAAGTTACGAGATCACATGCGAAACATTTGACTACGTCAAACAAAAATTTTTTTGTCACAACCTACAAACTTCTCCCACGTTTTCCTCAGAACAGACGCTGTCCGAAAGCCATTGAAACGAAGACTCAAGCCTGCATATATGGCCTTAAAATACAGGATATCAATAACACACCATGTTTCTCACACCATGTTTCTCACAACTTAGGACTTACTCACGAACTATCAATGTCAAACGCTAACGATTCAACAGAATCAACAGTAAGAGCTTACGATCAACCAGCATTAAACTCGAACATTCCTTTTTGAACGCATATCAGCTGTAAAAAGTCTTCGAAGAATGAAATCAACGGCCAGCTAGCACAGCGCCCAAACATTCGCCTTCAAGCAAAGACCAAAATAACACATAGATATAAGTCGGTGAACCTGAAAAGAACGAAAACAATGTACAGTTGCATTCATCAGTCACTGAAAACAAAGAAACAGAACTAGATCCATGGGATGTTTCTCGAGTTTGGAGCTTTCCAATCAAAACCTACAGCTAACAAAAAAAAAAAAAAAAATTGCAACGCCGCATCCTATGCCGATGGTGAACTTTGTGGCAAACAAGAACAAGAGCACTCTCACTCGCAACCAATTCACAACATTATTTCCCCAACAATGTCACTAAAGGGGGAGTATTGCAGATACTACATGCTCACCAACTGGTTTGTTGCAGCAGAGAAGCTGTTTGAATTTCACAACTACAATCATCAGATGATCTTGACCGCCAGACTATGTTTAATATAGAACCAAAGTGATCAATTGTTATACTTAAAAGTTAAATGAGTTGAAGTTTGTAAATTAGTTAGTTCAGTAATAAAGACAATAAATAAGAAAGAAGTGCAGTCTTTATATATATACATAGTTATGCCATGGTGAACGATTGCTGGCAGGATAGCTGGCGCTGCGATGTCGATCTTAACATGTGTCTTCGACCAATATACAGTACGTTGCTTAAGCGAGCTTTGATGCATGGTGCATGATCATATTTGGTTTGTAAGGAATTCAATTTTTCTATCGAAAATTGCAAAATGGTAAATGTTAAGCGAATATGATATATATCGAAGGTTCTATTTATGAAGATTAAAGTTGCAATATGAATGTTGAATGAATGAATGCATGAATAAACAAATGAACTTACTATTATAAATTCAATTTAGTGTGATATAATTTACATGCATGAATTTCAGATTAGAATCAGATGCTTGTGAGTTAGAAAAAATGTTCTATTAAAGTGAGATAACTATTGCATTTAATAGTTTAATAATTTATAAATTAACTTGTATTGCATATAATAATTTAATCTGAATTTAGTCTGAATGTTTATGCTGTTAAAATAATATTATTGACACTTATCTTGAATATGATACTTCTGAATCGGATATGTTGTGTGAAAAGTCGAAGTGTTAGAGAGAAGACAAACAGTTTAGAAAGGTAGTTAAATATTGGCCGATTTGGTTTTATTCTTTAGGATTCCTTTATGGTTTTTCAGCCTTGTCAATAGTTTTCTCACAAGACATTTTTGCGTCTATGCTTCGTGAATAATATAATTTAGTTGACAGTATGATAAAGGAAAACGAACGCATTCTTTGCAAATTATCCTCCTGGGACTCAAAGAGTATATCCTTGAATTTAAGCCTAGTTTTTCTAGTTTCTAACGTATTTTGCATTTAATAAAAGCAAATCTACCGATTATATGTTACAAAATTATCTATTCTATTACTTCGAAGTGGTATCATATTTGATACCTTGGGACAATCAAAAGAAAATACCACAATATTTCGATAGTCAATTTATTTTTTTACTTGCTTTAAGTGGTCAATTTTTGCTGATGAGATGATTTACGGCAATTTCTAGCGGAGTTTGAGCATAAATAAACGTCACACTCCTGGCATCGTACACACGTAAGCTAAAGCTTTACAACCAGGAAATCTTCATTTCGATCCATGTTTATCCGCCTTTGTCCTACCTTGTGGCAGATGAGATACTTTTTTCTTTTTGTGTCTTCATGCGGAAGATTTGTAACGATGCGTCTTTTCTGAGACCTGTTGAATGACTCCGTTGGGGAAAACCTCGGGCTTAGTAGTTCAGCGTGGGGGCTTAGAGAGTTTATATTTTGGGGGGCATAAATTAACGTTTTAACGAGATCCATTTTGAAATCAAAATGTTGATACAGAATTTCTCCTCTGGCGTTGGCATTCCGATGGTCCTCGATCCAGGAAGCTGTAGCTGCGAAATCTAGGAAATAAAAAATCGCCTCATGGTCCACTTCCCAGTCCAATCTCTCATTGCGTATTTGCCAAGAACCCTATCCAACAAATCTATCCCCTCCATGAGTGTGTTGTTTTAATTGTTACATCGATGTACCGTTTCTGTGCTTTACTCTAACGTCCACATGTATGTTGAGGGTGTATTGAAACTTCTATCGATGCGACAAAATTTTGTTTATTGTAGAACCACTTTTTCATCATCTCACATAAATACCGCTCAAAATACTGTATTGGTTTCTTGAAAACAAGCCTCTGGTTGTCCTCTGATAAGTGGACTTCATCGGATGTTGATGCAACGTCCACGGGTATAAATTTACTTGAATGCTTCCAAGTTAATGGCCTACCGGTAGAAACATTTCTCGTGACAGTGCAGAGATGCTGAAGCGGCTCATCGTCAGAGGAATCCCAATCACTACTCGATTCCTCCGCACTTTGCTGTTCCTGAGTAAAATCAATATCTTGGTTCAGGATGTCATCTTCGTCGACGTAGGAATTTCTTCGTAATCAGATTTATCAAAGTGCAATAGCACAGTTTCAATAAGTAACATTATCTTCAGTTATGCCCAAAGTATCAGATATGATATGCTTACTGTTCGTATGATACTCGCTCATGTTAGTTAGTTAGTTCATGTTAGTTATTAACAAAGAAGAGAACGAGAGGAGTAAAAAATAACAGGTATATATTTGTAAATCCATAATTATTGATGAAGTTGACATGGTGAAAATTGTAAATTTTTGTAAATAAAAGCACTTCAGAACTGAACACTTTATAGCACTAGACATGCAAAAAGTAAATTAAAATGTCACTTAATGTTCATGATCAACGTCAATCAAACAACTTACACAACAATGTAGAAGATGGCGCAATTACAAAGCTTTGTGGGGTTGCTCATCACGCACAAATGACATATCGACTCAGCTGTTTGCAAAACTGCCTCTGGTAGTCAAAACTGATAACAGTCGCCGGGTTGCTTCGGAAGAGAGACTCACGGAGCTCGCCGCATTGCGTCGCACAGAGGCCAACAAGATCAGTCTCTCCGAGAAGACACGCATCGACACACAAGCCAATCGCAGTGTAATTGTAGATGTATTAAAGAGTTAGTAAGACAATAAATGTAATTCAATTTACGACTGTGTACTATCATTACCCACAGCTTTTATTATGAGCTTCAAATATAATACCTGGGATCTCAGGAGGATATACGCGTATTTAATATTATTATGTACTCCTTTCGTGTTCGCTAATTAAACTTCTGGAAGAAACTTTTTATAGATTTGAATTAATGAATACCAAAAATCAGTAAATTTTCATTTCAATAATTTATATAAGTGATTAATAAATATCGATTGGAAGGAGTTGATATGATTTCATAAGGACTAAATTCCTCGGGTTCTCGAGATAAACAATTTTAAAGCCTTGTGAATTCGTCACAGTCAAATACTTGATTTTTAAAATTTACAATTTTATTGTATTATAAGTATATGATGGCTCTGTAAATTCTATCGTTTAGATTTGTCATTTCTATGGAACAAATACAAACATTTAGGGAGAAAGATATTGAAAAAGACTTAGGAATTGGATATATTTGATATAAAAGCACACTTTAATACCATGCCTTTATCTAAATTTCAATATGCTACTGCTAATATCAGTTATGTTCTAATTGGAGAGCTATTAAATTTTTACAAAATCAACGAAAATATAGTAGCTATAATATGCATGCCTGATATTTCAAATCCACCCATGTATTGAACGTTGGTGAAGACAAATTGACGTTGAACTTCTTCTTCTTCTTAGCACTACAGCTCCTTTCGGGCCTTCGCTTCCTGCAAACAGCGCTTTCAACTGTCTTGGTCCGTTGAGCGCGTCATCCAATTCCGAAATCCGAGCAGCGATGAACTGTCTTCGTCGACTGAGTCAGACCAGCATTTTCTCGGTTTCCCCACTGGCCACCAACCTTCAGTTCTCCCAACGAATACTTTCTTGGAGATCCGTTGTTCGTCCATACGATTCATGTGTCCAGCCCATTGCAGCTTCCGCAGTCTTACAATCGTTGAGATCTCCGGTGCGTCAAAAATTTCATACAGCTCATGGCTGTATCGAATTCGCCATTGGTCCCCGTATGGCTTCGCTCCGATTATTCGCCTCAGAACCCGTCGCTCAAAGGCGTTCAATATATTTGCAGATGCTTGGGTTAGGGTTCAAGTTTCACACCCATAGCATAACACAGGTCTTATCACAGATTTGTATACTTGGAGCTTTGTTGTCTTGTGTATGCAGCTGGTCTTCAATATCGTCAATACTGAATAAAATATTTTATTTGCGAGCTGTATCCTTCAGCGTATTTCGTCTCTTTCATTGTCCGTTTTCGTTATTTTGGCGCCCAATATCCGCAAATTCGCTAACATTTTCGATATTGTATTCGCCAAGTGTGATATTTTGTGTATTTGAGGTATTTTCCCTTGACTGCGTCATGAGCTTTGTTTTATTTTCATTGACTTGTAGCCCCACTAGTTTTGCTTCGCTGTCGAGTTTCAGGAAGAGGTCTTTGGCAGTTGTTAGTGAACGTGACAGAATGTTGATATCATCCACAAAGGCTACTACCTGCCTCGACTTGTATAGTAATGTACCTCACGTATCGACAGGTAGCTTCCGTATGACGTACTCCAGAGCCAAATTGAATAGCAATGAGGCCAGCTCATCTCCCTGCTTTAGTCCGATATTTTGTGCCAAAGGCATCGGTGAGTTGGTTATTGATGCGGACTTGGGAGGTCGTCGACGTCATTTTCATTTTGGTAAGATGGACTAATTTGGCTGGGATCCCAAAGCAAAGTATTATTTGGTACAGTGTGTTACGATCAATACTGTCATATGCTTGCTTGAAGTCAACGAAAATTTGGTGTATGGCTATGTTGAACTCCCAGCATTTTTCAAGTACCTGCTTGACTGTGAACAATTGGTCTGCTGTTGATCTACCTGCGCTAAAACCACCTTGATACTCCCCAATAATACTGTTGATGTATGATTTGGTTTTATTTTCGTAGATTTCAGAAAACATTTTATACGCCGTACAAAGTAGTGATATGCCTCTATAATTTTCGTACTGTAGCTTGTCTATTTTTTTGTGGTTAGGGAATATAATTGATTGGCTCCACTCTTCCGCCATATGTTCTTGTTGCCAAATGTACTGGATGACTTTGTGAATAGCTTGATGAACACTGCTGGCACCATATTTGATGAGGTCCACGGGAATCTCATCGATGCCCGGCGCTTTATTATTCTGTTGGGCTTTGATGATGGAACAAACTTCATCCAGAGTTGGTGGGGCCAACAGAAGCTCTCCGCAGACATCTATAGGCTCCGATGTTCTGGAGCTGGGTGGAGGATTAAGGAGGTTCTTGGAATATGATGCCCATCTTTCCTTAATCTTGATTTAAGCAGCGATTATATTACCGCTGTCATCACGACAGAGCGTGGTTTTGGGCTGATAGTCCCGTTTCAGGCTTTTCACTACTTTGCATGCTTGTCTTGTGTTATTGCCCGCTAAACTTACATCTATACATCTCAATTGGTCGTCATACTATTTTCTTTTCTTAATCCTAATTATCTTATTCGCTACTCTTCTGAGATTTTCATAGTGTTCTCTCTGCGTCCTGGTTTTCCTATCTTTGTAGAAGTTGAAATTCCCAATTGCAATTTCAGTATAATTTTAACCTCATGTGGAGAAAATGAAAGATCATTTGAATTATTTTTTTATCATTCTAACAAAAAAAACGCAAATTCAATATGAAGTTGAGTGTAATCACCTTTATCCAGTGCCGATTGAACCATCACATTTTTCTATGTGCCGGCAATGGGCAAAATATTCTTGATATCGTTCCAATTAATTTATATAACAAATTCACGAAACCGAAAGCACAAACCCATCCAAATGCATGCGATAAATATTCATACAAACATGAACCACGTCCTCATATTTATGAAAAAATAAATAGAATATATCTAATCAAATGATCGCGTCAAAGCTTAGAAGTTCTATTGATGCGTGGTTATGTTTTTCAATAAAGATTTTTTCACATAATACACGAACCATACGACATTAGCGGCATGAGCATCCTGCTTGTCTGCATGCAAACTCAAATAGAAAATTATGGCTGGTGGCGGTCACGACATATGCGACAAGTAGATGTCACTGACCACAGCAGCCGTTTCGCAGAATCGCTGTCAGAAGATCACTGTCAAAGTCAACTCACTCTTCATCTACATCTAGTCGAATCAATTAAATAAAGTGTGCACACGCATGACGCTATAGCTCTGTACAATTTCGTTATAATAAATTTTAGTTTTGTTCTCAGACGAGAGTTCACACTTTTGATATTTCGTATAGTCAATAGGCTCAACACGGTGATGACATCGTAACGAATTTTGTAATTCCGTTTTGGGAGACCCCATACTTTTGGTGGTACAGCTATCGCTGGTAAATGGCTGAGGTGCAAAATATTTATTGAAAATATAATCCAATTGCAGAAACTTTTAAAGCTGCTTTAAAAGTAGATATGAACTTTGGGATATGTGATGTACATACTCGTATATGAACATATTGGCAAATCCAAGTTAATGAATTTATGTACGGATGGATGTATGGGTGCTTTGTGACGGCCTCTCTGCAATACGTTTTGCGTAAAAATGCACCATAGCGATGTATGACTAAAGCGAGTTGTAAGATTTCATTCTTTGCGATTGAAGAAGAATGGAAATAAAAGTGAATGTTTTCGATTTTGTACGTCCATTCATACATATGGGATGTGTTCTTCTTATGAATAAAAGTGCATAATTTTATCGTGTGAAATATTTAAAAATAGTACTTATAATGAATTTAAAATATTATGAATCCATAATATTTCAATTGATTTTCTTAATCGCTGTATGTCCTTTCTATGTTGTTTTCTAAACAATAATAGACATAAAACTAGATTGTTTATTGAGTGTAATTCTTTTCGTAAACGTCGAATATCTAACTAAACAAGTAAATTAGAATTAGAAATGGAGTTGTTAATAAAATCAGAACCATAATTTTTATTCTTGTTGGTTTTCAAATTACCATTGAAAAATTGCAATGGAAAGGCTTTTTGACTTTCTTGGAAATAAAAAATTACACTCAAGTATGATGAGTGTAGAATTTAGTTGAAATATTTTTCTCAAATTATTGTTACATGAATGTATGTCATTTCTTTATTTGGTATAATAAGGATTATCAGCTGAATGCTGATTCATGATTGTAAGGACTGAAAAATAATTGCTTTTATTTTAATGAATAATAGTATACGTAGATGTTTGTATGAAAAATGTAAGATTTGGATTCAAAAAATTATATGGGAACATTATCAAATTTAATTTTTTAAAGCTTTTATTTTTATTTTTTTTTTTTTTTTTTTTTTTTTTTTTTTTTTCTTTAAAAGCCGTCGGGCCTTGCTTAGTTGTGTGAGCAGACGCGTTTCGACTACTTTGAGTCATCTTCAGTGTCTAAAGGATGTGTTGAAGGGAGCGACTTTATATAGTCGTAGGATGGGTAATTAGCGAATAGGTAATTAGCGGATGGGTAATTAGCGGATGGGTAATTAGCGGATGGGTAATTAGTGGATGGGTAATGAGGTCAAGAAGTAAATTACTCAATTATGCCACGTAGGGGGATATTATGTTTTTGTTTTTTTTGCTTGTTGGCTGTCCGTTTGTTCTGTTTCATCTCGTTTCCGTTTTCGTCTAAGAGTGTGGTCTAGGACTGAGAAAATTGCGTCGGAATTGGTAACAAGTTGTTCGTTGATAATGTCACCGTCTGTCTTTCTATGTTTATAAATTTCAAGCCTTTCTAGGATGTCAAGTCTTGGTCCTTTGTTTTGTTTGTGTAGCAATTTCATAGAGTTTGTCATAGCATCAGGCTCATGTGCGTTTTATTTTTATTTAACTTTCAAAATGAAAACCAAGTTTCTTTTCGTGACTTTATTTGATTAACTTTTAGCACGCAATTGTTTCGATGGTAGTACGAGTCTCGTCAATACAATGAACTTGTTTACTAAAGAACAAATCATTGCCATCAAATTACGTACAAACTGAAAGTTAATGAGACATTTTTAAAGATTGAATTTTTATTTTTATAAAAGTGTTACATAACCAGTATGGCTTTTGTATACCGGCATGAACAGGGAGCTCAATTTGATGTGTATCCTGTATACATCATCTAGGCTCCTGGGAGAGAGAATTCTTCCCACATGACACTTACCTCCTACTTTACCTGTCTAAACTAAATCAACAAAGGCAAAAGTTAACTTTGAAGAATAGAACTTTATTTATTTGTTAACTCCGTTGCATATTTGCACATTGATTGAGTTTCTGTGTATTCTTTGAAAACTTATAACGACCAATATTGACTGAAGCACTTTTGTTTTGGGCTTGAAATTTCTTGATATTGCCGGGGCTTATCGCGCTTCCCATGTGAACGTTAGTTGTAGAGGGAACCGAGAAGATGAGCTTGTAGATCAGGGTGGCCACATGGCATGAAACACCAAAAGGCCGATTGAGGTTCATGGCTCAAGCCAACACCTACCACTCCCCATATACACTAAACAACACCTCCGTCTCAAACTTTAATCGCGTAATTACTCTTACGTTGTAATTAATGATTGGGTAGCAGTACGCTCCCTACTAGACTCGAACTCAAACTGACTTCCACAGCTCGCCCAAGAACTTTAAATATTGTTCCCTCGTAAGGTTTTAGCATCAATTCTCCTGAAAAGTGCCGATTAGCCGAACACGTGCGTTCCTGTTTCACGGAACACATTTCCTCCCCGCTCCGTTTTGCTTGCTCGGATGTTGAGAGTCAGCAGACGAATAGGCGAAACTGGGAAAATTGAGCGAGGTAGTGCTTTTCGCTTAAGTTTTCGGCTTTCTCACGATCTTTTGAGGCGAATTGCCGAAACTGGGGACATTGAGTGAGAGAGCGTTTCCGTCCGAACTTTTAGCTTTCCCTTCAGCTTTACTCTGCTAGAAGCACACCCAAACCTTGTCGTCAACGATGTGATAGCTCGCATGAAGCGCATTGTGGGTTGATCTTTGTTTATTTACTTTTTCGCTTGCTCATTGGACGACAAGTACATACTTCGATGGCAATGGGCGTGTGAGCTTGTTTGCCTAATTTTATTGGCAAGCTGCGAGTATATAGGAAGTGTTTGCTCTCTCGCAACCACTTCATTGACGAAGCTTGAATGCAAGGGTAGTATTTGTTCGCTCACAATAAAAGCTTGAAAGTTAGTTCAGAGAAGAGTGAATTTTCTTTAAGTCTTGTTTATGCTTGCTCTCAATCAATGATAAATATAATTATTTGTCGAGCGTAGTAAACCGATAACAATTATAACTTCGCAATAATTTCAAGCTTGTTACTTCGAGGTCAAGAAGCTATTAAAAAGTTATTATCGCAATGTTCGTGTTTTATAGGAGTTCCTATAATCTATTTTTTCAACACTCAATCAAAATTGACACTATATATTTGCTCATCCATGTATCAATCTCTGCATTACAACAAGTTTTGCAAACAACTACAGAGGCTATAATCGAACCTTCAGACGCGTTCAAAAGCGTTTTCAACTAAAAAAAACTGCCTCAAAGCTATTTCAGGAGACCTCCATATAAAAAATATTTTTAGTGGCCTCTATAAAAAGAAACTCCTTTTTCCACATCACCAAGAGGTAAAGTGAAAGGCGACTTTTATTTCGGTGGAAGATAATATAAAGAGCATCAAAAATTCGATGGTCACTGCTGCGATCGTTACCGAAGCGACCGATGCAAGGGTCGCAAATCCCGACATGGTAAAGAAACATCCTGAAGCCAACGAGAAGATTACGGCACGAAAAGCAACGTGTGACCAGACAAATAAAGCGACGTTGTGTGATTGCACCGCCAATGTCGAAAATGTGGCGGAAGTACTGCATTCGGAAACGGAAAGCGATAACCTCTCCCAAGGATAGTTGCAAACTACAATTGCCGCCCAGCAACACGAAGAAGAAAGACGATTTCGAAAAGCGGGAGATATTCTGAAAAAAGAATACAATCTGCATGCGCCTCCCCAAAAATCAGCAAAGCAGTAAAGGTTGGGCTCCTTGAACTAGAGGAATTCCCAGATCGCATAGGGCACTATTGAAGGAGCTGGTTAAGGGCCGAAGACGAGCAGAAAGCTAAAGAGGCGCTGGGGGCTGAATCAAAAGGTCACATGCAGATAGCTCCACCATTATAAATCAATAAAAGAATGGCGTCTAGCCCAATCGAAGGAGATCGGGATAAAAGAAGGAAGTAAGAGGCACTTGATGGGTGTGTCGCACCTGATCACGGGTTCCAGATAATGCTTACAAAAGGAGCGAAGAAAGCCGCAAAGAAAAACCTTCAAAAAGTTCCAGGAAGTAAAGTTCGCACGGACGCCCAATCAGAAAAGGGACCTGATGCTAAACAGGAGAGGCAGAAGCCCCGACGAAGACCCCGGCAGCAGGCACTGCTTGTAAGCCCCCAAGATGGCCGATCCTACGCGGAGGTACTGCTGGACATCTGAGGAAACGTAAGGCCCGAAGACCGAAGCCTGCTCTACGACACGACACAGGGCCAACGAAGGATGGAAATTACATCGGGTGTTGCCCAGGGATCTATCCTTGGTCCGGACCTGTGGAACGTGTCTTACGACGGGCTACTGAGACTTGAGATGCCAGATGAGTCGCGCTTGGTCGGCTATGCGGATGATGTTGCGGCTCTGGTCGCCGGACGCACCGTTGAACAAGCGCAACTTAGGCTAGGTATGCTAATGCGCCGAGTGAGGGACTGGATGACTGCTCGCGGGCTCAGTTTAGCACTGGAGAAAACCGAAGTGGTCATCTTGACAAAAAAGAGAATCCCTAGAGTAAGGATGATCAGTATTGGAGATATACAGATCGAATCGAAGCCAGCGGTGAAGTACCTGGGGCTACTGATCGACTCGAAGATGGCCGAGGTAGAAGAGGCCATCAAAAGGGAGTTCCCTAGCGTGAGAAGGATCAAAGTGAGACTGAAACCGGAAAACAACAGGGGGCAATGCATGGCCATAGTCGACTTGACCGAAAAGGACGCCGAACAATTCCTGAACAAGGGCAAAATAAGAATTGGGTAGGTTGTCTGTAGGATACGGCGAAGAGCAACGCCTCTTCAATGTTTCAAATGCCTTGGATATGGTCACACCATACAAGTATGCAAAGGACCCGATAGGAGTTCACTATGTTACGAATGCGGTGAAATGGGACATAAAAGAAAAGAGTGTTCGAAGGAGGCACACTATATTCTTTGCAAGGATGCTGATCCAAGACCTAACTATGGACACGTCTTGTGATCAGGAAAATGCCGGGTATTCCAGGAAGCTCTAGTCAAGGCATAATCAGAACTTCAATGACCCGCATCCTGGAGTTAAACCTACGCCGCAGTTCAACCGCCCAAAATCTGCTTGAGCAGTTTGCGAGGGACATGAAAGCCGACTTCTTGCTGCTGAGTGAGCAGCACCATAATAAAAGTCCTGCATTATGGTATTCTGACGAAACTGGTACTGCCACCATTTGGATTCGGAACAGTGATTTCCCAGCGGAGGATTGTGGATTGTGGGGGATGGTTTCGTGTGGGTTCGGTGCTCAGGTACCACCTTCTTTAGTGTGTACCTAACGCCTAACGAATCGATATCATCTTTCTGGAGGGCGCTGTTTCGAACGCAGAGGGCAAAGTGCTCGTCGGGGGCGACTTCAACGCTAAAGCAATCGAATGGGGCATGCCTCAGACGGATCCGCGGGGAAAACGAATCCTGGAAATGGCGGCCAGGATGGCGCTTGTCGTACTAAACTCCGGAAATATGCCGACTTTACGCCGTATTGGCTGTGAGGGACCCATACCAGACGTGACATTCGCCTCGGAGTCCTTAGTACGGAGGAAACACAATTGAAGAGTATTAGAGGACTACACAGCCAGTGATCATCAGTGCATTCTGCTTGAGATAAGTGATGTTGTCTCCCGACGTCCGTGCTCTCGGCTTTCTACAACTAGATGGAACATCGGAAGGATGGCCGTCGAGAGGTTCGTCGAGGTGCTCACAGCAGGTGAGCCGCTGCAGGGAGCTTCGAAGGGGACGGAAAAACTGGCAGCTCAAGACGTGGTCTACTCTGCTATGAGCATCATTACGACTGCTTGCTGCGCTTCTATGCCCCGTTGAAAACCCCGCCACGACAGCCTTCCGTGTACTGCTTGTCAACTAAAATCGCTGAAAAGTGAAGGGAGTGTCACAAGCTTCGATGTGAGGCTCAACGGGCGCGGAACCGTGACGAGGCTTCCAACTGGGTAGCAACATATATGTCAGCAAGGAAATTCCTTCGTAAATTGATCAACAATAGCAAGGCTTGCTGCTGGCAAGACCTAGTGGACAATGTGAACAAGAATCTGTGAGGCCTTGGCCACAAGCTTGTTATACGGAGGCTTGGTGCCCTACGGAAGCCTTGCATACATGACACCCATCCCGTCCGTGTTGACGCTGTCCATGATGAAACAGCAGTCGAGTATCCACTCTTCACACAGCTGGAACTGGAGGAGGCAGCCCTTCATTGAAAGCGGGGAAGGCTCCAAGTCCAGATGATGTTCCAGCTGAGGTGTTGCGGCTCGTCTATCACCATTGTCCTGACTTGCTGCTCAGCACATTCAACGCTTGCCTACGGGACGGGGTTTTCCCAGCGAGGCTCTTGCTGATCAGTAAGGGGAAGGGAAATCCCGAAACGCCGTCTGCATACCGCCCATTACACATGCTAGACACGGCTGGGAAAGTGCTAGAGAAACTCATCAAGGGAAGACTCACTGAAGCAATTCGTGCTGCTGGGGAGCTATCTCTCCGGCAGTACGGCTTTAGAGTGGGACGTTCTACCATTGATGCGATTGCAGAGGTGGTGAACGCGGTCCAAAAGACAGAGGCATATAGTCGCACCAAGCGACGGATCGTCCTTTTGGTGACACTCGACATCAGGAATGCCTTCAAGTCCACTAGATGGGTGGATATTCTGGATACGCTGGAAAGCTCTTTTCAAGTTCCAGAATATCTAATGTGGCTTTTAAGGAACTATCTGAAGGACCGAAGCCTGCTCTAAGACACGACATAGGGCCAACGAAGGACGGAAATTACATCGGGTGTTGCCCAAGGATCTATCCTTGGTCCGGACCTGTGGAACGTGTCTTATGACGGGCTACTGAGAATTGAGAAGCCAGATGAGTCACGCTTGGTCGGCTATGCAGATGACGTTGCGGCTGTGGTCACTTGACGCACCGTTGAACAGGCACAACTTAGGCTAGGTATGCTAATATGCCGAGTGAGGGACTGGATGACTGCTCGCGGGCTCAGTTTAGCTCTGGAGAAAACCGAAGTGGTCATCTTGACAAAAAAGAGAATCCCCAGAGTAAGGTTGATCAATATTGGAGACAAACGAATCGAATCGAAGCCATCGGTGAAGTACCTGGGGCTACTGATCGACTCGAAGATGAGGTTCTCTGGGGAATATCGGCTCAGAGTCGACTTATGGTCAACGAAAGGGGACCCAGCCCGTCAAGATGATGCCTCTTGATGAGTGCTGTAGGGTCAGTGCTACTGTATGGAGGAGAAGTATGGGGTGACGCTCTCAGCAAGGAGGTATACGGAAAAGGTTTGGCACAGGTACAGAGAAGAGGAGCACTGAGCATTGCATCTTCGTATCCGACAGTCTCTGATCCGATGGTGAGAGTTATTGCAGGCACCTCAGCCCAAACGCACTCCTTTCTCCCCAAGATTTAATTTCTGCAAAGCCAACTATGCAGCCATTCAGCTTGAGCTGGATAATATTGACTAGAATTCAATGCTACAGAAGCTAGATGTCAATTCAGCGCTATCAACTTTCTATGAGAATCTCAGTAGCATAACTGCAAATTATGTACCTTTCTACCGATCTCCTCGGAAAAAGAGCCCCAGCTTGTTTTCCGCTAAAGTCTCAGGCACTCTCAATTTGAAGAACCAGGCGCCCAAAAAACTTCATTATTCCAACTCTAACACTGACCTCACCAACTATCGACTGCTTCGTAAAGAAGCCAAAAAAGTGGTTAAGAACGCAATGCGATCTTATTATTATATGATTGAAACATCACTGCAATCTAATAGTCCTAAGCCCCTTTGGACCTACATACATTCTCTAAAAACAACATCCCATATTCGTAATATCTTCTCATGGCGTAATTGCCAAGCTTCTGGTGTGCAAGCTATCTGTGACCTTTTCGCTTAATTTTTTTCCTCCACGTTTAAGGTTTCGAACCCCACTATGTACTCATCGTGTCCTTCTCCTTCCCCTAATATGCATTCTATCGTGACCTCTCCATCGGAAATTGAAAATGTACTGTTTACCTTTGACATTAATGGTGGTCCGGGTCCTGATGGAATACGAAATCTGTTCGTTAAGTCATTAGCTTCTTCATTATCTACCCCACTATCAATTATTTTCAATACTAGCCTTTCTTCCTCCTTCTTCCCTGACGTCTCGAAGCATGCTAACATCTTTCGGATCGATAAGTCCGGAGATCGAAGCGAAATCTCTAACTATCGTTCGATTTCTTTACTGTCTTGTTTTGGCAAGCTCCTTGAGAGAATTGTGCATAACAGAATGCACGATGATATCAGCATCCTGTTTGCAAATGAACAACATGGTTTCATTAAAGGTCGTTCGACAGTAACTTATTTGTTAGAACTAACGAATACTATCTCTTTTGCTTTCGACAAGAGTCAACAAGTCGGTGTCATATACACCGATTTTGCTAAAGCCTTTGACAGTGTTGATCTTGGCCTTTTGGCTCACAAACTCCGATCGTTCCGCGTTTCTGACTCTATCCTCTCTTGGACCTTATCCTTCTTATCCCGTCGCTCCTGCACCGTTACATGGAATAATTTTTTTTCGTCGGACTAATTTAGCCCAAAATCTGGTGTTCCTCAAGGATCAATTTTAGGCCCTTTGCTATTCAACATTTTCATTAATGATCTTCCCGAATGCCTGTCCTCTGATTGTCTTCTTTACGCTGATGATTTAAAAATTTATCGCCCCATTAACTCCAGCAAAAACTGCTTATACCTCCAAAACGATCTTGACAGTCTCCAAAATTGGAATGAAGGTAATTTACTTCCTCTTAACATTTCTAAATGTTGTCTCATAAGATTCACCAACAAAATTCATCCAGTTTTATATGAATACCAGATTGATGGATCGGTGCTCGCACTTGTGGACAAATTTAAATTTAACATCCATGTTTCATGCATAACTACTAGAGCTTCACGTGTCACTGGTTTTATTTTACGATCCTCTTGCAGGTCTTTTATCATTTCACCCAGCGTCCATCTATTCGTACTTCTAGCCCGGTCAATCCTTGAGTATGCCTCCCAAGTATGGTCTCCTCACTATGCCAATCTATCGGATGCTGTTGAAACTGCACAGCGTAATTTCACACGATCTCTATTCTACAAGCATAACCTCCCTTACAGCTCCTACGTTGAGCGCTTACAGATCCTAAACATTCTATCACTCAAAAATAGGAGAGAATTCATAGACCTGTGCTGCTTATTTAAATTATATCACGGTATTCTTTCATCAATCTTCATGAAAGGCTTTATATACGTCCCACCTCAAAAACGCGTTCAACTGACATATTCTTTGTGGCTTTGCTCGTACCGATATTTATTTTTATTCAGTTTTAGTACGTGTATCACGTCGTTACAATGAGCACCAGCTGGGTCCTCTGCCACATTGCTTAAACGCTTTTAAAAGCATATTGCATATTATTCTGCTTAGCTTCCAATAGTTTATTAGTATTTTATATTCTTGTTCTTTTTTTCTTAATAAAACTTTGTATTATATTATATTATATTTCATTACCTATGTTGTAATTGGGTTCACGGGTCTGTAAAATAGTGTAAATAAATAAATAAATAAGCAAATCAGGGCAACAGCTGGCCAACGTAGGGGGACCCAACCCGTCAAGACGACGCCTCTTGATGAGTGCTGTAGGGTCAGTGCTACTGTACGGAGCAGAAGTATGGGGCGACGTTTCAGCAAGGAGGTATACGGAAAACGTTTGGCACAGGTACAGAGAAGAGGAGCACTGAGCATTGCATCTTCGTATCCAACAGTCTCTGGTCCGGCGGTGAGAGTGATTGCAGGCCTGATACCTGTCGCCATTCTTGCTAGAGAACGCCGCGCTATTTACCTGCGCCAAAACGAGGACGCAAGGGAGACGGTTGTCCGCGAGGAGAGACAGCGCTCGCTCAACAATTGGCAGCAGTCTTAGGTGGATTGCACGAAGGGAAGGTGGACTGCGCGCCTCATCTTGGATGTCAGACCGTGGCTAAATCGAAGATATGGTGAGACTGACTTCTATCTGACCCAGCTTTTGAGCAGGCATGGGTGTGTTCAGTCTTACCTGCACAAGATTGGTACGTCACGATCCCCCGATTGTCAGTTTTGCCCAAGAGAGGAGAAAAATGCCTGCCGCACATTTTTTGCGTGTACAAAATTGGTCAGGCTGCGTAGGGAACTCTAGAAGGAGACGGGAGAGCTCACCTTGGATAATATAGTTGCGGTGGTGCTGGAACCAGCTGGCACATTATGCTCGGGTAGTCCTTAAATATAAAAGGAACTCACAGCAGCCAGGGGCGCTTGGGCTGGGGGATCTCTTTTCTGGCACTTCCTCTTCCCCTCTCCCCTCCCGCTATGGAAGGAATCACCCAGCTCGAAGGCGCTTCACGGTGTAACAAAACGAGACCTGGCCTGAAATAATGTGTCAAACGGTTTCAGGCTGGGTTCTCAGGTTGACAGGGGAGGTGTTTAGTGGGTAGTCCAGTCACATTCTCGCGAACATGGGAGTCCCACACTCCACCCTCTGGGCATAAATGGCATTCACCTTCCTACCACAAAAAAGGCGACTTTTATTTAATGTGGTATCCCCTGTAGGCCTAATTCACTTCACAGGACATGCGTTTAAAACTTGTGAAAATATCACTCTCTCCAATGGGCTGATCACAATAAGAAGTTTCCAATGTAGTAAGGCAAACAACATTAATTTCGCGAAGGTGTCAACCAAAGAAAAGAGATGCAGATAAAATTACTTTCTAATGCAAGCAAAAATTGTGAAAGGATTGCTAAGGTGTAGCGGAATAAGAAAAAAATATCGGGTGTAAGTGTAACACATGGTTAATAATTTATGGGAGTGAAACTCAACTATCACATAAAGCACGCTAGGCTACACGTTTATGTGACAACAGCTGTAAGGATAAGAATTTGCGCTTTTTAAATAAAGAAAAAAGTGTACATCAGTAGAAATTAGGAAAATAAAGCTTTAAGCTTGAATGACATCTTTGAAACATCACCGATTACTTAACTGCCTCTTAAATCTGGATCTGAGGTGGTTAGTTACAGTGCATAAAGAATAGGAGTTCGAGCTATGGGGGATAACATGCAACTATATGTGATGTTGAATATTTAACAGACCTTACTGTTGCATTGTGAAAAGACTGCAGAAAAAATAACGAGTATGTATTATGTGAGGAAAGAACAAATGATGAACATCTATAAAAAGACCCTGATCAATGGGGAAACTTGAAAAACACTAGTACAAATCTAGCATAAGCCAAGCGGATTAAGGTGAACAAATGTGGTGGAGTACCACTGACAAATTTATATTGGCAGCAAAGAAATGCTCTTCCTAATCTAATAGTCATTACTTAAAAACCAAATGCGATGAAAACCCAGTCAAGAGCGCAAGCCAGAAAAATCTTTTAAATAAAAAAAAATTAAACAAATAAAGGTCTGATTTTCAAAATGATTTTTAACATACAAAGGGAAATATTTAAATGGACGACGCGTTCAAGACTCATGAATGGAAAACAAGCCGATTGTTGGACTCCTGAAAATATGAGAAAGCCAAATTCAACAAACTTTATGCTAGAATATTAAACTATACTTATATACCTTTACGAAAGAGATTTAAAATAGTACGAATTTTTTTTATGATCCCTCCATAAGACTTAATTAAAGGAGATAGAGTGATTCTATGTCTAGCACTTATTGCGTGTAGACGTGTTTTTAATCGCTCCTGTCATTAATTTTAAAAATTAATTAATTTTTCACAAAAGTCAGTTGAAAATAATTTTTTCAATTGAAAACCATCACCGTTGAATTATTTGAATATTTATCGAATACCTAAAAAAACATTCCCTCTAGTCTCGCTGCAAAAGCAACGAGATGGAGGAGCCTGATGGCTTCAGCCATCAACCAAAACGATCGTGTACATCACCAACGATGATGGGCGAAGAAGAACTAAAAGGGAGATACGATAATAACGAAGAAAAACCGCAAATTTTATCGGTCATTGAGATCGAGTAGTTAATTAAAGCTAACGGGAAAGCTGACAACGTTGAGAAAGAAAATGAAGAGCTCAAACTTCGAATCAAATCACTAGAAGCACTCGTTGGAACATTGACGTTCAACAAAGCAAAAGAAATCAGCAAGAAAGAAAAAGAGGTAAATTCAAAAACGACTGAAGATAAGAAATCTAAGAAACTGAAACAAGAAGCTCATCAAGAGAATGTCCTCAGTGCAGGCGGAGCAGACGTCAGCACGAATTATTATGCAGCGCTTACTCGACCAGTAGATACCATGAGTATTGAAGAGGATCCAGGGAATGAAACTTCTGATTATTGTACTGCTTAGCCAGATAATGGATTTATTCAATACTTAAAAGCTAAAAATAGGGAGAAAAAAATAAGCTAAATGATTTTGGGGTCAAAAGAATCAATGCCGATAAATTGACAATTAGAACTAAGTCGCTGGTTGATTTCCAGGCAGTAAAAAGTGCGTTAAATTCTGGAGAAGTTCATCCCCAAATCCCCAAAAGCGAGAGAAACCAAACCTTTTTATTGAAGAATCTGGACTGCGGAGAGGACACAATCGATCTCCTTCAGGTGCTTCAAGAAGTTGCACCAGAAATGGAATTTATTTCCACTAAAGACTTTGCAACAAGGAGATCGATTTCGAGCGTAAAAACTTACCCTATTACTTAGTCCAGATTTCCAGCAAAAGCAGTTCAAGTGCCCTGCAAAAAATAAAAGAAAAGTGAGGTCAACCAGTGCTACATGTGCCAAAGAGTTTGATACCCACCAACTTCGACAAGCCGGGGGTATCATTTACACTTGCTGCGAGAGGACCAGCAGACAATGTAAATAAAATAAATAATGTAAGTGGCAATCATGCGCTGCTCCTTAAAATTGATCAGCAATCAAATTCCTTATCGGAGAGAATCAATAAACAAGATTCAAAAATTAACTTTGTTTTTCAGCGTTTAGAGCGTTCAAATGCTTCAAAATAAGTTGTCATCCAGTCGCATTCCCACGGATAGGATTCGTCTCATCTCGATCAACGTCAACTCTATTGTGAGTTAACATCAACGTGACTATCTCCTGGAGTTCCTTGTCAGCAACAGGCTGCATAGTTATTATATTCTTGCTGGTGACCTGAACACCAAGCATACATCTAGGTCGAACGCCACCAATAATAGTGGATAACATAGAACCAAATTGAATACAGGTGCAATCTATATGGGTTGGTGTCCCCAACATACCCTAGGACAAATTCATATTTGGACCTCTGCATTGCTGACTTGGATTCAGATTTAATAGTCCTCAACAGAGACTGCAGGTGCTTCCTTATGAGAGCGACCATAATGCAATCGTAATGGAAATCAATCATCAAAGAGATGATTTCTTCCTCATTCCAGTTCAACATGAAAATCATCGGTTGAATTTCAAAAAACAGACTGGGGAAAGTTTCAAAAAGTTTAATCGAGAGTATCAGAGGTTTAATCGAGAGTATCAGAAGCAATCCTCCTTCTGATGATGGCAACGCTTGCTCAAAGGTTCCTAATGACAAGAATCTAACTAACGATGAAATAGATCTCTATTTGTTGAAGTTACAAGAAGCTGACGTTGAAAACGATTGAGAAAGTAGTCCCCAAGATTAATCATCGAAACAATATGGAAAGACATGAAACACCAACCATTGCAAGGTTAGAAAGATTGAAAAACCTTCTTCTCACATGCATCAACAATATTTATTGACGATTTTTGTACTACAACCATCCCTCGTTGGCTTTGTTGAAATTACACCTGAAGAATGTCCGGCACTTAATCCGGTCATACTTCATACTTCATAAGTGAATTGGTTTATCTACCCTGAGAGAGGGAATGAAATATTTTCAGAGATCGTTGAAGCAAAAGTTTCTGACTTCAAATCAACCCTGAATGGCCAATCAATTCTTCCGTACCGAGCTTGAATCTTATTGATTATTTTTTCAGCTATGAAGACTTGTGTTTCATATTTCGCAGGATAAACGACAAGAAATCATGCTTTACTGATGGTATTCCAAACGAAGTTCTCCGACATTTGCCTGAGGTTGCTATTAGGAATTATCGCATATTGTTCAACATCGTGTTGAGCAATTAATATTTCCCAAATGAGTGGAAAGAGGCTAAGGTATTTCCGATCTTCAAGTAAGGAAAAGAATCTTCGAGCTCTTAAAACAATCAGCTTGCTGCCTAACATCAGCAAGGTGTTTGCAGTGATACTCAACAGAGCATTAAACGCCCACATGGAGCAATATGAGTTGATGCTGAACTGCCAATTTGGTTTTCGTACCAGACATTCGACCACACATGCAATAACGAAAGTAACCTCAGAAATCTGTTGGAAACTAAACAACAGAGAATGTGTTGGAGCATGTCTCATTGATACAGTGCGGTTAAATAGAATAGTTTTTAAACTCCTTCAGGACAAGTTCCCCAGACACCTTATCGCCATGATGTGCAATACGTTATACGGGAAGTCTTTTGTTGTAACTGATGGAAATCTGACAACAATGCGTGAATTCAAGGTCTTGAATGGTCTACAGCAGAGAACAGTTACTGTGCCTCCGTTCTCCTCAATATTCATTCGCAAGCTTTTGAACGGCTTTGATTTTAACGTCTCGCCAACGTGATCATTGGTAGCATTTGCTGATGATCTGATCATCTTTACGGCAGATCGAAAAGCTACAATAGTTCAAAGTAATCTCCGAAAAATGTTCAATGATGTACAGCTGTACACTGACAGTTGGCGAATAAAAATCAATGCGCAGAAATGCGAAACAATTTTGTTTCGGACAACACAGCAGGGGCTCTGTCAAGACCTGAAACGTAATTGGAAGGATTTCTACATTATGGCTGGCGAGGGTAGTGCAGAACGAGTTCCACATAAATCCTGTGTTCGATACCTCGGTGTTCATCTCGATCAGTATCTGTACTATACTGAACATGTCAAAATTATGCTCAGTAAGGCATTGAAAGTAGTCATGGCCCCGAAGACTCTTTCATTCCAAATACATTGATCAAAGGTCAAAATTATCTGTTATAAGACCTTGATTCGACGAGTTTTGACATATGGATTGTAATATATATCAAACATCTTTTAGTTCAATTTCTAAATCCTAATTACAATTGCAATGAATTTACATTTTAAAGTCCAAATTAAATTCTTGTCAAAATACTTATTCGAATTCCAATCCAAATATTAAATCGTATTCGAATATGTAAATAACCTCTTGCTCAATTCCTATCTATTAAAAGATCTCATTGCACGTACGACGTGCGCCAGGACAATAAAGTAAGCAAAAATAAAATATCTGTTCTCTAATTTCATTTGACCATGCCGATGCCATTGTCTTCACGCTCAAAGACAAGTTCATTGTTGGTATCTAAAGGGTGTTAGATTACGACTGCATTGAACTTGACTTTGACTATGCGGATGCATTATCTTCGCACTCAAAGACAATACATTGTTTATAGAAATGTCAGTTTACAGTCAACAGAAAGATTTTCGCTTTATGCATTTGGATTCCCGTATGGAGAATCCAATGGATATGAATAGATGTATTTTTTATGAATAAGTTGTAATGCACTTTTTTTATGAATAGTTTAGAATGCTCATGAGGATTTTAAATCACTGGTTAGTGCATTTCCGATGTGTAGATTTTTTCTTAATAGATTTACGCATGTGAAGTTTTTTCTTATAGATTTTCAGGAATGCATATATGTATTGTACAGTTTTATGCGAAGCACGTTTTCCTTACCAATGCATTTTCAGCGTAAGAGTTTTTTCATTATAGTTTTCTTATGGACGATAGATTTTTAGCTTGTCAAGATTTTTGTATAAATAGGCTAAGGGAAAGTAAAGAAAATATAGTCGTTTGATATACTTAAAACTGGCCACTCGCCTTGTATATTTATTCGTTAACTAGCATTGCTGCCTAAATTAATCTGGCTTTATAGCCTAACTGTCTGGCATTCTGCCTAAACCAATTAGATATTCAATCAGGCTTATAACGCCTAGTATTCTGGCACTCGTTTGCCTCTACTACATGCGCACCTAGACGCTTTATTAATCTCTAGGTAAGCCACGACATTTTAGCTCCTAAATTTACACCTCTAATACAACATGGCGATCCTGCGACCTGAACTTGGAGAATTAGATGAACTACAAGAAAAGCCCGAAACAGAAGACTATTCGGAGCTATCCGAGCGGATAATCAATTCGTGGTTCGCGGAGAAATATGAACCACAAGCACCAGATAAGACAAACGAAATACCCCCTATGTTCCAATAAAAAAGAAAAAATATATTGAATACCGAAATTTATAAGCGATGCCTAAAATACTAACACTGACGCCAAAACCAATCATCAAGAAGAAACAACGAGGAGAACAAGCGTTTAAACGACACAAAGAAATAGCAGTTCTCTATAAAGAGTATTTCCTCACCTAGGATATCAAAAACAAAAATGCAGAAATTAAGAGAAAAATAAGAATGTTAAGAAAAACTTAAAATAAAATTATAAATGTAATAATATTTCTTATATTATCGTTATTATTTAAATGTTTTTCCTTTGTGGAATCTTTTGATAAGCAAAAGGTTTATTAACAAAACCATTGTTAAAGAAATAAATAATGTCTGAATCTACCCAGTTGTCGGTCATCATAAAACTTATTGAGAATAGAAAAAGAACTTTAGGCAATTTATTGGAGAACAGACCACGGACCTTTAGTATCTCTATTTGTGAATCAAAATCCGTTTTAAAAATTAACTAGAATCCACTTAGATCTAATGGACTATGATTTTGACATTATATATATGAACAAGGTAAAACAACCACTAATGCAGATACTCTATCGCGTATAAAAATAAATCCGAATAATTTAAAAGAAATGATACCTAAAAACAATAAACGTTATAATACGTCGCAAAATAAAAAACCAGCAAACCCTGTGACCACGGCAAAAACTACCTCCAACATCGAGCCTGATCAACTCAATATGTGGGAAGGTACTTCAATTTCTGACATAAGAAATTTGCCAATACTAAAAGTTGAGCTCAATAAAAATGAAAATAATAAAAGTTTGCCAACTACAATGATAATAAAAGACAAAAATATAATAATCGTGAAGTATAGTGATAATTCATCCTTAGACTTAGGTCAGGTTTTGAAGAAACTAATACTAGAACTATCAATAAATAGTATCACGAAGATAGCGCTATCTAAAAATGATGAAATATTCAAATACATAAGTAAAAACGAATTAATCGATATATATAATAAAAAGCATGCAAAAGTAATAAAAAATAGGCAAACTAAAGTACAAATAATATTATATAGTCCCCCGAGACACGTTGAACAAAAGGCTGATCAAATAAGATTGATCAGCGAATATCACGAGTCAAGGTGTGGAGGTCACACGGGTATAACAAGAACCATTGCAAAACTTAAACAAAAATATACGTGGAAAAATATGAACAAAATGGTTAAAAATATAATACAACAACGTGAGACTTGTAATAAAAACAAAATAACAAGACAAACTAAAGAACAATTGACAATCAGTGATACACCATCAAAATCATTCGAAGTCGTATCTATTGATACAGTAGGCCCATTACGCATCTCAAATGGATTTAGATATATACTAACAGTTCAATGCGAACTTACTTAATTTGTAAAAGCGATCCCAATCCCTACTAAAGAAGCTAATATAGTGGCAAAATCAATAATTGAAAACATTATCCTAAGATACGGTCATTTTAAAACAATTAAAACAGATAGAGATACTGAATACATCTATAAATTATTCCAAAATATTTGCGAAACAAATTACACACCTTGCGAATTGGTTTTTGGACGATTGACCAACCTTAACAGTGGCTACGACAACTCAACTATGATAATTACTTAACAAAACTTAAGACAAGACGATACCTCGAACAACAAAATGCTCGCAAAATTTTAATTGAACCAAAACCAAAAAGAGTAGAATCAAATAATATAGTGTTAATCCATTAAACATACGAACAGGGGACTGGGTATATTTGAAAACTCAAAGAAATAGTAAATTAGATGGTCCATACGAAGGACCATACCAAATAGTCGAAACCCAAGGAGTAAACTCTGTCACAAAGAAAAACAACGAAAACTTATTGAATGACAATAATAGATTAAAAAAGGAATTAGTATAAACAAAATATTATATAGACTCACAACAACACTAGAATAAATTTAAAATATCTAAGTAATAAGTATGTTACACGGCAAATATTGCAATAACCACTGTACAAAAAAAAATTTTTTTCAAAAAAAAATTTTTTTTTTAAGGACCGAGTTGTAATATGTATCGAAAATCTTTCAGTTCAAATTCTGAATCCTAATTACAATTGCAATGAATTTACATTTTAAAGTCCAAATTAAATTCCTATTCGAATTCCAATTCAAATATTAAAATCCTATTCGAATATGTAAATAACCTCTTGCTCAATTCCTATCTATTAAAAGATCTCATTATACGTACGACGTGCGCCAGAACAATATAGTAAACAAAAATAAAACAACCTTTCTCTAATTTCATTTGACCATGCCGATGCAATTGTCTTCACGCTCAAAGACAAGTTCATTAATGGTGTTGAAAAACCGCTCTGAAATGAAAATCGTGAATCAAAAACAGTTTTGGAGATGGAATGCATGTCTTTATTGTGTCCATCTATTTAAATACATTAATTGCGCTTACTAGACATAATTTAGAATTTAACTTTCCCATGGTCTGCTGTGACACGTGAGATGCAAAATTTCCAAAGTCGCGGAATTGCATGTCTGAGAATTTTGTGCATAGTGAAGCATGTCTGAAAGTGTGCAACGTGATCACTCAGAGTAGACCGTAGGAGCACATTGAAAATACGTCAGTTGATACATAATATTTTTGTGGGAAAAGTTATTTTTGCTGTATTTAGAATTTGTTTTGGAAAAGATATTCTTAACAATTTCAATTATCGTGGGATTGGACTTTGTAGGAATTTGTAGGAGATAATGTTTTATGGAATTCTAACATCCTCCCCCACTTGGAACACACCTGGGCGTGGTTCAACAGTAGTAGAAGATGTTGGCTGGGTCCGCTTTTATGGTCGTGGTAATATATGGAATTTCGTTCCTGTGGTTTGCTTCCATTGCGGTTCCGGTGTTTTCGATTGGCCTAGTTTTCGTGAACGTAACCTGTGCCAAAGTTGCCATAGTGCCACTGCAAGTATGATAGCTAAATACAGGTAATTCAAAACATAGTTGTGCGTGTCGTGCGTTGAAATTTGTTCTCGGAAGTCGGCTCGTTTGATTTCCGCAATCCCTTCATTGAGTTTTTTCCGTAATTGTTGATCGATGTCGATAGTGGATACATTTAATCGATAGTTTGGTTCGATGTCTTGGTTGTCCAGATGTTCGGAAAGGTTTCCCAGAGGGTTAAAAGAAAAATTCATGGTGCTTTCGAACTGAGTGTGGCCAGTAATTGTTAAAGTTCGGTGGTTTAAGTTGCACTGTAGACTTTTTTTTTTTTTTTTTTTTTAATTACCTCCATTCCCTACCACTCTCTCCATCACTCTTTCTTCGTCGCACAACGCTCGTGCGATCTGCATTCACATTACGTCTCTTGGTCCTTTGTGCCACCCAGACAATGTTTAACACATCGGTATAAGGGGGCACACAATATAATGTGAACTAGTCCTTTTCGTGAACATCTAGTCCAAAAAAATCATGATCAGCTCTCAGAGATAAAAAAAAAATTCAACATCATACGACGCATTCAAAAAAAACTCTGAGTAACTGTCACTTCAGTATCTCGCCGATAGGGTCAAAAAGAACGCCCTAAGATACTGGGCTCATAAAAGCAGAATTACAGGTCCACGCTTCAATCAGTACTCATTAAATTATCCCTTAGTCTTTTCTTAAATACGAAAAGTGAGTTTGCTTCCTTAACAATTTCTGGTAGATTGTTATATATACGCAAAGCATCATTCGTTGCATCGTTCTTTAGTCGATCCGTTCTGGCAAAAGGTATTACGAATTGATTTGCATTCCTCGCATTATATGGGTTGATCTGTGATACCTTAATTAATGGCGCTCGTTCCGATCCATTAGTTTTTAAATTTCTGTAGATAAACTTCGCTTTCTCCATAATAATAATTTGACTAAAGGTTAATGATTTTGCCAGTTGGTAAACCAAACTAGTTTGAGTAAGCATTGGCAGCTTCAGAATGTTTTTATACGCTTTGGTCAGCAGCCTGGATATACTGTTTAAATGTTGCTTCGCTGATTGACTCCAAATAAGTACTGCATAATGCAATTTCGCCAGGACAAACGCATTTAGAACAAGTTTCTTGATGTGCATTGGAAAATCCTCATATCTTCTTAACAATCCTATTATTGGGGCTAATTGCCTTCTTAAGCTATTTATGTGTGGTAACCAGGTCATACGATGGTCTATGATAAGACCATCAAAATTCCTCACCAAAATGTTTATATAGCGACAAAAGGCTTTTCTTTTGCCGCTTGATTTTATTTTTAGAAGTTTAAAAAATGATAGCCAGATTCAAAAATCTGTCTGTTTAAAGCAGTGATTTCTTTAATTTATAGGATAATTGGCAGTCAAATACAGTATCTGTCTGCTGAACTAATTGACTTTCGGTCCAATACCGAAACTCTGCGAGGTGGTCAGATGAAGTTAAACACTTGACGTTAACAAAGCAAATGACATGGTTTATTAATCGTCTATTCTTTTTATACATATTATTTACAACTTAAACTAATTTGTCAGCGATATTACTCGCTCCCACGGTTCAACATTTTCCATGAGCGAGAATATCGCTGACCATGCACAAGTGTATGTACATACATGTACTTTAGTCAGATCGCCAGCGACACGATCATGCTCCCACGATCTAACATCATTCATGGGAACATATCATATCGCTTGCGATGTACAATCATATGCATGCACGTCTTGAAGTTTTCAGATTTTAGGAAAGTAAAACGATCTTTGTTTTGACTTCAAGACGCGCATGCAAAGAAAATGATATTACGACAATTTAGGTTTAGAATTTAGATTTAGAATTTAGAAACGTAATGCGCGCTTTGTTTTGGCTGAAGAATAGTTTTACATGGAAATATGATTTTAAATTTATGTTGTTTTTGAACATTCTCCCGGCGTTAAACGGCAGTTTAACCTGTTAGGCGCAAACTGAATGCTTCTGCTGGTATCGATCGGGGGGCTGGTGTTGGAGCAGTAATTGATGCTGGGGTTTCACGTCGACGGCAAAGATGAAACCAGGCTAAGTATATTACAACTAGGCTGCCGATAAACAGTCCAGTATAGCCCACTGCAAACTGATGGATGTCTTGACCTTGGGGCTTGGTAGGTCGTAATTCCGCAGTCAGGAGGGTTTTGATTGATTGTTGTAGCTGATAGAGACTCTCCTGCTCGGATGCATTGTAAACTGGAATCGTTGCAAGTTCTTGCGGCTCAGGTTTGAATAAACGCTGCGTCATGTTATTTCTAACGGGAATAAAATGAGTTTTAAGGGAGGAAGGGAATATTTTATGGGCCTGGATGGTTAAGGTTTCTTCTTTTACGGAGCAATCTTCCGGTAGTTCAAGGATTCCAGAGCCATTCAATGATATTGATGAGATCTCCTTCCCGCAGTCTATGTTGACTATTGTGGCCTCGTCCATATAGTAGATCCAGTGGTTTGGGGTGGTTAAGGGAATCCACCTTTTTAGCTCGGTAACTCGTTGAAGATGGCATTTATGGTCTCTGCTTGGTTGATTGACGAAACTAATTTCACATGCCGCTACTTCAGATCCTCGTCGATATAAGGGTCGCACTTGATTGCAAAGATAATTGAGTTTACTGGCAGATCTACAGGACTTCAATTCATTTTCTGTAATCGGATAGTAGTTGTCTCGATGTAAATTTACAATCATAAATTCTACAGTAAATATTATGGCTGAGGCACAACGACGCAATGAACAACGCCTAAGTGAGCTAGAAACCGCCATGAACAAAAATATCCAACGTACAAACAATATAACCCAAGAGATGCGCAGGCAAAACATCCTCCAGTCCTTTACCCTGTCAGCCACTCAGTTGATGCTAACCTTAAACAATTATCAGCGAATTCAAGCCGCGCTCTGGGAGTCATTTATCGATACAAATCATGGCAAATTAAATTCGTTACTTTTAACCCCAGAGCAATTACAGTCAACCATTGCATCGATAAAAGAAAATCTACCCACTACTGTTCGACTGCCCATATCATCGGGAGACTTGGCTGGCTTCTACCGGATAATTACCATTCACGGATGTTCACTGAAAAAGAAAATGATATTTCTATTAAAAGTGCCATGAGTATCCTACGACCAGTATGAAATGATCCACTTCATAGCAGTTCCAATGATAGTAAACGGAACTTCAGCGGAAATAGACTTAGCTTCAAAATGCCGCTTCCACGAAGATGAAGAATTTCGAAGTCCCTTCCACAGAGCGCGTCGAATGTTGTTTCTTCCTTCAAAACGTAGATCCACTGGTTTGCAGCATTCAGCTTGATCCAAGTATTCGTAGTGGGAGGTACGTGCACCGCGCAAGTTTACGAAAAGTTAGCCAGATGAACCAAAACGGCAACTTCGCATTCATACATGCTGGATTGAGCAGTATAGACAGGATGATGATGAGCGCAGATTAGTTCGGTCTCTGATAAGTGCAGATATTTTCCACGTTCTTCTGCTGAAAATGGGAAGAAATGATCTCTTTTGAAGTTAACCGCTAAGTATTCAGTAGAAGGCTGTAATGAAGCTGAAATATTCTTACGATTGTAGGAACAGAATACAGTTTAAAAAGCTGATATTCTTCAATTGTAGTGAGCGGTATTTGCATATCAAAGATTATATTTGATGCCGTCGTTATGGTTCGAACTGTAGCTAGATTGTATATTTTATGGAAGGCGTCTGGAGAAACAGGTAGCATTTGATTTTTTGGTAGATTCTCTCGTATTATGTGCAGTTGTTTTCGCAATTGTGTTGGTATTATCAATAATGGATTTATTTTTCCTTGGTAAGTGTTGATAATTAGGTACTTGTATGAGCACATCTTGTATACTTTTGAAGTTGAAGAGTAAAATTGTGGTTTGTACTGCTAAGGAGCTGAAGATACTGGAAAGTTTTTCGATTTTGAGCGTTGTGTTTGCCAGGTGCTCGTACGGGTTTTCGATAAATTTAAATTGTTGATTGATGTGTCTATTTCCTTTTCCAAAATATTTGATGTGCAATCGAACATCATCGTTTGGTTTTTTATTAACTTTAGTAGATAGCCTTAATTTTGCTTGATTTTTCTTATGACGTCCTCATATTGGTTAGCAAAGTCTTCATCTAGTACCCCAAATAATAGATGAGCGGCTGAGCCAACGATGTTTAGCGGAGATCTTCGAACTCTTGCTTGGTGTTGTTGTAACAGTTCATTTTTCTGCTGGATCTCGTTGTGCAGTCGTAAAAATTGCGATGTTAGTGTACTACAATATTGGCCAATATGGAATAGTTTATCTTGAGCCGAGCAAATGCCAATCAGCTTAGTTATGTGCCTTCCCAGACCATCGTACTCCGCCCAATAATTTGTTGTCGTAGTAAGTCACAATTTTTCAAGTGTTATCATTTAATTTAATTCGCTTAACTTCTTCGAAGTAAACACCAGGGCTGTTTTTGAATGGGGTTATTTCTGCGATTGATTGATGTTGCGTTACTCTTTTGCACCCGAAAATCAACAGTACCAACAAAATAACGAGGAACATTTGGAGGAGGGAGGTTCTTCCTCGTTTTGGTGTTGATGCTGAATCTTTGGTTTCTGCTCCCTTTCGGGACATATTTTGGCCAGCTGCTTTTAGGTCAGAAGCGACAGGAGCTATTTTTGGACGATTGGTGTGTGTATTTTTGGCTTCGTCTTCAGTTAGAGGATGGTTGATTTTTGTACTTGAGGCTTCGCCTTGAGCAAGAGGCTCGTAGGTCGTTCCACCTGTACATGGCAAAGGACTGATGGTGTCAATTGCCCGTGAAGTTATGCCTGTTGCCGTTTTTATTTCCACCACTCTTACTCTACCGTCTAATCCCTTATATACTTTTGTTATTCGTCCCATGCGCCAGTTCATTGGTGGCAAATTCCCATCCTTGAGAATTACTAATGTTCTAGATTTCTAGATTTTGCTTGACCTCTTGCCACTTTGTCCATGTTTGCAAATCCTGTAGGTATTGTTTTGTCCACCTCGGCTAAAAGTCCACATGCAGTGCTTTCACCAACTTCCATCGAGTTAGAAGAGGAATCGCTCCGGGGTTGATTTCAGGGTCAGGAATGGTCGATAACGGTTGTCCAATTAGATAGTGGCCTGGGGTTAGTGCTTGAAGATCGTTTGCATCCGCTGACATTTGACAAAGTGGTCGAGAGTTAAGGATCGCGGTGTTGAGTTCTTCGTAAGTGAGTGAAGTACTTCCTACCACGCGTTTCAGGTGATATTTTGCTGACTTTATTGTAGCCTCCCAGAGTCCGCCAAAATGAGGAGATTTCGGTAGGATGCGCATCCATTTGATTCCTTCACTAGTACACGTTTCTTCGATTGAGTCGAAGTGGTCATTGAAGAGTGAGTATAGTTCTTGAAGTTCTGAGTTTGCTCCAACGAAGTTTGTAGCATTGTCGCTTAATAGTTTTGAAGGCCGCCCTCGTCTGGCAATAAAGCATTTGAGGCATCCTATGAAGGCCGCCGAGGTTAAATCCGTAGCTAGCTCGATGTGCACTGCCTTTGTGGAGAAGCATACGAACACTGCTACGTATCCTTTGGACGGTCGTTTTTCTCGTATCTTGAAGTGGATGTGGATGGGCCCGAAAAAATCGAATCCAGTGTAGAGAAACGGCCTGGACTGTAGGACTCTTTCCGCTGGCAAATCTCCCATAAGTTGGGTTAGGAGTTTCGGTTGTAATCGAGCACACAGCATGCATTGCCGGACTATCTTGTTGGCCATCCCCTTTCCGTTGATACTCCAGAATGTTTGCTGTGAGATGTATAGCAGAGCCTGTGGTCCTGCATGCAAGTGCTTATGATGAAGGCGTGAGAAGATTAGCGGAGTGAATTCATACATAGACGAGATCAGCATTGGGTGCTTTGTATTGAAGGGTAGCAGACTATTCCTCAGTCGACCACCTACTCGTATAATCCCGTGTTGATCTAAGAAGGGCGCTAGCGAGCAGAGGTTGCTGTTATGGGCAACAGAGTCCTTCTTCATGAGGTGTATGATGTCATCTGCGAAGTCGTCTTGCTGCATCACAGATATGATTATTTGTAGTGCACATTTCATTTCGTCTGGGTTTGGTTTACAGCTAGAATTCCTTTTTTCTTTAGGCAGTTTGCAGTTTCCAATAAAGCGTAGTATGAAGGCAGTTACTTCTTGCAATCTCTGAAAATTATTATTATGTTGGATGTTTCGAATGATTGATAGTGGCTGAGTATGAGTACTAATCAATACTATTTTTGCTTTCGTTGTTCAGGAAGTTCGAAAACAATTTCTTCGTTTTTAGTAGCTTTGCTTGAAAAATGTTGTAACAGAAAGGTTGGCCCTTTAAACCACAGCGTACTTGAGCATAACTCAGCAGGAAACATGCCTCTGGAGATCATATCTGCTGGGTTTTGTGTAGATACAACGTGCTGCCATACTCCATCTTCTGTATGTTCTTGTATGTATGCGACTCGGTTGCCATTGAAGAACCGTTTGAGAATCGCTCCAGTAGAAGGTTTTATCCATAGTAATTTGTAGAGAATTTTTCACTCTTTGCATGAGTTGTGTCAATAATTTTGCAGCGCAAAGTTCCAGTCGAGCAACTGTGATTTGTTTGTTTGGTGCAACTCGGCTCTTCCCACATAATAAGGTGACAACAATTTGCCCACCGAGGTCTTCAGTGCGTATATAGATGCATGCTCCATATGCAAGTTTGCTGGCGTCTGAAAAAACATGTAGCTGTGTGCTCTGGCGTTTTGCGGAGATCATGGCATAACGAGAGAATCGCTTAAGACGGGAAGCTGTGATCTGTAATCTTTCCACCCCTTTTGTAGTTTTTCCGAAAATGGGGTGTCCCAGTCAATTTTCATTTCCCAAAGTTGCTGCATAAAGACTTTCGCTAATACCACTACTGGATTCACCAGCCCGAGGGGTCGAATAGTTGTGACATTTGGGCAAGGACGACTCGTTTCGTAACTTTCTGTTCGTTGTCTTTAATGTTGATGTTAATATTGAATTGGTCAGTAGATGGATTCCATATTAGCCCCAATGCCTTGATAGCACAATTTTGTTCGAGGTTGGTTACATCGTACTCAGTAGCTCGATCCTTGAGGGCTATGTGGCGCAACAGATTCAAGTTATTGGAACACCATTTATGTAGGTGGAATCCCCCTTGTTGAAGCAATTGAATAAGCTGTTATTGTAGACATAGTGCTTCTTCCAAGTCATCGCTGTCAGTTAACAGATCATCTATGTATAGATCTTGGCGTACTGCCTTTGCTGCCAAAGGGAATCCTATTTCTTCATCATTAGAAAGACGCTGGAGACACTTCAACGCTAAGTATGGAGCACTCCTAGTTCCATATGTAACGGTCTTAAGCCGGTAAGTTGTTGGGCGCTCACCGAGTTTATCTTGCCACAGGATAAGCTGGAAATCTTGATATTCTTTATGCATCCGAATTTGTCGGAACATTTTTTGGATGTCAGCTGTTATTGCGTACTTGAAACTTCGGAATCGGATTAGAATGTTGAATAAATCTTGTTGAAGTGTCGGACCCGTATGCAAGATCAAAAACAACGCGTAGTTTTGTTGTCAAGCTGTCGGTTTGGAGTGCGCAGTGATGTGGCAAGTAATAGTGTGGTTCGTTATGGTTGGATGCTTCGACAACTTCAAGATGTCCCAGTGCTAGATATTCTTTTATGAAGTCAGAGTACATCGTTCGCAGCTCCGGGTTCTTTTCTAGTTTTCTGAGTAAACTTCTTAGTCGCTGTTCCGCTAATTGCTTTGAAGACCCTAAGGAAGACGATGGTTGAGAGAATGGTAACGTCACTATAAATCTACCTTCCTTATCTCTTGTAACCGTGGATTCAAAGAATTCTTCACAATACTTATAGGCGTTTGACATTGTTGGTTTAGCAATTTTGACATCTTCTTTTTTCCAGAAGCGCTCGAGCTGTTGTTCAAGGCTTGATGCTATACCACAATATGTATTCTGTGGAGCTAGCTCGTTAATTTTTCCAATTGCCATCCATCCCAATTGCGTGTTTTGTAAGAAAGGCAAATCAGCTCCCATTGATATCTTTCCAGGCGTTATCAGTGAGCAAAATATCTCTGCTCCAATCAAGACATCTATACCCTTTGGTTGGTTGAACTGCGGATCTGCAAGTGAAAGATTTGACGGAATTGGCCAATTACTCGTTTCAAATTTCCGAGTTGGATGATCAGATGTTATCTCGTTGATAACGAATGCTTCTATTTGTGTTGCATAATTTGATGTTGTAGACTGTAGATGTAAGTACACTCACCTGGATGAATGCTGTGTTGTGTTGCCGATTCCGAAGATTTGCTGAGTTTCCCGTTTACCTCTGAAGCCCAATTCGCTGTATTGTTTCTCGGTAATGAAGTGGAGCTGGGAACCTGAGTCAAGCAATGCTCGAGCTTGCACTGGCTCTCCATAGGCATTATTGATTATAACGACTGCTGTTCCCAGTAAAACATAAGATGTGTTTTTGTTGGCTGGTTTCAGCGTTGTTAACGCCTTCTGTGCTAGACTTGCTTTACCAGGATCGCTTGTATTGCCTTCGAGAGGGTGTTTTGCCTTGGCTGCCATTCCAGTTTCACTGCTAGTACCTTCTGGTAATTTCTGCGCGTGATGGAGCAGTGTGTGGTGTCGTTTGCCGCATTTGTTACAACTGCGAGATGTACACGCTTTAACTGAATGTCCAATCCGTAGGCAGTTGAAGCATAGTTGCCACTTGCTGACAGCTTTCTTCTTATCAACGATACCCAAGTTTGTAAAGAGGTTACAATGGTGAAGGTGGTGGGATCCGTTGCACATCTTACATACGCTGTTGTTAGTAGACGTTAAAGTTGTCTTGGCATTGATCGTTTTAGTGTGTGTCTTAACTGGTCGCACGCAGACTGCCTCAAGTGCCTGAAACCGGAATTCCAAAAATTTTAAAAACTGCTCCATTGTCGGTATTTCTCTTGGTGAGCTCAAAGATCGTTCGACTGCAACATGTGTTGCACTGTCGAGCTTTTTCAACAGCAGAAAGATGAGTATTGGATCCCATTGTTCCACATTAACCTTCAATGCTTGAAGGCCTCTGATGCACTCTTGCGTAACATCATGAAGAGCTTTGATACCACTACCAGTTTCGACAGTGATCGTTGGTTGTGAGATCGACTTGTGAGTAATAGAGCTCACCAGCAGATGCTTGTTTTCATAGCGCTCTTTCACCAGTTTCCAAGCTGAATCGTAATTCTTGTCGCATACCGATAAATGTTTGATGAGTGCTTCTGCTTCTCCCAAAAGATTAGTTTTCAGGTACCAGGACTTCTGCGATGGTCCAAGATTGCTTTGGTCAATTAATTGACTGAAAAGGTCGTGAAATTCTTGCCAATGCAACTAATTACCGTCGAACTTCGGTAATTGAATGCAAGGTCGCTTGATGTTGGTTGATGCACCTTCCTGTATAGGCTCTACTGAAGAGCCTCACTGTAGAATCTCCAATTGAAACGCTTCTACCTCTTCTTCCATGTGGTTGTATGACGTAATGTCATAGTTGTCTGGAACCTCATCCGCCGCTAAAATGTTGAAGTGTTTCTCCCTGATCGCATCCCAATGTTTGTTGATGGACTTCAACTGTAGCTCCATGAACTGCGCTGGCTGCTTAGAGATTACCCGTTAATTAAGCCGGTTGAGAAGTCGCTGCAATGTCTGCATCAAGAGGTGCTGAGTGCTGACCATTGACAACACTTCCTGCCTGGATGATGATTCCATAGCTTCCTGCCTGGATGGTGATTCCATAGCTTCCTGTCTGGATGGTGATTCCGTAGCACTGAACTCCATCAGAAGGTCTTCGATCAGCTCTAGTGGCCTGAACGTCACCTTCTTGATCTGCTCGTAGTACTGGTTGCGAACATAAGGTGAATCCTTATGATCCTCGATGTCAGCCAGAAGCAGCGTTTGATTATGATGGAACTCTTTCCATAGTTGCATGAGGCGCTTCTTCCTTGATTCCAAATAGTCCTGGGTTTTCCTCAGCTGACTTTCCTTGGAGAAGTTTCGCATCATCCACTCGATTTCATCTCCTAGTCCTTGCTGCTTGCTGATGAGTCCTGACATCTTAAAGTCCTGTCACGGACGCCAAATGTTGAAAAACTGCTCTGAAATGAAAATCGTGAATCAAAAACAGTTTTGGAGATGGAATGCATGTCTTTATTGTGTCCATCTATTTAAATACATTAATTGCGCTTACTAGACATAATTCAGAATTTAACTTTCCCATGGTCTGCTGTGACACGTGAGATGCAAAATTTCCAAAGTCGCGGAATTGCATGTCTGAGAATTTTGTGCATAGTGAAGCATGTCTGAAAGTGTGCAACGCGATCATTCACAGTAGACCGTAGGAGCACATTGAAAATACGTCAGTTGATACATAATATTTTTGTGGGAAAAGTTGTTTTTGCTGAATTTAGAATTTGTTTTGGAAAAGATATTCTTAACAATTTCAATTATCGTGGGATTGGACTTTGTAGGAATTTGAAGGAGATAATGTTTTATGGAATTCTAATAGTTGGTATCTAAAGGGTGTTAGATTACGACTGCATTGAACTTGACTTTGACAATGCGGATGCATTATCTTCGCACTCAAAGACAATACATTGTTTATAGAAGTGTCAGTTTACAGTCAACAGAAAGATTTTCGCTTTATGCATTTGGATTCCCGTATGGAGAATCCAATCGATATGAATAGATGTATTTTTTATGAATAAGTTGTAATGCACATTTTTTATGAATAGTTTAGAATGCTCATGAGGATTTTAAATCACTGGTTAGTGCATTTCCGATGTGTAGATTTTTTCTTAATAGATTTACGCATGTGAAGTTTTTTCTTATAGATTTTCAGGAATGCATATATGTATTGTACAGTTTTATGCGAAGCACGTTTTCCTTACCAATGCATTTTTAGCATAAGAGTTTTTCATTATAGTTTTCTTGTGGACTATAGATTTTTAGCTTGTCAAGATTTTTGTATAAATAGGCTAAGGGAAAGTAAAGAAAATATAGTCGTTTGATATACTTAAAACTGGCCACTCGCTTTGTATATTTATTCGTAAACTGGCTTTGCTGCTTAAATTAATCTGGCTATATAGCCTAACTGTCTGGCATTCTGCCAAAACCAATTAGATATTCAATCAGGCTTATAACGCCTAGTATTCTGGTACTCGTTTGCCTCTACTACATGCGCACCTAGACGCTTTATTAATCTCTAGGTAAGCCACGACATTTTAGCTCCTAAATTTACACCTCTAATACAACAGGATGTCAGATCTGGTACAACCACAGTGCTAGTACTATGGAAAATTTAAGAGTTTTCGAAAGGAAATGTCTTCATGCATGTACTGGTTTGTACAGAAAGCCTGGGATGGATTGGAAACATTATATATCGAATAGAAGAACTCATCAAACTGCTGAAGTGACGAGAGTCGATATCTTTATATTGTAACTCCTTCGGAATCATATCGCAAGATCTGTAACTGTGAGTGGAAACCCTTGGATTTCACAGCCGCTCCACCCTACAGAGGGATATGTTGCGACTTGCCTCGCTACTGGCTTCGTTCCTCCAGTACAATTAGTGTTTTTGGAGATGAATCGATATATTTTTGATTCTGACGGTATTCCAGTCACATATCAGTTATATCGACGGGCCACCGATAAGAAGATAAAATATCCTCCGAATCTGAGTTCACGAGACTAACAATTCCAATGTAGAAACTCATTTGCTAGATTCGTTGAAGCTGATCGAGCTGAGGTGGCGCAATCTAGGTATTGGTGGCTGAATGACAATGTCTAAATTATTCGTGTTTATTTCCAGTTTTTGTGTTTTTCGTTACTTAGTTTTTGAGTTTCAGCTCATTGTTGCTACATTTAGTGTTGTTGTTTACTTGTGTTAAAAATTAGGGATAGGTTAACATAGGTATATGTTATGTTCATTTTATTAGGTTAGAGATAAGGTTAAACGCGTAGGTTAGGAATATCGTGATAGAATTTTTTAGTATAAAATAAAGTTTTTTTTTGATTGAATTTTTATTAGTATTATGTTATAACATATTAGGAGTAGGATCAAAGTTCATTGCTGTGTTTGAATTATAAATATTTTTTGAATAGTGCAGGTAGGTTTTTTCTCTTTTTTCCAATCGAGTAATAAAATATGTAATAATCTTAATTTGAATTGGCTATAGTTGTTTTGCTAAAATTTGTTTAATGATAACGTATAAATTTAGAGAGCCATTTGGACCATTAAGTTTTTGTATTATTATTGTTTGGAGTTTGCTTTGTATTCTTTTAAAATTTATAAAGATTAGTATTGAATAAAGCACTTTTGACCTTGACTTTGACTTTAAGGAGAAAGAGCATTGAAACAATTTATCAAAACTATCAAACACAGACCTTTAAACCATTGGCGAAACCATACTTTGAAAGAACTTTGGATAATATGAAAGTTGTTGGACTAAATAGCTTATTTACTATATATTCAAGTCCCCCAAAAAAATATAACGTATGGCTTTTCCCACCCTTATGTAGAATTTTGTTCACATGGTGAACATGCAGGCAACTGAAATGCTGTAAAATAAACTTCAACCCTATATACTTATGATCACATTGCCATTGTCAATAGGTGTAGAATACTGATTCTGGACCACTTTTTTCATACGAATTTCTTGAGTGGGTGGGTACTTGTATTAGGGTGGTATGGGTGGGTGCCTGCGTTAAGATGGTGTGATCAGGGACGGATGTGGATCTTTTGGGTGGTTTCCAGGGGAGGGTGTGTGTCTAGGATGTGGGGGTGCTTGTATTAGGGTGATATAGGTAGGTGCCTGGGATAAGAAGGTATGAGTCCGGAATAGGTATGGATGTCATGGATGGTTGCGGCGAGGGTGTGTGTCTAGGGTATGTGGATATGTGTATCAGATTAGTGTAGATGTGGGCCATAGGTATGTAGGTGTATGTATTGTATTAGCATAGGTGGGTGCCTGGGATGAGTATGTGTTGGCCTTAGATAAGTATAGATATGTGTCTTGGTTTATTAGGTAAGTGCTCCGGGTCTAAGTAGCCTCTAACGGTTAGTAGTGAAGCTAGAAAATTGATTCCTGTCTAGGATAGTCACATATTTTCAATTAACAGATTAAAGACCTGCATTTCTCAGCTAGTGTTTTTTAGGGTTAATATATGTGTTTAAAATTAATAGGAGCTAGCCTTTGACGCTTTTAGCGGTAGATAATTATACTGTTCATGGTTGTTATTTCTCTATATTGGAAGGGTTTCTCATCTACTCGTTGCTTCTAGCAGTTTTGTTATTCAGAGTTGGTATAATCTTTAGTGGAAGGATGTCTCATATTTTCACTGCTTATAGTCTTCTCTTAGTTTTGTCATTCAAAGGTTTCATTCATCTTTGATGGAAGTGTTTTTCGGGTCTTATGCGCTTCTAGCAGTACATAGTTTTTTATCCATGGCTGTTTTAATGTATATTAGACTCGTGTTTAGGATTGATAGCGTGAAGTATTAGGGTTGTTAATCCATATGGGAAGCACCGGCTGGTTAGTTTGCGGCTTGTAGGGCTTGAGATCTTTCAGCGTGAGTCACTTATTGAAGACGTTTGGGTCGAGCGATTTACTTGATGACGTTTGGCGTGCTGGACGTTTTTCATGGTGTGAGTGGCTGCGTGGTGATGGAGGGCGCTGCTATAGGTAGGTGACTTTGCATTATGGTTGAGCGGCGGGTTTGCCTTTCGACGAGTGTTCTAAGGCGTGAGAGTTTACTCAGTGGCTGCGTATTTAAGGTGCACGTTGCTATTCGATTAGCGTCAGCGGTTAAAGATAGACGGCAGCGTGTGGAATTGAATGATTTGCTTGATCACATTAAGCGTGCTGGACGTTTTTATCGCGCGAGGGAGCTGCTATAGATGGATGACGGGCTTACCTTTCGACGGGTGGTCTAAGGCGTGAAAATTTAATTAATGGATGCTTGCTAAAAGTACGTTTTGCTCCCCGATTGGCGTCGGCAATTAAGGATGGACGGCATTTTAGATGTGATGTGCGTCGATTGTTTGAATAAGGTGAAGGTTTCCGTGGAGGTGGATACTGTGAGTAATAGAAATATGTCTCATGAGCGTTTGGTTAAATTTCCGTGTTGCTCATCAAAGGATATTTATTCGTAAGTCTGGATGGCCTTATCGGCGAGTAGGAATGATTTGCGTCGCTTTTTTGAGGATCGTGATTGGGGTGCAGATTTGTTCGGCGGTAAATGCTGTTTGGCATGGAAATCGACGTCAGGGGCGCGTGGCATATGCAAGTTTCTTTGCTTGTTAAGAGTAGTATGTTGTGCACGTAGACTTGCCTGCCGCCGAGAGTTTTAGGGCATCGGAATCTACAGCGTAGAAGAGAAGTGACATGGCGTACATTACATTGTAAGATGGCTTTGTTTGTTGACGGCGGGCATGTTTGCTTGAAGAAGATAGCGTATGCATTGCTTGGCAATGGGGATTTTCAGAAGTACTTATGTGTTTTTTTAGTGTCCATGAATTGCGGATAACGTGATGCGTGGGACTGAGACGTGCTTTCACAAATGTCCATTCACAGATAAGCCTGCTCTAATCAGCCGAATATTGTTCACATTGATCTTTTTCGGTTTCTTTTTGCTTATGTACGACGTTAATTGGTTTTGTGACTCATTGCTATTGTACATTATTGCTTTTGTCGGTTTCATGTCAATAGTAGTTTAAGAATCAGCTACAATGAATTTTGTTCGGTTAGACTACTATGTTGAGTGCTCAAATCTATGGATGCAGTGAAAGAGATCTTAATGTTTGTTGTAATGCGTTCTTGATATTTAGTATAGTATTAAATTTTAGTTTGCTTGTAGCAGCATTTTGTTTGTCTTTATCATCGTCACTTATTTCTTAAAGCAGTTTCTTTACTTCATTTTCTGATTTCACTATAACGTGCAATAGAGGTATGGCACTATATTCATTCATTTTTTTCTTTACTATAGGATGCTCATAGGTTTTGTTCAAAAATTCTAAAAATTTCTTCCAAGGCGAATTATTTTTTCAAATTAATGATCTTGTAGTGCAAGAGATCGTGATAATTTTGTTCGTACATCGTATGATTTGTATACGAGTATGATTTGTCCCTTTTGATAAGTTCATGATAAAGATGCGTTATTTTTTTGGATCACTATGTTGACATGTATGTTTTGGGTATGTGTTCCCAATTTCAGAATATTTATGGATGTTGTCTAGGAAAGATTTTACGATTTATGGCTTCTGGGATGCTACATTTTTATGGAGTTTATGTATGATGGATGTAAAAATCATCGTGTTGGTCCTAATAAGTGGGAATATTTATGAATTTTCATTGATAATTTTTTATTACTTACTGCAAGAATAAATAATATAGAAAAAGTTGTAGGTGTCAGATCATTGACATTAGGGGTTTGTTAGTATTATGTAACTATTCTTTGGTTATGTCCATAATGCATGAAAAAATATTTTTAGCCCTATATGGTGGCATTATATGCATGCACTAGATTGAATGAATTTTTATATTTACTTTGAATTAGGTGTTTTTATTGTGGGTCCGTATTATTTAGTTTAGGTAGTTTCATGAGTGTCAGTGTAATATAGAGTAAAACTATTTTATGCTTGTCTCATATTCTTCACAGTATATATGATTTTTTGACATTTCCGGATCTCTTTAGCCATATCGGCATTAGGAACTTGATGATGTTTTGAGTATTAGAATTTTTAATTTGTTATCTCCTCAGAAAAACGATGCATGCTTGGATGATGCCATTTAGTTGATACTTTTCGGATGCAAGTTGCTTTTAGTGCAAATATGATTGCATGAGAATTTACAAACCTCATAATTTGTGTGCTTGTATTAAGCGTAAAGCCACTTCTGCTATATTCATATACATTTTCAATATTTGTGCATTAAGTAAAATACGTATCTACTACGTATTAAATATGCTAGATTTATCATCATAGATATTTTCGGGAATGCTCACTGACATATTCAAGTATTATTTTCACATAAGTAACATATATTCTTGTTGAGTTTTTTCTTGTCCGAATTTTTTTCCTGCTGGATGCTTGGTTGATTTTTTATAGGTTTGAAGAAGATCTAATTAGTTTTCAACATAAAGGCTATGTTTTGGGTTGGCACACTGCTACTATAGATCACTTAGGCTAATGTTTATGTAAGTTAGTTCGGTATAAATAACGATGTGTGGTAGCATATGAGTTTATAGTAGGCTATTTTTAGATCGATCTCATCGTATCTTGTATAGACAAGTAGCATATATTATGGAGTGTTCTTGATAAGGATGGTCGCGAGTCATTGAAGGACATTAAGAGATGATCATTACTTTCAGGAGGTTTTTGTCTGCTGGTAATTTGATGAACAGATGTACACTTGAGTTGAATGACCTCATGAGGGTTTTTTTTTGTCTCTCATTAGATATTTATGAATGGTAGAGTTAAGTGCTTGATATTTAGGAGTTCCAGAATTCTAGGAATGTTTAGATCATTATGCTTGGTTGTTTTTTAGATATTTGTTTGCTTGAATGGTGGTAGAACAGTTGATAAAATGAAAAAACCTGTATATTTTTCTGATAAAAATAAATTATTGAGTTATACTACTTTTTTAACATATATTTCTAAATGTTGATGCAATCTTTAGTAGCACATCTGATAAGAAGCTATATATTTTTATGTATTCTACAGCATATTGAACAATTTTCAAGTTAACTTAACCTAGGTTTATTCAGCTGCACTATTTCTGCATTAGGACCATACACATGTATTATAAGTCCTCTCACATCTTTTTTAGTGTTTATTGTACAATTTATATATCAATTCAATATCCTCAGCATATCATTGTAGCTTATGTCCCCTTCACTGTAGTGCAAACTGTTGATGTTTCAATTCCAATATTGTTTTGGTTGTATGTTAAGAGAATAGTATGTTTCTTAATGAATTACTGATGAGGATTTCCCGATACAAATTGAATATCAATTATGAACTTTGTCATTCTAATAGCACTGACCACTAGTTGGTTCTAGTTTTGTTTGGACTGTTTATACTACCCAGTGCTATGAATTATTACTTTATCGTATGTACGCGAGACTGCAGGAGTATGTGCTGTGTAAAAATATGAATGACAAATGCACGCATCAGTGCCTGATGTCGTATTAGAGTTGGACCATTCACATATTTGGTAGTGTATTCCATGTTTATTAGATACTTTTTCACCCATATTACCATATTTAAGCATATATTGTAATTTTCGATGCGTATTCGGTGTTCAGGAAAAATATCACGGTACTGTTCCATGAAGTATAGGATGGCCATTGTAATAGATATTATCGCGTTGAAAGTGTATTGAACTCTGTCTTATTAGTTTTCTTGACGTCGTTTACCAGAACTTCGTTTTTGAATGGATGTACTTAGGACCACTGTTTTGCTGAATTTTAAAAACCTCATAATAATCTGTAGAATAATATGTGGTCTAGCGGTAAAAAAAACGACGTGCTGCATTTAAGGTAACATATATTCATGTTCTAGTTTGTCCAGTGCAACTTAGAAGAGGATCTGTTTCTCAATAAACTTCAATATTTTATAGACTAAAGAGATTATACTTGGTTACCAAGCCTTTCACAATAGTATGTTGTTTTTACCAAGTCTTAATATACAATTTTCTAATGAATAATTCCTTTTAGTGAAGCGAAACATTGTTTAGAGCGTTTGTAGTATTTTATTTCATCACATGGAAAATTAGATCATTACTTCAACATTACTGGCATTTCACAAAAAAGTCTAGAGTAGTTTATGTTTACAAATGATGTTTGAGTTGAAGTGAAGAAGTCGTTGATATCCAGTTTAAGTACGCTTTTTTCTCTGCATCTTGCACAATATTGGTCATAAAAATTCCTTCACACAATCGGTAAGCATATCGTTGTATTGCATGACAATGTTGAAAAAATCCATCAAGATGAAAAGCGTGAAGAGCTCGGGATGTTTAAGTATTAGTCTCTCTCCTCCAATAGCTATGTAGAAGAGTTCAAGAAGTCCAAGCTGATTTGCAGGGAATTCATTTACTCTATCCTTGGTGAAGTGAAGTCAATTGATTGTTATCTAACTCCAACTGATTTTGTCCACTGCATCGGAAGATTATGTTCGCTTGAAATGTCAGCGGGTCAAATCCAAGTATAACTTTGCTTTTGTGGAAGCCTTCATCAAAATAGTATGTATAGTTCAGCAAGAAGTTTTTCTCATAGACTCGCTGTTTCTCTCGATTCTTTATTCGTATCTTCTCTTTCTTGTTCACTTTTCTGGCTGAATTTTTAGGAGTATTACTGGGCTACAATAGATTGCTTCTAAGCTAATCAGCTATATTTTTATTTAGCTGTGGCTTTTGCTGATGAGCTGTCTATCTTATATGTAAGGCCGTCTATGTAGCTGTCTTTTAAGCCGATTCCCTGTCTGTTTAGCTGATATGCTATCTCTTGAGCTGTCTGTGTAGCTGTCTTTAGTTGATAAGTTGAGCGTCTGATCCAACGTGCTATCTTTCATTCCCTCAATTTATTTGTTGCTTTATAATTATCTATTTATTAGAATATTTTTACTACTTTCCATACAGTAACAGTCAACATTTTTAACACCTTACTTGAAATGTTATATGCTCGTCACAATTCACTTTTTTTTTGTGGTAGGGAGGTGATTGCTATTTACGCACATAGTGTGGGACTCCCATGCGCAACTGGACTACCCACTAAACACCTCCCCTGTCAACCTGAGAACCAAGCCTGGAACCGTTTGACACATTGCTTCGGGCCAGATCTCGTTTTGTTTTGCGTGGGGCGCCTTCAAGCTGGGGAGTCCCTTTTCTAGCGGGAGGGGAGAGGGGAAGGGGAAGCCCCAGCGTCCCCGGCTGCTGTGAGTCCCTTTTGTATTTTAGGACTGCCCAAGCATAATGTGCCACCTGGTTCCATTTGTCAACCGATTCGAGCATCACCGCAACTATATTATCCGGGGTGAGCTCTTACGTCTCCCTGTAGAGTTCCCTTCGCAGCCTGACCCATTTTGTACACGCAAAAAATGCGTGACAGGCATTGTCTTCCTCTCCTGGGCAGAACCGACCATTGGGAGACCGTGACTTACCGATCTTGTGCAGGTAAGACTGAAAACACCCGTGCCCACTCAAAAGCTGGGTCAGATAGTAGTCAGTCTCACCATGCCTTCGATTTAGCCACGGTCTCACATCCAGCATGAGGCGCGCAGTCCACCTTCCCTTCGTGCAATTCCTCCAAGACTGCTGCCAATCGTTGAGCAAGCGTTGTCTCTCCTCGCGGACAACTATCTCCCTCGCATCCTCGTTTCGGCGCAGGTAAATAGCGCGGCGCTCTCTAGCAAGGAGGGCGACAGGTATCACGCCTGCAATCACTCTCACCGCCGAGTCGGAGATTGTTGGACACGAAGATGCAATTCTCAGTGCTCCCCTTCTCTGTACCTGTGCCAAACGTTTTCGGTATACCTCCTTGCTGAGAGCGTCGCCCCATACCTCTGCTCCGTACAGTAGCACTGACCCTACAGCACTCATCAACAGGCGTCTTCTTGATGGGCTGGGTCCCCCTACTTTGGCCATAAGTCGACTCAGGGCCGATATTCCCGAAGCAGCCTTCTCAGCCGCTGCCCTGATTTGCTCAGAGAAACTCATCTTCAAGTCGATCAGTAGCCCCAGGTACTTCACCGCTGGCTTCGATTCGATTTGCATATCTCCAATACTGATCATCCTTACTCTAGGGATTCTCTTTTTTGTCAAGATGACCACTTCGGTTTTCTCCAGTGCTAAACTGAGCCCGCGAGCAGTCATCCAGTCCCTCACTCGGCGCATTAGCATACCTAGCCTAAGTTGCGCTTGTTCAACGGTGCGTCCGGCGACCAGAGCCACAACATCATCCGCATAGCCGACCAAGCGCGACTCATCTGGCATCTCAAGTCTCAGTAGCCCGTCGTAAGACACGTTCCACAGGTCTGGACCAAGGATAGATCCCTGGGCAACACCCGATGTAATTTCCATCCTTCGTTGGCCCTGTGTCGTGTTGTAGAGCAGGCTTCGGTCCTTTAGGTAGTTCCTCAAAAGCCGCATTAGATATTCTGGAACTTGAAAAGAGTTTTCCAGCGTGTCCAGAATATCCACCCATCTAGCGGAGTTGAAGGCATTCCTGACGTCAAGTGTCACCAACAGGACGATCCGTCGCTTGGTGCGACTATATGCCTCTGCCTTTTGGACCGCGTTCACCACCTCTGTGATCGCATCAATGGTAGAACGTCCTGCTCTAAAGCCGTACTACCGAAGAGATAGGTCCCCAGCAGCACGAATCGCGTCAGTGAGTCTTACCTTGATGAGTTTCTCGAGCACTTTCCCAGCTGTGTCTAGCATGCATAACGGGCGATATGCAGACGGCGATTCGGGATTTCCCTTCCCCTTGCTGATCAGCAAGAGCCTCGCCACCTTCCATCGTACCGGGAAAACCCCGTCCCGTAGGCAAGCGTTGAATGTGCTGAGCAACAAGTCAAGACAATGGTGATAGACGAGCCGCAACACCTCAGCTGGAACACCATCTGGATCTGGAGCCTTCCTCGCTTTCAAGGAGAGGACTGCCTCCTCCAGTTCCAGCTGTGTGAAGAGTGGGCACTCGACCGTTGTTTCACCATGGACAGCGTCAACATGGACGGGATGGGCAGGGAAGAGTCCCCGCACTATCGCGTCCATCTTTTCCGCGTCATGTATACAAGGCTTCCGTAGGGCTCCAAGTTTCCCCATGACCAGCTTGTAGCCAAGGCCTCACGGATCCTTGTTCACATTGTCCACTAGGTCTTGCCAGCAGCGAGCCTTGCGAAGTTTGCGAAGGCATTTCCTGGCCGACTTTTATCCTGCCGCCTGGTTGCATGCCTCGTCACGGTTCCGCGCCCGTTGAGCCTCACGCCGAAGCTTGTGACACTCCCTCTACTTTTCAGCGATTTCAGTCGACCACCAGTACACTGGGGGCTTGCCATGCCAGGGTCTTTGACGGGTCATAGAAGTGCAGCAAGCAGTCGTGATTATGCTCATAGTAGAGTTCACCACGTCCTGAGCTGCCGGTTCTTCCGTCCCCTCCGAAGCTCCATGCAGCGGCTCACCTGCTGTGAGAATCTTGACGTACCTCTTGATGTCCATCCTTCCGATGTTCCATCCAGTTGTAGAAGACCGAGAGCACAGACGTCGAGAGTCAACATTACTTATCTCAAGCAGAATGCACTGATGATCACTGGCTGAGTAGTCCTCTAATACTTTCCAGTTTTATATCCTCCGTACTAAGGACTCCGAGGCAAATGTCACGTCCAGTATGGTACCCTCACAGCCAGCACGGCGGAAAGGCCACGTGTTTCCGGAGTTTAGTACGACGAGCGCCGTCCTGGCTGCCATTTCCACGATTCGTTTCTCCGCGGATCCTTCTGAGGCATGCCCCATTCGATTGCTTTAGCATTGAAGTCGCCCCCAATGAGCACTTTGCCCTCTACGTTCGAGACAGCGCCCTCCAAAGCATTAAGCTTGGCTTGGAAAGATGATATCGACTCGTTAGGCGTTAGGTACACACTAAAGAAGGTGATTCCTGAGCCCCGAACCCACAACAAACCATCCCCCCGTCCACAACTCTCCGCCTGAAAGTCACTGTTCCGAACCCAGATAGCGGCAGTACCAGTTTCATCAGAATACCATAATGCAGGACTTTTATTATGGTGTTGCTCACTCAGCAGCAAGAAGTCGGCTTTCATGTCCCTCGCAAACTGCTCAAGCAGATTTTGGGCGGTTGAACTGCGATGTAGTTTTAGTAGCAGGATGCGGGTCATCGGAGCTCAGATTTTGCCTTGGCTAGGGCTTCCTGGAACACCCGGCATTTTCCTGATTCCAAGACGTGTCCAAAATCAAGTTTTGGATCAGCATCCTTGCAAAGAATACAGTGTGCCTCCTTCGTACACTCTTTTCTTTTATGTCCCATTTCACCGCATTTGTAACATAGGGAACTCCTATCGGGTCCTTTGCATACTTGTGTGGTGTGACCATAACCAAGGCATTTGAAACATTGAAGAGGCGTTGCTCTTCGCCGTATCCTACAGACAACCCACCCTATTCGTAATTTGCCCTTGTTCAGGAATTGTTCGGCGTCTTTTTCGGTCAAGTCAACTATGGCCATGCGTTGTCCCCTGTCGTTTTCTGGTGTCAGTCTTGCTTTGATCCTTCCCACGCTAGGGAACTCCTTTTTGATGGCCTCTTCTACCTCGGCCAGATCCGTCACGCAGTCTATGTCCCGTATTTCGATCGTTGCCATTGGCTCGAGCGGGGCTATAGTTGCGCTTTTGCCGAGGATTTTCTTTACTGCGTCACAGAATGCATCTTTATTGCCGACCTCTGCTCCGAATTCGACCAGTATGTGGCCCGACCGCGTTGGTCGTATTACTTTAATGGTAGTATTGGTGTCTTCAGGCCTTACGTTACCCCTGATGTCCCGCAGTACCTCTGCGTAGGATCGATTATCTTGGGGCTTTATAAGCAGTGCCTGCTGCCGGGGTCTTCGTCGGGGCTTCTGCCTTTCTTGCTTTGCATCAGGTCCTTTTTGTAGTTGGGCGTCTGTACGAACTTTAGTTTCTGGCTTTTTTGAACGAGTTTTTTTCGGCTTTCTTCGTTCCTTTTGTAAGCACTGTCTGGAACCCCTGATCTAGTGCTCCACGCCCTTCAAGTGCCTCTTCCTTCCTTCTTTTATCCCGATCTCCTTCAATTGAGCTAGACGCCATTCTTTTATTGACTTTTAATGATGGAGCTATCTGCGTGTCGCCTTTAGATTTCGCCCCAAGCGCCTCTTTAGCCTTCTCTTCGTCTTCGGCTCTTAACCAGCTCTTCCGATGGTGCCCTATGCGATCTAGGAGCTCCTCTAGTTCAAGGAGCCCTTCCTTTGCTGCTTTGCTGATTTTTGGGGAGTCGCATGCAGATTGTATTCTTTTCAGAACATCTCCCGCTTTTCGGAGTAGTCTTTCTTCTTCGTATCGCTGTACCTTGCAACCATCCTTGGGAGAGGTTTTCGCGTTTCGTTTCCGAGTGCAGTACTTCCGCCACATTTTCAACGTTGGCGGTGCATTCACGCGGTGTCTGATCACTCTTTGCTTTTAGTGTCGTAATCTCCTCGTTGGTTTCTGGATTTTTCGTTGCAATGTCAGGATTTGTGACCCTTGCATCGGTCGCTTCGGTAGTGATCGCAGCAGTGACAATCGAATTTTCGTTGCTCTTAATGTTATCTCCCACCGCTCGAACATCTGATGTGTCCTGCAGAGTTTCCCGTTTCTCCTTAATAGAATGCTCGGGAGTTCGCACCATTTTTTTGCTGCGCCCGAACGCCGCAGGAATCTCAGTCTGTATTCTCCGTTTTTCGTCCGTCTTCACTGTCGTTGTGTTAGTCTTCGTTTTTGTCGTTGCTAGTACCGTTTGCGATGTACTGTTGACATCGTGGCTGCTGGTTGCGTCGTCGTCATTATTTTTCGTTTCTTTTTCTGGGTATTTGTGGTCTTTTGATTTTGTTTGCTCCAGTTTTGTTGGGTCCCCCCTCGGAGCCGCTATCTCCGTTCGTGTGTGTAGTCGCCTTTTTGGTCCCATGGTTATCTTTGCAGAGCACGTAGGCCATGTGAGGGTTGGCACAAGCTCTTATGGGGGCAAGTGCTCAGAGCCAGACCAGTGCTAATCGGTAGTCCATCTCAACCAAACCTAACCCAATGGTGCGAACTTCGAACGTACTCCGAGGCCTGCCAAGGTTTTACTGGGACGGAGACGGTATGATAGTTGAATTGGAGCCGTTTACATACGAGTTTTACCTCGGCGCTACTGTGCAAAGCAACTAGGTCCAAACAATCACATCCGCCAGCCCAAAGCGTCATTTCCAGTTCGTTGTCCAAAGCGTAGTCCAGATCCAATCAGAGTCGTTACCTGTCATCCCAGGAGGGAACCTCACGGCACCCCCCATATCCTTGGGTCCGTGGGGGCGGCGCTCCCCAAAGAATGCCAGCCTCCAAGAGTGCTCTTGTCGACCGGCATTCTCCCTGCAGGAATTTTCTCGGGTACGTGGGGGCGGAACTCCCCAAAGAATGCCAGCCTCCAAGAGTGCTCTTGTCGACCGGCATTCCCCCTGCGGACAATTTACTTTAAGCCTACTGATTACTAAGACTGCATCGTCATCATCATCTAAGTTATTTGTAGGCATACGTGGGTCAGACAAAAATTTTCACGTCTACGTTGCTGTTCAGGTAAGCAAATCTTGATTTGGAGGAAGCCATTATTAGTTGCTTGAGGGTTAATTGATCGTATTTTATGCTGATATATTCTTCATAAAATTGAGTCAATACACCCTTCTTTTTTATGTGTATTAGTTTTTCTTTTGACTTCTGTCTATCAAATATATAGGAACCCCTTTTTACAGTAATTCAAGCTCACTTTTCCAGTCTTTTCATGTCTTCTTCATGCAAACCGTCATTATTTTTGAAGTGAATAATGCTTGAGACTCAACGCCCACTATGATGTTCTGTTGCATTGAAATCATGCTGCTACACTTATGAACTCATCCAAAATTGTCAAAATCGAATAATCCCTTGAATCAGCCATTTGAATCATTTTGTAAAGTACAAACTTGTCGAATAAATCTCTATTTCATGCAGATCATTGCTAGGGCCTTAACATGAATTTATTTAGCCTGTTGTTCAGTCGATGTCTTCAGGGCTTATAATGGAACTTATTTAGTACATTGAACCATCTTGGTGTTCTCATGTATGATCAACCCTTTTGGATTATCCAAGATATGCAGAAAGATAACTATATTATGACCGGAGCGATTTTTCCCTATCATTGAACAATTGACCTCCAACTAACTAAAAATCTGTCATTGATCCATTTTCAGAAGAGTTTTGAATAATTCGAGCACTTAAGGCTGCATCATTACTCACAACCTGTGAAGTGATTAGTCATCAGGGAGAAATTTCTCTAGATATGTACATTATAATAGCTATCAAATGTCGATGTATTAGTAACATATGTTCGACTGGTCTCTTTATCATGTAAAGAGGGTTATCCACAATCACCAATCAGTAGAGCCATCTGATAGGGTTATGAGTGATCAGTTCAGCAGTAGAACAATGATCAACTTCACACCAATATGTTTTCTCTTTCACACCCACTAACCGAGTTGATTGACGAGTAAAAGGCGGCGAAGGGCCTCACAGAAATGCAGAATAGCCTTCCACCCAGCCTACCCCTTGCCACGCCTGCATGATGACCGCACTGTATATATAAACATATATATATATATGTATATATATATATATATATATATATATATATATACATATATATATATATATATATATATATATATATATATATATATATATATATATATATATATATATATATATATATATATATATATATATATATCTACATATATACATATACATACACTATATATATGTATAATATACATACATATATATCAATATATATATATATATATATATATATATATATATATATATATATATATATATATATATATATATATTATACAAGTATATATACAAATATATACTTGTATAAAAACAAATATATATATATATATATGTATACATATATATATATATATATATATATATATATATATATATATATATATATATATACACGTATATATTGTCGCGCGTTATTGGTTCGCGGCCAATAATTTTAATGTTCCGGAAAAGTGAAAACGCAATGTCTTTTAATTTAAGTTAAAAGAGTTTATTTAATTAAATAAAATGCACAATAATCAGTTAACACTTTTCACTAATTTTAATTTTCACTATGAAAAATCTAACACTTGTCCATAAATTTCTTATCGCAATTGTCTTCTAAATCACTCCACTATTACGAAAATCACTTTTCTACTACTCTCGCAGTTCTTATCGCGGTCGAATGAATGATTCCCCCATTCATTCAGCTCGCCTTTATATAGGGTCTCTAAGTATTCACCCATTTCTCGCATATTGGCGAACGTTCTACCGAGAGGTACCTGGTAGGTTCGAGCAAATTAATGAATGGAGTGACGTCGCTTGCAGATGTTGATTATGCTTGTTGAATTTACTCGTGGGTTCGAGTAAATTCATTTGTTGACGTTCTTAATGATGATGAAAACAATTGCGACAGTAGCTCGCAGAATTATTTGTACATGTAATTATTTGTACATGTAACACTGCCCCCATCTCAGTTCTTTTCGCCCCGAAAAGATGTGTCGCTATTTGTAGTCAATTCTCCCTGGGTGTAATATGGGGCAAGACGGTCCAGATGCACGATTTTCATTTTAGCTCTCGGCTTACGATGTTCCTGTATTCGGTATACGACGTCGTTGATTCGCTTTGCAACTCGGTATGGTCCCTCCCAATTATGCTGCAACTTTGGAGACCTACCCTTTCGCCGTTGCGGGTTATAAAGCCACACCAAGTCATCTTGCTGGAAGCCAGTAGAACTAGCCTTTAGATCATAGCTGGTCTTCATGCGGTCAGTAGCCGATTCGAGGTGTTTCCGCACTGTCCGATGTATCTGGTTCAACCGTTGTCTTAGATCACTTGCGTACTCCGAGACCGTTTGGGGTTCCTCAGGGTGTGTTCCGAACTTTATATCGGCTGGCAGACGAATAGTCTTTCCAAAAATGACTTTGGCTGGGGCTTGGCCCGTCGATGCATGTTCGGCAGCTCTGTACGCCATCAAAAATAGTGGGGTATGTCGGTCCCAGTCCCTTTGGTTCTCGTCAACCATCTTGGCAAGGTGTTTATTGAGCGTGCCGTTGAAACGTTCGACCATTCCATCGGATTGGGGATGCAGTGGTGTTGTCCTCGTTTTCCGTATTCCGAGCAGCTCGCACATTTCGCCAAAAACTAGTGACTCAAAGTTTCGGCCTTGATCCGAATGTAATTCGCAAGGCACACCGTACCTACTGACCCAATTTAACACTAGCTGCTCAGCTACGGTAGTTGCTTCCTGGTTGGGAATGGGGTAGACCTCGGGCCACTTGCTGAAATAATCGGCTACAACCAGCGTATATCGATTTCCCCAATCGGATTCAGGAAAGGGTCCTGCGATGTCAACAGCAATCCTTTCGAATGGCACGCCTACGTTATAGGTTTGCATTTGTCCTCTCAGTTGTCGCTTTGGGCCTTTGACGGAAGCGCAAATTGTGCATCTGCGACACCAGTCCTCTACGTCTTCTCGAGCGTGGAGCCAGTAGAACCTTTCCCGCGATTTCGCTAAGGTCTTGTTAACACCAAGGTGGCCTCCCGAGGATCCTTCATGCATTTCCTTAACCACATCGTGGGTTCGGCTTTTGGGAAGTATAGTTTGCATCCTATAGGAGCTACCATCCGCCGTTTCCCATTTCCGCTTGAGTACGCCACCCTCCACCTGAAGGGAGTTCCATTGTGCCCAATAGCTTTTCAGGGTTGCGCCATGCATTGAAACGTCTTTCCACTCGGGTTGCCCAGTCGTCTCCTTCCATACGAGCAATGGTCCGATGTCTTCATCGGCTAACTGGGCGTTTCGAATCTCCTCCGATGACCAACCTTCATCGAATTCCGCCGTTATCAATCGCAGATCAACGAGCGGTTCCTTTTCCTCAATCCGTCGGCAATGCTTGCAGTTAGCTGGACATGGACGGCGGGATAGGGCGTCAGCATTTCCATGAACTCCGCCCTTCCGATGAACAATTTCGTAGTCGTATGACTGCAATCTTTCGATCCATCTCGCAACTTGTCCCTCGGGGTTTTTGAAGTTGAGCAACCATCTCAGTGATGCATGGTCCGTTCGAAGAACAAATTTCTGGCCATATAGATACTTGTGGAACTGCTTGGTGGCCTCTATTATAGCCAATAGCTCCTTCCTGGTCACGCAGTAATTCCTCTCACTTTTTGAGAGAACTCGACTGTAATAAGAGAGGACTCTTTCTTCGCCATTGATCTGCTGGGAGAGTACAGCTCCAATACCACCGTTGCTTGCATCGGTGGCAACTACAAACATTTTTCCGGGTTTCGGATACGCCAGCACGGGTGATTCACACAGCTTTTCCTTCAGGGTCTCAAAGGCTGTCTGGCATTGTTTATTCCAGACATACGGACGATTTTTCTCGGTTAGCTGATGGAGACACTTAGCTATTTTGGCAAAGTCTTTGACGAATCTTCGATAGTAGGTCGCCAGACCCAGAAAACTTCGTAGTTGGCGCTTGTTGTTTGGTGTTGGCCAGCTTTTCACGGCTTCAATTTTCTCAGGGTCTGTTTTGACCCCTTCTGCTGATACGACGTGTCCCAGGTATTTTACTTCATCTGCGAAAAGAGTACACTTCTCGGGACTAAGTTTCAAATTTGCCAGTCGCAATCGGGAGAAAACCTCTTCTAAGTTCCGCACATGCTCTTCGAACGTTCTACCGATGACGATGATGTCATCTAGGTATACCAAGCAGGTTTTCCAGGTTAGACCACGTAGCACATATTCCATCGAGCGTTCGAAAGTGGCTGGAGCATTGCAAAGCCCAAACGGCATCACAACAAATTGCCACAATCCAGTCCCAACTGAAAATGCGGTCTTCTCTCGGTCCTTCTTGTCAATTTCTACCTGCCAGTAGCCACTCTTGAGATCGAGTGTAGAAAACCATTTTGCGACGGCTAAAGTGTCTATGATGTCATCGATGCGTGGGAGTGGGTAACTATCTTTCTTAGTGACGTCGTTAAGCTGCCTATAGTCGACACAAAAGCGAGTGCTACCATCCTTTTTCTTGACTAGAACTACAGGCGCGGCCCATGGACTGACAGAAGGTTCAATAACGCCTTGTTTTTCCATGTCCGAGATCAGCGCGCTCACTTCTCCTTGTTTGGCTATAGGGAGACGTCTCGGTGCTTGTCGAATCGGCTTGGCTCCCTGTGTATCTATGACGTGAGTTACCATACTCGTTCGGCCTTGGTCATCCGGGCTTGTTGAGAAGATGTCACTGTACTTGGTGACCAGATGAGAGGCTCGTTTGAATAGCTGCACTGGCAATTTGACCTGCTTTAATATTGCAGACGTGGATTCCCGGGCTTTGTCTGTGTCTTGCCTCCTTTTCCCATGATGGTCGTGAGTAGCTTCCAAAGAGGTGATGGTGGAAACAGGCTGGCAGCTGCCGATAACTTCTCCCGCTTTGATGCTCGTAGTTGAGTCTGCGGTGTTAAGGACTCTAACCAGCACATATCCGTTCCTTAAAGATCTTACAAGGCATCGTCCTACAATCAAACTGCGTAATGCGGACGTCTTCGTTGGCTCTATCAGATAAGATCGGTGGTCTCCAGAATCACCATCAAGCTTGGCCCATACAATGCTTTCGGAAGAATTCGGTACATCAGTGTCAGTACATACCACTACATTCATCTTGGGAATTTGGACGCTGGGATCCTCCATCAGTACTTCTACATTCTGCCATTTCAATACGCGTTTGCCCAAATCCAACGTGATTCCGTGTGGTCGCAGAAAATCCATTCCGAGAATGCAGTCATCCATAATGTTCGCGACCAGAAAATTATGTCGGAATACAAGGTCTCCCAACTGTATCTGGAGGTTGACCTCTCCATGAACAGGTGCAGTTTCTCCCGTAGCTGTCCGTAGTGAGAAAATTCTGCCCTTGTGAAGTTGTTGCTGTCTAACTAGGTCTGGTCGGATAATCGATCGGGTTGCACCAGTGTCGATTGTTATGGTGCAGTGTTCTCCGTCAGCTTGACCCGGAAGGCATAAGTCCGCTTCTCCACGATGTAGTCTTGACACGGTGATGGTGGTGCTGGGGACGTCGATCCTCCTAGCCAACCTCTGCCCCACGAAGTTGGCTCTTACATGTTTCCCGACCCCTCTGTTTGAAGGGCTTCCATTCTGGGCTCCTGACTCGGTCTGGATCTCCTTCTAGCTGCACACCCTGGACAATAGCTCGGTTTTCTTCGCTTCTTGCAGTCTCTTTGCAGGTGCCCCTTCTCTCCGCAATTCCAGCATCTAGGCGCACCATTTACATGCGGGTCTCGCTCAATTTCCACGCGCTCACACCTGCACTCGTCTGTCACTACCTCACGAACCCGGGCAGTGGTACGAGTCACATTTTTCGCTGCCTCAAAGTTCAGACTATAAGCCAGTGCGTCCTTAACCGTTTGCTCTTGAGCTAACCGCACGGCTTGTTGCAATTCCGGGTCCTTTAGTGCGCTGATGAATGCTTCTGTCGCTGCATCATCTCGATGTTCTGGGTCGTAGGCTGGATAAGCCAAAAGTGCCAGTCGCTCAATGTCTTGGGCTAGCTGCTGTAGGGTTTCACCAGACTTCTGCATTCGATGCCTTAGCTGTGACCGATAAATCTGCTTCAGATGATCGTCTCCATAACGCATGTCGAGCGCATTCATTATAGCATTCAGGTTTGAGTGCAATTCAACGGGGATCATCTGCAAAAGCTCGGCAGCTGGGCCTCTTAGAGCAAGAATCAATGCAGTTGCTCGTTCCTGCTCATTCCAGTGATTTATGCGAGCGGCTGCTTCGAACTGGGTTTTATAAATAGTCCAGACCGTTTTCCCATCGAATATTGGTGCTTGCACATTTCTAGATGAGCTTTGCGCTGCGGTTATAATTGGGGCTGGTGAGGCGGTTATTACTGCCTTCGCTGCTTCCAAGTCCTTTTTCACTTTTTCCATCTCATGGTTTACCTGGCTGATCTCAAGGTTGATTCTCTCCTCGACCTGGTATACCTTCTCCTCGACGCATTTAATTTGGCTGTTGAGACTACTGAGCTCCGCTTTTATTTCGGTTGACTGTTTTTCCAGCTTCTGAGCGATGTCTGCCTTGATTTCGATCGCTTGTTGATCCAGCTTCACTGATTGTTCATTAAGCTTCGCTGATTGTTCATTAAGCTTCGCTGATTGTTCATTTAACTTCGCTGATTGCTCATCTAGCTTCGTGGTTAAATTGGATGACTGTTCATTGAGCTTCGCAGTTAAATTGGATGACTGTTGTCGCTGCTCCTGCTGCATCAGCATTAACATTTGCATCAGCGCGTTTTCTGGCTCCTTTGATTTCGGCGTGTCTACTTCTCCACCTTCTGCGCCTTTTTCCGCATCTGAGAGCTCACCCGAATCCAGATTCACGCCTTCCGATTCGATCGCGTCACGCAAGCGTGCAATCAGTATGGCCTTTGTACCTTGTGTGCCAGATTCCGCTGTTCCAACTCCTCCTTGAGCTCTGATATGGTCAATTCATTAATTTTTAAGTTTAAGCTTCGTGGCATTTTTAATGTTTCTTTAAATTTTCCTATCGTGCACTATAAAATTGTTCAAATATTCACTTTCAAAATTTTTCTTTCGCACTTCTTGACACCACTGTCGCGCGTTATTGGTTCGCGGCCAATAATTTTAATGTTCCGGGAAAGTGAAAACGCAATGTCTTTTAATTTAAGTTAAAAGAGTTTATTTAATTAAATAAAATGCACAATAATCAGTTAACACTTTTCACTAATTTTAATTTTCACTATGAAAAATCTAACACTTGTCCATAAATTTCTTATCGCAATTGTCTTCTAAATCACTTCACTATTAGGAAAATCACTTTTCTACTACTCTCGCAGTTCTTATCGCGGTCGAATGAATGATTCCCCCATTCATTCAGCTCGCCTTTATATAGGGTCTCTAAGTATTCACCCATTTCTCGCATATTGGCGAACGTTCTACCGAGAGGTACCTGGTAGGTTCGAGCAAATTAATGAATGGAGTGACGTCGCTTGCAGATGTTGATTATGCTTGTTGAATTTACTCGTGGGTTCGAGTAAATTCATTTGTTGACGTTCTTAATGATGATGAAAACAATTGCGACAGTAGCTCGCAGAATTATTTGTACATGTAACAATATATATATATATATATATATATATATATATATATATATATATATATATATATATATATATATATATATATATATATAAAAAAAGATATATATATATATATATATATATATATACATATATATATATATATATATATATTTATATATATATATATATATATATATATATATATATATATATATATATATATATATATATATATATATATATATATATATATATATATCTCGCAGTTTCGTACGAGGTGACCGATATACTCCTCAGGAGCTACCACATCAGTCACCTCGGGGCAGCTCGACTGCGGGGGTCCCAGTTGACCACGAACCCATATATATATGCTGCAGCATGGCAGTGCTGCAAGCTCTATCGAGCAAAAATTTCCACTATTACGCAGTGGTGGCGAACTTATAAGAAATTTTGTTTAAGAAATGTTGGTGTCCTAAGTGAAAGAACTACATTGTTCTTTCACCCAAGCATTTTAGCTATCAACTTAATAGCATTTTTCGCTCGATGGACTTCAACTGGTTCCAGCATATGGGCTGGTTCCATTAAAAATCTCGCAGTTTCGTACGAGGTGACCGATATACTCCTCAGGAGCTGCCACATCAGTCACCTCAGGGCAGCTCGACTGCGGGGGTTCCAGGTGACCACGAACCCATATATATATATAGATATATATATATATATATATATATATATATATATATATATATATATATATATATATATATATATATATATATATATATATATATATATATATATATATATGCTGCAGCATGGCAGTGCTGCAAGCTCTATCGAGCAATAATTTCCACTATTACGCAGTGGTGGCAAACTTATAAGAAATTTGTTTAAGGAATGCTGGTGTCCTAAGTGAAAGAACTACATTGTTCTTTCACCCGAGCATTTAAGCTATCAACTTAATAGCATTTTTTGCTCGATGGACTTCAGCTGGTTCCAGCATATGGGCTGGTTCCATTAAAAATCTCGCAGTTTCGTACGAGGCGACCGATATACTCCTCAGGAGCTGCCACATCAGTCACCTCGGGGAAGCTCGACTGCGGGGGTTCCAGGTGACCACGAACCCATATATATATATATATATATATATATATATATATATATATATATATATATATATATATATATATATATATGTATATATATATATATATATATAAATATATATATATATATATATATATATATATATATATATATATATATATATATATATATATATATATATGCTGCAGCATGGCAGTGCTGCAAGCTCTATCGAGCAAAAATTTCCACTATTACGCATTGGTGGCGAACTTATAAGAAATTTTGTTTAAGGAATGCTGGTGTCCTAAGTGAAAGGACTACATTGTTCTTTCACCCGAGCATTTTAGCTATCAACTTAATAGCATTTTTCGCTCGATGGACTTCAGCTGGTTCCAGCATATGGGCTGGTTCCATTAAAAATCTTGCAGTTCCGTACGAGGTGACCGATATACTCCTCAGGAGCTGCCACATCAGTCACCTCGGGGCAGCTCAACTGCGGGGGTTCCAGGTGACCACGAACCCATATATATATATATATATATATATATATATATAAATATATATATATACGAGTATATATATATATATATATATATATATATATATATATATATATATACATATATATATATATATATATATATATATATGCTGCAGCATGGCAGTGCTGCAAGCTCTATCGAGCAATAATTTCCACTATTACGCAGTGGTGGTGAACTTATGAGAAATTTTGTTTAAGGAATGCCAGTGTCCTAAGTGAAAGGACTACATTGTTCTTTCACCCGAGCATTTTAGCTATCAACTTAATAGCATTTTTCGCTCGATGGACTTCAGCTGGTTCCAGCATATGGGCTGGTTCCATTAAAAATCTCGCTAGTGCTCGGGTGAAAGAACAATGTAGTTTTTTCACTTAGGACACCAGCATTCCTTAAATAAAATTTCTTATAAGTTCGCCACCACTGCGTAATAGTGGAAATTATTGCTCGATAGAGCAATAGAGCTTGCAGCACTGCCATGCTGCAGCATATATATATATATATGGGTTCGTGGTCACCTGGAACCCCCGCAGTTGAGCTTCCCCGACGTGACTGATGTGGCAGCTCCTGAGGAGTATATCGGTCACCTCGTACGAAACTGCGAGATTTTTAATGGAACCAGCCCATTTGCTGGAACCAGCTGAAGTCCATCAAGCGAAAAATGCTATTAAGTTGATAGCTAAAATGCTCGGGTGAAAGAACAATGTAATTCTTTCACTTAGGACACCAGCATTCCTTAAACAAAATTTCTTATATATATATATATATATATATATATATATATATATATATATATATATATATATATATATATATATAAATATATACACATATGTATATATATATTTTTATATATATATATATATATATATATATATATATATATATATATATATATATATATACACATATGTATATATATATATTTATATATATATATATATATATATATATATATATATATATATATATATATATATATAAACGGGATATAACAAAATTCGTGACCACGCTAGAGGTCGTAATTTCGCCCCGATTTTCACCAAGTTCTTCTAAAGAACTTCTGCTCGTGATTATTCATGAGCAGGTTTCAAAATGGCAACGGTTCAAATATGCAATTTCTTCAGATTTTTGTGGCCCTCTAGTGGCCAGATTTTCCAACAGATTTTGAAGAAACTTGGGGTTATTAATAAATGTTCTAAGTTCTTGTATTACACAATCCCAAATTGAATATAAAATAAAAAAGTCGAGAATTTAAAACCTAGTATTTTTAGCTGACAGTTTCGCTAAAAATTGTATATTTGCCCTCCTAGCTAGAGTGAAATGAAATTTTTTGCGTAAGTCAAAAGTGGTGCCCTCTTAAAATTTGCAGTGCAAAAAATATTTTAAAGTGTTTGAGGGGGTCAAGTCAAGTCAAAAGCGCTTTATTTAATACCAATCGTTATAAATTTTTAAAAGAACATAAAGCAAATCCCAAACAATAAAACTATAAAAAACTTAATGGCCCAAATGGCTCTCTAAATTTATACGTTAACAGTTAAACACATTTAATGAAAAAATACACTTGCAAATTTAAATTAATTAAGAATATTAGATATTTTTTGATTCAATTGGAAAAAGGAGAAAAAACCAACCAGCATTATTCGAAAAATACTTATACTACTAACACAACAATGAACTTATATCTTATACCTAATGTGTTACACCCTAATTCTAAATAAGCTCAATCAAAAAAAAAAAACGTTACCTTATATTGAAACCTATACCTAATTTATAATACAAATAAACAACAATACTAGATGTAGCAATAATGAGATGAATCTAAAAAACTAAGTAACGAGAAAAAGCACAAAAACAGAAAATAAACACGAATAATTTAGACATTGTCATTCAGCCACCAATACCTAGATTGTTCCATCTCAGCTTGACTAGCCTCAACGAATCTAGCAAATGAGTATCTCCATTGGAATTGTTGGTCCCGTGAACTCAGATTCGGAGGATATTTTATCTTCTTATCGGTGGCCCGTCGGTATATGTGATATATGATTGGGACGCCGTCAGTATCAAAAACATATCGATTCATGTCCAAATACACGAATGCTTCTGGAGGAACGAAGCCAGTAGTGAGGCAAGTCACAATATACCCGTCTGTAGGGTGGAACGGCTGTGAAATCCAAGGGTTTTCACTCACAGTTACAGATCTTGCGATATGATTCCGAAGAAGTTTCAATATGAAGATATCGACTCTTGTCACTTGAGCGGTTTGATAAATTTTTCTATTCGATATATAGTGCTTTCAATCCGTCTCAGGCTTTCTGTACAAACCAGTACATGCACGAAGACATTTCCTTTCGTAAACTCTTAATCTTTCCATTGTACTAGCACTCTGGTTGTACCAGATCAGGCATCCGTATGTCAAAACTGGCCTAACCAGGGTCTTGTAACAGATAACTTTGACTTTTTGATCAATGTATCTGGAATGAAAGAGTCGCCGAAGGGCCATGACTACTTTTAGTGCTTTACTGAGCATGATTTTGACATGTTCAGTATAGTACAGATACTGATCGAGATGAACACTGAAGTATCGAACACAGGATTTATGTGGAACCCGTCTAAACTACCCTCACCAGCCATAATGTAGAAATCCTTCCAATTACGTTTCAGGTCTTGACTGGCCCCCTGCAGCGTTGTCCGAAACAAAATTGTTTCGCACTTCTGCGCATTGATTTTCATTCGCCAATTGTCGGTGTAGAGCTGCACATCATTAAACATTTTTTGAAGATTGCTCTGAACTATTGTAGCTTTTCGGTCAGCCGTATAGATGATCAGATCATCAGCAAACGCTACCAATGATCGCGTTGGCGAGACATTAAAATCAAAACTGTTCAATAGCTTGCGAATGAATATTGAGAAAAGTAGGGCGCAGTAACTGTTCCCTGCTGTAGACCATTCAAGACCTTGAACTCGCGCATTGTTGTCAGATTTCCATCAGTTACAACAAATGATTTCCCGTACAACATATTACACATAATGGCGACAAGGTGTCTGGGGAAGTTGTCCTGAAAGAGTTTAAAAAGTAGTCCATCTAGCCACACCGTATCAAAGGCTTTCTCCATATCAATGAGACATGCTCCAACGCATTGTCTATTATTTAGCTTCCAACAGATGTCTGAGGTTACTTTCATTATTGCATGTATGGTCGAATGCCTGGCATGAAAACCAAATTGGCAATTCGGCATCAACTCATATTTCTCAATGTGGGCGTTTAATGCTCTGTTGAGTATCACTTCAAACACCTTGCTGATGTTAGGCAGCAAGCTGATTGGGCGATAGCTTTTAGGGCATGAAGATTCTTTTCCTTTCTTCAAGATCGGAAATACCTTAGCCTTTTTCCACTCATTTGGGAAATATGAATTTTTCAACATGTTGTTGAACAATATGCAATAATTCCTAATAGCAACCTCAGGCAAATGTCGGAGAACTATATTTGGAATACCGTCAGTACCACATGATTTCTTGTTGTTTATTCTGCGAAATATGAAACACAAGTCTTCATAGCTGACAAAATAATCAATAAGATTCAAGGTTGGTATGAGGTCAGATGTTAATGTTTCATCGAAATGAAGAATTGATTGGCCGATCAGGCTTGATTTGAAGTCGGAAACTTTCGCTTCAACGACCTCCGAAAATATCTCATTCCTTCTCTCTGGGTTTGGCAGATGAACCAATTCAAAATGTGTTCCAATCAGGGCAAGTTTCTGCAATCCATCACATTTAATCCTGTTTCCATTTCTATCCGGAGTCGTACTATCAATTTCGATACCAGCTCTATCGAGAGGATTTATCTCATCACAGCGGCTTCAAGATTCGATATCTTCATTCGAGACTTCCTGCGGAATAAGCTATTCACTTTCGCGAAAACGCCATCTGGGTCCTGTGGGCTAATACCCCTCAGTTTTTCCGCCCATTGATTGCTGACCTCACTTCTGAAGTATGAACGGATTAAGTTCCGGACATTCTTCATGTGTAATTTCAACAAAGCCAACGAGGGATGGTTGTAGTCCAAAAATCGTCGATAAATATTGTTGACGCGTGTGAGAAGAAGGCTTTTCAATCTTTTCAGCCTTGCGATGGTTGGTGTTTTATATCCTTCCATATTGTTTCGATGTTTAATCTTGGGAACAACTTTCTCAATCGTTTCCAACGTCAGCTTCTCTAACTTCGACAAATAGAGATCTATTTCATCGCCAGTTAGATTTCTGTTATTAGGAACCATTGAGCAAGCGTTGCCATCATCAGAAGAGGGAAATTGTACTCCCGATTAAACTTCTATTGAAACTTTCCCCAGTCTGTTTTTTTGAAATTCAACCGATGGTTTTCATGTTGAACTGGAATGAGGAAGAAATCATCCCTATGATGATTGATTTCCATTACGATTACGTTATGGTCGCTATCGTAAGGAAGCACCTGCAGTTTCCGTTGAGGACTATTAAAGCTGAATTCAAGTCTTGCATCAGCAATGCAGAGCTCCAAATATGAATTTGTCCTAGGGTATGTTGGGAACTCCGACCCATATAGGTTGCACCTGTATTCAATTTGGTTCTCTGTTATCCATGATTTCAGGAATACACCTCTTGGATTATTGGTGGCGTTTAGCCATGATGTATGCTTGGCATACAGGTCACCGGCAAAAATATAATAACTACGCAGCCTGTTCAATTCGAGTATTTCAAAAAAGGAATTGAGTTCTTCCTTGAATTTGAGAACATTTTGACCAGTTGCATAGGCAGAGATAACGAAGAGGTTATCCCCACCTGGCAGTGTAATTTTGATGACGAACACTTCAAGAAATTCAAAGTTTTTGAATTCGACTTTTTCAATATTTTGGAAACAATAGGATCTTCGAACCAATATCCCGGTGCCACCTCCCCCATCATCTATTACCCTATCATTTTTTACGAATGCAAAATCTTTGAATTCCATGGAATGCCATGAATTGAGGTGAGTTTCAGTGAGAAGTATGATGTCAGGCTTTTGCTTGACAATGAATTCAAGGAGATAATCACGTCGATGTATAGCAACGATAGAGTTGACGTTGATCGCTATGAGGCGAAGCCTATCCATGGGAATATGATTGGATGAAAAGTTATTATTAGGCATCTGAAAGACCTAAACGCTGAAAAGCAAAGTTAATTTTTGAATCTTGTTTGTCGATTCTCTCCGATAAAGAATTAAGTTGCTGGTAAGTTTTGAGAAGCAGCTCATTATTGCCACTTACATTATTTACATTATTTACAGCATTTTCTGCTGGTCCTCTAGCAGCGAGTGCAAATGATACTCCGGGCTTGACGAAGTTGGAAGTTTGCTTTGGAGCAAATTTAACTTTTGCAACTAGATATCGGGAGCATCCTCGATATGATGCTGGGTGACCAAAAACACCGCAGTTAACGCAGTATAATATTTCTTTAGGCTCCGCCTGAGCCAATTTGCACTCACCGGGAGCATGAACGTCTTTGCATTTAACGCAACGATAGTGCATGGCACAATTGGCAGCCGAATGTCCAAATCTTTGACACCGGTAACACTGGTTGACTTCTCTTTTCTGGAGGCGTTCCCACCTCACCACTCTGAAATTCAAGTACCTTATTTGTTGAAGGGCACTTGGACTGCTCTTATTTGCAATTTGCACCAGGTAAAGTGGTAAATTCTTCCTTTCTATGGTCGACCTTCTTGTCGCAAAGGCTTTGACTGAAACAAAATCAATATCTGGTGCAGCCTCCTTGAGCACCTGAAGAAGATCGACCGTATCCTCTCCGCTGTCCAAACCCTTCAACAAGAAGGTCTGATTCTTTTCACTTTTTGGGGTATAGGTGAAGTGTGGAACCTCCCAAGAAACCAGCGCGTCTTTGGCTGACTTGAAATCAACCAGTGATTTCGTCCTTATAGTTAAGTTTTTGGCATTAACTCTTTTGATTTCGAAATTGGCCAGTTTATTTTCGGCTGCCAATAGCCGAACCATATCTTTCCCAGTTTGTCCGAACACGTTGATTGGCGGAACTTTTTCTGTCTTGTTGGAAGCTTTTCAGAGGAACCAGCAGAACTGCGGGCTGGTTTTTCTCCTTATTTTTGTTCTTTAAATATTGAATAAAATTAACGTCATTATCTTGATTAAAATTACCTCCGATGTTTTCTTCGATTTCCATATCTTCGGTTAATCCCTCCAGCGCTGCAAAATAATTTTGGCTCTCGTTGGCGCCACCAGCACTTAGAACTTCCTCTGGAATTGCTTGCTTTGTACTTTTCTTCGGCTTTGTTACCTGTTGCCATTGATTTTGTGGCTGCGTCTTTTGAGGCTTCATTCCTTTCTTGAAAAGATCCTTGAGAGACTGTATCCCTTGCCTTAGTTCATCATTTTCTTTCTGCAATTTGGCCATTTGTTGATTGTCCGCTATTATTTGCAGCTTGCACCCTCCATCTGCGGAGTTTTCTTCGTTATGCTTTCTTTTGGTGATTATCGCCAGTTTCGCATTCATCGTTTCCCCAGGTTGCCCCAACGGTGGGAAGCCGTCGGGCTCCTCCATACCAGCGGCGAAATTTTCTTTGTGAATTTGTTTTTCGTTACCAATTGAAGTAAAAATATTCGATAGAAATTTCCTGAGTCGATTACTTCGACAATATAAGATTTTTTCCGATAAAAATTAACTTCGGACTAACGTTTTTAAAAAATTAATTTAATTTTTGAAAACTTTTGACAGGAGCGATTTAAAAGACGTCTATACGCAAAGACTACTACGATCAATCCCTGCTGGGTCTGCGGTTCTGCATTGAAAGTAGGTGCATCATCAACAAAAGTTTCAGAAATTGAGAAAAAGTCTATGAGGGTTTTAAACTGTTTAAATTATCGAAAATTTTATTCACATTGAATGAAAATTCAGCTGTACCAGTTGCACGTCTCTCTTCGTCAACATTACCTTTGAAACATCACAATTCAACAACGTCTGAAATCGCTGCGGATACGGAATTACTTAAAACTTATGTTCCGCCAGTTTTACTGTCATTTTGTTGAAGCTACTTGGGTTTATATGCACGTCCGTGAGCTTATGAAGAGTGGTGATAAAATTATTATCAAATTCACGCACTTTTACAATAATTTTCCACAAAACGATTTTATTTTCGTAACGGATATCAAGTTTCAGAAGGATATTCCATGCACTTTTAAAAAGAAAAGGTGTATATACATATGAACAAAGTATGAACTTTCAGTAGAGGACCCAAGTAGGTTCAACCCCGTCGATTTACTACGCTCTGATCACAAACTGTTTCTAAAACATATGAACCAATACTAAAAACGTTACTTATGATTGTTTTTATAATGGAAACCAGTAAATTTTTATCGGGTGAGCCAACAATGTACCCAATTATTTGCTTTCAATTTTTATTTAGCCTTGCAACTTTAGAAGCGGAGATTGTTTACCCGCCTAGCGTTTCCAAAATCACAAAAACCATAAATAATGTTTCTGCGGAATTATATTCCACTTCCGTTTTTATTGACATTTCGGCAAAAACTAAAACACACCGCGTTTCTAAACTACATATTCCTTCGACTTTTTTCTCAAGCCGATCTTTACCGAATCAGCAAAACGAGTTTAAAAGTTAAGATTTGTATAGAAGAGTAGTCCTGGCTCAAGGGACACAGAATTCTATATTTAGAAATTCCCTATAAAATAAAGGGGACTTGTACTACACTTCCAAGTGAAAAAAACAATTTTTTTCAACAAGGGCATTCCCTTTGTGGAAAAAACGGAAACATATTAAAAGCTGTACTTCTTAGCTTTTATCCTTCAACAACTTTTTTACTTATTTTTCAAAATCCAATATTTTTTTCCTTTTCCAGTGATACTTTAGGGAAGCAAAACATGCTTTTGGAATTTGTTGTGCATCCTCTGTTATCTTTGTTAGGTGACGGTCTGGCGATGAAAACTGAGATGGGCATATGATACATTTGGTGTGGTGGACCTTAAGTCTTTAGTTCCAAAGATAAGTTTTATCATTCGGATCTTTTTACACCTAGAGTGTAGGAGACAACCGAGATGAAGTTATTTAAATTTCTTCTTCTTCTTCGTAGCACTACATTCCCTCTCTGGCCTTCAATTCCTGCAAAAAGCGCCTCCAACTATCTCGGTCCATTGACTGCGTCCTCCAATTTCAAAATCCGAGTAGCGTTGAACTGTCTTTGTCAACCAAACCACACCGGCAATAAAAAACCAGATTAGCAATCAAAGTGAAACCGTTTGAAACAAAATAGCGTCCGCGAATAGATCGAAACGCTGCAAAAATTTGTTATTGTAGTTGTGACGAAACTTTTCAACCGATTCAAATGACATTCAGCGGTCTAGCAAAATCTATAACTGCCTAAAGAGTAGTGAATAAAAATTTGAGGTCAAGTATCAAAAAATAAAATATCGGCTAATTGAAACTTGAAATTTCAAAGGCTTCTAGGAGTTACAGTTTTTAATCGATTTGTATCAAACTAGATTTTCAACTAGGAAACGATTGTATTATGTAATTTCTGTGATCATCCATATGCAAGTTTCAAAATGACGGTGGTTTTTTAAAGCATTTTGATAAAACTTTAGATTATGGATCAGTAAGTTTAGTTCTTGTATTCTGCAAAACATCTTGTATTCTGCAAAACAACAAAATATTTTTAGCTGCCGATTTCACTGAAAATGTAATATTTTTGCCCTGTCAAACTTCAATTTGGCATATTGATTGATGGGACTGTATTACATATATATTTTAAAATAATCCTAAATATAATGCATGAATTAAAATTGCGGCTCCCAACGTTCAGAAAGTCAGCGCAATTTGCTATTTTAGTAGCAACTGAAATGTTGAATATTTTTCATGAAAACATTTGACATGGTTTGAATCGGGAGCACTTTTACAACAGAATATTTTCTTTCAAATGGTTTGACTTTCAAATTGGTGGCCAATTACATGATTATTTGCTTTTTAAACTAAGGCTACCTACGAGAAATTTGCCTCTCCGGTTGGTGGTGCCGACGTGATTTTTTTTCCTGTTGCATTCGTGTCCAACGGCCGTGATTAAACACGACAAATGCAATAAACCAAATCGCAAGTTGTTTCAATCAAAATGACAGCAACTTTATTCTTTGTCAAAATGATAGAGAAATGCGTATATAAATATATAAAATAAATAAGAAGGTGATATAATAAAAAAGCCTGTAATTATCAAGAACCTTTCTTCTTTCCTTGACTGCTAGAGTTAAAAGAATTGAATATCATTCCACGATATTCCAAAAAACAGTTTTTATACAAACACCAGAAATACGCTTTTAACCAACACTTTTAATTAACGAATAGGAGTTACGGAAATGTGAAGGATCATCGTTGTCAAGACGATAATACTTTTTACTGTAGCGAATGCTTTGTTTTACGGTCGAGATAGAAAATAGTCCCAGTAAAAGAACTAAATGTTAGCATTTTCAGGGTTATCAGATATATAGAGTAGAATATAATTATAAATTTTAAAACACAAGTTTTTGATTGTGATGAGTTCAACAATTCAAAGAATTTAATCCATCCGAAATCGTATTTACTCCTTCCAATCGATATGTATCAATCATTTATATAAATTATTGAAATGAAAATTTACTGATTAATTCAAATCTATAGAACATTTAGTGTACTAGGCATATCTCAGGAGTCATGAATTTACTTGAGTGCTTCACTCAAAGCAAGGCTCAAAAAACTAGGTCTTTTCAACAAGTAGGAGTCTTAAAGAATAACTTCAAATCGGGTATGATGATCTTTCTAAACTATTTACCTCCTCTTAATACTTCGATTTCTCACACAACATATCCAATTAGAAGTTTCATACTCAAGTTTAGTATCATTGATAATATCAAGTTCATTTGAGATCTAGAAAATACATTTACAACCAAAAATATAAACAAAGATATTGCTTCCTTTTTTATTCGTTGTACTATTTATTTGAACACACGCCGACGTTTCGAAGCACACACTTGCGTCTTCATCCTGATGATTAGCTAGTTCGTTGAAGCATCCGACATGATTTAATAGTTTAATTTTACAAGTTAATTTGTAAAAGATTAAATTATAAGATGCATTAGTAATCTCACTTGCATAGAATAATTGTTTCTGAAGTCAAAGTTAGAGCCAAAAACGCTTTATTCAATACCAATCGTTATAATTTTTATAAGAACATAAAACAAATTCCGAACAATCAAACTGCGAAAACTTTGTGGCCCAAATGTCTCTCTACATTTACACATTATCAATGAATATAATTGCTTCTAATTCACAAGCATCTGATTCTTATCTAAAAATCATGAATGTGAATTATATTACACTAAATTTAAATTTATTTATTTATTTCAAAAAATCAACTTACAGACTAGTAGTCCAATTACAAGTCAATTAATAGATAAATACAAACATAGAAATTTAAAATATGGAAGAGTTTAAGAAAAAGGATCACAATACGATATCAAAAATTAAGACTTACAGGAGTATTTATGAATTTGATTTTTCATAAGAGTTTTGAATACGCCAAGAGACTGTGATAGATGACCAAGACTTTGCTGGTTGTGCATACGAGTTAAACGTAGTGAGGGAGAAAGGAAGAAGGTGTTGGTACGTGCAGTTAAGCGGGAGGCTTTCTTAATAACTAGAGCAATGTGGAGATCAAACTTCAGTTTGCTATCGAAAAGCACATCAAGATCCTTAAAGGAGGTTACATTGCTCAAAGGGATACCAACAATCCTATACGTTGAGAGAAGAGGAAATTTTTTACAGGAGAATGTCATCTGATGGCATTTGGAAACATTTAAGGAGCGATGGTTTGATTCACACCAGTCACTAAGACGCTTAAGATCGGTTTGAAGGATATCCACGTCTGAAAGGGAATCAATAACTCGAAAAATAAAGGAGACAGGGGGATGTGATAACAGAACGTAGATCATTGACAAAAAGTCAAAATAGTACGGGGCCAAGTATTGAACCTTGCGGAACTCCCGAGCTCGGGTGAAAAGAAGAAGAGAAGCAAGAGTTAAAAGTGACTACACATTGACGATTCTGGACATAGGAGAGAAGCCAAGAATAGAGACAAATAGGGACATTGAACTATAAAAGTTTCTCAAATAGGAGAGAGTGATCCACTGAATCAAATTCTTTAGAGCGATCCGTAAAAATAACGCCCACTTGTTGTTTCTGCAATATAATGGCTTAAAAGACAGTAAATTTGGACAAAATTGACAGAACTATACTGTTGATCTGCTAGGAAATTATAATATCATACGAGTGTTAGTTCATTCATTCATTTAGTCATTCATTTATTTATTCATTTATTCATTCATTCAATTTTCATATTGCAACTTTTATCTTCATAAATATCTACGAAATATCTCACCTTTCACTTAACATTTACAACGTTACATTTTGCGATGGTAAAATTCAATTCCTTCCCAAGCAAAAATAATCATAAGCCAACGATGCATCAAAGCTCGCTAAAGCCCAGCGCATTGATTGAAGACACATTCACCGAGAGAAGCTTTCGCTTGAAATGCTAAAATCGACAACGTAGTGCCATCTATCCTGTCAGCAATTGTTCACCATGGCACAACTGTGTATATAAGGACAATGGCTTGCGCTATAGAGGTGCATACAGGAGACGGTGAAGGATCAAATTCATGAAGCTACGAGCTTTTGCCTTTGCTATTGTGATAACTTGCATAGGCTCGAAATTAATTTTGAAATTGGAGTCAAAATTTTGTTCATCATATGATGAGGTTTATCATATTCTTGGCGATAAACTTTATGAGAATGTAAAGGATTTATTCCGATTAATATTGTTCTGCAGTGGAATATGTATTTAGCTAATCTACTGGACAGAATAAAACACGTCTGTATCCGATGAATGCTTATGTGAAAGAGAATGAATCTCATGCCTTATTTGGCATTGTATATTTTCGGTTGACATTTATACAATAGTCTACTCATTTTATCCAATGCTCTCCCTGAATTGAAAATTGCTTTCCTTTTATATTATTTACAATAATTATAATGTTCAAAATTATATCTGCAATATTCAATTCACTCGAATAAATTTCTACCAAGCAAAGTTTAAATAAAAAAATATTACTACTCTAAGTTATTTACGCAGTGGAATTTATGGAGCGATTCAAAATAAAGTCGTTCAATTTAATCCAAATGTCTTTGAAAATAAATTTAACTTAATGCTTGACACTGGCTTTGTTAGCACATCAGCTGGCATTTCATTTGTTGCTAAATGGATTAAATCGACGACCTTCTCTTGAACCTTTTGGTGCACAAACTTTTGTTTAATATCAATATGTTTGATTCTAGCTGAAAACGTGTTATTTATGGCAAAATTAATAGCACCTAAATTATCGCAATACAATTTAGTGATATGGGAACCGGTCGAAAAGTTGCTCTGTTGCAACAAATGGTATCATTGAAACAAGATCAGTGTAGCTCAATGGAAGAATTCGTTAATAAAATGAGTATATTGTGGTCAAAAGTTAAATCAGCTGGATTTAACATCGACGATGAGGTAGCCGGTTCATTGCTGTTGGTAGGTTTGCGGTCACAGTACAAACCAATGATACTAGCAGTAGAACAGTCTGGAAAAATCACATTTGACAAAGTGTAGAATATGCTATTGCAAGGTTTGGTGTTCGATCACGATGGTGACGACACAAAAGAAACAGCATTAGCAGTGAAATACAAAAACAAATCGAAGTCAAATGCTCAGAAGATTTGCTATGGTTGTGGTGCCGCTGGACATTTTATTCGAAATTGTTCAAAAGTGAATCCAAAGAAGAAACAAAATTTCAATAAATCGAAAAAATACAGCATTGTATACGTCATTCATTGTTGATAAGTGTGAGCCACCACGTTCATGTGATTGATTTGTCGATAGCGGTGCAACCGGAACGATGTCGAATAACATTTCACAGATCGAAAATCAAACAGAACTTGAGCGTAAAGAAGTGACAGTTGCGAACAATGATAAGATGACAAAAGATTGTGTCGGTAGTGTGAAACAAAACATTGTAGTTGAAGGTGAACAAAAGACGATAACGATATCAAATGTTCATCATGTGCCAAATATCTGTGCTAATTTGTTATCCGTTTGTTAAATGGTAAAAAAGGATCACAAAGTTTTGTTTACAATCGACGGCTGTAAATTTTTTGATGCAGACTGGGATTTGATTGCCACAGCAAGTTTAGTGAATGATTTGTTCAAGTTGGACATCGTGAATGAAGAAAAATCATTCGTTGTGAAGGATAAAAATGATTCGGTGGTAACAACGAAGCCGACAAAAAATTTTATTCAATGGCATCGAAGATTGGGACACGCGAGTTTCGATTACATGAGTTTTTTGAAAGACGACATTAAAAATATGACAATCGCGCGAAATAGTGTGTGTGAAACGTGTAAAAAGGGTAAACACAGCCAAAAGCCGTTTAACAATAAAGGAACACGGGCAACACAACCACTTGAACTTGTTCATAGCGATTTATGTGGACCTTTGCCGGTCAAATCGTGTAGTGGTAATCGTTTTATTTTGACTTTTGTCGACGACTTTTCAAATAAACTATTCGTGTACGTAATCAAAAAGAAAAGCGATGTGTACAAATATTTCATCAAATTTTGGTAAATGGTTGAAGAACAGAGCGAGCATAAAATAAAAATTTTGAGAAGCGACAACGGCATAGAATATTTTAGTAATGCGTTCAAACGGTACTGCGAAAATAGTGGTATTTTGCAGCAACGAACAACAGTGTACACGCCACAGCAAAACGGAGTGGCTGAGCGCATGAACAGGACGATTTTGGAGAAAGTGCGCTGTATGTTAATTGATTCAGGTGTCGCAAAACAGTTTTGGGCAGAAGCAGTGATGACAGCGGCATACATTCTCAATCGTACACCGTGCAAACGAAGTGATGTAAAATCGCCTGAGGAAGTGTGGGCAAAACACAAACCGGATTTGTCTATGATTTAAGTGTTTGGTTGTAAAGCATTGGCATAGGTTCCAGCAGTAAAAAGGAAAAAGTTGGACGACAAATCAAACGAGTGCATTTTTGTTGGGTATGCGGATGACGCCAAAGCATATTGGCTTTACACCAAGCAAGCAAAAGCGATCATGACAAACAGAGACGTCATTTTCTTGGAATCAAATGCGTGCGATGAGGCAATTGATTCTGAGATTAAAGAAATTAATGAATTTTGTTAACAATATTTCGAAGATGAGGAGGAGAAAAATGACAGTTTGGAATCAGAGGAGGATGTGCAGCAAAATCAAGCCCATTTGACATCAAATAATTCACAAACTGTAGCATCGAGTAGTTTATTGCCGAATTTTAATGGTTCAATTGCTCCAGTTGCAACTTCAACGCCAAACGCGAATGATGATGAAGAAGACCACGATTGTGTCGATACAATGTTACCAACGAGTCAATCGTCAAAAAGTCATCACATATAAGCGACGATAGTGATTGGCAGCCGAGTGATCCAATAGAAAAGCGCGTGATGAATGAGAATATTTCGACGCCAATTGTTGGACAAAAGTCATCAAGAAATGCAAATAAACCGCCGCCGAATTATGCAACTTTTGCATATGCATTGATGTCATGCGATCCATCTACATTTAAGCAAGCAGTAGCAAGTGATAGCGTCGATTTTTGAAAGGGTGGGATGAGAGAAGAGTTTGATTCATTGCAAGTGAATCAAACATGGAAATTGGTCGATTTGCCGCCGAATAAATTATCAATCAAGTGTAAATTGGTGTTTAAAACAAAAACACTCATGGAAAAGTCATACGTCATAAAGCGAGATTAGTTGCAAAAGGCTATACACAGATCTAAGGAGTTGATTATCATGAAACATTTTCACCAGTCGTTCGTTTTACAACTATTCGGTATTTATTGGCGGTTGCCGCTAAATACAATTTGAACATTCGACAGCTAGACTTTTTGACGGCTTTTTTCTTGGTACACTTGATGAAGAAATTTACATGACGCAGCCAGAGGGCTTTAGCGATGGATCAAATCGTGTGCAAGCTTGAAAAATCGATCTATGGGCTAAAACAATCGAGCAGAGTGTGGAACACAACGTTGAACCAAGTGTTGCTGAATTTTGGTTTGAAGTACTCATCGACCGATCAATGTGTGTATTATTTCGTTGAGAGAAATAAAATATTTATCGTTGCTGTTTACGTTGTCGACATCATAATATTTTCCAACAACAACGAAATGGAAAGAAATCTCACCAAGGTGCTGTTCAAAGAGTTTAAAATGAAAGACATGGGAGAGATTTCATCTGTGCTCGGCATTCGTGTGGCACATGACAGAAAATCAGGTGGAATTTATATTGATCAGACTCAATATATAAAAGATCTTTTGTCTCGTTTTAACATGAGTAACTGCAATGCATTGGTCGCACCAATGGACGTGAATCAAAAGTTAACAAAGCACATGTGTCCGAGCAACGAAGAAGAAGCAAAAGAGATGTTGAATGTGCCATATCGTCAATCAGTTGGTTCATTGCAATTTTGTGTACAAGTATCTAGGCCCGATATTTGTTTTGCCGTAAACGTATTGAGTCGTTACAACAGTAATCCAGACGAAGCACATTGGACAACAGCAAAACGTGTCTTACGCTACTTAAAAGGCACAATTGACAGGAAGATTACCTACACAAAGCAATCAACTGAAATTCAAGGGTATTGCGATGCTGATTGGGGTGATGAGGATGAACGCAAATCCAGCACTGGTTATGTATTTACAATGCAAAACGGTACAATTTCATGATGTTCACGACGACAACAAACCGTAGCAATATCCACGACAGAAGCTGAATTTATGTCAATGACCGCAGCAATACAAGAGTGTATTTGGTTAAAGGAAATTGGAAAATAAATTTTTGTAAATTGTTTGCCATCGTACCGATTTTGGGCTCGCTGAATGAATATTCTTTTAAATCGTCGTTTTCAATGTCAAATCCAATCGAACTCAAAAGTTCTGCCGGTGTTACGTTGATTTTCGCTAAACTGTCGTCGTTCTTTTTCATATACCAAGCACGCGGTTAATCAAACCTCGATTTTCCTTGATAAAAAAAACACGACTTTTATTGTTTGATTAAAAAAATATACCTTTCTTCTGTTTAAACTATTTCACTTGAGAATTAACTAAAATAGACTGCGGATGGACCATAAACTAAAGGATTTATTCCGATTAATATTGTTCTGCAGTGGAATATGTATTTAGCTAATCTACTGGATAGAATAAAACACGTCTGTATCCGATGAATGCTTATGTGAAAGAGAATGAATCTCATGCTTTATTTGACATTGTATATTTTCGTTGGACATTTATACAATAGTCTACTCATATTATCCAATAGAATGCAGTGTTTGCAAGTTAATTGTTTACTATAGAAAGATATCCGAAAAATTGTCATATGTGCTGATATTATTATCCTGGTGGAATTTCTTGCAAACTTGTGAGGTTTGCGAGAAAACTTGCTGTGACGCACGGACGGACGGACAGAAAGAAGAAAAGATAGGTCATGATTTTAAAAGGGTATTGTAAAAATATTTACGATCCCCCTAAAATTGTCTGTTGTACAAATACTTACAAGTTAAGCCATTAAAAACTTTTCCATGAAAAATATTCATTACTTCAGTCGCTACTAAAATAGCGAATTGTGCTTACCTTCTGATTTTTGGGGGCCATCATTTTGAATGCATACATTTTTTTGGATTTTTAAAAATATTTCTATCTTAGAGTCTCATCAGTCAATCAGCCAAATCTCATCAAATCGTAGTTTCGCTCTACACAGGGATAAAGTATAAAATTTTTAAGTGAAAATGGCAACTAAAAGTATAAGGTTTTAGATTTTCGACTTTTTTATTTTTCATCCTATTTTGATAATTCTTACAAGGACTTAGTACAGTTTTCCATAGTTTAAAGTTTCATCAAAATCCATTGAAAAATGTGGCCACTAGAGGGCCACAAAAATCTGAAAAAATCGCATATTTGACTCGCCACCATTTTGAAACTTGCACATCTATGCGCACCAAAATAGCAAAGCATTTAAATCTAATTGTTCTATATCTTGAAAATAAATTTCATTTACACCGAATCAATATTGGGTCTTTGAGATGCCTTTGAAATTTGAAGTTTCAAATAGCCGCCATTTTATTTTTGGAGACTTCATCTCTAGTTTTTTTCACATATTTCTTTAAACACTTAAAGTTTTTACTAAAATACCGAATTTCATTAACATCGGTTGGAAAGTTGGGACACAACTACAATAACCAATGTTTACAAGTTTGAGCGGCCGTCACTTTGGTTCAAACTGTTCGACTATGGATTTCGTATCATGAAATTCATGGCACACTTCAATAAACCTCCGTGCCAAATTTCATACACCACTCTGTGCCAAATTTCAAATGGTTTCGTCAGGATAGAAATCACAAATTTTCGTCTAAAATTGCCACCATTTTGTTTTTCCTCGGCCGATTTAGCTGGTTAAACAACTTGTCTGAGATATTCACCCAATGCTCCTTTCCTAAATTTTTTTTTGAAAATTGGAGCGAAATTGTGACCTCTAGCATAGTCATGATTTTCGTGACATACTATATATTATATATATCCGAGATATATATACGAGGTGTGTTCAAAAAGTATCACGAATTTTGAATTTTCGCGGGTTACGTATATTCGAATTTCGATTTTTTTGTGGCGTTATGTTGGTACTCATGTCTGTCACTTATGCCGACAAGCTCGGCCATTTTGAATGTTCACTTAATTGGTGATAGCTGCTTTACTTGCACGTGTTTTCAATCGTCTTCGATTTTTACTTATTCAAAAAAATGGATCAAAGAACGTGTATCAAATTTTGTGTGAAAAACGAAATTAAGTGCGCGGATGAATTCCGAATGTTGACTGTGGCATACGGAGAAGCTACCTTGGACCGAAGCAACGTTTATCGGTGGTACAAAATGTTTTCAGAAGGCCGAGAAAATGTGAACGACGAAGAGCGTGCCGGACGCCCGAGCACTTCAACAACAGACGAAAACAAGTTGGGTAGAGAGACCTATGCTCATGTCAGAAGGGTTTTGTACTTAACTTACAAAATGCAGTAACCAGCAACGAATAAAATCATGAACCATGTCAAAGACGATTTTATTCGAGAAAACGTGAAATTCGAGGTTCATACTATTATTAACAAAGTTCAACGCATTTTGACTTCTGAGGTATTTGTTATAGTTATACCCATAAATATCTCCTTTGATAATTTTTTCAGATTTTTTAAGATCACGGGTGTCCATTCGCGAGGGAGGAAACACATTTTTCATGTATTTCCTCCCCCCCCCCTGTGCCCCCACTGAAGCAAAAACGGTCAGTTTAAGAACTGTTTTGAAAATCTCTCATAGAGAACTTTCAATTGATACTCATATCGGCTACCTTTCATGAAATTTTTTTTCAGGGGCCACTCTTCTGTACTGTAATCATCGATTCATGGCCTATTTTTTCGAATCCTAGAATGGTTACAAAGCCCTTTTGCTAGGAGCTCTCTCCTGCCTCTTCGACTTGTTTC
>OZ017740.1:193073502-193106002 GCA_963969285.1 Odontomyia ornata | reverse complement strand
TATATATATATATATATAAATATATATATATATATATTTTATATATATATATATATATATATATATATATATATATATATATATATATATATATATATATATATATATATATCTACATATATATATATATATTATATATATATATATATATATATATATATATTTTATATATATATATATATATATATATATATATATATATATATATATATGTATATATATATTTATATATATTTATATATATATATATATATATATATATATATATATATATATATATATATATATATATATATATATATATATATATGCACAAAAGTTCTATAGCATTGCAATATACTACGCTGTATTCACTTTAACAGGATTTCCTCTTTGGTTTTCATAAAAGTATAGACCAATAATTCCTCTTGCTGCCAAAGCTACCTAGGCTAACTTTGAGTGAATGCAGGGGTTTTCGATGCTTCAACTGCGGCTTATTGTCACTCCAGTACCTGCAATTTTGCCTGCTTAAATACCCATTTTGGAGGAAGTGTGCCTCGTCTGAGAAAATAATGTTAGTGAAGCTGGTGAGCTTTTCTTTAACATTTCATCAGCAAACTGCAACCTGCATGATCTTGAGGCTTTAATTCTACTTCTTCTTCGTAGCACTATAGCCATTCTCGGGCCTATGCTTCCTGCAAATAGCGCCTCTAACTATCTTGGTCCATTGACAGTGTCCTCCAATTTCGAAATCCGAGCAGCCATGATCCGTCTTCCTCGACTAAGTCCGACCAGCGTTTCCTCGGTTACCTCACTGGTCTTCGCCCTTTAGTTTTCGCAACGAATACCCTTTTAGGTATCCGTTTTTCATCCATACAATTTATATGGCCAGCTCATTGCAGCTTCCGCAGTCTTACAATCGCTGAGACCTCCGGCTTGTCAAAAATTTCATACAGCTCATGGTCGTATCGAATTCCCCATTGGTCTCCATTCAGCTTCACTCTGACTATTCACCTCAGAACCCGTTGCTCAACGCGTTCAATATATTTGCGGATGCTTGGGTTAGAGTCCATGTTTCACACCCAGAGCACAACGCAGGTCTTATCACAGATTTGTATACTTGAAACTTTGTTTCCTTGCGTATGCAGCTGGTCTTTAAGATCGTCGAAATTGAATGAAATATTTTATTTGTGAGCTGTATTCTTCGGCATATTTCGTCTCTTTCATTACAAGTTCTCGTTAATTTTGCGCCTAAATACACAAATTTGCTCACATTCTCAATATTTTGCTCACTACCTGCAGACATCTATAGGCTCCGATGTTCTGGAGCTGTGCGGAGGATTAAAGAGGTTCTTGAAAAATGATTCCCCTTTTTCCCCAACCTTGGTTTCATCAGCGATGATATTGCCGATGTCATCACGACAGAGTGTGATAACCACGTTTCAGGCTTTTCACTACTTTGTGTACCTGCCTTATGTTGTTGCTCGCTAAACTTCTCAATTGGTCGTCAGGGTTTTTTTTTCTTAATTCTAATGGTCTTATTTGCTACTCTTCCAAGATTTTCATGATTTTCTCTTTTCTTACTGGTTCTCCTCCCTACGTGTTCTTTGTTCCCTTTATTCTTTTTTCTAACGCATTCTGGCACTCATTATCGAACCAATCATTTCTCTCGCCTCGGGCTTGATGTCCGAGCGTCTTTTCTGCCACGGTCTTAATAGCCACTTTCACTTCCATCCAGAGCTCGTTGCTTGCCTTTAACGATGCGTCTGATAAGATGGGAGCTAGCTGTTTTTCGAGGGTTTTCGTAAAATTTTTGACACCAGACGCCGTTTGGAGACTTTTGATGTCGAATTTTTGTAGCGGACTGGTCTTCACCAAATAGGCCTTTGACATACGACATCTATATGTTAATCAAGTAATGATCTGAGTTACAATTGGCTCCTAGGAATGTACGCACGTCAAGTATGCCCGAACTCCAGCGTTGTTGCATCAGAACATGATCGATCTGGTTTTATGTGCTGCTATCCGGTGATACCCAGGTCATTTATGAATGCGTCGATGTGGAAAGCAAATTGAACGTACGACTAGATTTCTGCCATATGCAAAGTCAATCAGGTGGTGGCCGTTGTCATTTATTTCATCGTGGAGGCTATATCCTCCGTTATTTCCCGACATTGCCAACCCTAACGTTGAAATGACCCCGAATTATTTTTGTGTCGTTTGTAGGCAATGAGTCAACTAGTCTTTCCAGGTGATTTAAAACGTTTGCTTAGTTTCCTCGTCCTTTGCTTCAAATGGGCCGTGAACGTTGATAATCCAAATTTTGAAAAGTGTCGCTTTTATACGACTACTAGACATATAATGTACTATATTAACTAGAAAGTAATGAATCAACTTTCAAATGGCAATTAACTCAATAATCTGCGATCACTCAATCCCTATTATTTCTTGGGAGAATTATGCAAATCATATTTATAACATTTACGTCGAAGGCTGTAGGAAGGATCTTTTCATAAGTTCATCAGTAGGTGAAGAATGGACGCGGAAGAGAAAAACTTCATGAAAATTAAATCATGTAGAATTGTATTTATGCTGCATTTACAATGAATTTATTCGTCATTTGCGGTTGAAATCTCACTCCTCTTATACTTTAATCTCCGAATTGACAACAAAAACTCAATCATATGATTGAAAACATCTGATTCGTAAAAATCCAACAGATAGGCAGAAGCATCTTGTCAAGTTGAATTTGAAATTGTCCACAGAACAATTTTTTAAGATAAATCATGTTGAATGTAGTACAAAAGCGTTGCAAAAGTGATATTAAATTAAACAGAAGAGTTTGGCAGGTATTCCAAGTGTTGTTTTGTCGGGAAAAGAAAAATTTAGTGATGTGCTCAGGATTGTAAAAATAGCTATCGAAAGCATGCCAAGCACGTTTGCTTCGTAGGATAAGTCATGTTGAATCTTTTATTTCCTCTAAACTAGAATACCCGCGTGAAAAATTGATTTAGTTCAAGCCGCGAAAATTGGTGGGAGATGTCACGTCAAATTCATTTGAAGTTCGAATCAACAGCTGTTAACACGCCAACTTCACGCCATATCATGAAGTTATTCAACTCTCGCGATGTATTTTGCATCGATTCTCTCTGACATCAATGGTAATTTTTGTTTGGAGATATATCTTCCTGTACGTGTATCAACAACAAAACAACGATCTAGCCCCATCACCGTATTTGAGGAACTAAGGATTATTTCACATTAGAAGCAAGTTCGTTATAATTATAAAGGGTGATTCGTTATAAGGTTTGATTTTCAATAGGGTTTTTCGACAGATAATACGTGACTCCTGTCAAATTGCAATGTAAATTTTATATAGTATTGTTTGACAAATCATCATCAAAAGACTTACACCGCATTAACGTATCCAAATTGTTCCGCTGTATTATGAAAATCAGCATTCAGTGAGAAATGTTTTTCATACTCTCAGAGCAACTTATGGTGTGCATCATCGACGTACCGAAACTACAATAGCCAATACCATCCACAAATTGGAGACCAAGCATATATTATTGGATCATACTGGACCAACTAGACTACATTCAGCAAGTAGTGACGAGAATAAAGCAGCTGTAGCTGAGAGTGTGGCTAAAAACCGCGGCAAATTGAACGTGTCGTTCAAAATTGTACACCCAGAATGGTAAATTTATGGCGTGGTTGCGATGAACATTCAAACAAGATAATCTTTAAAAAGTAAATGTAAATGCAATTCAACTTTATGCAAACTAAACCTCAAAATGAATCACCCTATATACACCAAAATGGTGAACTTTGTACAAGCTGGACACAGTGGCAAAATCATTCTAGAAACTCTATCTTCATTTAAAAACCTTGGGGCAGAAAAAAGGAAAGCTCAGAAATAGTGTGTTAAATATAAATGTAAGTGAAATTTCATGTAGCATATGAGTGCAGAGGATAGAACAATTTCGAATTCAAATACGGCATACATGTATGTGAACGACTTTTGCTCAACAGTAGGTAAGTTCTTAAAATACTGTTCTGAGAATGAAATCGGTTCTTAGAGCTAAAATTTGGCAAAATTAGAGGAAAGAACCACAAATTATTAATTAATTTCCAAATTTTCATAGGAAAATCAACCTCTTTAAATTACCTCGAATATATGAAACTAATGAATCCTATTGCCTTATTTCCGAGTTACACAGCATTTGATTAAGTAATAATCTAAGCTAATTCACCGCAGGGGGAATGCTGGGTGACAGGAAGGAGGCTAGTATTCTTTAGGGAGTGCTTCCCCACGTACCTGAGAAAATTCCCGCAGGGGGAATGCTATTCGACAGGATCACAGTTGGAGGCTAGCATTCTTTAGGAAGCGCTGCCCCACGGAACCGATAATAGGGGCCCCCGTGAGGTTCCCTCCTGGGATGGCAGATAATGACGCTGACTGAATCTGGATTGCGCTATGGACAACGAACAGGAATTGATGCTTTGTGCCGGCGGATATGATGGTTTGGACCTAATTGCTTTGCAAAGCAGTGCCGAGGTGACAATCGTACGCGAACGGCTCCAATTCAACTATCACACCGTCTCCGCCCCGGGAAAACCTTGGCTGGCCTCGAAGTACGTTCGAAGCTCGCACCATTGGGTTGGTGGTGTAAGTTCGGTTGAGAGGGACTTCTGACTAGCGCTGGTCTGGCTTTGAGCACCTGTCACCATAAGCGCTTGTGCCAAGGCTCGCTGCTGACAAGATCTATTGGACAATGTGAACAAGGGTCCGTGGGGCCTTGGCTACAAGCTAGTTGTGCGGAGGCTTGGTGCCCTACGGAAACCTTGTATACATGACGAGGAAAAGATGGACGCGATAGTGTGGAGACTCTTCCCCGCCAATTCCGTCCGTGTTGACGCTGTCCATGGTGAAACAGCAGTCGAGTATCCACTCTACATACAGCCGGAACTGGAGGAGGCAGTCCTTTCGCTTAAAGCAAGGAAAGCTCCAGGTCCAGATGGTGTTCCAGGTAACGTGTTGCGGCTTGCCTATCACCATTGTCCTGACTTGCTGCTCAGCACATTCAACGCTTGCCTACGGGTTTTCCCAGCACGGTGGAAGTTGACGAGGCTTGTGCAGCAAGGGGAAGGGAAATCCCGAATCGCCGTCTGCATACCGCCCGTTATGCATGCTAGACACGGCCGAGAAAGTGCTAAAGAAACTCATAAAGGAAGTCTCACTGACGCGATTCGTGCTGCTGGGGACCTATCCTTGGTCTGGACCTATGGAGCGTGTCTTACGACGGGCTACTGAGAATAGAGATGCCAGATGAGTTGCGCTTGGTCAGCTATGCGGATGATGTTGCAGCTCTGGTCGCTGGACGCACCGCCGAACAGGTGCAACTTAGGCTAGGTATGCTAATGCGCTGAGTGAGGGACTGTATGACTGCTCGCGGGCTCAGTTTAGCACTGGAGAAAACCGAAGTGGTCATCTCGATAAAAAAGAGAGTCCTTAGGGTAAGGATGATCAGTTTTGGAGATATATGAATCGAATCGAAGCCATCGGTGAAGTACCTGGGGCTACTGATAGACTTGAAGATGGGTTTCTTTGAGCAAATCAGGGCAACGGCTGAGAAGGCTGCTTCGGGAATATTTGCTCTGAGTCGACTTATGGCCAACGTTGTGGGACCCAGACCATCAAGAAAACGCCTCCTGATCGTATCCGATAGTCTCTGATCCGGCGGTAAGAGTTATTGCAGACGTGATACCTGTCGCCCTCCGAGCTAGAAAGCACCACGTTATTTACCTGCGCCGAAACAAGGATGCAAGGGAAATTGTTGTCCGCGAGGAGAAACAGCGCTTGCTCAACGATTGGCAGCAGTCTTGGGTGAATTGCACGAAGGGAAGGTGGACTGCGTGCCTCATCCCAGATGTGAGATCACTGCTTAATCAAAGGCGTGGTAAGACTGACTTCTATCTGATCCAGCTTTTGAGTGGGCATGGATGTTTCCAGTCTTACCTGCACAAAATTGGTGAGTCACGGTCCCCGATTTTCGGTTTTGCCCAGGACAGGAGGACAATGCTTGTCACACATTTGCTACGTGTACAAAATGGGTCAGACTGCGAAGGGAACTCTACAAGGAGACGGGAGAGCTCACTCCGGCATGGCCTTCTTGCTCTGCAATTATTTTACACTCCTCAAGGATTTGTTAGTATATCCAACCCTTTGGTGACGGATAATAAAAATGATCAGTGTTCTTAATTTTCTGCATGAACGATACATTTTAGTCAGTCATTTCTACCGAAAATAATCAATAAATTAACTCTAAATGCAGCATAAATGCACTTCAACATGATTTAGAGCACTTTCATTTGGGAAAATTTCATGATGATTTTCTCTTCCGCATTTATTCTTCATCAACTTATGAACTTATTAAATGATCCTTCTCACATCCTTAGACGTAAACGTTACACAGAGCATTTGCTAAATTTCCCGAAGAAACAATACGGATTGATTGCTTGTAAATTATAAAGTTAACGGCCATTTGAAAATTAATTTGTTACTTGCTAGATAATATTGTATTATATAGTACATTACGAGTACATTTATGTGCCATAGTTTACGGAAAACGAAGGTGATGGGTATTAAATAAACGTGTACGAGTGATGCGGTTAAGAAGGAGCTTTTCAGGTAAGATTGAGATTGATTGCGGAGTTCACATTATGTTTCTATATGCATATATATATATATATATATATATATATATATATATATATATATATATATATATATATATATATATATATATATATATATATAACATTCATATATGTATATGACCTTTGAATTTAAACTGTGCGCGTCGAAGGATTTCGAGAATTATTCTTTTTAGGTTGGTAGTACTATCAGTGACATCTATGTCAAATTTACATGTCAAAATATTCATTAGTGTTTGAGATACACGTCGTTTCCGGGATGGCCTTCAGTTCCGTCTTCGCTGCGGCTTGAATCTCCGAAGATTTTACAACCCTTTTCTTCTTACGATCAGCATGTACATATTTATTTAGCATATTCAATAGTTGTGTTTCATGTGAAGGGGCGTTTAAGGCCCGTAATTGTTTACCCTCGGGCACAGATTTTCTCTCGACGGCCCTGACTTGGTCCATTCCTGTGCTATCAAGTACATGCTTTTGACGTCATTCGTTTACTTTTCTCAGTTGCTTCTTTTCAATCAATGTTGATCATGATGTTATTAACAGTTGCGACAACAATTGTGACAGTAGCTCGCAGAATTGTGTGAACATGAAACCCTACCCCGATCTTAGCTCTTTTCGCCCCGAAAAGAGGTGTCGCCAGTGGTAGTTAAGTCTCCCTGGATGTGATATGGGGCAAGACGGTCCAGGTGCACGATTTGCATTTTGGCTCTCGGCTTACGGCGTTCTTTTATGTGATATATGACGCCATTGATTTGTATTATAACTTGGTATGGTGCCTCCCAATTATGCTGCAACTTTGGAGACCTATCCTCCCGCCGTTGTGGTATCAAGCTATATTGCTGGAAGCCAGTAGAATTTGTCTTTAGATGATACCTGGTCTTCATGCGGTCAGTAGTTGATTCGAAGTGTTGCATCTGGTACTCCCAGATCGTTTGGGGCTTCTCAATGGGTGTTTCAAACTTTATATCAGCCAGCAGACGAAAAGTCTTTCCAAAAATAACTTTGGCTGGGGATGCAGCGGCGCTGTGCTCGTTCCCTGTATTTCCAGCAGCTCGTACATTTTGCCAAAAGCTAGTGACTCAAAGTTTCGTCCTTAATCCGAATGTAGTTCACAAGGTACGCGGTACCTACTGACCCAATTTAGCACTAGCTGTTCGGCTAGAGTAGTTGCTTCCTGGTTAGGAATGGGGTAGACCTCGGGTCACTTGTTGAAACAATCGGCCGCAACCAGCGTGTATCGGTCTCCCCATTCGGATTTAAGAAAGCATCCTGCGATTTCAACAACAATCCTTTCAAACGATACCCCCACCTTATAGGCTTGCATTTGTCGCCTCAGTCGTCGTTTTCGAACTTTGACGGAAGCACAAATCGTGCATCTACGACACCAGTCCTCTATGTTTTCTCAAGCGTGGAGCCAGTAGAACCTTTCCCGCAATTTCACTAAGGCCTTGTTAACACCAATGTGGCCTCCCGAGGATCCTTCATACATTTCCTTAACAACATCGTGGATACGGCTTTTGAGAAGTATAGTTTGCAACCTATAGGAGCTGCCATCCACCGTTTCCTATTTCCGCTTGAGTACACCACCCTCCACCTGAAGGGAGTTCCATTGTGACCAATAACTTTTCAGAGTAGCGCCATGCATCAAAGCGTCCTACCACTCAGGCCGCCCAGTTGCCTCCTTCCATACGTGTAATGGTCATATGCTTTCATCGGCTAGCTGGGCATTTTGAATCTTCTCCCATGACTGAACTTCATCGAATTCGGCCGTTATTACTCGCAGATCAATGGTCAGCTCTCCATCAGCAATGCTTGCAGTTAGCTGGACATGGACAACGAGATAGGGCGTCAGCATTTCGATGAACTCCGCCCTTTCGTTGAACAATTTTGTAGTCCCATCACTGCAATCTTTCGGTCCATCTCGCAACTTGTCCCTCGGGGTTTCGAAAGTTAAGCAGCCATCTCAGCGATGCATGGTCTGTTCGAAGAACAAATTCTTGGCCATATAGGTACTTGTGGAACTGCTTGGTGTCCCTCCTGGTCACACGGTAGTTCCTCTCACTTTTTGAAAGAACTCGACTGTAATACGAGAGAACTCTTTCTTCGCCATCGATCTGCTGGGAGAGTACAGCTCCAAACCCGCCTTTGCTTACATCGGTGTCAACTACAAATATTTTTCCGGGTTTGGGATATGCCAGCACGAGTGATTCATACAGCTTCTCTTTCAAGGTCTCAAAGGCTGCCTGACATTGTCCATTCCAGATATACAGATGATTTTTCTCGGTTAGCTGATGGAGACTTTTCGCTTTTTTGGCAAGTCTTTGATGAATCTTCGATAATAGGTTACGAGACCCAGAAAACTTCGTAGTTGGCGCTTATTGTTTAATATTTACCAGCTTTTCACGGCTTCAATTTTCTCAGGGTCTGTTTTGATCCCTTTTGCTGATACAGCGTGCCCCAGGTATTTTACTTCAGCTGCAAAAAAAATACACTTGTCGAAACTAAGTTCAGATTTGCCAGTCGCAATCGGGAGAACACCTCTTTTAAATTCCGTCCATCCTCTTCGAACGATCTCCCGATAACAATGATGTCATCTAGGTGCACCAAGCAGGTCTTCGAGGGAAGGCCTTGTAGTACGTATTCCATCAGGCGTTCGAAAGTGGCTGGAGCATTGCGAAGCCCAAATGACGTCACCACAAATCACTAAACTCTGGTTCCAACTGAAAATGCGGTCTTCTCTCGGTCCTTCTTCGATCGAGTGAAGAAAACCATTTTGCGTCGGCTAAAGTGTCCATGATGTCGTCGATGCATGGAAGCGGGCAACTATCTATCTTAGTGACGTCGTTATAGTCGACACAAAAACAAGTGCTACCATCCTTTTCCTTTACTAGAACTACTGGCGTGGCCCATGGACTGACCCAAGGCTCAATAACACCTTGTTTTTCCATGTTCGAGATCAGTGCTCTCACTTCTCCTTGTTTGGCTATAGAAAATCGACTGAGCTCCCTGTGTATCTATGACATGAATAAGCATACTCGTTCGGCCTTGGTCATTCGGGCTTGTTGAGAAGATGTCACTGTACTTGGTGACCAGATCAGAGGCCTGCTTGAATAGCTGTACTGGCAATTTTGTCCGCTTCAATATTGCAGACGTGAGTTCCCGGGCTATGTCTGTGTCTTGCCTCCTTTTTCAATGATGTTCGTGAGTAGCTTCCAAAGAGGTGATGGTGGAAACTAGCTGCAGGTGCCGATAACTTCTCCCGCTTTGATGCTTGTCGTTGAGCCTGCGGTTTTAAGGACTCTAACCGGCGCGTATCCATTCGTTTAAGATTTTACAAGGTTTCGTCCTACAATTAACGTGAACAGGTCCAGTTTCTCTCGTAGCTGTCAGTAGTCGAGAAACTCCCGCCTTTGTGAAGTAGTTTTTGCCTCACTTGGTCTGGTTGGATAATCGATCGGGTTGCAACAGTGTCGATCGTTATGGGGCAATGTTTGTTTTACGTTACATTTCAGTATTGTACATTTTAAAAATGTGTAAAAGTTTTCACCTTCAAAGTTTTCAATCCCACTTTTGACATGTTATGGTTCACGCCTGATAATTTGAATGTCCCGGGAAGCTGAAAACGCACTGCTTTTTAAAGATTAAGCTAAAAGAGCTTATTTACTAGGAATGCACAATAATTAATTTCACTATTTTACATATCGCATTTTAATTTACTTTTGACTTGCTATCAACTTATGTTTCAACTGTCTTCAAATACACATATCACAAAAATCTTTTACTGCACTATCAATCAATATCGCCTTCAATTCGCACTCTACTTTTATCGCCGTTTTACTATCGTAGTTTTACTATCCCAGTTTTTAATACTACTATATCCTATATTCATTCAGCTTGACTTTATATAGGGTCTCTAGTCGTTCAATCCATTTCTCGTATATGGGCGAATATTCTGACGAAAACTACCTGGGATATTCGAGAAATTCTGAATATTTGCAGTGATGCCACTTGCTTACTTTCAGATATTGATCATCGATCAACTTGGTCCATTCTTGTGCTTTCGAGTACATGCTTTTGACGTCATTCGTTTACTTTTCTTGGTTGCTTCTTTTAAATCAATGTTGATTATGATGTTATAAACAGTTGCGACAACAATTGCGACAGTAGTTTGCAGAATTGTTTGGATATGTAACAATATTAATGAATCAATCGATTAATAATCCAACTGCTGGCCCCAGGCGTAATGCCTTAGGACTCTAATACTTGGGCCAACGCCACGAGTATGCAGCCAGATTGATAAATCAATCAATTATTCGTTCAACTGCAGGGCCGAGGCGTAACTGCCTTGGAGCAGTTATACTTGGGATGACGCCTTGAGTGCGCAGTTGTATGTATTCTTATTCGCTTATCTCCGGCCAAGTGCCTTGGGAAAGAGTGCTTCTCGATTTTTCTGCTTGTTTAATTTTCTTTCATAGCATAACAATACTGACTTAATTGCTTGTCAACCAAAATAATGAAGACAATTTAAACTCAGCTATTTTCAACCACCAGCTCGCTGTAACTGGCGCAACCACAAAGCTCAAGTTTACACTCGATTTGCCTAATTGCGCATGCGTGTAACCAATTCATTCCCCTGAGGTACTACAGTCGATATTAAACTCTTGTGTGCATATGTTTTAATTCTAAACACGAGTGTGGATACATACCTCTTTGGTAACGAATGAGTGAATTGAATGAAGTTTTTTTTTCAATGCTTTCACATGCGCCAATTTTTAGGAAGACTGTGATATGTACTTTGTACATAGTAATTTGCGGTTGGCGGGTAATTGCAATGGAGAGTGTTTGTTTCTTATTGGGTTAGCTTAATGAAGGACTATTAGCTATTTAAGGTATATGCGTTTAATCGTAATTTGATTGGTTGAAATTGTCTATTGCACACTCTAATATTCACGTGAGACAGTAAAAAAGGAACTTTATTTGGATAATGCCACTTTGCGTTTTAAACTATGTATAAATAGTTACAGATTATTGATAAAACGAAGCCTGCGTGTTATTCTGAAGTTTTTTTATTAAATGTAGAAACTTTAGGTGAGCCATAATAAACTTTATTGATCATTTCCCTGAAATAAAATTAGAAGGAAAAATCTTGGGCTTGAAAGTTCTGATATAAACTTTGATTGCTTTCAGAAAAGCGTTAAGCAAAAATACTGCGTTTAAAATATCTCACAAGAAAGAGAATTATAAAAGATGGTCGAAGCGAAATTATCACTATCTGTTGGGTATGGGAACATACAGTTTTGGCCTTCATATAAGAGCCTATATGTCCCGTCGAATTGCTCCCTAGTGTGTGTCTGTTTTGTTTAGCGTAACGCTGTCCTAGATCTTGCTGGAAGACAGTACAATGTTGTACGAGGTCAATTCATTGGCTGTCTGTTAAAATTATTGATCTCGATCTTGAGGATACGTGCAAAGGGAAAATGTGGGAAATGCGTGGGTTTTAAATTTTCTTGCGATCTCCACAGGAGGTTTATTGATGAATTATTTAGTAGTTAGCAGTTAGAATGCATTTGTTGAGCAGGAAAATGTAGCGACTAGTGGTAGCGCATCTGCAAACCAACAGTCCAGAGGCTCCAAATGATTGGTAAATCGGTGTCTATTTGACTGATATGCATACGACTTTATACTTAATGTAGCGTATCTGTCGACAGTTGCAGTCGGGTAGCTCAGAGGCTATTATTTATTTTTATAGCGGCTTGCAACTAAAAATAGCGTGTCCGCTGACAGCTGGGGTCCTCAGCTCAGAGGCTAGTGTTGGTTTCCTTGGCGACTCGTAACTAAAAATAGCGCGTCCACCGACAACTTGGGTTGAAGGCTCAGAGGCTGTTGTTTATTTCCTTAGTGACTTGTAGCTAAAAACAGCGTGTCCGTTGACAGCTTGGGTTGGCAGCTAAGAGGCTATTGTTTAATCTGCTAGTATTGATTCCAGTTATTATATATATATATATATATATATATATATATATATATATATATATATATATATATATATATATATATATATATATATATATATATATATAAGTATATATATATATATATATATATATATATATATATATATATATATATATATAAGTATATATATATATATATATATATATATATATATATATATATATAAGTATATATATATATATATATATATATATATATATATATATATATATATAAGTATATATATATATATATATATATATATATATATATATATATATATATATATATATATATATATAAGTATATATATATATATATAAGTATATATATATATATATATATATATATATATAAGTATATATATATATATATATATATATATATATATATATATATATATATATATATAAGTATATATATATATATATATATATATATATATATATATATATATATAAGTATATATATATATATATATATATATATATATATATATATATATATATATATATATAAAGCGTGTCTGCTGATGGTTGCGGATCAACAGCTCAGGGAGGTTTGTTTTTTTTTTGCATAGACTAAAGTGGCTGCCGACAGTTTCGTTTCGAAGGAACAACATTTGTGGCTACCGACAGTGGGTTTTGGGGGGACTATGCAGCTTATTAATTTTTTGTTTTGCTAGCACTATGAAATTGCAAATTGAGTACTGAATTTATGTCTAGTCATGAAACTTGAAATTATTTGTTATTTAGAATTTATGTTAAAAAATTTTCTTTCGTATATAAATGAGTTTTCATGTTCGTTTTGCGTAGTTTGCTTATTTGGTTTGCACTTTAATTTAATTGCATTAAAAATTATTATCCAGATGTCTACTTTTTAATTTATTTAGTCAAATGCATATTTTTATATGAAATTAATTTGTGCAACATAAGTGTGTGACTAGTGATTGTACTAATTGCTAAGTTTTATTAAATGCTCTCACGAAATTATTTGAATGCTCACTCAATTTAAAAGATCAGACTTCAATATTCATGCGGGTACGCGTTATTGTTATTATTATTGTTTCAGTTGTTTGAGTGATAAATGGTGTAAGGTTGCCATAATGTTAAACATGCGTTTGTTTGCTCATTATTTATGTTTTCATTTTCCTTGATTGTGTTTAATGTTTACATGTACTGTTTATTGTTTTGTGTGTTAGTCAACTGAAGATTTTTAATACAATATCTTCATTAAGCTGTACGTTAAATGTTGTATAAATCGTTTTCGATTAGATTTTTGAATATAAATTGAATTTCTCTGGGTATTTTATTGGATATTAATAGTATATTTTTGTTATTAAGATGATCAATGTGATTTTTTTATTTTTAGGGAATACTGATCTAGTTTCATTGACAGAGTAAGTAGCAGTGAACTCATACATGAGTTAAGTGGGTTCAGATATCGGCTGGCAGGAAAGATTTACATCCCATGTAATTTTGCTAAGCAATGCGCTACACGGAGGCCTTTGCAAAACCGATATCCTACGTGCTGCACCAATTTTATTAGAATACCAGCATACACTATGTATACTGGCACGAACTAGGAGCTTAATATGATGTGTATCCTAGATACACATCAAGGCTCACCTGGAGAGAGAAATACCACTCCATACCACTGACCTGCTACTACATATATGTTAACCAGATCATTAAAGCGATGCGTTTGTGTAATGAATTAAGTTTTATTTCGTTTTTCGTTTTGTTATACAATTAAACGTTCAGTTGAATACATAATGTTAATACCATACTTTAATAATGAATTCTTTGAAACTAATCAATTTATAATATAGTGAAGACTTATGTCTGCATATGTATATATTTCGAGTATTGATGGAGCAGTTAATTTACACAATTAATGTTTACTTTAATTGTATTTGTTAGTTGTTCAAAGGAAAAATGGAATTCGTACAAACCAACCAATTAAGACTTTAACTGAAAAATGCTAGGAGGTACTTGAAAAATGCTGGGGGCTCAACATAGATGTACACCAAATTTTCGTTGACTTTAAGCTAGCGTACGACAGTTTTCATCGTCACGTACTGTACCAAATAATGTTTTGCTTTGGCATCCCAGCCAAAATAGTCCGTTTTACCAAAATGACAATGACGTCGACGACGTCCCAAGTCCGCATCAATAACCAACTCACCGATGCCTTTGACACAAATATCGGATTAAAGCAGGGAGATGGGCTGACCCCATTGCTATTCAATTAGTCTTTGGAGTACGTCATAACGAAGCTACCTGTCGATACAAGAGGGACATTACTACACAAGTCGAGCCAAGAAGTAGTCTATGTGGACGACATCAACATTTTGTCACGGTCATTAACAACTGCCAAAGAACTTTTTCTGAAACTCGACAGTGAAGCACAACTAGTAGGGCTAAAAATCAATGAAAATAAAACAAAGCTCATGACGCAGTCGAGGAAAAATACCTCAAATACACATAACATCACACTTGGCGAATATAGTATTGTAAATGTCAGCAAATTTGTGTGTCTAGGCGCAAAATAAAGAAAACCAGTAATGAAAGAGACGAAATACACCGAAGAGTACAGCTCGCAAATAAAATATTTTATTCAGTTTTGACGATCTTGAAGACCAGCTGCATACACAGGAAAACAAAACTCCAAGTATACAAATCTGTGATAAGACCTGTGTTGGGCTATGGGTGTGAAACACGGACCCTAACCCAAGCATCCGCGAATATATTGAACGCCTTTGAGCGACGGGACCGAGGCGAATAATCGGAGCGAAGCTAGACGAGGACCAATGGTGAATTCGACACAACCATGAGCTGTATGAAGTTTTGATGAGCCGGAGGTCTCAACGATTGTAAGACTGCAGGAACTGCAATGAGCTGGACACATGAATCGTATGGACGAACAACGGATACCCAAAAAAGTATTGGTAGGGGAAAACTGAAGGCCGGAGACCAGTAGGGAAACCGAGGAAACGCTGGTCTGACTCGGTCGACAAAGACAGTTCATCACTGCTTGGATTTCGAAATTGGAGGGCGGGGTCAATGGACTGAGACAGTTGGAGGCGCTGTTTGCAGGAAGTGAAGGGCCGAGAGCGGCTGTAGTGCTAAGAAGAAGAAGAAGAAGACTATAACTGCGGGCGCTAGGTGAAATTGCCTTAGGACGCTAATGCACCTTGAGTACGCAGTCGAATGTATTCTTATTCGCTCATTCTGTGCTAAGTGCCTTGATACAGAATAAGCTCAAGTGCACACCTTGAGCTAGCAAATGGAGAAATACTTAATTTTGTTACAATTCTCTATGTATACTGCCAGGAACTGGGAGCTTGATATGATGTGTATCCTATATACGCATCAAAGATCCTGGGAGAGAGATATCAATATATGACATTTACCTGTTACTTCATACTTGTCAACCCAATCAGTCAAGAGATGTGTTTGTTTAATGAGTTAAGCTTTAGCTCATTTTTTATTATGTTATACAATTACATGTTCAGTTGAATATATAATTTTAACACTCCTACAATGTTTTAGTATTGTATCCTTCTAACAATTAATTTATTACAGGGACACTTAATGAGGTTTTATGTTTGCATATGTGTAAAATTGACCATTAATGGAACTGTAAAATTTCTGCGATTTATATCTACTTTAATTATATTTGTTATTTAAAAGAAATGAAATTTACGATATAATTTGAAACAAAAAAACAAAATCACTATAACTGCAGGCCCTGAACGTAATTGCCTTGTGACTCTAATTATCAGGCTGACGCCTTGAGTATGCAGTTATATTATTGAATTAATGAATTAATAATCCAACTGCTGGCCCCGGGCCTAATGCCTTAGGACGTTAATACTCGGGCCCCCAAAAGGGCTTGTGCTAACCCTCGCATGGCCTCCCTACTCTGCAAAGATAACTATGGAACCAAAAAGTTGACTATATACACCGACAGTGGTAGTAACCAGTGGCTACAACCATGGTGTTTACAGCACATCGGGAGCGAAACTAACGATGAAAAAAAACGACGATCAATGAAATGACAGGGAAGACGAATGAAAAACTAAGATTAACTGGCAGTCTTGTGTCGACTAAGATTCTTGTGGTGTTTGTGGCAGCAAAAAAGTGAGGCAAACACCAGAACGTCTTAAAAAGGAAGAGCGGGAAACGCAGGACGCACAAGATGTTTGAGCGGTGGGGGAAAATATCAAAAGCATCGAGAATATCATGGCCACTGCTGCTATCCAAAACGAAGCGACCGCAGTGAGAGCTATAAATTCCGAAATAAAAATAAGCCATCCTGAAGTACACAAAGAGATTACGACTGGAAAAGAAATGCGTGACTAGACAAATAAAGCACCATTGTGTGATTTCATCGCCACTGTCGAAAATGTGGCGGAAGTACTGTACTTGGAAAAGGAACCTGATAGCCTCTCCCAAGAAACGTGGTCACAACGTGCGATTGCCACCCAGTGGCATGAAGAAGAAAGGCTAATCCGAAAAGCGGGAGATGTTCGAAAAAGAATAAAATGCGCATGTGACTCGCCAAAAATCAGCAAAGGGATAAAGAATGGGCTCTTTGAACTAGAGGAGCTCCACAACCGTAAAGAAGATTACCTAGGGAGCTAGTTAAAGGCCAAGGCAGACCAGAAAGCCAAAGAAGAGCAGAAGGCGAAAGAAACGTATAGGTTATAGCTCAATGGGCACGCGCAGATTGCTCCACCATCAAACATCAATAAGAAACTGGTGTCAAGCCCATTCGAAGGATATCTGGATAAAAGAAAGAAGAAAGAGGTACTTGATGGACGTCAAATCAGGGGTTCCAAACAGTGCTGACAAAAGGAGTGAAGAAAGTTGCAAAGGAACACCTTCAAAAAGTGCCAGAAAAGTAAAGTTCGCACGAACGCTCAACAAGAAAATAGACCTGATGCGAAACACAAGAGAAAGAAGCCCTAACCAAGATCCCAGTAGCAAGCACTGCTTGTAAAGCCCCAAGATGGTAGATCCTACGCAGAAGTGCTGCGGGATATCAGGGGAAATATAAGGGCCAAAGATACCAACACTGCCATTAAAGCATTGCGACCAACGCGGTTGGGCCACTCGAGCCGATGGTAATGATCATAACAAGAGACGTTGACTGCTTCACGGACCTGACTGAGGTAGTAGAGGCGTTCAAAATGGAGTTTCCTAGCGTGGGTAGGATCAAAGCAAGGCTGACACTAGAAAACCATAGGCGAAACGTATGGCCATCATTGACTTAACTGAAAAGGATGTCGAACCATTTTTGAATAAGGGCAAAGTAAGAATATGGTGGGTTTTCCGCCGGATACGAGGACGAGTCACCCCTTTTCAATGTTTCAAATGCCTTGGCTATGGTTACGTTGCGCAAGTATGCAAAGAACTCGATAGGAGCTCCCTATCTTCCAAATGCGGTGAAATGGGACATAAAATAAATGAGCGAACAAAGGAGGCAAACTGTCTTCTTTGCAAAGATGCGGAATCAGGGATATGTCAGGTTTTCCAGGAAGCTTTAGCCTAGACAAAATCAGAACTTCTATGACCCGCATCCCACAACTAAACGTACACCGCAGTTCAACCGCCCAAAACGTACTTGATTTTTGACAAACCGGAGGTCTCAACGATTGTAGGACTGCAGAAGCTGCAATTAGCTGGCCACATGAATCGTATAGACGAACAACGGTATTAGTTGGGAGAACTGAAACCGAGGAAAAGCTGGTCTGTCTCGGTCGACGAAGACAGTTCATTGATGCTTGGATTTTGAAATTGGACAATGCGGTGAATGAACCAAGACAGTTGGAGGTCCTATTTGCAGTAAACGAAGGCCCAAGAGGGGCTGTAGTGCTAAGGAGAAGGAGATCATAGTATCCTTATGAAACTGTTACTGCCGCCATCTGGGTTCAGAACAGCGATTTCCAGGAGGAGAGCTGTTTACGTAAGGATGGTTTCGTGTGGATTCGGTGCTCAGGGACCACCTTCTTTAATGTGTACCTAATGTTAAACGAACTGAGATCATCTTTCCAAGCCAAGCATAATACTTTGGAGGACGCTGTCTTGAACGCAGATGGCAACGTGATCGTTGCGGGAGATTTTAACGCGGTCTGCCTCGAACAGACCCACGGGGGAAATAAATCCTAGATATGGTGGCCAGGACGGCACTCATTGAACTTAACACCAAAAATACTACAAATTTCTGCCATATTGGTTGCGAAAGATCCATACTGGACATGACATTTTCATCGGAGTCCTTTGGAAGGAGGATATACAATTAGGGAGTATTAAAAGACCACTCAGCCAGTGATCATCAGTGTATTCTGCTTTCGAATAGTGATGTTTTCTCTCGACATTCATGCTTTCGACTTTCTAGAATTGGGTGGAACATCGGAAGAATGGATTCCGAGAGGTTCATCGAGGTGCTCACACCAGGTGTTCCACTGCAAGATGATTCGTGTTGGATGGAAGAACTGGCAGCTCAAAACCTGGTGAACTCAACTATGAGTATCGTCACGACTACTTGCAATGCTTCTATGCCCCGTCAAAAATCTCGGCAAGGCAAGCCACCAGTGTACCAGTGGTCAACTGAAATCGCTGGAAAGCGCAGGGAGTGTCACAAGCTTCTGTGTGAGGCCCAACGGGCATGGAACCATGACGAGGCATGCAACCGGGTGGCAACACATGTTGACGAGGAAGTGGCTACGCAAATTGATTAACAACAGCAAGGCTCGCAGCTGGCAAGATCTAGTGGACAATGTGAACAAGGATCCATGGGCCTTTGCTACAAGTAAGTTATGCGGAAGTTTGGTGCCCTATGGATGCCTTGCATACATGATGCGAGAAAGATGGACGAGATAGTGTGGGTACTCTTACTCGCTCATCGCGTCCGTGTTATTTCTCGACATGTGCATGCAACTGTCGGAAATTTCATACCACCGTCTGCAAGACTCAAGCATGTGCACATAGACATCATCACCATGCCACGCTCAGTATGAAAACGCATTGATTCACATGCATCGACCGATACTCACGATGGAGCAAAGCGATCCCTATAGAAAATCAAGAGACAGAGACAGTCACACGAGCATTTTGGGAAAATTCGATCGCACATTATAGTTCGCCAAGTCAAATCACCTCCAACCAAGGACGACTATTCGAACCACACCTCTTTGGGTCACGAAACCACCTAGGAGGTGCCATACATCTACACACGACTGCTAGCCACCCACAAGCAAACGTTATGGTGAAACGTTTTCACCGCAACCTCAAGGCCACAATTCGATGCCCTCAAAATGACAAATGGACGTTAATCATACCAGACGTCATCATGGATACACGCGCAAGCCACCGCGAGGACTTACGGTACTCGCCAGCTGGACTACTCTACGGCCAGCCGATATATTTGGGAGACAAATATTTCGCCCCCATACCATACGATAACAAACCTAGCAATTTTATCAAGGACTTGCGAAGCCGCTTCGAATTGATTCGGTCAGTGCCCGTCACTCGTCATGGTTCACGTGCGCCATTCGTTTTCAAGGACTTGGCAACATCTTAACACGTTTTGGTGTGACATGATGCAATAAAAACGCACTGCAGATGCCACATGATGGTCCGTACAAGGTAGTAAAATGCGGCAACAAGACATTTTCGATAAAAGTGCGCGGCAAAGAGGGAAAAGTTTCAATTAACAGGCTGAAACCTGCATTTATTCTAGCCAAATCTGCACCAGACAAACGAGAGGCAACTATTCACAAATGGACAACACCGGTTAGATTTATAAATATACACATATATATATATATATATATATATATATATATATATATATATATATATATATATCTATATATATATATATATATATATATATATATATATATATATATATATATATTTATATATATATATATATATAAACATATATATACATATCTATATATATTTATATATATATATAAATATATATATATATATATATACATATATATATATATATATATATATATATATATATATATATATATATATATTTATCTATATATATACATGGTCTGTATAATAAGTGACCGAACTGTTGCGAGTGAACACATAAAACATGCTCGGATATATTCCTGCTTCATAACTGCAATAGTAGCGAGCAAACAACACATATGTACTCGTACTCCGCCAATGAAAATTAGCCATAGAAACACATGCGCAAGTAAATAAGCGAGCAGTTAAATAAACGAGAAAGTTCAACCCGCAATTATCATCTTTACATCATGAACGAACGGGGTGCTTCGAAGAGAGGTAAGCGGAAAGGAAAACCGAAAGTTCCGGCATAAACACTCTTTCGCTCAATGTCCCCAGTTTCGCGATTTCACCTCGAGAGATCGTGGGAAAGCCGAAAGCTTAAGCTGAAAGTACTCTTTCGAAGTCGAAAGCTTAAGCGAAAAACACTCTTTCGCTCAATTTCCCCAGTTTCGCATATTCACCAGCCGAGCAAGTGAGACGAAACGGGGAGGAAAAATTTTCGTGGAACGAGAGCGCACGTGTTCGGCTACTCAGCACCTTTAAAGAGAATTTGGGTTGAAAACCCTCGAAAGAACTGTACTTAAAGATCTTGGGCAAAGTATTCGAGTCAGTCGGTCTTGTTCAAATCCAAAGGGAGCGTGCTGCTACCCAGTAGTTTAATCGTACGTGCAATAACGCGATTCAAGTTCGAGTTCGAAGTGCTGTTCAGTATTCGACCAAATGGTGAGGGGTGAGGCGTTGGTTGTGCTGCGGTCCTCAATCGGCCTTTTGGCGTTTCACGCCGTATGGCCACCCCGAACCATAAACTCGTCCAGTGGTTACCCTCCTCAGGCTGATATTTAGAGTTTTAAATAATTAAATAATTGAAAATGTTTTTTTTTTTCAAATTCGATTGAAAAGAATGAAGAATAAAACTAAAGTAATTCATTAAAAATAAACTCTCGTATTTTGTTGTTTTAGTTTAAATGGACAGAGTAGCAGGTAAGTGATCACCGGGTTCTTTCCCCGGGAGACTTGATGATGTATATTTTTTTGTGGTAGGGAGGTGAATGCTATTTATGCACAGAGTGTGGGACTCCCATGCGTGACTGGACTACCCACTAAACACTTCCCCTGTCAACCGGAGAACCCAGCCTGGAACCGTTTGACACATTACTACGGGCCGGGTCTCGTTTTGTTACGCCATAGGTCGCCTTCAAGCTGGAGAGGCCTTTTCCTAGCGGGAGAGGAGAGGGGAAGAGGAAATGCCAGAAGAGCGATCCCCCAGCCCCAGCGCCCCCGGCTGCTGTGAGTCCCTTTTATATGTTAGGACTGCCCGAGCATAATGTGCCACCTGGTTCCATTTGTCAACCGATTCGAGCATCGTTGCAACTATATTATCCGGGGTGAGCTCTCCCGTCTCCCTGTAGAGTTCCCTTTGCAACCTGACCCATTTTGTACACGCAAAAAATGTGTGACAGGCACTGTCCTCCTCTCCTGGGCAAAACCGACAATCGGGAGACCGTGACTTACCGATCTTGTGCAGGTAAGACTGAAAACACCCGTGCCCGCTCAAAAGCTGGGTCAGATATAAGTCAGTCTCACCATGCCGTCTCACATCCGGCATGAGGCGCGCAGTCCACCTTCCCTTCGTGCAATTCCTCCAAGGCTGCTGCCAATCGTTGAGCGAGCGCTGTCTCTCCTCGCAAACAACTATCTCCCTCGCATCCTCGTTTCGGTGCAGGTAAATAGCGCGGTGCTCTCTAGCAAGGAGAGCGACAGGTATCACGCCTGCAATCACTCTCACCGCCGAGTCGGAGACTGTTGGGTACGAAGATGCAATTCTCAGTGCTTCCCTTCTCTGTACCTGTGCCAATCGTTTCCGGTATACCTCCTTGCTGAGAGCGTCGCCCCATACCTCTGCTCCGTACAGTAGCACTGACCGTACAGCACTCATCAAGAGGCGTCTTCTTGACGGGCTGGGTCCCCCTACGTTGGCCATAAGCCGACTCAGGGCCGATATTCCCGAAGCAGCCTTCTCAGCTGTTGCCCTGATTTGCTCAGAGAAACTCATCTTCGAGTCGATCAGTAGCCCCAGGTACTTCACCGATGGCTTCGATTCGATTTGTATGTCTCCAATACTGATCATCCTTACTCTTTTTTGTCAAGATGACCACTTCGGTTTTCTCCAGTGCTAAGCTCAGCCCACGAGCAGTCATCCAGTCCCTCACTCGGCACATTAGAATACGTAGCCTAAGTTGCGCTTGTTCAACGGTGCGTCCAGCGACCAGAGCTGCAACATCATCCGCATAGCCGACCAAGCGCAACTCATCTGGCATCTCGAGTCGCAGTTGCCCGTCGTAAGACACGTTCCACAGGTCCGGACCAAGGATAGATCCCTGGGCAACACCCGATGTAATTTGAATCCTTCGTTGGCCCTGTGTCGTGTCGTAGAGCAGGCTTTGGTCCTTTAGGTAGTTTCTCAAAAGCCGCATTAGATATTCTGGAACTTGAAAAGAGTTTTCCAGCGTGTCCAGAATATCCACCCATCTAGCGGAGTTGAAGGCATTCCTGACGTCGAGTGTCACCAACAGGACGATCGTCGCTTGGTGCGACTATATGCCTCAGCCTTTTGGACCACGGTCACCACCTCTGCAATCGCATCAATGGTAGAAAGTCCTGCTCTAAAGCCGTACTGCCGAAGAGATAGGTCCCCAGTAGCACGAATCACGTCAGTGAGTCTTCCCTTGATGAGTTTCTCTAGCACTTTCCCAGCCGTGTCTAGCATGCATAACGGGCGATACGCAGATGGCGATCCGGGATTTCCCTTCCCCTTGCTGATCAGCACGAGCCTCGCCACCTTCCATCGTACCGGGAAAACCCCATCCCGTAGGCAAGCGTTGAATGTGCTGAGCAGCAAGTCAGGACAATGGTGATAGACGAGCTGCAACACCTCAGCTGGAACACCATCTGGACCGGGATCTTCGACGGGGCATAAAAGCGCAGCAAGCAGTCGTGATTATGCTCATAGTAGAGTTCACCACGTCCTGAGCTGCCAGTTCTTCCGTCCCCTCCGAAGCTCCCTGCAGCGGCTCGCCTGCTGTGAGAGCCTTGACGAACCTCTCGACGTCCATCCTTCGGATGTTCCATCCAGTTGTAGAAGGCCGAGAGCACGGACGTCAGGAGACAGCATCACTTATCTCCAGCAGAATGCACTGATGATCATTGGCTGAGTTGTCCTCTAATACTTTCCAGTTTTGTATCCTCCGTACTAAGGACTCCGAGGCGAATGTCACGTCCAGTATGGCTCCCTCACAGCCAATACGGCGGAAAGGCCGCGTGTTTCCGGAGTTTAGTACGACGAGCGCCGTCCTGGCCGCCATTTCCAGGATTCGTTTTCCCCGCGGATCCGTCTGAGGCATGTCCATTCGATTGCTTTAGCATTGAAGTCGCCCCCAACGAACACTTTGCCCTCTGCGTTCGAGACAGCGCCCTCCAAAGCATTAAGCTTGGCTTGGAAAGATGATATCGACTCGTTAGCCGTTAGGTGCACACTAAAGAAGGTGATCCCCGAGCACCGAACCCACACCAAACCATCCCCCGTCCACAACTCTCCGCCTGAAAGTCACTGTTCCGAACCCAGATAGCGGCAGTACCAGTTTCATCAGAGTACCATAATGCAGGACTTTTATTATGGTGTTGCTCACTCAGCAGCAATAAGTCGGCTTTCATGTCCCTCGCAAACTGCTCAAGCAGATTTTGGGCGGTTGAACTACGGTGTAGGTTTAGCTGCAGGATGCGGGTCATCGGAGCTCTGATTTTGCCTTGGCTAGGGCTTCCTGGAACACCCGGCATTTTCCTGATTCCAAGACGTGTCCAAAATCAAGTTTTGGATCAGCATCCTTGCAAAGAATACAGTGTGCCTCCTTCGTACACTCTTTTCTTTTATGTCCCATTTCACCGCATTTGTAACACAGGGAACTCCTATCGGGTCCTTTGCATACTTGTGTGGTGTGACCATATCCAAGGCATTTGAAACATTGAAGAGGCGTTGCTTTTCGCCGTATCCTACAGACAACCCACCCAATTCGTACTTTGCCCTTGTTCAGGAATTGTTCGGCGTCCTTTTCGGTCAAGTCGACTATGGCCATGCGTTGTCCCCTGTTGTTTTCTGGTGTCAGTCTCGCTTTGATCCTTTGATGTATATTGGATACCCATCAAATGAGCTCCCAGTTCATACCACATACAACATCAAGGCTCCCGGGAGAGATCTCGCTGTAACACAACTTACCTGCTACTCTGTCCATTTAAACTTAACCAACAAATCCGAGAGTTAATTTTTAATGAGTTTCTTTAGTTTTATTGTTCATTCTTTTTAAATCACTTACATTACAATCGAATTCAAAAAATATACTTTCAATTATTTAATTATTTAAAACTCTAAATATCAGCCTGAGGAGGGTAACAACTGGACGAGTTTATGGTTCGGGGTGGCCATACGGCGTGAAACGCCAAAAGGCCGATTGAGGACCGCGGCACAACCAACGCCTCACCCCTCACCATTTTGTCGAATACTGAACAGCACTTCGAACTCGAACTTGAATCGCGTTATTAAACTACTGGGTAGCAGCACGCTCCCTTTTCGATTTGAACAGGACCACCTCGAATGCTTTGCCCAAGATCTTTTAAATACAGTTCTTTCATGGGCTTTCAACCTAAATTCTCTTTAAAGGTACTGAGTAGCCGAACACGTGCGCTCTCGTTCCACGAAAGTTTTTCCTCCCCGTTTCGTCTCACTTGCTCGGCTGGTGAATATGCGAAATTGGGGAAATTGAGCGAAAGAGTGTTTTTCGCTTAAGCTTTCGAATTGAAAGAGTACTTTCAGCTTAAGCTTTCGGCTTTCCCACGATCTCTCGAGGTGAAATCGCGAAACTGGGGACATTGAGCGAAAGAGTGTTTATGCCGGAACTTTCGGTTTTCCTTTCCGCTTACCTCTCTTCGAAGCACCCCGTTCGTTCATGATGTAAAGATGATAATTGCGGGTTGAACTTTCTCGTTTATTTAACTGCTCGCTTATTTACTTGCACATGTGTTTCTATGGCTAATTTTCATTGGCGAAGTGCGAGTACACAGGTGTTGTTTGCTCGCTACTATTGCAGTTATGAAGCGGGAATATATCCGAGCATGTTTTATGTGTTCACTCGCAACATTCCACCGGTAGTAGAAAAAAGGATTTAGTGTACTTGGAGAGTACAATAAATCGTCGCTCTACACCGGTGATCTGGATTACTTAATGTACCGCAAAAGATTACGCTCGCTCTTGGTTTTTTCGCAATTTATGTAGTTGGTTGATTCTCGCTACATTTCCTTTGGTGCAAATCATTCGTTCTTATATCTCGCGCTGTTATCGCCATTGGTGTTGTCCACTGTACTTCTAACAACTTATTATTAACCGTTGTTTTGCTGCTGGTTTATGCATAATTTACTAGATGCTAACGCGCTGATGTTATAATTCTATCCAATTGACGTTACTTAATATGTTGTTTCAAGTCAACGTTATAATTGTAAATTTCCACAATTATGAATTAATGAGTTAATGTTCTGTTTGATAGTATACAATGTTTTGTTTGATTCAATCATAAATTAATATAATAATATTTCGTTTGGTACCATAAGTTGATGCTAATTAATATGTATTACATGTCAGTGTTGTATTTGCAAATTACTACAATCAAAAATTACTAAGTTAAGATTTGATTATATACAATGATGTATCATATTTTCCTGTTTTGTTTGGTACCTTGAGTTAATGTTAATTAATATGTATTACATATCCATGTTGCTTTCATAAACTACTACAATTATAAATTAATAATTTGAAGAGATGGTTCGCTCACTTTCGTTCTGGAAATTTTGATGTCAAAGATGCACTTCGCTAAGGTCGACCAATCACTGAAAAAGTCGATGAAATCTTACAAAAAATTGAAGAAGACCGACACATAAGCAGCCACGGCATTATTAAGGAACTGAATATCCATCACCAAACGACCGAATTTCCATTTGCGAAATACTAATAAAAGACAACGAAATCGAGCCATTTTTGAAGCTAATCATTACGGGCGATAAAAAAATGGGTAAGTTTCGAGAATGCTGTTCGCAGAAGACCATGGTCAAAAAAAAGTGAATCATCACAAACGACATCCAAGCCAGGATTGACACCAAATAAGGCTATGCTGTGTATGGCGGGATTGGGATAGAATTGGTCATCATGAGGTGCTAGGACCTGGCACAACTCTCAATTCGGCTCTGTATTCTCAGCAATTAACCAGATTGAAACAAGCAATCCAAAAAACCAGCCAGAATTGATCAATAGAAAGGGCTTTGTCTTCCATCATGATAATGCCAGACCACACACATTTTCAATGACCCGGCAAAACTTGACAGAGCTTGGATCAGAAGTTTTAATGCATCTACCGTATATATATATATATATATATATATATATATATATATATATATATATATATATATATATATATATATATATATATATATATATATATACTCGTATATATATTTATATATATATATATATATATATATATACTCGTATATATATATATATATATATATATGTTTATATATATATATATATATATATATATATATATATATATATATATATATATATATATATAAATATATATATATATATATATATATATATATATATATATATATATCTATATATATATATATATATATATATATATATATATATATATATATATATATATATATATATATATATATATATATATATATGGTAGATGCATCAAAACTTCGCTCGCAGAATTATTTGTACATGTAACAATATGTACAAATAATTCTGCGAGCTACTGTCGCAATTGTTTTCTCAACCATTAAGAACATCAACAAAATGAATTTACTCGAAACCACGAGAACACACCAAGCATGAACAACATTTGAAAGTGAGTCACTGCTCCATTCATTAAGCTGCTCGATTATACCAGATACCTCTCGGCAGAACATTCGCCAATGTACGAAAGGTGCATTGAACGGCTGGAGACCCTATATAAAGGCGAGCTGAATGAATGGGGGGATCATTCATTAGAACCGCGATAGTAAAAACTGCAAAAGTCGGGAGTGAGAATTGAAAAGCGATATTGATCGAGTAATAGTAAAGTGATTTTCGTTGATCGTGAAGTGATTTTAGTGGACAATTGAAATAAAAATTGATAGACGACTTGTAAAATAGTGAAAATTAAAATTGTGAAATAGTTAAATGAGTGATTGTGCATTTTTAGTAAATAAATAAACTCTTTCAATTTAATTTAAAACACATTGCGTTTTCACTTTCCCGGAACATTAAAATTATTGGCCGCGAACCATAACACGCGACAGTGGTGTCAACAAGTGAGAAAGAAAATTTTGGAAGTGATAAACTTTTAAACATTTTTAAAGTGCACAATAGTGAAAATTATCGTGGAAACTGGTGGCAAAATAGCCGAAACAATAAAAATGCCAGGAAGCTTTCATCCAAAAATTGATCAATTGACCAAATCTGGTCACACAAAGTACAAAGGCCATACTGATTGCACGCTTGCGTGACGCGATCGAGCCGAAAGGCGTGGATTATGATTCAGGTGAGCCCTCAGATCCGGAAAAAACGCGCAAGGTGAAGAAGTGGAAACACCAAAATCAAAGGAGCCAGAATATGCGCTCATGCAAATGTTAATGCTGATGTCATCCAGTCTACTGCGAAGCTAGATGAACAATCAGTGAAGCTAGACTAACAAGCGTTCGAAGTTAAGGCAGACATCAAGGCAGACATCGCACAGAAGCTGGAGAAACAGTCAACCGAAATCAAAGCGGAGCTCAGTAGTCTCAACAACCAAATTAAATGCATCGAGGAAAAGGTATACCAGGACGAGGAGAGAATCAACCTTAAGATCAGCCAGGTCGAGGAGAGAATGAACCACGAGATGGAAAAAGTGAAAAAGGAGTTGGAAGCAGTGAAGGCAGTAGTAACCACCTCACCAGCTCCGCTTATAACTGCAGCGCAAAGCTCATCCAGAAATGTGAAAGCACCAATACTCGACGGGCAAATGGTCTGGAGTATTTACAAAACCCAGTCACAAAACTGGAATGAGCAGGAACGAGCAACTGCATTAATACTTGCTCTAAGTGGCCCAGCTGCCAGGCTTTTGCAGACTATCCCCGTCGAGTGGCACTCAAATCCGGCTGCTACAATGAATGCGCTCGACATGCGTTATGGAGACGATCATCTTAAGCAGATTTATCGGTCACAGCTACGGCATCAGATGCAGAAGTCTGGCGAAGCTTTACTGCAGCTAGCCCAAGACATTGAGCGACTGGCACTTTTGGCTTACCCAGCTTACGACATCGAGGCTACGCAGCAACAGAAGCATTCATCAGTGCGTTGAAGGACCAGGAACTGCAACAAGCCGTACATTTAGCTCAAAAGCAAACGGTTAAGGATGCATTGGCTTTTAGTCTGAGCTTTGAGGCAGCAAAAAATGTGACTCATACCACTGCCCGGGCTCGCGAGGTAGTGGCAGATGAGTGCAGGAGTGAGTGCGATGAAATCGAGCGAGACCCGCATGTAAATGGCGCACCTAGATGCTGAAATTGCGGAGAGAAGGGCACCTGCAAAGAGACCGTAAGAAGCAAAAAAACCGAGCGACTGTCCAGGGTGTGCAGCTAAGAGAAGATCTGGACCGAGTCAGGAGCCCAGAATGGAAGCTCTTCAAACTTAGGGGTCGGGAAACATGTAAGAACCAACTTCGTGGGGCAGAGGTTGGCTAGGAGGATTGACGTCCCCAGCACCACCATCACCATGCCAAAACTACATCGTGGAGAAGCGGACTTATGCCTTCCGGGTCAAATTGACGGAGAACACTGCACCATAACAATCGACACTGGTGCAACCCGATCGATTATCCGACCAGACCTAGTGAGGCAACAACTACTTCAAAAGGGCAGGATTTTCTCACTACGGACAGCTACGGGAGAAACTGCACCTGTCCATGGAGAAGTCAACCTCCAGATACAGTTGGGAGACCTTGCGTTCCGACATAATTTTATGCTCGCGAACATTATGGATGACTGCATTCTCGGAATGGATTTTCTGCGACCACATGGAATCACGTTGGATTTAGGCAAACGGGTATTGAAATGGCAGAATGTCGAAGTATTGATGGAGGATCCCAGCGTCCAAATTCCCAAGATGAATGTGGTAGTATGCACCGACAGTGATGTACCAAATTCTTCCGAAAGCATTGTATGGGCCAAGCTTGATGGTGATTCTGGAGAACACCGATCATATCTGATAGAGCCAACGAAGACGTCCGCATTGCGCAGTTTGATTGTAGGACGAAGCCTTGTAAGATCTATGAAGAATGGATACATGCCGGTTAGAGTCCTTAACACCGCAGACTCAACCACGAGCATCAAAGCGGGAGAAGTCATCGGCAGCTGCCAGCCTGTTTCCACCATCACCTCTTTGGAAGCTACTCACGACCATCATGGGAAAAGGAGGCAAGACACAGACAAAGCCCGGGAATCTACGTCTGCAATATTGAAGCAGGTCAAATTGCCAGTGCAGCTATTCAAGCCAGCCTCTGATCTGGTCACCAAGTACAGTGACATCTTCTCAACAAGCCCCGCTGACCAAGGACGAACGGGTCTGGTAACTCACGTCATAGATACACAGGGAGCCAAGCCGATTCGACAAGCACTGAGACGTCACCCTATAGCCAAACAAGGAGAAGTGAGCGCGCTGATCTCGGACATGGAAAAACAAGGCGTTATTGAACCTTCTGTCAGTTCATGGGCCACGCCTGTAGTTCTAGTAAAGAAAAAGGATCGTAGCACTCGTTTTTGTGTCAACTATAGGCAGTTTAACGACGGCACTAAGAAATATAGTTACCCGCTCCCACACATTGAGGACATCATGGACACTTTAGCCGACGTAAAATGGTTTTCTACACTCGATCTCAAAAGTGGCTACTGGCAGGTAGAAATCGACAAAAGGACCGAGAGAAAACCGTATTTTCAGTTGGGACCGGATTGTGGCGATTTGTGGTGATGCAATTTGGGCTTTGCAATGCTCTAGCCACCTTCGAACGCCTGATGGAATACGTGCTACGTGGCTTGACCTGGAAAACCTGTTTGGTGAACCTAGATGACATCATTGTCATCGGGAGAACGTTTGAAGAGCATGTGCGGAGCTCCGTTCAGTTGGAGGGTGGCGTACTCAAGCGGAAATGGGAAACGGTGTGTGGCAGCTCCTATAGGATGCAAACTACACTACCCAAAAGCCGAATTCACGATGTGGTTAAGGAAATGCATGAAGGATCCTCGGGAGGCCACCTTGGTGTTAACAAGACCTTAGCGAAATTGCGGGAAAGGTTCTACTGGCTCCACGCTCGAGAAGACGTAGAGGACTGGTGTCGCAGATGCACAATTTGCGCTTCCGTCAAAGGTCCAAAGCGATGACTGAGAGGACAAATGCAAACCTATAACGTGGGAAATTGATACACGCTGGTTGTAGCCGATTATTTCAGCAAGTGGCCCGAGGTCTACCCCATTCCCAACCAGGAAGCAACTACTGTAGCCGAACAGCTAGTGTTAAATTGGGTCAGTAGGTACGGCGTACCTTGTGAACTACATTCAGATCAAGGTCGAAACTTCGAATCACTAGTTTTTAGCGAAATGTGCGAGCTGCTGGGAATACGGAAAACGAGGACAACACCACTGCATCCCCAATCCGATGGAATGGTCGAACAGTTCAACGGCACTCTCAATAAACACCTGGCCAAGATGGTTCACGAGAACCAAAGGGACTGGGACCGACACATTCCACTATTTTTGATGGCGTACAGAGCTGCCGAACATGCATCGACGGGCCAAGCCCCAGCCAAAGTCATTTTTGGAAAGACTATTCGTCTGCCAGCTGATATAAAGTTCGGAACACCCCCCGAGAAACCCTAAACGATCTCGGAGTACGCAAGTGAGCTTAGACAACGGCTGAACCAGATACATCGGACAGTGCGAAATCACCTCGAATCAGCTACCGACCGCATGAACACCAGGCATGATCTAAAGGCAAATTCTTCTGGCTTCCAGCAAGATGACTTGGTGTGGATATAACCCGCAACGGCGAAAGGGTAGGTCTCCAAAGTTGCAACATAATTGGGAGGGACCATACCGAGTTACAAAGCGAATCAACGACATCGTATACCGAATATAGGAACACCGTAAGCCAAGAGCCAAAATGAAAATCGTGCACCTGGACCGTCTTGCCCCATATGATATCCAGGGAGAATTGACTACAAATAGCGACACATCTTTTCGGGGCGAAAAGAACTGAGGTGGGGGCAGTGTTACATGTACAAATAATTCTGCGAGCTACTGTCACAATTGTTTTCACAACCATTAAGAACATCAACAAAATGAATTTACTCGAAACCACGAGAACACACCAAGCATGATCAACATTTGAAAGTGAGTCACTGCTCCATTCATTAAGCTGCTTGAATATACCAGATACCTCTCGGCAGAACATTCGCCAATGTACGAGAGATGCATTGAACGGCTGGAGACCATATATAAGGGCAAGCTGAATGAATGGGTGCATCATTCATTAGAACCACGATAATAAAAACTGCGAAAGTGTGGAATGAGAATTGAAAAGCGATAATTGATTGAGTAATAGTAAAGTGATTTTTGTTGAT
>OZ017740.1:192966002-193068502 GCA_963969285.1 Odontomyia ornata | reverse complement strand
ATTAAAGTTTAGACGGAGGGGTTGTTCAGTGTACAACGAAATGGTGAGGGGTGAGGGGCTGGCTTGCGCCGCGATCCTCAATCGGACTTTTGGCGTTCCACGCCGTGTGGCCACCCCAAACCATTAGCATGTCAAGTAAGTGTAAGCGTAGAGCGCTTCAGTCAATACTGATAGTTGGAGGTCTTCAACAACTTAAAAAGTGAAATGTAATGAATCAAGTCAATTGTAATGTAAATGTTTTAAAGAAATTAACAATACAATAACAATAAAGCTTTAAAGTTAACTCCCGTCTTTGTTGATTTGATTTAAATGAACAGTGTAGCAGGTAAGTGGTGTTACAGCGAGTTCCCTCCCCGGGAGCGTGGATGATGTATATAGGATACACATCAAATGAGCTCCCAGTTAATACCGGTATACGAGTACATACTGGTTATGCAACAAAATTCGCGCAGCCGGTAGGATATAAGTTTTGCAGAGACCACAATGTAGCGAATTTAAATGGGCTGAAAATTGATCTTCCCAGCTGGTATGCGAAACCATTCAACTCCTGTATGACACCATTGCTACTCATACTGTCCATTAAACTACATCAACCTTCTTAAAAAAATCAAACAATAATTTTAATTATTTAAATTAAAAAAATGATATTAATACTCGAATATAATATTGATGCTACATGTACTGTGCCTGAAATTGGATCAATTTCCTCAACGAATTAAAAATAAAATAGTCATATTAATCGTTTAATTAACAAAAATTTTGGGTGCGGTTTTTTTTTTTTCAAAATTTGAACGTTTATTTAAGAAAAAAATGTACGAAAGTATTATTAAAAGTATTGCGCATCTTTCTGGCAATTTGTGGATCCCATCCCAAAAGAACTGCGCCGGCTTGGCTGCCAAGAATGAATCAAGCCAATTTTTGATATCCTGCTCTGATGTGAACCGTATTTCAGTGAGGGCGTTCTGCATCAATTGGAACAAATGGTAGTCAGAAGGGGCAAGGTCTGGGCTATAAGGCGGTTGGGGTAAAACTACCCATCTACTGTTTTCCAAATAGTTTTTAACCAGAAAAGCAACGTGGGGCCGAGCGTTGTCATGATGGAAAACTATTGCCTCGTATCTGGTCGCATATTCCGGGCATTTTTCGGCTACTGCTCTCTTCAAATGGATTAATTGTGTTCAATAGCGTTCTCCATTGATGGTTTCGCCTGGTTTTAGCAGCTCATAATACAGCACACCCTTCTGATCCCACCAAATACAGAGCGTTACCTTCGCGCCATGGATATTCGGCTTTGCCGTTGATTTGGCTGGTTGGCCGGATTTCACATATGATTTTTTGCGCTTGGGGTTGTCGTAATGGATCCATTTTTTATCACCAGTAACAATCCGATGCAAAAATGACTTCCTTTTGTTGCGTTCCAGCAGCATTTCGGACATGCAAAACCGTCTTTCGACGTCTCTCAGCTTGAGTTTATGTGGAATCCAATTTTCTTGCTTTTGAGTATATCCAGTAGCTTTTAAACGTTTTGAAATGGCTGTTTGAGTGACACCCAAAGATTCTGCGAGCTCTTCTTGTGTTTGGCAACAATCTTCATCGAGTAATGCTTCCAGTTCTTCATCTTCAAACTTTTTTGGCTGCCCAGGACGTTCATCGTCTTCCAAGCTAATATCACCACTTTTAAATCGTGCAAACCACTTTTGCAGGTTCACTCATCTAGAACATGTTCATCATAAACTTCCACCAAAATACGATGACGTTTGGCAGGATTTTTCTTCATATTAAAGTAATGAAGAAGAATTCCCCGCAAAATCATTTTTTCAGGAACAAAGTGCGACATATTTGAGTGAAAAAAATTTTTGTTGTTAACGCTTCAAATAAATGGCATACACTGAAAAGACGTACAATGACAGTAGCTTTCCAACGCAGGTTCGGAATATTGGAACGATGTAATATTATACAAGTTACGCCATCTCATAGCAAAACGCACGAATTAAGTTATAGACTCAATATAATCTCAGTATTCAAGCATAATATAAACGCTACCCATACTGATCATCTACCCAGAGCAGCCTTTAAACGAAACAAATAATTATATTGATCATTTCAATAACTGAAACATAATATCAACTTTCAAATATAGGATTATTTCTACTCATAATGTCCATCAAATAAGATCAGTCCCAAAATCAAATAGTCATATTGAACATTTAATTCTTCATTCATTTACTCCCTCATTAATATATCTTAAATCTCATCTTTCTTATCTGAAGGTCATTCAAACCAACTCCTAACTCATTCAAACCCAACGTATAATTTATAGAAGATATAAAGTTTCAATCAACTAACATGCAAAATACAAAAAATTACAAGTAAATGTTAAACACAGATAAACAAAACGAAAACTTAATAGTGAGCGAACAAACGCGTGCCCATGATACCATTTATCACTCCAGCTGTTTAAACAATAATAATAGCAATAATGCGTACCCACATGCATAAAAAAGTCTTATCTTTCGAATTGAATGAGCATTCAAATTGCCTGAGATGCAATTAAAACAGCAAACAAAAACAAACATTTAACTACAAATTAAATAGATAGACATCTGGGCAATAATTTTTAAATGCAATAACATTAAAGAGCAAACGGAATAAATTAACTGCGCTAAACAAATATAAAAAATAATTTACATGAGAACGGCGATTTCCCAACGCAAATCAACATGAAACTAAGTTAATTGACACTGAAACAATTTAAGTATATGAACTATGAAACAACAGAATTTTAGTTATTAGAACAATACGACAATGCAAACGATTTTACTCCAAAACCAATTATCTCTTTCAAGTTCCACTACCATTCATTCTCAAACCACCAAAATTACATCCAGCACTAAATGTGGGATGTCGCAATGTTAGCAGTAAGGACACGGAAAAAGTGGCAGTTAAGTCTGTAAACCCCGGCAAAACTCCAAACCAAAACCATCAGCAGACACGCTTTTTCTATGTCTAATTTCACTGGAATGAAAACCAGTAGATTTAACAACAGCCTCTGAGCCGTTGACATAAGCTGTCAACGGACACGCTATTTTAGGTCATAAGTCCCTAAAGAAACAAATAATAGCCTCTGAGCTGCCCGACCTCAATTTTGGGCAGACACGCCACATTTAGTATTAAGTCATGTGCAAAACAGACATCGATTTACCATCCAGTCATAGCCTCTGAGCTGTTGACCGAAAATGGTTTGCAAATACGCTATTAACCAAGTATCCTTTAAACAAGCCATTACGTTTCCTTGCACAATAAATACATTATAACAGCCAACTACTAAAAAAGTCACCAATAAAACTCCTGTGGAAAGCGCAAGACAATTCAAACCCCACCCATTTCCCACCCTTTTACTTTACATATGGCAACGATATCAAATTGCGTCCTAGAATGCTATAATACAGGGTTATCTATTTCGCGGTAGGAAAGTATAACCCTGCCATTTGACACCTGTCATAATTAAATGTCATCGAAAGCGTGTTTTTTTTAAGTTGAAGGTTTACCATTTAGAAATATGGATCGTTTAACAGTCGAAGAATGCATTAAAATGATTAATTTTTATTCTAAGAATGGTGATTCTGCTGTATCAACATTTAGGGTTCTACGACCCGATTACGGTCGACATAATTGACCTACACAGCAAACAATTTCGAATACAGTGAGAAAATTTGTAGAGACTGGATCGGTTATTGATATTGTAAGGCCTGTGCATCATCGCAGCATTCGTTCTGCTGAAAATATTTATTTATTTATTTATTTATTCAAGTCCATTTAACAGACAGAAATCCAATTACAAAATAGACTTAGACAATTAAATATAGTTAAATATAATTCAGAGTAAGACAAATCAATACAACAAATCAAGCAGAAAAGATTTAATCTAAAACATGTAAGAAATGAAGATATAGTCAAGATCAAAGTTTGTAAAATTTAGTGCTAAGGAACATTAATCACTATTCGCAAAAAGTAACATCTTTAATTTAATTTTAAAAACAAAGTGGGACGTGGATAGACAGCCAAGCTCGAGGCTGTTATGCGTTCTGATGATTCGTGGCATAATTGAGTGAAAATATAAATCTGTTCGGGCGTACGGAACATCGAGAATGTGATTAGACCGACTAGGTCGTGCATACAGTCTGTATCGCAAGTCTTCGCTTAGGGTGGAGGCAATTTGTTGGTGGTACAACTTAAAAAGGAAACATTGATCTAAGAAGGTTCTACGGGATGACAGAGAAGGAAGACGAAGTATGGATAGACGACGCTCATAAGACTCATAAAATACGTTGAATTTGAAAAACACAATACGGGTAAACTTATGCTGAACAGCTTCTAGTAAGTTCATAAGATATAAATGTCTAGGAGACCACACTACTGAGCAATACTCAAGGAGCGGGCGGACAAGACACGTGAACAAGCGAACAGCGGTAGCAATATTTGCAAACTTATGCAAATGCCGCATAAGAAAACCCGAAACTTTTGATGCCTTGGTAATTAGGCTAAAAATGTGGACATCAAATTTAAGCTTGGGGTCAAATATTACACAAAGATCTTTACATGAGTCTGCAGAGGAGAGAACAAGATCACATAAGGTGTAATTAAAAATTAAAGGGACAATTGCTGTCGTTGCTCAAAGTGTGGAGGAAGACCCGAATTTGTCGATTCCTTGACGTGCTTAACATTTGGGCTTGTCTTACGGCTCATTGTGGCGGATTTTGTATTTGGATTTGCATCTCCAGCCGTACAAAATCCAACTCACTCAAGAACTTAAGCCTCAAGACCATACACAACGCAGAATGTATGCGAATTGGGTGATTAAACAACAAGCCATTGATAACGATTTTTCGAACAAAATTTTCTTTAGTGATGAGGCTCATTTTTCGCTGAGTGGTTACGTAAATAAACAGAATTGCCGCATATGGGGCTCTCAAACTCCTCCGGTGATCGCAGAAAGGCCTTTGCATCCGAAAAAGGTGACGGTTTGGTGTGCATTATGGTCTGGTGGTGTTATTGGCCCATATTTTTTGAAAACGATCAACGAAGAGCCATTACAGTCAATTCTGACTGCTATGGACGGATGTTAACCGATTATTTTTGGAGAGAAATTGAAGATTATGATCTGGAGAACATGGAGTTCTAAGAGGATGGAGCCACAAGCCACACAACACAGACTAATCGAGCAGAGCAAGAGAAATTTCCAGGACGCGTAATTTCGAGATTGAGTGAGGTCAATTGGCCCGCAAGATCCTGCGACCTAACATCTTTGGATTTTTTTATGGAGCTATGCAAAAGAGCGTGTTTACGCGAACAATCTTCAAAATCTTGAGCAATTGGAAACCAATATTCGTGAGGTTATGGCCGAGATATTGCCGGAAATGTGCCGAAAAGTCATTGAAAATTACCTCAAAAGGATTGAGGCCTGTAAGAGGTCCCGTGGAAGACATTTGAATAATGTTGTATTTCGAGTATAATGGCAAGGTTTAATCTTTATACAAAATTCAAAATTTTGTTTCCATCCGGATATTTTATGTGTTTTCTTTAGCTTTACTTTCCCAAGCCTAAAATGGATAACCCTATATATATTTTAAGATTCCTTAAACAATCATGTTCTCAAGATTGAGATCAAACATTTTATAAACGGCTAATGAAGTGACCTCGCACGGCACTGTACTGTCTTCCAGCAAGGTCTAGGACAGCATTATACCAAACTAAGCAGACACGCACTAGGGAAAAATTAGACGGAAGACATATAGGGTCTTGGATGAAGGCCGAAACCATATGTTCCCAAGCCCATCATATAGTGATAGTGTCGTTTCAATCATCTTTTACAATAATCTTTCTCGTATGATAGTTTCATAGCAGTATTTCTGTTTAACAGCTCACTAAAATCAATAAAAGTATATAACAGAGCTTTTAAGCTTAGGATCTCTCCTTTGAATTTCAATTTAATAAAACAGATCATCATAATTTACAACTCAACCAACATATCTATACTTAATAAAAAACCTTCATGATAAATAGTAGATCCCGATTTATAAAGAATCCACAACTGTTCAAACATAATGCAGAAGAACCTCCATTTCTAATGACCCTCTCTTTTTACCACCACAAATGGATAAGAAAGTATGTAATAGACAATTTAAGCCAATTAAACGATAATTAAATGCATATACCTTAAAAGCTCTTCCTCCTACACAATCCCACAGCATAGATGGATTATAAGCCCTGACCACTACGAACTGCATTAAGCCGACTTAATTAAAAACAAATGCTCTTCAAGGCAATTACCAGCTAACCACGAATTAGTACATACATATCATATGACATACTTCATATACTTCCTAGTAGTTAGTGCATGTGAAAGCTATAATATATCGCTTCATTCAATTTTCTCATGCGTCATTGCAGAAGCAATGCTGATCATATCTTCAGCAAAAGCAATCACGTAAAGCTTCAATCCGTGACTTCCATTCCCATTAACAACATTAACCATACATATTAAGGGGATTTTAACAACATTAACCATACATATTAAGGGGAATGTTTATTTATCACACTCATTATCTCACACCCTATAAAGCCAAGATAGCTTATACCAAAGTCTTGGGAATACAACAACAACCACTCCCAAGCTACATGAAAAGCTTTTTTCTCGGCAAAGCTTCTTCCAAAGCGAATCAATTTCCGAACGTAACGATCGTGTGAAATATTGATTCCCCATTTACATATTCTCGTAGTCAATGAGTAACCGCCAAAGCTTTCACTTCCCTACCAACCTATTCGCACAATGATTTAAGAAAATGGTAGCAAAAGCTTACATAAAGAGGTTTTGTTACAGCATCAAAGAAATTAATTTAATCGAGTATTAATAAACCATAAATGGTATAAAGAAACGAAATTTTTTTTGTACATTTAAACTATTTCAACGTCGTCCACATTAAATCCTCACTAACGCTAACTGTTTACAATTTACTAAAACCTGCACTAATCAAAGAGTAGCACACTAATAATAACCACTAACCAAACAAAACGTCGAATACTATCTTTGGCAATTACAGTTAATAATTATGTACAATCACAGATTTAAAAAAAAATGTATATAAAAATAAATACAAAATATGAAATAATAAGATAGCAAAATTAATTTTGAAATAAGTAATGATAAAAATAAATGCATGCCATTAACTTTAAAAAAAAACCGGCATTGAGTGTTAGCGTAAAGTAAAGCCGATTAAAAGTAAAATTGACTTCCGGCATCTTTTAAATGAAAAAAAAACTAACAGTTTATTCTCAAGAAAAAACGATTTAGGACCGGAAAGTATGTTCAGTATATTCTTCAACATTATAGTAAAACGAAATAATTTATAATCGTGTAGTTCCTGTCCTACCGGCTGCGCCAATTTTGTTGCATAACCAGTATACCCTATGTATACTGGTATGAACTGGGAGCTCATTTGATGTGTATCCTATATACATCATCAAGGCTCCCGGGGAGGGAACGCGCTGTAACACCACTTACCTGCTACTCTGTCCATTTAAATCAAATCAACAAAGACGGGAGTTAACTTTAAAGCTTTATTGTTATTGTATTGTTAATTTCTTTAAAACATTTACATTACAATTGACTTGATTCATTACATTTCACTTTTTAAGTTGTCGAAGACCTCGAACTTTCAGTAATAATTGAAGCGCTCTACACTTACACTTACTTGACGTGCTAATGGTTCGGCGTGGCTACATGGCGTGGAACGCCAAAAGTCCGATTGAGGATCGCGGCGCAAACTAACACCTCACCCCTCACTATTTCGTTGTACACTGAACAACTCCTCCGTCTAAACTTTAATCGCGAGTACTTTGAACGATTTAGAAATATTGGGCAGCAGCACGCTCCCTACTGGATTTGAACACACACTGACTCCCTCACTGTACTCCATAAACTGTTGATATATGGGTGCGAAACGAGCTTTTGTTCCATATTCTGCTCAATTTTGCCAAATATGCAACATGTGAGCTCCCATTCCACGGAAGCTCTTACTCTCCGTATCGTTTGTAGACTTTTACGACAAAATTGGAGAAATTGAGCGAGTGAAAGCTTTTGTTTCATTTTTCGGCTCTCTCTCTCTCTCTCTCTCTCTCTCTTTTCGGCTTCACTTCGCTGGATGCACACCCTAAAGCTGAATTTCCATGTACGTATGAAGTAAATTGCGGATTGATCTAGCGTATGCCCTTTGGACGACAAGGATTGAGGCTTGTAAGAGGTCCCGTGGAAGACATTTAAATAATGTTGTATTTCGAGTATCTTTATACGAAATTCAAAATTTTGTTTCCATCTGGATATTTTATGTGTTTTCTTTAGCTTTACTTTCCCAAGCGTAAAATGGATAACCCTATATATATTTTAAGATTCCTTAAACAATCATGTTCTCAAGATTGAGATCAAACATTTTATAAACGGCTAATGAAGTGACCTCGCACGGCACTGTACTGTCTTCCAGCAAGGTCTAGGACAGCATTATATGTTAAGCAGACACGCACTAGGGAAAAATTAGACGGAAGACATATAGGGTCTTGGATGAAGGCCGAAACCATATGTTCCCAAGCCCATCATATAGTGATAGTGTCGTTTCAATCATCTTTTGCAATAATCTTTCTCGTATGATAGTTTCATAGCAGTATTTCTGTTTAACAGCTCACTAAAATCAATAAAAGTATATACCAGAGCTTGTAAGCTTAGGATCTCTCCTTTGAATTTCAATTTAATAAAACAGATCATCATAATTTACAACTCAACCAACATATATATACTTAATAAAAAACCTTCATGATAAATAGTAGATCCCGATTTATAAAGAATCCACAACTGTTCAAACATAATGCAGAAGAACCTCCATTTCTAATGACCCTCTCTTTTTACCACCACAAATAGATAAGCAAGTATGTAATAGACAATTTAAGCCAATTAAACGATAATTAAATGCATATACCTTAAAAGCTCTTCCTCCTACACAATCCCACAGCATAGATGGATTATAAGCCCTGACCACTACGAACTGCATTAAGCCGACTTAATTAAAAACAAATGCTCTTCAAGGCAATTACCAGCTAACCACGAATTAGTACATACATATCATATGACATACTTCATATACTTCCTAGTAGTTAGTGCATGTGAAAGCTATAATATATCGCTTCATTCAATTTTCTCATGCGTCATTGCAGAAGCAATGCTGATCATATCTTCAGCAAAAGCAATCACGTAAAGCTTCAATCCGTGACTTCCATTCCCATTAACAACATTAACCATACATATTAAGGGGAAAGTTTATTTATCACACTCATTATCTCACACCCTATAAAGCCAAGATAGCTTATACCAAAGTCTTGGGAATACAACAACAACCACTCCCAAGCTACATGAAAAGCTTTTTTCTCGGCAAAGCTTCTTCCGAAGCGAATCAATTCCCGAACGTAATGATCGTGTGAAATATTCATTCCCATTTACATATTCTCGTAGTCAATGAGTAACCGCCAAAGCTTTCACTTCCCTACTAACCTATTCGCACAATGATTTAAGAAAATGGTAGCAAAAGCTTACATAAAGAGGTTTTGTTACAGCATCAAAGAAATTAATTTAATCGAGTATTAATAAACCATAAATGGTATGCTTTGGTAATAATGGGCGTATGTGCTTGCTTGTTTGTGAGTATATAGGTGGTATTTGTTCGCTCGCAACACCGCTACCACCATATTTGATGAGCTCCACTGGAATCTCATCGATGCCTGGTGCTTTATTATTCTTTTAGGCTTTGATGATTGAAAAAACTTCATTCAGAGTTGCTGGGGCCAATGGAAGTTCTCCGGGAATATCTGTAAGCTCCGATTTCCTGGAGCTGTGTGCTTGAAATATGATGACCATCTCTCCTTAATCTTGGTTTCATCAGCGATGATATTGCCGATGTCATCACGATAGACCGTGGTTTTGGGGTGATAGCCACGTTTCAGGCTTTTCACTACTTTGTATGCTTGCCTTGTATTGTTGCTTGCTGTGCTCATATCGATACTTCTCTATTGATCCACATAGTATTTCCTTTTCTTAATTCTAATGATCTTATTCGCTACTCTTCTGAGATTTTCATAACTTTTTCTCTTTGTCCTGGTTTTCCTACCTACGTAATATTTGTGTGTAATATTTGTGTGCCTGATTCTTTTTGTCTAATGCATTCATTTCTTCTGCCCCGGGCTTGATGTCCGATCGTCTGTTCTGCTATGGTCTTAATTGCCACTTTCACTTCCACCCATAGCTCGTTGCTTGTTTTCAGCGATATATCAGCTGGAATAGGAGCTAGCTGCTTGTCTATGTTCTCTGATAAATTGTTAGCCACAGACGCCGTTTGGAGCCTTTCGATGTCGAATTTTCGTAGCGGGCTGGTCTTCCCTGAATACGCCTTTGGCATACGACATCGATAGGTTAATTTGATCAAGTAATGATCATCGGTATGTACGGACGTCAAGTATCCTTGAGGCTCAACGTTGTTTGATCAGAACATGTTCAATCTGGTTTTGTGTGTTACCACCCGTTGATACTCAGGTCATTTTATGAATACGTTGATGTGGGAAGCAAGTTGAACATATGACTAGATCTCTGCTATATGTAAAGCCAATCAGGCGCTGGCCATTGTCATTTGTTTCATCATGGAGGCGAAATCCACCAGCCATTCCCCGATTAGATATCTCATTGCCAACCTTACCATTGAAGCCACACAGAATTATTTTTATGTTGTTTGTAGGCAATGAGTCGACCAGTCTTTCCAGGTGATTGTAGAACTTTTCCTCCTTCTCTTCGTCCTTTTCTTTGGGTGAAACGTGAATATTTTTTAACCAAATTTTGAAGAATTTTCTTTTATACGGATCGCACGCAACCGTTCATTGATTGCCTTAAAATCAATAACGTGCGATTTGAACTCCCTATCCACAATGAAGGCCACTCCGAATTCTTACTTTCCAGTAGGCTTCCCACTTTTGAATATTGTGTGAGATCTCATATCTTGAATGTCACTTCCAGTCCAGCTCGCTTCCTGGATTGCCAGTATGTTCAATTCTATTGACTGGCCTATTGTAAAAGGTCTGTAACAGCCCCAGGTTAGTTCAGTGGTCTGATATTCTAGGATCCAATGGCATTGTCCTTTTTCCGGTTGCGAGCTCGTTGTGTAGATCCAATCCATTCCAGGACTGTTTTGGAGGGTTCAAAGTAATGTAGGGCTTTATAGGGACGGGAAGTTAGCACATCGCCCAACCTCCATTCCGGCGGCATGGTTATGATTTCCCATTCCGTTATCAGGTGCGGGAGACTGGCCTTTAAATTCTTATCTAAGGTGTAAGAAGGATTTAGTTGTAGCAGCACCTTTCTCAACTGGGCTTGGGACTGTTTAGGACAGAGTTACATATATATATATATATATATATATATATATATATATATATATATATATATATATATATATATATATATATATATATATATATATATATATATATATATATATATATATATATATATATATATATATATATATAGATGTACATATCTTCTTCTTCTTCTTTGTAGCACTACAACCCCTCTCGGGCCTCATTTTCATGACTATATTGATTTTTTCGGAAGTTGGTTTGGTCCGTACCATGCTCCCGTGTGCTTAAATCAATGCATATCACCATTGAGTGAACATTCGTAGACTGTCCGAAAAATCCCCTGAACTAAATCATGTTGCTCGCAACGAGATTTGAACCTGGGACCTTCGGCTTATGCGTTCATGCTTTAACCACTAGACCACACAGACTACATTTATATCTATATATATATATATATATATATATATATATATATATATATATATATATATATATATATATGTATATATATATATATATATATATATATATATATATATATATATATATATATATATATATATATACATGAATATACATGATATACATATATATATACATATATATATATATATATATATATATATATATATACATATATATATATATATATATATATATATATATATATATATATATATATACATGAATATACATATATATATATATATATATATATATATATATATATATATATATATATATATATTATATATATATACATGAATATACATATATATATATATATATATATATATATATATATATACATGAATATACACATATATATATATATATATATATATATACATGAATATACACATATATATATATATATATATATATATATATATATATATATATATATATATATATATAGTATATATCGTTTATAACGACATCGGATATAACGACATGTCGGCTTTTACGACGAATTTCAAAAGTCCCGGCCGGGAAAAGCACTTTTGTATGTAAGAACTGTCGTTTATAACGACATCGGATATAACGACGAAACTAATATAGCGACGGGAAATTGAAAGATGAACTGGTTAAATTTGAGCCTTATAACGACGGACTCACGAATACAGTAAGATTACTCAAAGGAATTATCGAATAAGGGGAATCACCGGGGTATGAAAACAAACGCGACAGAACATAAACAGTCAGTTCAGTGTTTTGTTTAGTGGAAGTTGATTTCTTAGTTTCCTATAAAAGGTCCAATATTTAAACAGCTTAACGAAGGTCGACATGGCAAAAAGAAAGGCGTTCACAATCGCTGAAAAAGCAGCAATTATTTGGCGTCTGGAAGCTGGAGAGTCAAATTTCTGCATTGCCAAAGAATTTGATGTAAGTTCTAAATAAATATGCAGTTAGTAAAAACACTGTATATGCATGTTATTTCATCTTAGGTGGCACATTCAACAATTTCCACGATGTGGAAAAATCGCGATAAAATACAGAGTGTATATGAAAATAGCTCTAAATCATTAAAATTAAAAAAGGTTAGGTCTTGTAAACAATCTAGAGTAAACGACGCTTTATTTGAATGGTTCAAAATTCAAAGAAGTCGCAATATTCCCATCAGCGGTCCTATTTTGCAAGCAAAAGCGGACGATTTTGCAAGAAAACTTGGATTAAAAGATTTTAAATGCACAGTGGGATGGATCCAAAGGTTTAGAAAAAGGCACAACATTATTTTTGGCAAAATAAGTGGAGAAGCGGCAGATGTACCGGAAGGGATGTGTAACGATTGGTTAACAACAGTATGGCCAAATTTAAGAAAAGGATATAAAGACGAAGAAATATTCAACACAGATGAAACCGGTTTGTTTTTTAGAATGATGCCTGATAAAACAATGAAGTTTAAAGGAGAAAAGTGTGTCGGAGGTAAACTTTCTAAAGAAAGAGTGACTGTTCTTGTAACAGCAAATATGACTGGCTCGGAAAAATTAAAACTAGTGGTTATTGGCAAAGCTAAACGGCCTCGATGTTTTAAAAATGTTAAATCACTACCTGTCGAATATGAAAATAACCCAAGAGCCTGGATGACATCAGCCTTATTTGAAAAAATTATTTTGCGATGGGACAGTAAGCTGATTCGACAAAAAAAGAAAATTTTATTGCTCTTAGACAACTGTCCCGCTCACCCGAATATTCAAAACTTAAAAGCAATAAAATTAGTCTTTCTTCCTCCAAATACTACGGCAGTTCTCCAACCATTGGATCAAGGCGTAATCAAGTCACTGAAAACACATTTTAGAAAAGTTCAAATTATGAAACTTTTAAAAGACATCGACGAAAATGGTGTGCCTAAAAAAATGCATATCCTTGAAGCCATTTTTCTGATTTCAAAAGCTTGGGATCGTGTTTCTCAACGCACAATAACCAATTGTTTTGCACATGCAGGATTTTATTTAAACGCAACAGAAAACTCTTTTGATCAAGATGATTCCCTACCCTTAGCGGAATGGCGACGGCTACAAAACGATCAAAATGAAGTTGAGGATAATCTATCTTTGGCTCAATGGGTCTGCGCTTTGGCTGTAGATGACTTGGCATCACAAGAATGTTGGGAACATTTTCCAAGCATTGACGAAGAACTTGAAACGGCGGAGGACATGACGGTAGAGGAAATTTTAGCTATCTCAAATCAAGATTTGGAGTCGGGTATAAATAACGACGAAGAGGAAATGAATCCAACTATCGATTTCCAACCACCTACCTCTAAAGATGCTTTTTCAGCGATTCAAACGGTACAACATTTTTTTACATTTAATGAGGATTTAAAAGAGGCTAAAACAGATTTCGCTTTACTACATTTGGAGAAAGTAATTGAACAACACTTTTTAGAAAACCGAAAATCACAAAAACAAACAATGATCACCGATTTTTTTTCTTAAAATTAAATCTGGCTAAGTTAAGTTGTTGTGTCCATTCTTTAGTATGTATCATTTCTGTTGTATTCAATTAACTTTCTCATTTCTATCATAAATAAAGAGTATATTTGAGTATTATTATTATGTTTGGATATAGCGACCTACGGTTATAACGACGGAATTTCACTGGTCCCTTCAACGTCGTTATAAGAAATATATACTGTATATATATATATATATATATATATATATATATATATATATATATATATATATATATATATATATATATATATATATATATATATATATATATATATATATATATATATATATATATATATATACAACAATACTCTCCGCAAGAGGTAAATTGCTCTCGAGAAATTTCTGATAAACAAGTTTCTGGAGTTTTGGTGAGATCCCAAATCGAGAGAATGTTAATCCCTGGGGTAGACTGTGAAGTGAATAAGAGTTTCAATCATGTCCGTAAGGACTGCAGCGATGTTCTGCTGCCTCGGCAGAGGAAGGTGTTCGTTCCTGCCGAGAATGCCCTCGTCCGGAGACGCGTGAATGCGCTGGCAGGCTAGCATTGCGGTGTCGTGGGGCGGGTTCGTTTCCCCGGTACGAGGACTCACTACAAAACATTTCGCATTCACGAATTGCTTGCAGAGATCAGAAGAAGACGACCGAAGTCGCAAAATTGTAGATAACCTCCACGAAGGAATTATGACTTGTTACGAGAACAAGAGAAACCTGACAAGAAAGGCGAACTTGGGGTGACCTCGTCTTTACCCAAATAAATTTAGGGCCCACAAATGAAAGAGGGGCAACCGGGTGGTGGTGGAGCCCCTTCATACCCACCCAACCGGAATAAATCCAATGTTAAATTGTTGAAGTGGCCAGGTATTCCTCTTCTGAGTGGAAAACTCATACAACTTGAATCATATGAACTTTCCCATCAGAAGGGGAGTACCCCGGTGACCAATTTATGTCATAGAATTATACAATTGAATTGCATAACTCTATGCCATAAAAAGGCACTTTGCTTGGGCCACTCAACCCATGAAGTCACTTGAAACAAAATAAGGAATTAATCTGTACCCGGCGGCTGGCTCATATTCTGGGGTGGAAGCCTGCCACCGTACCGGGTCCTATACCCGATTGGAAAGAACCGGAAGGGAAAGACCGATTTTACGTTTAACAATTCATCATTTTTTTATTGTTATATAATTTCATAGAAAATTAATTAAGAACAAAGAAATTAAAATGTAAGCTACAACTACTAAATGAGTAGGATGAGTGTGTGGAAAAAAAAAAGATCTTAAGGCTATGTTACTCAAATTAAACGAGTCTCATAAAAACAGCTTAACATTTTAAATTGCACTCTACAATGGAGGAGTGTATACTTTTACATAGCTCGCCTGGAGAAATGATAATGAACGAAAAAAAACCACTGTTTATATAAAATACCGTAGGTGCTATATCAGTTAACGACTTTGCGAGTAATAGGATGATATAATACGATAAGATGCCTCTTGTGCTTTGATGGCAAACAAATATCGTTAATCGATTATTTTCTTAAAGAAAATGTTATGATTATGATGATAATAAAGCCGGTAAGTATTCAATTCAAATCTCTGTTGAATCTTGGATTTATATAAAGTAGGACTTAAGAATGAGTACAAAGTTAAATCATCTGGATTCGCTTCACAATTTTCCGTAAGAATCTTCCCCACTATTTAACCGATTTCTTCACTTCTCACAGTTTTTTCTGGCTTTTCTTTTAAATTTATCATTTATATTGTGCTGTTTATTAAACATTCAAATAGACTTTGTGTTGCTAGATGTAAGACGACATTAAGCATTGATTTATCACACAATTCAACAGAATATATAAAGCATAAACAAAAAACATCAACTTATGCAACTATTCGTGATTGTAATGCTTTGTGCTTTGAAAAGGAGATTCATTTGATTCCACGAATTGTTCGAAGCGAACAGAGTCAAGCTTGAGATTGATATATGCGAATGCGAGAGTACGATTCCAATTGATTTGTAAGGAGTGTTGAGAAATTCGTAAGCTACACTGTAATTGATCTGTCATTACTACCCGATGGCACAATATGCGATAAAAGTATTTATGATCTGGGAACGAATCAATTTGACTTATAACAAAGTCAAGAAATTCGGAGAACGTTATATGAAAAATTTTAACTCAATCTGAATTGAAATTTAGAACATTTAAGTATTTGAGAGTTATTTTATGTGTAGCTGAAACTCTCACAATTCTGTCATTTATATAAGCGAAATATTGATAATAATTAATTAAAATTTTTAGATAGATAAAATTTATATAAATATAAAAATGAATATTATAATATTATATATATAGAAATTAAAAGGGTACTTACAATACCTTTCCCTCGACGACGAGCGCTCGTTGACGATTTGGAGGTAAGCAAGTCCTGGAATTCATTTTAAGCGTATTATTGTACCGTTTGTAACCTATGAGTCACGACTTCTTTCTTTTGGTAGTGTAGATTCGCATTCGTATAACAAATGTTAGTACACGAGTATGAAGGCATAAAATATATCCTAAGTGTGTATAAAATCATATAAAAATTCAGCTATCAAAGTGTAAACACATGTAAACTTCTTAGAATATCACAACCGTATGGTCTTCGAACGTGGTAATGCTCGCTGCTACTTATTCTACTGCTTTTAATGTTTAATACTTCGTTTTCAGGGGTGTCTTGAGTCTCAATTTTATTCACAAGTTTATCGACTTTCTTTGTTGAACTATGTTTGAACACACAATGCGCCTTTTTGCATCCAAACGGTGTGTTTTCCCAGAAACAGGGAGTACGGTCCCGCCGTTTCCCAATCAACATGTGCCGCTCCGTACAATGAAGATCTTCACCTCGGCCTTCCATCCACCTGTTGCACATCACTTCGTGACCTAATGCTGATGGCTCATGGCGATATTGGCAACTGCTATCGTTTTTTTTTACAGGCACTGTAGTAGAAAAAGTAGCAATCTGTGAAGTTTTTTTTTCTTTTTTTTTTCTTTCGCTGTGCATCAACAGGATGGTAGAAGTTATCTCTGCCAACAACCCTGAAATAACGCATATTGAACTTAAAGTATCAAACAAAGACATATAAAGTAATGGACGCGAAATGAGCTTATTTTCATCCATACGTGACTGCATGCAAACGTTCATTTAAAAAAAAAGTATTATGTGCATTTGCATTTGCCTATTTCATACATTTTGGTCGCGTCTGCTCCCCCTCGTCTATTATTTACACCATTTTATCAAAGTGCGCTCTTTCTTTATCCCTATTAAATTCAATTTTATTACTGTTTGGACCCTAGAAATCAGAGCCTGAGTTCGTTTTGCCAAATCATTCTAGGCCCCATATATTGGGCCAAACTGTTCTGCACTATTTACAGATTCATCTAACTCCTTCCCTTTTTACTCATTAAAGCTAACGCGACCAACTTTAGCTCTTTTCATGATGTTAATTTTTCTTTTCTCCTCCCAATACTCTTAAAAACACTTTGATAATCAATCCCCTACAATCCCTTTCATAATTTATCATTCGAATCGCATAAGTATTAAAATCAAAATTTTCATTCACGCCGTTTCATTCACAATTTGTTCATTCATAAAGTACTATAAATCCAAAACGCGAATACATTCACACATAAATCAGGCACTCGCGCATTCACGCACGGACTAACACACTTGTAGCACTTAACTATTTCAGAGACATCGTTCTTCCCCCGTTTTTTCACTTGCTCACGTTCCCTTCTTCATTGATTGATGAATTGCTCATGTCGTTTCCGTTACCGCTTTGCAAACTTGGTAACGAGTTGCCAACGTAAAGCGAAGGATCGATCACCTTTGGAATTGGTTTAATCTCAGGGGCTAATTCCTTTTCAATGCGATGCAAATCGAAACGATCCTCATATGTGATTAGATTGATGGCAATACCCAAATGTACGAAACGCCCTGAACGGCCAATACGATGCAAGTAAGTCTCAGCCATACGTGAACAATCGCAATTAATAGCAACATTCACAGCCTATACATCAATACCACGTGTAAAAAGATCAGAGCAGACTAGATTTCTGCATAGCCCCTGTCGAAATTTCATGGAAAACACGATTTCTATGCGCCTGCGCTATCTTGGCCTGGATATAGTAACAACAATAACCAAGTTCCGTGGTCGTCTTAGCCAGCAATTCCACACGTTGCGCTGAATTGCAAAATATTATCGATTGATTTATTTGCAACTTAGAGAATAACGTATTAAGACAATGCACTTTTTGTCGTTCTTGTACAAATGCATAATATTGTGTAACACCTTTCAGTGTTAATTCCGCCATCAAATTTATTTCATATGGTTCACTTAAATGCTTATCCATGAAATTTTTCACACTGAACGGGAATGTAGCCGAGAATAGAAGAATCTGTGGATCTTTTGGCAGTTTCATTATAAAATGATCCAGCATGCCTTTAAACTCTTGTGATAACAGTTTATCTGCCTCGTCCAATACGAGGATTTTGCATTGTGACATATCCGTCACTTTTTATCCATCAGATCCAAAATACGGCCAGGTGTTGCAATGATTAATTGTACTTTCTGATAAATTCGCATAATATCATCCTTTAGATTGGTGCCACCCGTTGTCACCATCACTCGGATGTCTAAATGCTTCGCCAATTCTATACAAATTTGCGAAGTCTGCGGTGCTAACTCTCTCGTTGGTACGATGACAAGAGCTTGGATAACATCACGAGATGGGTCGATTTGCTCGAGTACGGGAATGCAATAAGCACCGGTTTTTCCAGTACCATTTTTCGCTCGTGCTAATATATCCTTACCACTTAAAGCAATTGGTATAGCCGCCTCTTGAATAGGCGACGGTTTTTTCCAGCCCTTCTCGAAGATTCCCACTAATATTTCTCGTTTCAAACAGAATTCTTCGAATTCATTTTCTCTTGTGTCTGTTACATCACTAGTCTTAGGTCTATTATCCTTCGGAGGAATCGCAATTTTGATTTCCAGCCCATATCATCGTTTAAGTTGTTGCAGCAACTGTCTTATCATTGCTCAAACTTTTAGGATTGCCATGATTGGCAGAATGCATATGATCATATTTCAGATGATTTGCAGCATTCATATTTTCTGTCATCATTTTGAAAAAACTAAAATTGCCCTTTTTTACACTAATTCGATAAAAAAATAGTCCTTAGAAAAACTAATATTAGTTCACTTACGATTTTCCTAATGAAACTCCCTCGCCAACCATCCAAATACACTTTTCAAATGACACTTCCACTAGCACTTGATCGTATGCAGTCTTTTGCACGGAGCGGCTTATGGGAAACTGTTAATTGAAAAATGTTCGAGACACACGGAATAACCTCGCTCGTACCATGTGGAAATAGAAGTGCCATCTATGGGTGAACACGCGGTGGTGATAATGCACACTCGTTTCGGTTGTTTTTAAAATTCTAAATCGTCTTTTGTAGATTCGTTTAAATTATCAATTGAAGCAATTTTCGTTTAATGATTAGGCGTAATTAAGTGGGAAAAATCGGAAGAATTAGACAAATTTTAAGGGGTTTAAATGATACAATGATTTTAGCGTTCATATAATTTAAAATGTTAACCGTTTCGTTCTAAGCATTTGTATCCCGCGTTACACCGCAATTTGTTAAATTATATTCAAAAGATATTGTAGTAAAATCACTACACATAAAAATCTTAAACAGTTTTAGAATTTTGTTTCCCGGGAGTTAAGTACAAAAGACATTTTCTGGACCTATTTTCCAGGCAAAGAAAAAAAACGAGTGTTGCGATGGGGAAGGTGACTGAATCGACTGAACCCTTGTTAAATTGCGTTCGCGCTGTGTGCCTGTGTCAGCGCTGGCTTTTTTTAGAGCCATAGCTCCTAGATTACTACAGGGCAGCTAATTTTCTCGTGATCCCAAGGCAATGCGGATTGCGAAAAAGGAGCTCAAGGATATTTCTGTGTATCATGGGTTGGCTTCGGCGTCGGGACTAGAGATGACGGACACTAAGAGAAAAAACACAATTGACAGACGGACGGACTGAGTTATGTCTATGTTTGCCCGGAAGTATACAACCTTTGCGCGTTTTTGAAAATATATGCGGACGGACAAACAGAAGTGACTAACTATCTATCGGCGCAGGTCTTTCGCGTGGTATATCCCCACTTCTTTTCCCGATGGATCCGTTATCAAGTAACGGTTAGGTCCCATTACCTGTTTTATGCGGCATTTCAAAAATCGCCTGTCCAGCTTGGCGTTGTAATGCCCTGCGGCGTCACTTTGGCGGAAATTTCGCCGGAAAACTTCATCTCCTTCTTTGAAATCAGCAGATCGTGACCGGAGATTGTACTGCGCTTCATTTGCACTACCTGCGGCCTTAATCTTCCGTCCGATTTGTTTGCGGAGGTCTCCTAAACGTTCGTGGGGCTCCAGCGCAACGACGGGGTCTCCCAAACACTTTAGTTGCCGTAACAGCCGGTATGATTTACCGTGGCAAATCATGTGCTGTCCAAAGGCGGCAAAGTAAGGGGCGACACCGGTGACGGAATGATACGAGGATCGCAGGGCGCATGTGATGGCAGACAATCGACGATCCCAATCCTTTTGAGATGGGTGGACGTAGGAACGGATCGCGGCCAATAGGGTGCGGTTCAACCGTTCTGATGCATTGGACTGAGGAGAGTATATGGGCGTCAATTGGTGTTCAACGCCATACTGCTCAAGTAGGCTCTTAAACTGCCGAGACCGGAACTGTACTCCATTATCTGAGTACACACTCTCTGGAACACCGAACACATGGAATACCCGGTTCTCTAAGAATTTCACGATCGATGGAGTTGTGAATTTACGGATAGGTTCCACCATTGGGAACTTTGAGAGCTGATCTAGAACGACTATAGCTCCGATGTGTCCCATGGAAGACTGAGGATATGGACCGAGTAGATCGATGTATAGACGCTGGAACACGCGTTCTGGGACGTTGAGTTGACCCATAGGAGGTCGAAGAGGCTGGTTGGGCGCTTTGGTGCCTTTACAGGTCTCACAGGCGCTCACGTAGTCTTTGACCAAAAGAAGTATTTCTTGAGTCGCCGTAACGTCCGACCGTAACCTCCGTGGGCACTTAAAGGATGGTCATGTGCGCGGAGGATCAGATGTTGTGTCATTTCCTCCGGTACCCAGAGTTTCCGAGACTCTTCTTCCTGCCATGGATCACCAGTGGCGTATTCATTTCGTCTATACACATAGCCGTCTATTACCTTCAAATCAGGCAGCTGTGTTTGTTGGGTCGATATGGTTTGCCTCAACTCTTTGTAGCTATCTGATTCGAAATGTGGGCTGTCCAAATCTATTTCGATAGGGTCCTCGTCATTTATTGTTATTTCGGCTCCCTCTGGGGAAAACATCCGTGAGAGAGTGTCGGGTACGATGTTCTGGGTTCCTTTCCGATGTTTGATGGAGAACTTGAACCCTTGCAGTTTAAGAGCCCATCTGGCTAGGCGTCCACTTAAATCTGCCTGGTTCATCAACCATTGTAGTGACGCGTGGTCCGTGATGATCTCGAATTGGTGGCCCTCGATATAAGCTCGGAATTTCTTCACAGCCATTACCGCTGCCAAACATTCTTGCTCGGAAACAGTATAGTTTCTTTGGGCCGAATTCAGCTTATTGGACATGAAGGCGATGGGAGCTTCCTCTCCTTCGTCGGTCAATTGCACCAGCACAGCTCCTACCCCATGTTGACTTGCGTCACAATGAATGGAGAAGGGCTTCGTGAAGTCGGGGCTGTGCAAGACAGGAGCTGATGTGAGGGCTTGTTTAAGCTCTTCAAATGCCTTTCGGCTGAGTTCGGTCCAAATGAACTTCCCCTTCCGCAACATGTCTGACAGGGGCGCTGAAACTGTTGCATAATTCCGAACAAACCTTCGGTACCAACCGCACACACCAAGGAAACGTCGTAGCTGCTTCACAGTTTTTGGTAAGGGGAACTCATCAATCGCACGAGTTTTGTCCGGATCCGTTTTGATAGTGCCATGTCCTATGACATGTCCTAGATATCGGACTTCTTTCATGACAAACTTACTTTTCTGTACGTTGATGGTGAGTTCCGCCTTACTGATGTGCAGGGCTACTTCTTGTAGAAGTAGTAGGTGTTGATCGAACGTTTCCGTGATGAGTAACAGATCATCAAGATACACGAACACTTGGTGTTTCAGGTGAGGTGGGATGACCTTGTCCATCAACCGAGTCATTGTTTGCGGCGCGTTACACAGGCCAAAGGGCATTGTGACGAACTGATATAATGGTCGTTCAGGCACTGTGAAGACGGTCTTGTCCCTCGAGCCCTCATCGAGTGGAATTTGCCAGAAGGCGTCTTTTAGGTCAAGACTGGTGATATAATTGGCTTTCGGCAGTCTCCCTAGTATTCCATCGATGAGTGGAAGAGGGTACGCGTCCTTGATGGTAACCGCGTTTACCTTACGGGCATCAAGACAGAGGCGGACTTTACCTGGCTTCACCACCAAGGTTACCGGTGATGACCAGGCACTTTGGGACTCCTCTATGACCCCCAACTCGAGCATCCTATCTAGCTCCACATACACCAATTTCTCCATGGCCGGCGAGATGGCGTAGTGTCTCTGCTGAATCGGTTTACTATCGCCAACGTCGATGGCGTGTGAGACTAGGGTGGTGCGGCCAAGACCTTGGGTAGCGTAAGATGGAAAAGCAGCGATGGATGCTTCCAGGCGTAGCCGTTGGTTAGGCGTCAGGTCATGTCTATCGGGAATAGAAGTGATTTCGTTGACATTTCTGGTTTTTAAAGACAAATCGGTGAATAAATCTGAGGCCAGTCCAAAGCGAAGGACGAAATCGACACCAAGGTATACATTCTGAGTCAAAGACGGGATAATGTAGAACGTAATATCCTTCGTCTGACCCCTGAACGTCACGGGTGTGGTTAGTTTACCTCGTATAGGGTGTTTGGTGCCATCAGCTGTACTGATTTCAGTGCGCCAGGATTTAATCAAGTTCGGATAGTCTTGGAGCACCTTCGAGCCAAAGCTCGAGGCAAGACAACTGATACTGGCACCCGTGTCGATCAATGCAAACACGGTCTCGCCCAACACTTTAATTGGATGATAAGGTCTGATCTCATTCTCAGCGACCTCCGAGATGTTACAAGAGTTTAAGGTTTGACGGCAGATGCGCACTCTCTTGCGGAAATTCCGCCAACGACGGGTTGACCATTTTGTCGTGCGCGGACGGGAAGTGACTACTTCGGAAGCAAATATTCGCTCTCGAGCCACCCGGTATTCCTGCAGTCGAACATGATAAGGTTTTAGAGTGCGTACTTGAGGCTGCCGAGGTTCTTCTGGCAGTGACTGCGGTGGTCGCTTTAATATTGTCGTTGGTGAGGTCTCCGGAAGAGAGTGAACATCCGCCGTCGTAGTGGTCATGGCTGGTGGGTTTACGTCAGGTTTATTGGGGTGAGCAGCTGACTGAGGAGCTACTGCTGGGGCTTCGAGTACCGCTGAGGTGGTCGGGTACTCTTTTGGCCGTTTTTTCGCGCGGCACATTCAGAACAGTCCGGGAAGTAAGTGTCCGGCTTGCCGCAACCGTAGCAGAAAACCTTACGTTCTGCTCGGCATGAAATGAACCGGTGTCCGGTTTGGTGGCAATTCCAGCAGGTCGTAAGACTTCCCACTGCTGCTACAGCAAGATGGTCTGGGTCCAAATCATCCTCCAGATCTAGGGTGGTATAATCTGGGGCCAATTCCGCGATTCCTCATCGAGGACCCGTCCTGGTTAGTAAGTATGGCCGGTCCCGTAGGTCTTCCTCAAACCCTTCTATACGACGCACATTTCTCAGTAGGGCCTCCATACTCTGTGGATTGGAGTTCACGATATGGCGACGAATCTCCGGCCTTAGATTGCGCTTTAGTAGGCGCAGTATTTGGGTAGAAGACAATGGCTCTGACAGCTGGTCATTCAACCGAAGGATATCGGCTCGATATTGATGGAAGGACTCGTCCGGACGCTGCCATCTAGCATTCATCTTGTCCAGTACCAATTCGTCCATGTCGACCGTAGGGTATTCCATGCGGAGTACCTCCTTCAACCGTGACCAGCGTATGGATGGTGGGGCTGAATGTATTCGCCAATATGTCTCCAGTGCTGCTCCCCTAAGTAGCATTGGCAAGTATCCTGCGAGCGCCGTGCGGTCTCCTGCTAGCATCTGCTCAATCAGCGACTCCACCCGACTTATGAAGACTTCCACCGTTATAGTATTGGGTTCCCCACTGAAATGCAGATTCCATCCCTGGATGATGCTGGGGATCTGTGTCGGCTTCAGCCGATACATGTCGTGTGGATGGAAGCATTGGTCCGGCGGAATCACGGGAGCCTGATTTGGTGGCGGTGCTTGGCTCAATCGGGGCCGGTAAACTGGAGCCAACGGATTCATTGCTGCACCTGGCCGGATCCGTTCGGGATCACGCCGCGAGTCTACTGGGAAATCCAACGGATTTGGGTCCGAATCCCACATAGGAGGAGTTCTTGGCCGGGGTGGTGCGGGGTTCTCTCTCTGGCTTTCTAGCGAGGCTAACCGGGTGGACATGTCCTGTACGAGCGCCATTAGATCTTGTAAAACTGTGGCTTCCACAGCCACAGGGGGTCTCGCCTATTCTGCAGGCGGAACTGCTTCAGCACTGTAGTCTTCCTCTCGGGCACTCCTTGTCGTGGATGGAAGGGGTCCGCTTTTGGGCACAGCTCCACTTGCACTGGAGGACTGAGGTCTTTCTGTTGCTGGCTGTGCGATTTCTAGAGGCTGACGACAGAGCGGGCACGTGGATGAGGTTTGCCGCAGTTGGGCCAAACACAGCTGGTGTAGCCTGTGTCCGCATTGCAACCTCTGGCTTGTGATTTCATCCATGTCCTCGTGACATATTGAGCATAAGAGCGCTGGTCCGGCATCCGACCGCAACTTTCTCCTCTCGGGAGTTCTTTTGGTGGGCATTCTAAATACGATTGGTTTTCCTAATTAAATACCTAGATAAATATATATAAATAATGAAGAATATGGGTATATAATATTAACTATATGAATAATTAAAATAATGAAGAAAAGGTGAAAAAAGTTACTAAAATTCTTATGTGGCCGTCAGTGGCGAACTATCTCAGAACCTCACAAAAAAAAGTTTTAATCAAGTTATGAAAAAAAATATATATGAACGGTCTTTCCTTTCCGTCCTTCCTCCCAAGTATGGACACCATGGCACAATCCTTCTAAAACGTTTCAGGGACACTCTCTTGTGGCACCATGAAAATCAGGGTTCAGAAGTGATCCCTCATTAGCAAACTTCTCAAGTTACAACTTGTCAGCCCAGGGTGGGATTCTAATCCACAAGCAGCGCGTGTCTTGTCATGGATAGTCATGGATTAGCTAATCAGCCAATCACATGAAATCAAAATCCATGTAATTTAAGACACTTAGGCACCGCTGGTTTGGGGAGCGGATCAGAATCCTCCGCAAAATAGATGTTGGGATAATAACTTCCGAACACAAAAAGGGACTCTAATATCATTTGGCCTTACTAGTTATACAATGGTGTTAACCACCAAAGTATAATTCAAAGCATGACCAAACGATATTGATGTCCGAAGACAACACAAGTTCGAAAGTTATTAAATTGCTGGGGCACGATTAGTGCAAAAACCCTCGGGAGTTATCTACCCGCCAATAATTCTAACACCTAGTGGGGACACCTGGAGACGATGGACTGTCTCGTGCTCACGACTGATGATACAGCCGGGCATTTCGGGCCCCACGTTGGGCGCCATTTGTAGTGAATAAGAGTTTCAATCATGTCCGTAAGGACTGCAGCGATGTTCTGCTGCCTCGGCAGAGGAAGGTGTTGGTTCCTGCCGAGAATGCCCTCGTCCGGAGACGCGTGAATGCGCTGGCAGGCTAGCATTGCGGTGTCGTGGGGCGGGTTCGTTTCCCCGGCACGAGGACTCACTACAAAACATTTCGCATTCACGAATTGATTGCAGAGATCAGAAGAAGACGACCGAAGTCGCAAAATTGTAGATAACCTCCACGAAGGAATTATGACTTGTTACGAGAACAAGAGAAACCTGACAAGAAAGGCGAACTTGGGGTGACCTCGTCTTTACCCAAATAAATTCAGGGCCCACAAATGAAAGAGGGGCAACCGGGTGGTGGTGGAGCCCCTTCATACCCACCCAACCGGAATAAATCCAATGTTAAATTGTTGAAGTGGCCAGGTATTCCTCTTCTGAGTGGAAAACTCATACAACTTGAATCATGTGAACTTTCCCATCAGAAGGGGAGTACCCCGGTGACCAATTTATGTCATAGAATTATACAATTGAATTGCATAACTCTATGCCATAAAAAGGCACTTTGCTTGGGCCACTCAACCCATGAAGTCACCTGAAACAAAATAAGGAATTAATCTGTACCCGGCGGCTGGCTCATATTCTGGGGTGGAAGCCTGCCACCGTACCGGGTCATATACCCGATTGGAAAGAACCGGAAGGGAAAGACCGATTTTACGTTCAACAATTCATCATTTTTTTATTGTTATATAATTTCATAGAAAATTAATTAAGAACAAAGAAATTAAAATGTAAGCTACAACTACTAAATGAGTAGGATGGGTGTGTGGAAAAAAAAAAGATCTTAAGGCTATGTTACTCAAATTAAACGAGTCTCATAAAAAACAGCTTAACATTTTAAATTGCACTCTACAATGGAGGAGTGTATACTTTTACATAGCTCGCCTGGAGAAATGATAATGAACGAAAAAAAAACCACTGTTTATATAAAATACCGTAGGTGCTATATCAGTTAACGACTTTGCGAGTAATAGGATGATATAATACGATAAGATGCCTCTTGTGCTTTGATGGCAAACAAATATCGTTAATCGATTATTTTCTTAAAGAAAATTTTATGATTATGATGATAATAAAGCCGGTAAGTATTCAATTCGAATCTCTGTTGAATCTTGGATTTATATAAAGTAGGACTTAAGAATGAGTACAAAGTTAAATCATCTGGATTCGCTTCACAATTTTCCGTAAGAATCTTCCCCACTATTTAACCGATTTCTTCACTTCTCACAGTTTTTTCTGGCTTTTCTTTTAAATTTATCATTTATATTGTGCTGTTTATTAAACATTCAAATAGACTTTGTGTTGCTAGATGTAAGACGACATTAAGCATTGATTTATCACACAATTCAACAGAATTTATAAAGCATAAACAAAAAACATCAACTTATGCAACTATTCGTGATTGTAATGCTTTGTGCTTTGAAAAGGAGATTCATTTGATTCCACGAATTGTTCGAAGCGAACAGAGTCAAGCTTGAGATTGATATATGCGAATGCGAGAGTACGATTCCAATTGATTTGTAAGGAGTGTTGAGAAATTCGTAAGCTACACTGTAATTGATCTGTCATTACTACCCGATGGCACAATATGCGATAAAAGTATTTATGATCTGGGAACGAATCAATTTGACTTATAACAAAGTCAAGAAATTCGGAGAACGTTATATGAAAAATTTTAACTCAATCTGAATTGAAATTTAGAACACTTAAGTATTTGAGAGTTATTTTATGTGTAGCTGAAACTCTCACAATTCTGTCATTTATATAAGCGAAATATTGATAATAATTAATTAAAATTTTTAGATAGATAAAATTTATATAAATATAAAAATGAATATTATAATATTATATATATAGAAATTAAAAGGGTACTTACAATACCTTTCCCTCGACGACGAGCGCTCGTTGACGATTTGGAGGTAAGCAAGTCCTGGAATTCATTTTAAGCGTATTATTGTACCGTTTGTAACCTATGAGTCACGACTTCTTTCTTTTGGTAGTGTAGATTCGCATTCGTATAACAAATGTTAGTACACGAGTATGAAGGCATAAAATATATCCTAAGTGTGTATAAAATCATATAAAAATTCAGCTATCAAAGTGTAAACACATGTAAACTTCTTTGAATATCACAACCGTATGGTCTTCGAACGTGGTAATGCTCGCTGCTACTTATTCTACTGCTTTTAATGTTTAATACTTCGTTTTCAGGGGTGTCTTGAGTCTCAATTTTATTCACAAGTTTATCGACTTTCTTTGTTGAACTATGTTTGAACACACAATGCGCCTTTTTGCATCCAAACGGTGTGTTTTCCCAGAAACAAGGAGTACGGTCCCGCCGTTTCCCAATCAACATGTGCCGCTCCGTACAATGAAGATCTTCACCTCGGCCTTCCATCCACCTGTTGCACATCACTCCGTGACCTAATGCTGATGGCTCATGGCGATATTGGCAACTGCTATCGTTTTTTTTTACAGGCACTGTAGTAGAAAAAGTAGCAATCTGTGAAGTTTTTTTTTCTTTTTTTTTTTCTTTCGCTGTGCATCAACAGGATGGTAGAAGTTATCTCTGCCAACAACCCTGAAATAACGCATATTGAACTTAAAGTATCAAACAAAGACATATAAAGTAATGGACGCGAAATGAGCTTATTTTCATCCATACGTGACTGCATGCAAACGTTCATTTAAAAAAAAAGTATTATGTGCATTTGCATTTGCCTATTTCATACATTTTGGTCGCGTCTGCTCCCCCTCGTCTATTATTTACACCATTTTATCAAAGTGCGCTCTTTCTTTATCCCTATTAAATTCAATTTTATTACTGTTTGGACCCTAGAAATCAGAGCCTGAGTTCGTTTTGCCAAATCATTCTAGGCCCCATATATTGGGCCAAACTGTTCTGCACTATTTACAGATTCATCTAACTCCTTCCCTTTTTACTCATTAAAGCTAACGCGACCAACTTTAGCTCTTTTCATGATGTTAATTTTTCTTTTCTCCTCCCAATACTCTTAAAAACACTTTGATAATCAATCCCCTACAATCCCTTTCATAATTTATCATTCGAATCGCATAAGTATTAAAATCAAAATTTTCATTCACGCCGTTTCATTCACAATTTGTTCATTCATAAAGTACTATAAATCCAAAACGCGAATACATTCACACATAAATCAGGCACTCGCGCATTCACGCACGGACTAACACACTTGTAGCACTTAACTATTTCAGAGACATCGTTCTTCCCCCGTTTTTTCACTTGCTCACGTTCCCTTCTTCATTGATTGATGAATTGCTCATGTCGTTTCCGTTACCGCTTTGCAAACTTGGTAACGAGTTGCCAACGTAAAGCGAAGGATCGATCACCTTTGGAATTGGTTTAATCTCAGGGGCTAATTCCTTTTCAATGCGATGCAAATCGAAACGATCCTCATATGTGATTAGATTGATGGCAATACCCAAATGTACGAAACGCCCTGAACGGCCAATACGATGCAAGTAAGTCTCAGCCATACGTGAACAATCGCAATTAATAGCAACATTCACAGCCTATACATCAATACCACGTGTAAAAAGATCAGAGCAGACTAGATTTCTGCATAGCCCCTGTCGAAATTTCATGGAAAACACGATTTCTATGCGCCTGCGCTATCTTGGCCTGGATATAGTAACAACAATAACCAAGTTCCGTGGTCGTCTTAGCCAGCAATTCCACACGTTGCGCTGAATTGCAAAATATTATCGATTGATTTATTTGCAACTTAGAGAATAACGTATTAAGACAATGCACTTTTTGTCGTTCTTGTACAAATGCATAATATTGTGTAACACCTTTCCGTGTTAATTCCTCCATCAAATTTATTTCATATGGTTCACGTAAATGCTTATCCATGAAATTTTTCACACTGAACGGGAATGTAGCCGAGAATAGAAGAATCTGTGGATCTTTTGGCAGTTTCATTATAAAATGATCCAGCGTGCCTTTAAACTCTTGTGATAACAGTTTATCTGCCTCGTCCAATACGAGGATTTTGCATTGTGACATATCCGTCACTTTTTATCCATCAGATCCAAAATACGGCCAGGTGTTGCAATGATTAATTGTACTTTCTGATAAATTCGCATAATATCATCCTTTAGATTGGTGCCACCCGTTGTCACCATCACTCGGATGTCTAAATGCTTCGCCAATTCTATACAAATTTGCGAAGTCTGCGGTGCTAACTCTCTCGTTGGTACGATGACAAGAGCTTGGATAACATCACGAGATGGGTCGATTTGCTCGAGTACGGGAATGCAATAAGCACCGGTTTTTCCAGTACCGTTTTTCGCTCGTGCTAATATATCCTTACCACTTAAAGCAATTGGTATAGCCGCCTCTTGAATAGGCGACGGTTTTTTCCAGCCCTTCTCGAAGATTCCCACTAATATTTCTCGTTTCAAACAGAATTCTTCGAATTCATTTTCTCTTGTGTCTGTTACATCACTAGTCTTAGGTCTATTATCCTTCGGAGGAATCGCAATTTTGATTTCCAGCCCATATCATCGTTTAAGTTGTTGCAGCAACTGTCTTATCATTGCTCAAACTTTTAGGATTGCCATGATTGGCAGAATGCATATGATCATATTTCAGATGATTTGCAGCATTCATATTTTCTGTCATCATTTTGAAAAAACTAAAATTGCCCTTTTTTACACTAATTCGATAAAAAAATAGTCCTTAGAAAAACTAATATTAGTTCACTTACGATTTTCCTAATGAAACTCCCTCGCCAACCATCCAAATACACTTTTCAAATGACACTTCCACTAGCACTTGATCGTATGCAGTCTTTTGCACGGAGCGGCTTATGGGAAACTGTTAATTGAAAAATGTTCGAGACACACGGAATAACCTCGCTCGTACCATGTGGAAATAGAAGTGCCATCTATGGGTGAACACGCGGTGGTGATAATGCACACTCGTTTCGGTTGTTTTTAAAATTCTAAATCGTCTTTTGTAGATTCGTTTAAATTATCAATTGAAGCAATTTTCGTTTAATGATTAGGCGTAATTAAGTGGGAAAAATCGGAAGAATTAGACAAATTTTAAGGGGTTTAAATGATACAATGATTTTAGCGTTCATATAATTTAAAAGGTTAACCGTTTCGTTCTAAGCATTTGTATCCCGCGTTACACCGCAATTTGTTAAATTATATTCAAAAGATATTGTAGTAAAATCACTACACATAAAAATCTTAAACAGTTTTAGAATTTTGTTTCCCGGGAGTTAAGTACAAAAGACATTTTCTGGACCTATTTTCCATGCAAAGAAAAAAAACGAGTGTTGCGATGGGGAAGGTGACTGAATCGACTGAATCCTTGTTAAATTGCGTTCGTGCTGTGTGCCTGTGTCAGCGCTGGCTTTTTTTAGAGCCATAGCTCCTAGATTACTACAACTGGTAGGGCCATGTTCTTCATGATGTTGAAAATCTTTCCAGTAAATTACACAAGTTCAATGAGCAGGAAAGTGCTCCTGTCAAATGGGTTTCATAAACAAATTGTGCCCCCTTATACCGATGTTGTGTGCCCCCTTATACCGATGTGTTAAACATTGTCTGGGTGGCACAAATGACCAAGCAAAGTAATGTGAATGCAGATCACACGAGCGTTGTGCGACGAAGAAAGAGTGATGGAGAGAGTGGTAGGGAATGGAGGTATTAAAAAAAAAAAAAATTATTAAATCAAACAATGTTTTCTGCATACCAACAACTTGGCTCTTACATATCAAAGATTCAACAAAGAAAAAATAAAATGTGCTTCTCATATTATTAAATCAGCAGCTGGTTTCTTACAGTATGTTGACCTCATTGTTTGCATATCAACGCTATCTTTCATTTTTTCATATTTGTAATGTCTAGGTATTCTGCAAATGTTTACCTTCCCAGTATCACGTGATGTTGTTTTCATTTTAAGATTTTCAATTGGCTGTAACTTTGTTGTTTATGGCTTGATTGTCAAGATATTTTCAGAGTACGTGCGTCTATTTTTAAGCCAGGCATGAATTTTTTGTAAATTTAAGATTACTCTCTTTTTTTTTCTAAGCAAATATGTAAAATGCATATGTAAATTGTGCTGTTATTAACAAAGTTAATTAAATTTTGAGTCCTGAGATATTCGCTGCATCTTTATATATAAAAACTTCTAATATTCTTTCCAGATTATTCTACCTAACGATATACTATTGCAAAGGAGAGATACATAATTTTCATATATTTTCACTCCCTGGTACCCTCACCTCTGCCAGAACACTGTTGATACTATGACTGCTATCAAGACCTATTTGATATACATATCGGTCAGTATTTACAAAAAAAAAACTTTTGGGGTCACTTCCACTTTGTAACATTTTCTACTACTACTATGATACGTACTGGTTTAAAATCAGAACACGTCTCAGCTGGATGGACAGACACACGGCCTACGCGTGGTACTGACCACATCATTTCTCGAATCGCTGTACATTCGGTCGGAGATACTCTAACCTTATCTAAGGCTGCAATTCTAAAGCAAAAAAAAAATAGAGACTTGAACCATCGGGTCTGACTGCTTCAATAAATATTTTATTTGCAAAGATTTTTAACACATACGTAGAAAAATTATCTAACACCATCAAAACTTTATTTTTAGTTCGAAAAGCCTGGTAGCAGCGCGGGCATGTGTTATCCAGGAATGGCAAAAGAAGCGATAACAAAGGCACTTGAAGACGCAAAAATTAAATATAAGGACGTCCAGCAAGCAGTTGCTTCATATGTATATGGTGACTCAACTTCCGGTCAGCGAGCATTATATGAAGTGGGTATGACAGGTATTCCTGTGTACAATGTCAACAATAATTGTGCAAGTGGCTCAAGTGCATTATACTTGGCTAAACAACTTGTTGAGACTGGGAATAATGACTGCGTTCTGGCTTTTGGTTTTGAAAAGATGGAGCGAGGGCCATTGCAGGCAAAGTTTCATGATCGTGCAAATCCACTTCAAAAACATATAAGTGCAGTGCGTAAATTAGTAGGTTACACAGACGCACCAAGAGCCGCTCAAATATTTGGAAATGCAGGTATGGAGCATATGAAAATATATGGGACCAAACCAGAACACTTTGCCAAGATTGCTCTAAAAAATCATAAACATTCGGTAAATAACCCGTAAGTCAATTGTATATAAATTTTTTTTTGTGAACCCAGGAACAATTATTCTGTAGATACTCCCAATTCCAAGAAGAATACACTTTGGAGCAAATCCAAAAATCTCGAAAAATTCATGGAATACTTACGAAACTCCAATGTTGCCCTACGAGCGATGGTGCAGCAGCAGCTATTGTAGCGTCAGAAATTTTTGTGCTCCGCAATCAGTTGCAAGCACAAGCGGTTGAAATTGTTGGAATGGAAATGGCAACTGATCTAGAGTCTACATTTAACGTAACTTATGGTTATTGCATTTGTGCTTCACGGCATTCTCAATATTTTTTTGATTTCAGAGCAAAAGTTTGATGTGTATTGCTGGCTTCGAAATGACAAAACTTGCTGCTGAGAAGCTTTTTGCTAAGGTTAACTATAAACCAACGGACGTAAATGTAGTTGAACTACACGATTGCTTCTCCACAAACGAACTTATTACTTATGAAGCTCTGGGTCTTTGTGAACCTGGTACCGCTGGCGTGTTAATTGATACCGGTAACAATACATACGGTGGTAAATATGTGATAAATCCTAGTGGAGGGCTTATTTCAAAGGGCCATCCACTCGGCGCAACGGGCCTGGCTCAGTGTGCGGAATTGTGCTGGCAACTTCGAGGTGAAGCTTTTCGGCGTCAGGTATCCAACTGCCGATTGGCCTTACAACACAACCTTGGTCTTGGCGGAGCAGCTGTTGTTGCTTTATATCGTCTTGGTTTCTCAAATGGAATTACGCAGAGCGAAGTGAAGCCTTCATATTTAGATCGAGAGTTTGCACCATTCAATCTGGAAAGAGTCCATTCAAACTTATGAGAATACTACAAGTATTTAATATATGAATCGGTGTTGACATACTATATTTGACATTGTTGAAAATTTTGGCATTATGAATTAAAATATATGCACCATACACATACGAGTTCACCTAAAAAGCCACACATACACTCATACACACACACACAAAAACAAACACACACATATATGTGTCTACACATGTATATATATATATATATATATATATATATATATATATGTATTATATACATATATATATGTCTTATATATATATATATATATATATATATATATATATATATATATATATATATATATATATATATATATATATATGTCTATATTGTTACATGTACAAATTATTCTGCGAGCTACTGTCGCAATTGTTTTCACAATATCATGACCAACAAAAGAATGTACTCGAAAACCCGCCAAGCATGATCAACATCTGAAAGTGAAGTCACTGCCCTATATAAGCCGAGCTGAATGAATGGGGGGATTATTACAACCGCGATATAGTAAAACTGCGATAGTGTGGAGATCGAATTAAAAGCGATATTGATTGTGAAGTGACAAACAGTTGAAGTAAAAATTGATAAACTTGTCTATCAATAAATATAATAAATAATTGTGCATTTTTAGTAAATAAACTCTTATAACATAATTTAAAACACATTGCGTTTTCACTTTCCCGGAACATTAAAATTATTGGCCGCAAACCATAACACGCGACAGTGGTGTCAGAAGTGGGATAGAAAATTTTGGAAGTGAAAACGTTTAAACATGTTTAAAGTGCAAAATAGTGAAAATTAACGTAGAAACTGGTGAAAAAATACCCGAAACAATAAAAATGCCACGAAGCTTAAACATAAAAATTAATGAATTGACCATGTCGGAGCTTAAGACATAGTTGGAACTGCGAAACCTGGCTACGCAAGGTACAACGGCCACACTGATTGCACGCTTGCATGACGCAATTGAGACGGAAGGCGCGTATCTGGATTCGAGTGAGCCCTCAGTTGCGGAAAAAGGCACAGAAGGTGGTGAAACATCAAAACCAAAGGAACCAGAAAATGCGCTGATGCAATTGTTAATGCTAATGCAGCAAAACCAGCGAATGCAGTCGTCAAATTTAACTGTGAAGCTAAATGAACAATCAGCGAAGCTAGACCAACAAGCATTCGAAATCAAGGTAGACATCACACAGAAGCTGGAGAAACAGTTAACCGAAATCAAAGTGGAGCTCAGTAGTCTCAACAACCAAATTAAATGCATTGAGGAAAAGGTATACCAGGTCGAGGAGAGAATCAACCTTAAGATCAGCCAGGTCGAGGAGAGAATGAACCATGAGATGGAAAAAGTGAAAAAGGAGTTGGAAGCAGTGAAGGCAATAGTAACCACCTCACCAGCTCCGCTTATAACTGCAGCGCAAAGCTCATCCAGAAATGTGAAAGCACCAATATTCGACGGGCAAATGGTCTGGAGTATTTACAAAACCCAGTTTGAAGCCTAGGCAAATCACTAGAATGAGCAGGAACGAGCAACTGCATTAATACTTGCTCTAAGTGGCCCAGCTGCCGGGCTTTTGCAGACCATCCCCGTCGAGTGGCACTCAAATCCGGCTGCTATAATGAATGCGCTCGACATGCATTATGGAGACGATCATCTAAAGCAGAATTATCGGTCACAGCTACGGCATCGGATGCAGGAGTCTTGCGAAACCTTACAGCAGCTAGCCCAAGACATTGAGCGACTGGCACTTTTGGCTTACCCAGCTTACGACATCGAGGCTACGCAGCAACAGAAGCATTCATCAGTGCGTTGAAGGACCAGGAACTGCAACAAGCCGTACGTTTAGCTCAAAAGCAAACGGTTAAGGATGTATTGGCTTATAGTCTGAACTTTGAGGCAGCAAAAAATGTGATTCATACCACTGCCCGGGCTCGCGAGGTAGTGGCAGATGAGTGCAGGTGTGAGTGCGTGGTAATCGAGCGAGACGCGCATGTAAATGGCGCGCCTAGATGCTGAAATTGCGGAGAGAAGAGGCGCCTGCAAAGAGACTGCAAGAAGCGAAGAAAACCGAGCTACTACGAGAAGATCTAGACCGAATCAGGAACCCAGAATGGAAGCTCTTCAAACTGAGAGGTCGGGAAACACGTAATAGCCAACTTCGTGGGGCAGAGGTTGGCTAGGAGGATCGACGTCCCCAGCACCACCATCACCGTGTCTAGACTACATCGTGGAGAAGCGGACTTATGCCTTCAAGATCAAGTGGACGGAGAACATTGCACCATAACAATCGACACTGGTGCAACCCGATCGATTATCCGACCAGACCTAGTGAGACAGCAACTACATTACAAGGGCAGAATTTTCTCATTGCGGACAGCTACGGGAGAAACTGCACCTGTCCAAGAAGAGGTCAACCTCCAGATACAGTTGGGAGACCTTGCGTTCTGACATAATTTTCTGGTCGCGAACATTATGGATCGATTTTCCGCGACCACATGGAATCACGTTAAATTTGGACAAACGGGTATTGAAATGGCGGAATATCGAAGTTTCCCAGGATGAATGTGGTAGTATGTACTGACAGTGATGTACCAATTCTTCCGAAAGCATTGTATGGGTCAAGCTAGTCATGTATACGGTAACCGAAAACCCCTTTAAAAATAATATTTCCATAGAGAATTTGCTGCAAACGTTGCATTTACCTAATTCAAGAAAACGCAACGATAGAATTTCATAAACAACAAATGTCTAATCGCAGACATGATGTCAGCATAGTTTAATTATTTAAGTTCCCTCGATACATGACCTTGCCTCAGTCGTTTTGATCTATACTTTGCAAGCGCATGCATGTACTCGTAGATTCCGTTAAGAATAAAGTTTGATTAGTTTATTTTGAAGTAAAATGTGTTTAAGTGAATTTGTATTTGTGGACAAATAAATTATTTGTTTAACTTCGGCCAACTCGCGATACAAAACTGGCGCAGTCGGTAAACACGATTATAAAAAGATTCGGCATCCGCGATCGAAAGTAATCGTGAAATTAAAAAATAAGGGTATTGCAAAGCCCTAGGCAGAATCTTAGAAGGATTCGCCTCTGACCTCAATCAAAAATTGTGAGTCAGCTAATCACTATTAATACGAACTTAATTATCGTGATATTATAGAATTATCTGTTTTGGGGGATCAATTAGGCCTAAAACGATTCTCAAATTTATGATTGAGGCTGCTCATATTCCCAAAACAAAATAAACACAAACCACATAGTGACTATTAACGGAACAGTTTTAGAAGTGCATGTGAATTAACAATAACAAAAGATTTAGTGCTTTTTGTGATCGGCGCAACAGTTTAATAAACGACATGGCAGAACAGGTAGAACAGTTGCAACATGAAATTGCGAAACGAGAAAATCAAATTGCACAACTAGCAGATGCACTGAGACGACTTCAATTAGAAAAAGAAGCAGCAGACGCGAAAGTGCGCGAAAACCTAATGAATGAAATTCGTTATATGGCAAATTTTACTGGCACATCCGAAATAACTATCAATAGTTTTATTGCCAGTATGGAATACTACCTCGGAGGAATCCCGAATGAAGAAGCCAGAAAAGCTGCCACAAGAATCATCTTTTACGAGAAAATACAGGGAGAAGCGAAGGAAGGCATAATCAATATGGAAAGAACAGACAACTGGGAAGAGATCAAACAAGCACTCAAGCAACTATATCGATCAGATACGGAACCGGCGGATATTTACAGGAGGATTTGTAACTTGAAAGTCAATAATGTAAGTGATCTTGCGTTTCATATGCAAAAAATTAAAATTAAATCAGACGAGTTAACACTTTTTCATAAGAATTCATTGCATGTAGATTTAAGTAGTGTCAATTCCTTTCTAGTAAATACAGTGAAGGAATGATCGCAACAACTAAAGACACGATTCTGAAAACAGCAAACCAGTACCTGACAATACACACAACAAATTTCAGAAACCAATTCCGACAAACAATTGTTTTCAAGAACAACAAAAAAATTATGTGCAGCATTTAGAAAATTCTAGCGATCAATATAGAGGAGCGAATGATTACAACACTAATTACCAAAATTCTGGTAGGCGGAACTTTAAAAAACAATCTGGTACTTCCAATAATTATAAGCAACAAAATTATTCATCTGGCAGTGGACGAAATTTTCACCCACAAAAACAATTCTATACCGAACCTATGGAGGTTGATAATATTCAAGGTTCGCAAAAAAACCTATGCTATGAATACATTTTTCCTACCACGCTTATTAGAAGCCGGATATAATGCAGTACGTAAATGGACAAGGCGAGTTAACCTATTTTCTTTCGACATAATATTAGTCCCAGTACACTTCTAAAAGAACCATTGGTGTTTAGCCGTAATAAATTTCAAAGATAATTCTATAAAATACTATGACTCACTAGGCCATGATAATTCTATTACTTTGTCCGCTTTAGAAAATTATATAGCCGAAGAATCACTTGATAAATTAAATCAGCCCTTAGACACAAAAAAATTTGTTACGGAATATGTAAAGAATATTCCACGACAAAACAATAGCAGTGATTGCGGAGTGTTCAGTTGCATATTTGCAGAATATATTAGTAGAAATCAGTAATTTAATTTTTCACAAGAGAAAATGCCTTACTTTCGACAGAAAATGATTATTGAAATAGTTCAAGCGAAACTTCTTTAAATAATTTACAGATCCTAATTGCAATACTTATCAGCATTTTTGCATTCGGTCAGCTGGCCGCGGGGCACTCTTACTGAATCCAATCGAGACAAAAAACGGATACACAACGGCATTAATAACTACGACTAGGACTTTTTTACACATCATAAACGTTGACGAGATTTAATCAACAATAGACACATTTGAAGAAGACTTGCGAAAATTAGGAATTATTAATGATTCTTTCATTAAAAATGAGTTAGAAAATCTCCACGCAAAATTATCCGCTATTAATCCCAGGGATAGACAACGTAGAGGCCTTATCAACTTAGTAGGCACAGCGCAAAAATTTCTTTTCGGAACAATGAGTAGTGAAGATCGGCAGATCATATCTGACCATTTAGAAACAATTAATAAAAATCAAGAAGAAGAAATTACTAATTCGAACAAAAAAATTGAGATAAATTCCTTTGTAAATGAATCCATTACAAATTTGAAGAATATTATCGAGTCAGACAGAAATAGGATAGTTAGGACTTATCAAGAAGCAACCGAAAACAAAAAGAATATTATTAAACATCAGCTTAAATTCGATCAAATATTCGAAATTGAAATATTAAGAAAAAAACTCAATCAACTTGTAGATAACATAGGACTGATCAGACACGGCACTATCCATCCTAGTTTATTGACTGCAACCGAAATCAAAGAGGCAAAACTAGATTTTTACAAACTAAAAAACGTACGTACAGGACTCTTAAAACATGACGGTAATACAATTGTTCTTGCGATTAAAATTCCAGACTCCTATAAATTAATTGATTATAAAGTAATTATTGCAACGCCGAATGAAGACAATCTGGAAATTGACCTTAAAGACCAATTTATCATTGAAATTAATGAAACTAAATACCATTATGATGAAGGAACTTTGTATTTTAATGAACTTAAACCTTTAAATAATTGTATTACAAACAATAATTGTAAATTAATAAATAATAAAAAAAGTGAAATAAGAAAAATAGACGAAAATACAATAATATGTAAAAATTTAAAAAACAAGAAATAATAAACTTATGTGACGATGGAAAAATAACATTAAGTGGAAATTACTTGTTAGTCATAAATAATTGTACAGTAAAAATTTTAAATAAAACATTCAGTAACAATAATGAAAAATTCGTTGATAGATACTTTTACATTGATGAACAAACCTATAACTTCACACAAAAATTAAGTTCTGAAGATATTGTCTTGAAAAATATGGAACACGTTAAACATATAAACCATTTAAAAATACATACAAACATAAATTATTTTACCTTAGGAATAATTTCATTTATTTTAATAAGTTTAGCACTATGGATTTTTGTGATTTTGAAAAGAAATAAAGGCATGTTACATTCATTACAAATTGTAAAACGAACATTCATAGAATTCAGGAGAATTCTCACTCAAACGGGGGAGAAGTCATGTATACGGGAACCGAAAACACCTTTAAAAATAATATTTCCATAGAGAATTTGCTGCAAATGTTGCATTTACCTAATTCAGGAAAATGCAACGATAGAATTTCATAAACGACAAATGCCTAATCGCAGACATGATGTCAGCATAATTTAATTATTTAAGTTCCCTCGATACATGACCTCACATGAGTCGTTTTGATCTATACTTTGTAAGCGCACGCATGCACTCGTAAATTCCGTTAAGAATAAAGTTTGATTAGTTTATTTTGAAGTAAAATGTGTTTCAGTGAATTTGTATTTGTGGACAAAAAAAATTATTTTTTTTAACTTCGGCCACCTCGCGATACAAATCTAGCTTGATGGTGATTCTGGAGACCACCGATCTTATCTGCTAGAGTAGAACGAAGCCTTGTAAGATCTATAAGGAACGGAAACGTGCCTTAACACCGCAGACTCAACCACGAGCATCAAAGCGGGAGAAATCATAGGCAGCTGCCAGCCTGCTTCCAGCATCACCTCTTTTTTTTTTTTTTTTTTTTTTTGTGGTAGGGAGGTGAAGGCATTTATGCCCGCCGAGTCTGGCAGTGTGGGACTCCCATGGAGGATACCTTTGGACTACCCACTAAACACCTCCCCTGTCAATCTGAGAACCTAGCCTGGAACCGTTTGACACATTACTTCGGGCCAGGTCTCGTTTTGTTACGCCGTGGGGCGCCTTCAAGCTGGGGAGTCCCTTTCCTAGCGGGAGGGGAGGGGGGAAGAGGAATTGCCAGAAGAGCGATCCCCCAGCCCCAGCGCCTCCGGCTGCTGTGAGTCCCTTTTATATTTTAGGACTGCCCGAGCATAATGTGCCACCTGGTTCCATTTGTCAACCGATTCGAGCATCACCGCAACTATATTATCCGGGGTGAGCTCTCCCGTCTCCCTGTAGAGTTCCCTTCGCAGCCTGGCCCATTTCGTACACGCAAAAAATGTGTGACAGGCATTGTCCTCCTCTCCTGGGCAAAACCGACAATCGGGAGACCGTGACTTGCCGATCTTGTGCAGGTAAGACTGAAAACACCCGTGCCCGCTCAAAAGCTGGGTCAGATAGAAGTCAGTCTCACCATGGTTTCGATTTAGCCACGGTCTCACATCCGGGATGAGGCGCGCAGTCCACCTTCCCTTCGTGCAATTCCTCCAAGACTGCTGCCAATCGTTGAGCGAGCGTTGTCTCTCCTCGCGGACAACCATCTCCCTCGCATCCTCGTTTCGGCGCAGGTAAATAGCGCGGCGCTCTCTAGCAAGGAGGGCGACAGGTATCACGCCTGCAATCACTCTCACCGCCGAGTCGGAGATTGTTGGACACGAAGATGCAATTCTCAGTGCTCCTCTTCTCTGTACCTGTGCCAATCGTTTTCGGTATACCTCCTTGCTGAGAGCGTCGCCCCATACCTCTGCTCCGTACAGTAGCACTGACCCTACAGCACTCATCAAGAGGCGTCTTCTTGATGGGCTGGGTCCCCCTACGTTGGCCATAAGTCGACTCAGGGCCGATATTCCCGAAGCAGCCTTCTCAGCCGTTGCCCTGATTTGCTCAGAGAAACTCATCTTCGAGTCGATCAGTAGCCCCAGGTACTTCACCGCTGGCTTCGATTCGATTTGCATATCTCCAATACTGATCATCCTTACTCTAGGGATTCTCTTTTTTGTCAAGATGACCACTTCATCACCTCTTTGGAAGCTACTCACGACCATCATTGGAAAAGGAGGCAAGACGCAGACAAAGCCCGGGAACTCACGTCTGCAATATTGAAGCAGGTCAAATTGCCAGTGCGGCTATTCAAGCCAGCCTCTGATCTGGTCACCAAGTACAGTGACATCTTCTCAACAAGCCCGGATGACCAAGGACGAACGAGTAAGGCAGCTCACGTCATAGATACTCTATGAGCCAAGCCAATTTGACAAGCACCGAGACGTCTTCCTATAGCCAAATAAGGAGAAGTGAGCGGACTTATCTTGGACATGGAAAAACAAGGTGTTATCGAAACTTATGTCAGTCCATGGGCCGCGCCAGTAGTTCTTGTACAGAAAAAGGATGGTAGCACTCGTTTTTGTGTCGACTATAGGCAGCTTAACGACGTCACTAAGAAATATAGTTACCCGTTTTCACGTATCGATGACATCATGGACACTTTAGCCGACGCAAAATGGTTTTCTACACTCGATCTCAAGAATGGCTACTGGCAGGTAGAAATCAACAAGAAGGACCAAGAGAAGACCGCATTTTCAGTCGGGACCGGATTGCGGAAATCTGTGGTGATGCAATTTGGGCTTTGCAATGGTCCAGCCACTTTCGAACGCCTAAAATACGTGCTACGTGGCCTGACCTGGAAAATCTGCTTGGTGTACCTAGATGACATCACTGTTATTGGGACAACGTTCGAAGAGTATGTGGGGAACTTAGAAGAGGTTTTCTCTCGCTTGCGACTGCCAAATTTGAAACTTAGTCCCGACAAGTTTACCTGTTTTGCAGCTGAAGTAAAATACCTGGGACACGTCGTGTCAGCAGAAGGAGTCAAAACAGTCCCTGAGAAAATTGAAGCCGTGGAAAGCTGGCCACCACCAAACAACAAGCGCCAACTACGAAATTTTCTGGGTCTGGCGACCTACTATCGACGCTAAATAGCTAAGTGCCTCCATCAGTTAACCGAGAAAAATCGTCCGTATGTCTAGAATGTACAATGCCAGGCAGCCTTTGAAACCTTGAAGGAGAAGCTGTGTGAATCACCCGTGCTGACATATCCTAAACCCGGAAAAATGTTTGTAGTTGACACCGATGCGAGCAACGGCGGTATTGGAGCTGTACTCTCCCAGCAGTTCGATGGCAAAAAAAGAGTCCTTTCGTATTACAGCCAAGTTCTCTCAAAAAGTGAGAGGAACTACTGTGTGACCAGGAAATAGCTAATGGCTATAATTTAGGCCACCAAGCAGTTCCACAAGTACTGATATGGCCAGAAATTTGTTCTTCGAACGGACCATGCATCGCTGAGATGGCTGCCTATCTTCGAAAACCCCGAGGAACAAGTTGCGAGATGGATCGAAAAATTTCAGTCATACGACTACGAAATTGTTCATCGGAAGGGCAGAGTTCATGGAAATGTTGACGCCCTATCTCGTCCATGTCCAGCTAACTGCAAGCATTGCTGACGGATTGAGGAAAAGGAAAAGGCCCGTTGATCTGCGATTGACAACGGCCGAATTCGATGAAGGTTGGTCATCGGAGCAGACTCAAAATCCCGAGTTAGCAGATGAAGACATCGGACCATTGCTCATATAGGAGGAGACAACTGGGCAGCCTGAGTGGAAGGACGTTTCGATGCACGGCGCCAACCTGAAAAGTTATTTGGCACAATGGAACTCCCTTCAGGTGGAGGGTGGCGCACTCAAGTGGAAATGGGAAACGGCGGATGGCAGCTCCTATAGGATGCAAACTATACTTCCAAAAAGCCGAATCCATGATGTGGTTAAGGAGATGCATGAAGGATCTTCGTGAGGCCACCTTGCTGTTAACAAGACCTTAACGAAATTGCGGGAAAAGTTTAACTGGCTCCACGCTTGAGAAGACGTAGAGGACTGGTGCCGTCGATGCACTATTTGCGCTTCCGTCAAAGGTCCAAAGCGATGACTGAGAGGACAAATGCAAACTTATAACGTGGGCGTGCCATTTGAAAGGATTGCTGTTGACATGGCAGGATCCTTTCCTGAATGCGAACGGGGAAATCGATACACGCTGGTCATGGTCAATTATTTCAGCAAGTGGCCCGAGGTCTACCCCATTCCCAACCAGGAAGCAACTACCGTAGCCGAACAGCTAGTGTTAAATTGGGTCAGTAGGTACGGTGTACCTTGCGAACGACATTCGGATCAAGGCCGAAACTTTGAGTCACTAGTTTTTAGCGAAATATGCAAACTAATGGTAATACGGAAAACGAGGACAACACCGCTGCATCCCCAATCCGATGGAATGGTCGAACGTTTCAACGGCACGCTCAATAAACATCTGGCCAAGATGGTTGACGAGAACAAAAGGGACTGGAATCGACATGCCCTACTATTTTTAATGGCGTACAGAGCTGCCGAACATGCATCGGTGGGCCAAGCCCCAGCCAAAGTCATTTTCGGAAAGACTATTCATCTGTCAGCTGAAATAAAGTTCGCAACACCCCCTGAGAAACCCCAAACGATCTCGGAGTACGCAAGTGAGCTAAGGCAATGGTTGAACCAGATACATCGGACAGTGCAAAACACCTTGAATCGGCTACTGACCGCACGAAAACCAGGTTTGATATAAAGGAAAATTCTACTGGCTTCCAGCAAGATGACTTGGTGTGGCTATATAACCCACAACGGCGGAAGGGTAGGTCTTTAAAGTTGCAGCATAATTGGGAGGGACACTACCGAGTGACAAAGCGAATCAATGACGTCAAATATCGCATACAGGAACACCGTAAGCCGAGGGGCAAAAATGAAAATCGTACACCTGGACCGTCTTGCCCCATATGACATCCAGGGAGAATTGACTACAACTGGCGACACATCTTTTCGGGGCGAAAAGAACTGAGGTGGGGCAGTGTTACATGTACAAATAATTCTGCGAGTACTGTCACAATTGTTTTCACAACATTATGATCAACAAAAGAATGTACTCGAAAACCCGCCAAGCATGATCAACATCTAAAAGTGACGTCACTGCCCATTCAGTATTACTCGAATATTCCAGGTAGTTCGCCAATGTACGAGAAATAGATTGTATGACCAGAGACCCTATATAAAGCTGAGCTGAATGAATAGGCGGATTATTACAACCGCGATCTAGTAAAGCTGCGATGGTGTGGAGTGCGAATTAAAAGCAATATAAAAATTGATAGACTAGTTGTGAAATAGTGAAACAAATTATTGTACATTTTTAATAAATAAACTCTCCACTCTTTTAACTTAATTTAAAAGTCAGTGTTTTTTCACTTTCCCGGAACATGAAAATTATTGGCCGCGAACCAATTGTTTTCACAACATCATGATCAACAAAAGAATGTACTTGAAAACCCGCCAAGCATGATCAACATCTAAAAGTGACGTCACTGCCCATTCAGTATTACTCGAATATTCCAGGTAGTTTGCCAATGTACGAGAAATGGATTGTATGACTAGAGACCCTATATAAAGCCGAGCTGAATGAATGGGGGGATTATTACAACCACGATCTAGTAAAACTGCGATAGTGTGGAGTGCGAATTAAAAGCAATATAAAAATTGATAGACTAGTTGTGAAATAGTGAAACAAATTATTGTACATTTTTAATAAATAAACTCTCCACTTTTTTAACTTAATTTAAAAGTCAGTGTTTTTTCACTTTCCCGGAGCATTAAAATTATTGGCCGCGAACCATAGTACGCGACAATATATATATATATATATATATATATATATATATATATATATATATATATATATATATATATATATATATATATACATATATATATATATATATATATATATATATATATATATATATATATATATATATATATATATTTATGATGCATATGTATATATTGTAGCGTGTTATGCCCATGCATATGTATATATTGTAGCGTGTTACGCCCACGTTCCAAGTTTGCATTTGTCCTCAGTCGTCGTTTGGGTACTTTGATGGAAGCGCAAATCGTGCAGTCCTCTACGTCTGTCGAGCGTGCAGCCCGTAAAACTTTCCCCGATGGCCTCCTGAGGATCCTTCATGCATTTCCTTAGCCATATCGTGAATTCGGCTTTTGAGAAGTATAGTTTGCATCCTATAGGAAATGCCGTCTGCCGCTTCCCATTTCCGTTTGAGTACGCCACCCGTGACCTGAAGAGAGTTCCATTGTGCCCAATAACGTTTCAGAGTGGCGCCATGCATCGAAACGTCCTTCCACTCACGCTGCCCCGTTGTCTCCTCCCATTCGAGTTATGGTCGGATGTCATCATCGGCTAGCTGGGCATTTTGAATCTTCTCCAATGACCAACCTTCATCGAATTTGGCCGTTATCACTCGCAGATCAACGGTCGGCTTCTTCTCTTCAATCCGTCGGCAATGCTTGCAGTTAGCTGGACATGGACGACGAGATAGTGGTCCAGCATTTCCATGAACTCCGCCCTTCCGTTGAACAATTTTCTAGCCTTATGACTGCAATCTTTCGGTCCATCTCACAACTTGTCCCTCGGGGTTTTTGAAGCTAAGCAGCCATCTCAGCGATGCATGGTCCGTTCGAAGAACAAATTTCTGGCCATATAGGTACTTTTGGAACTGCTTGGTGGCCTCTATTATAGCCAATAGCTCCCTTCTGGTCACACAGTAGTTCCTCTCACTTTTTGAGAGAACTCGACTGTAATCCAAGAGGACTCTTTCTTGGCCATCGAACTGCTGGGAGAGTACAGCTCCAATCCCGCCGTTGCTCTCATCGGTGTCAACTATAAACATTTTTCCGGGTTTAGGATATGCCAGCACGGGTCAATCACACAGCTTCTTCTTCGAGGTCTCAAAGGCTGGCTGGCATTGTTCATTCCAGACATACGGATGATTTTTCCCAGTTAGCTGATCGAAGCACTTAGCTTTTTTGGCAAAGTCTTTGACGAATCTTCGTTAGTAGGTTGCCAGACCCAAAAAAATTCGTAGTTGGTTCTTGTTGTTTGGTGTTGGCCAGCTTTTCAAGGCTTAAATTTTCTCAGGGACTATTTTGATCCCTTTTGTTGATACAATGTGCCCCAGGTATTTTACTTCAGCTGCGAAAAGGGTACACTTGTCGAAATTAAATTCAGAGTTGTCAGTCGCAAGCGAGAGAAAACCTCTTTTAAGTTCCACCGCGCCTCTTTGAACGTTCTTCTGATAACAATGATGCCATATTTGTACACCAAGCAGACTTTCCAGGTTAAGCCACGTAGCATTGCGAAGCCCAAATGGCATCACCACAAATTGCCACAATCTGGTTCCAACTGGAAATGCGGTCTTCTCTCGGTCCTTCTTGTCGATTTCTACCTGCCAGTAGCCACTCTTGAGATCGAGTGTAGAAAACCATTTTGCGTCGGCTAAAGTGTCCATGATGTCGTCGATGCGTGGAAGCGGGTAACTATATTTCTTAGTGATGTCGTTAAGCTGCCTATAGTCGACCCAAAAACGAGTGCTACGATCCTTTTTCTGTACTAAAATTACTGAACCAGCCCATGGACCGACAGAAGGCTCGATAACACCTTGTTTTTCCATGCCCGAAATCAATATGCTCACTTCTCCTTGTTTGACCATAGGAAGACGTCTCGATGCTTCTCAAATCGTCTTGGCTCCCTGTGTATCTATGACGTGAGCTGCCTTACTCGTTCGTCCTTGGTCATCCGGGCTTGTTGAGAAGATGTCACTGTACTTGGTGATCAAATCAGAGGCTTGCTTGAATAGCCGCGCTGACAATTTGATCCGCTTCAATATTGCAGACGTGAATTCACAGGCTTTGTCTGTGTCTTGACTCTTTTCCCAATGATAGTCGTGAGTAGCTTCCAAAGAGGTGATGGTGGAAACAAGCTGGTGGCTGCCGGTGACTTCTCCCGCTTTGATGCTCGTGGTTGAGTCTGCGGTGTTAAGGACTCTAACCGGCACGTATCCGTTCCTAATAGATCTTACAAGGCTTTGTCACACAATCAAACTGCGCAAGACCAGCGTCTTTTTTGGCTCTATCAGATAAGATTAGTGGTCTCCAGTATCACCATCAAGCTTAGCTCATACAATGCTGTCGGAAGATTTCGGTACATCAGTGTCGGTACAAACTTCAACATTCATCTCGAGAGTTCGGATGCTGGGATCCTCCATCAATACTTCGACATTCCGCCATTTCAATACCCGTTTGCCCAAATTCAACGTGATTCCATGTGATCGGAGAAAATCCGTTCCGAGAATGCAGTCATCCATAATGTTCGCGACCAGAAAATTATGTCAGAACGCAAGGGTTCCCAATTGTATCTAGATGTTCGTCCCTCCATGGACAGGTGCAGTTTCTCCCGTAGCTGTCCGTAGTGAGAAAATCCTGCGCTTGTGAAGTAGTTGTTGCCTCACTAGGTCTGGTCGGATAATCGATCGGGTTGCACTAGTGTCGATTGTTATCGTGCAATGTTCTCCATCCACTTGATCTTGAAGGCATAAATCTTCTTCTCCACGATGTGGTCTTGACACGGTGATGGTGGTGCTGGCAACAGCGATCCTCCTAGCCAAAATCTGCCCCACCAAGTTGGCTTTTACATATTTCTCCACCCCTCTGTTTGAAGAGCTTCCATTCTAGGCTCCTGACTCGGTCTGGCTCTCCTCCTAGCTGCACACCCTGGACAATAGCTCGGTTGTCTTCACTTCTCGCAGTTTCTTTGCAGGTGCCCCTTCTCACTGCAATTCTAGCATCTAGAGGCACTATTTACCTGCGGGTCTCGCTCGATTTCCACGCACCTGCACTCATCTGCCACTACCTTACGGTACCGGGCAATGGTAGAGTCACACATTTTGCTGCCTCAAAGTTCAGACTATAAGCCAATGCAGCCTTCACCGTTTGCTTTTGAGCTAAACGTATGGCTTGTTGCAATTTCTGGTCCTTTAGGGCACTGATGCATGCTTCTGTTGCTGCGTCATCTCGATGTTCTGACTCGTAAGCTGGGTAAGCAAAAGTGCCAGTCGTTCAATGTCTTGGGCAAGCTGCTATAAGGTTTACCCAGACTTCTGCATCCGATGCCATAGCTGTGACCAATAAATCCGCTTCAGGTGATTGTCTCCATAATGCATGTCAAGCACATTCATTATAGCAGACGAGTTTGAGTGCAACTCAATCGGGATAAAAGCTCAGCGACTGGGCCTCTTAGAGCAATTATTAATGCAGTTGCTCGTTCCTGCACATTCCAGTGATTTGTCCTAGCGGGGGCTTCAAACTGGGTTTGGTTAATACTTCAGACCGGTTGCCTGTCAAATATTGGTGCTTCCACATTTCTGTATGTGCTTTGCGCTGCAGTTATAAGCGGAGCTGGTGAGATGGTTACAATTGCCTTCGCTGCTTCCAATTCTTTTTTCATGTTTTCCATCTCATGGTTGATTCTCTCCTTGACCTGGTGTACCTTTTCCTCGACGCATTTAATTTGGTTTTTCAAACTGTCGAGCTCCGCTTATATTTTTGTTGACTGTTTTTGCCTCAGATGAATAAGAACTGGATGGGCTAAGCTCATACAAAATGCATGAGAGAGCATGCGACCGGTTTCTGCTCTCTTCCAAGCGAACTGTCTGTCATTTCCTCCCCGTCTGCCTTTTGCTGGTCACTTTCTTGTTCCAAAAGCTGACTAGATGTGAACTGTCTTTCAAGTTGACTGATGCAAATTGGGCGCCAAATTGGCCAATGTGGAAAGTGTTCGTGATCTAAATTCGTTCCAAGTGTTTAAAGATTCGATTGTGGTTTATCATTCAAGTAACTTTAAGGTGTGACACTGTAAAATTAATTTACAATTTCAAAATGAAATGTGTAGTGCCTTCGTGTAAAAATTATAGCAGAAAAGGATTTGTAGGTGTTTCATTTCACAAATGAGTAGTTAATATGTTAATGTTTTGCATTTTTTTCATACAATGCTGAAGGTTTTTCAAATAGAAAGCAAATTTTTGGCATTGTATGAAAATTTGTTTACATTGAGCAGCAGCCATGTTTGCTTGTGCAATTTGGCTCTCTCTAAGGTTGTAAACAAGAGCGTAGCAGTAGGAAAAGTGGTCGCAGGGGTTGTTGCAACCATATTGTCACGTGATTGTCCACTCTAGTATTATTTAATTACTCAATGGTTTTTGCAAATCCGCCTTCAAATCAGTTGACTGTTTCTCCAGATTCTGTGTGATTTCTGCCTTGATTTCGAATGCTTGTTGATCCAGCGTCACTGGTTGTTCATTTCGCTTCATTGATTGCTCCTCCAGCCGCTGTGTGATGTCTGCCTTGATTTCGAATGCTTTTTGTCGCTGCTCTTGCTGCATCGGCTCAACATTTGCATCAGCACATTTTCTGGTTCCTTTGATTTTAATGTTTCTGCTTCTCTACCTTCTGCGCCTTTTTCTGCATCTGAGGGCTTACCCGAACCCAGACACATGCCTTTCGATTCAATCGCGACACAAAAGGGTGCAATCAGTGTGGCCTTTGCACCTTGCGTAGCCACATTTTGCTGTTCCAACTCTTCCTTAAGCCCCGACATGGACAATTCATTAATTATCTTATTATTTCGGCCTTAAAAGTTTTCACTTTCAAAATTTTCTGTCTCGTTTCTGACACCACTGTCGTGTTATGGTTCGCGGCCAATAATTTTAATGTTCCGGGAAAGTGAAAACACACTGACTTTTAAATTAAGTTAAAACAGTTTATTTACTAAGAATGCACAACCATTAATTTCACTATTTCACAAATCGCATTTTAATTTAATTTTCACTTTCTATAATTTATATTCCAACTGTCTGCATCACGGAAATCACTTCACTATCAATCAATACCGCCTTTAATTCGCGCTCCACTCTTATCGCAGTTTTGACTATTACCCCCCCATTCATTCAGCTCGGCTTTATATAGGGTCTCTAGTCATTCAATCCAGTTCACGTACATTGGCGAAGGTCCCGACGAGAACTTCCAGGAATATTCGATCAATTCTGAATGCCCGCAGTGACGTCATTTTCAGATATTGATCATGTATCTACTTGGTGAATTCTTGTGCTTTCGAGTACATTCGTTTATTGATCATGATGTTATTAATAGTTGCGCCAACAATTTCAGCAGAAGCTCGCGGAATTGTTTGGACATGTAAATATATATATATATATATATATCTATATATATATATATATATATATATATATATATATATATATATATATATAGGTATATATACATATAGATATATATATATATATATATATATATATATATATGTATATAGGTATATATATATATATATAGATATATATATATATATATATATATATATATATATATATATATATATATATATATATATATATTTATAAATATATATATATAGATATAAATATATGTATATATATATATATATATCTATATATATATATATATATATATATATATATATTTATAAATATATATATATATATATATATATATATATATATATGTATATATATATATATATATCTATATATATATATACCTATATACATATATATATATATATATATATATATATATATATATATATATATATATATATATATATATATATATATATATATATATGTATATATATATATATATATATGTATATATATATATATATATATATATAATGTATAAGTACAGTGACATCTTCTCAACAAGCCCGGATGACTAAGGCCGAACGAGTATGGTAACTCATGTCATGGCTACACAGGCAGCCAAGTCAATTTGAGAAGCATCGAGACGTCTTCCTATGGCCAAACTAGGAGAAGGGAGCACATTGATTTCGGACATGGAAAAACAAGGTGTTATCGAGCCTTCTATCAGTCCATGGGCTGCACCAGTAGTTCTCGTACAGAAAAAGGATGGTAGCTCTCGTTTTTGGGTCGACTATAGGCACCTTAACGACATCACTAAGGAAGATAGTTACCCACTTCCACGCATCGACGACATCTTGGACACTTTAGCCGACGCAAAATGGTTTTCTACACTCGATCTCAAGAGTGGCTACTGGCAGGTAGAAATCGACAAGAAGAACCGAGAGAAGACCGCATTTTCAGCTGGAACCGGATTGTAGCAATTAGTGGTGATGCAATTTGGGCTTTGCAATGCTCCAGCCACCTTCGAACGCCTGATGGAATACGTGCTACGTGGCTTAACCTGGAAAACCTGCTTGATGTACAAATATGGCATTATTATCAGGAGAACGTTCAAAGCGGAGCGCCGGAACTTAAAGGAGGTTTTCTCTCGATTGCGACTGGCAACTCTGAATTTAATTTTGATAAGTGTACCCTTTTCGCAGCTGAAGTAAAATACCTGGGGTACGCTGCATCAGCAAAAGAGATCAAAATAGTCCTTGCGAAAATTGAAGCCGTGAAAAGCTGGCCAACACCAAACAACAAGCGCCAACTACGAAGTTTTCTGGGTCTGGTGACCTACTATCGAAGATTCATCAAAGACTTTGCCGAAACAGCTAAGTGCTTCGATCAGCTAACCGAGGAAAATCATCCGTATGTCTGGAATGAACAACGCCAGGCAGCCTTTGAGACCTTGAAGGAGAAGCTGTGTGATTCACGCGTGCTGACATATCCTAAGCCCGGAAAAATGTTTATAGTTGACACCGATGTGAGCAACGGCGGGATTGGAGCTGTGCTCTCCAAGTAATTCGATGGCCAAGAAAGAGTCCTCTTGGATTACAGTCGAGTTCTCTCAAAAAGCGAGAGGAACTACTGTGTGACCAGGAAGGAGCTATTGGCTTTAAAAGAGGCCCCCAAGCAGTTCCATTTCACTATCAATCAATATTGCTTTTGATTCGCGCTCCACGCTTATCGCTGTTTTACCCTCTCTATTCATTCAGCTCGGCTTTATATAGGGTCTCTAGTCATTCAATCATTCAATATTCGAGCAAATCTGGATACCCGCAGTGACATCCCTTTCAGATATTGATCAGGGATCTACTTGGTGGGTTCTTGTACTTTCGAGTACATTTGCTTATTGATCATGATGTTTACAATCTTTGCGCCAAAAATTTCGGCAGTAGCTCGCCGAATTGTTTGGACATGTAACAATATATATATATATATATATATATATATATATATATATATATATATATATGTATATCTAAATATACTCGTATATATATGTATATCTAAATATACTCGTATATATATATATATATATATATATATATATATATATATATATATATATCAATATACTCGTATATATATATGTATATCTAAATATACTCGTATATATATATATATATATATATAAATATATATATATATATATATAAATATATATATATATATATATATATATATATATATATATATATATAGATATATATATATATATATATATATATATATATATATATATATATATATATATATATATATATTGTTACATGTACAAATAATTACATGTACAAATAATTCTGCGAGCTGCTGTCGCAATTGTTTTCATAATCAACGTCAACAAATGAATTTACTCGAACCCACGAGAGCCCAACAAGCATGATCAACATCTGCAAGTGACGTCACTCCATTCATTAGTTTGCTCGAATCTACCAGGTACCTCTCGGTAGAACATTCGATAATGTACGAGAAATGGGTGAATAGGTAGAGACCCTATATAAAGGCGAGCTGAATGAATGGGGGGATTCATTCATTACAACCGCGATAGAAAACTGCGACATAGTGGAACGCGAAGTAAAGACGATTGATTGTTTGAGTGCGAAGTGATTTAGAAGACAATTGCGATAAGAAATTTATGGGCAAGTGTTAGATTTTTTTCATAGTGAAAAGTAAAATTAGTGAAAGTGTTAAATTGTTAAATTGTTTATTGTGCATTTTTGTAATTAAATAAATTCTTTTAACTTAAATTAAAAGACATTGCGTTTTCACTTTCCCGGAACATTAAAATTATTGGCCGCGAACCGAAAACACGCGACAGTGGTGTCAAGAAGTGCGAAAGAAAAATTTTGAAAGTGAATATTTGAACATTTTTATAGTGCACAATAGGAAAATTTAAAGAAACATTATTAATGCCACGAAGCTTAAATTTAAAAATTAATAAATTGACCATGTCGGAGCTTAAGGAAGAGTTGGAACAGCGAAACCTGGCTACGCAAGGTACAAAGGCCACACTGTTTGCACGCTTGCGTGACGCAATTGAATCGGAAGGCGCGTATCTGGATTCCGGTGAGCCCTCATATGAAGAAAAAGGCGCAGAAGGTGGTGAAGCAGAAACAAAAAAAAACAAAGGAGCCAGAAAATGCGCTGATGCAAATGTTAATGCTGATGCAGCAAGAGCAGCGACAACAGTCATCCAATTTAACCTCGAAGCTAAATGAACAATCAGCGAAGCTAGACCAACAAGCAATCGAAATCAAAGCAGACATCAAGGCAGACATCACACAGAAGCTGGAGAAACAGTCAACCGAAATAAAAGCGGAGCTCGGTAGTCTCAACAAACAAATTAAAGGCGTCGAGGAAAAGGTTGACCAGGTCGAGGAAAAACGTTTACCAGGTCGAGGAAAAGGTCAGCCAGGTCGAGGAGAGAATCAACAATGAGATGGAAAATATGAAAAAGGAATTCGAAGCAGCAAAGGCAGTAGTAACCACCTCACCAGCCCCAATTATAACCGCAACGCAAAGCTCATCTAGAAATGTGCAAGCACCAATATTCGATGGGCAAACGTTCATGACTATTTACAAAACCCAATTCGAAGCAGCCGCTCGCATAAATCACTGGAATGATCCCCGTTGAATTGCACTCAAACCCGGCTGCTATAATGAATGCGCTCGACATGCGTTATGGAGACGATCATCTAAAGCAGATTTATCGGTCACAGCTAAGGCATCGAATGCAGAAGTCTGGTGAAACCCTACAGCAGCTAGCCCAAGACATTGAGCGACTGGCACTTTTGGCTTATCCAGCCTACGACCCAGAACATCGAGATGATGCAGCGACAGAAGCATTCATCAGCGCACTAAAGGACCCGGAATTGCAACAAGCCGTGCGTTTAGCTCAAAAGCAAACGGTTAAGGACGCACTTTGAGGCAGCGAAAAATGTGACTCGTACCACTGCCCGGGTTCGTGAGGTAGTGACAGACGAGTGCAGGTGTGAGCGCGTGGAAATTGAGCGAGATCCGCATGTAAATGGTGCGCCTAGATGCTGGAATTACGGAGAGAAGGGGCACCTGCAAAGAGACTGCAAGAAGCGAAGAAAACCGAGCTATTGTCCAGGGTGTGCAGCTAGGAGGAGATCCAGACCGAGTCAGGAGCCCAGAATGGAAGCCCTTCAAACAGAGGGGTCGGGAAACATGTAAGAGCCAACTTCGTGGGGCAGAGGTTGGCTAGGAGGATCGACGTCCCCAGCACCACCATCATCGTGTCAAGACTACATCGTGGAGAAGCGGACTTATGCCTTCCGGGTCAAGTTGACGGAGAACACTGCACCATAACAATCGACACTGGTGCAACCCGATCGATTATCCGACCAGACCTAGTTAGACAGCAACAACTTCACAAGGGCAGAATTTTCTCACTACGGACAGCTACGGGAGAAACTGCACCTGTTCATGGAGAGGTCAACTTCCAGATACAGTTGGGAGACCTTGTGTTCCGACATAATTTTCTGGTCGCGAACATTATGGATGACTGCATTCTCGAAATGGATTTTCTGCGACCACACGGAATCACGTTGGATTTGGGCAAACGTGTATTGAAATGGCAGAATGTAGAAGTACTGATGGAGGACCCCAGCGTCCAAATTCCCAAGATGAATGTAGTGGTATGTACTGACACTGATGTACCGAATTCTTCCGAAAGCATTGTATGGGCCAAGCTTGATGGTGATTCTGGAGACCACCGATCTTATCTGATAGAGCCAACGAAGACGTCCGCATTACGCAGTTTGATTGTAGGACGATGCCTTGTAAGATCTTTAAGGAACGGATATGTGCCGGTTAGAGTCCTTAACACCGCAGACTCAACTACGAGCATCAAAGCGGGAGAAGTCATCGGCAGCTGCCAGCCTGTTTCCACCATCACCTCTTTGGAAGCTACTCACGACCATCATTGGAAAAGGAGGCAAGACACAGACAAAGCCCGGGAATCCACGTCTGCAATATTGAAGCAGGTCAAATTGCCAGTGCAGCTATTCAAACGAGCCTCTGATCTGGTCACCAAGTACAGTGACATCTTCTCAACAAGCCCGGATGACCAAGGCCGAACGAGTATGGTAACTCACGTCATAGATACACAGGGAGCCAAGCCGATTCGACAAGCACCGAAACGTCTCCCTATGGCCAAACAAGGAGAAGTGAGCGCGCTGATCTCGGATATGGAAAAACAAGGCGTTATTGAACCTTCTGTCAGTTCATGGGCCGCGCCTGTAGTTCTAGTGAAGAAAAAGGATGGTAGCACTCGCTTTTGTGTCGACTATAGGCAGCTTAACGACGTCACTAAGAAAGATAGTTACCCACTCCCACGCATCGATGACATCATGGACACTTTAGCCGACGCAAAATGGTTTTCTACATTCGATCTCAAGAGTGGCTACTGGCAGGTAGAAATTGACAAGAAGGACCGAGAGAAGACCGCATTTTCAGTTGGGACCGGATTGTGGTGATTTGTGGTGATGCGGTTGGGCTTCGCAATGCTCCAGCCACTTTTGAACGCTTGATGGAATATGTGCTACGTGGTCTCACCTGGAAAACCTGCTTGGTATACCTAGATGACATCATCGTCATCGGTAGAACGTTCGAAGAGCATGTGCGGAACTTAGAAGAGGTTTTCTCCCGATTACGACTGGCAAACTTGAAACTTAGTCCCGAGAAGTGTACTCTTTTCGCAGATGAAGTAAAATACCTAGGACACGTCGTATCAGCAGAAGGGGTCAAAACATACCCTGAGAAAATTGAAGCCGTGAAAAGTTGGCCAACACCAAGCAACAAGCGCCAACTACGAAGTTTTCTGGGTCTGGCAACGTACTATCGAAGATTCGTCAAAGACTTTGCCAAAAAAGCTAAGTGTCTCCATCAGCTAACCGAGAAAAATCGTCCGTATGTCTGGAATGAACAACGCCAGACAGCCTTTGAGACCCTGAAGGAAAAGCTGTGTGGATCACCCGTGCTGGCGTATCCGAAACCCGGTAAAATGTTTGTAGTTGACACCGATGCAAGCAACAGCGGTATTGGAGCTGTACTCTCCCAGCAGATCAATGGCGAAGAAAGAGTCCTCTCTTATTACAGTCGAGTTCTCTCAAAAAGTGAGAGGAATTACTGTGTGACCAGGAAGGAGCTATTGGCTATAATAGAGGCCACCAAGCAGTTCCACAAGTATCTATATGGCCAAAAATTTGTTCTTCGAACGGACCATGCATCACTGAGATGGTTGCTCAACTTCAAAAATCCAGAGGGACAAGTTGCGAGATGGATCGAAAGATTGCAGTCATACGACTACGAAATTGTTCATCGGAAGGGCGGAATTCATGGAAATGCTGACGCCCTATCCCGCCGTCCATGTCCAGCTAACTGCAAGCATTGCCGACGGATTGAGGAAAAGGAACCGCTCGTTGATCTGCAATTGATAACGGCGGAATTCGATGAAGGTTGGTCATCGGAGGAGATTCGAACCGCCCAGTTAGCCGATGAAGACATCGGACCATTGCTCGTATGGAAGGAGACGACTGGGCGACCTGAGTGGAAAGACGTTTCAATGCATGGCGCAACCCTGAAAAGCTATTGGGCACAATGGAACTCCCTTCAGGTGGAGGGTGGCGTACTCAAGCGAAAATGGGAAACGGCGGATGGTAGCTCCTATAGGATGCAAACTATACTACCCAAAAGCCGAATCCACGATGTGGATAAGGAAATGCATGAAGGATCCTCGGGAGGCCACCTTGGTGTTAACAAGACCTTAGCGAAATCGCGGGAAAGGTTCTACTGGCTCCACGCTCGAGAAGACGTAGAGGACTGGTGTCGCAGATGCACAATTTGCGCTTCCGTCAAAGGCCCAAAAAGACGACTGAGAGGACAAATGCAAACCTATAACGTAGGCGTGCCATTCGAAAGGATTGCTGTTGACATCGCAGGACCCTTTCCTGAATCCGATTGGGGAAATCGATATACGCTGGTTGTAGCCGATTATTTCAGCAAGTGGCCCGAGGTCTACCCCATTCCCAACCAGGAAGCAACTACTGTAGCCGAACAGCTAGTGTTAAATTGGGTCAGTAGGTACGGCGTACCTTGCGAATTACATTCAGATCAAGGCCGAAACTTTGAGTCACTAGTTTTTGGCGAAATGTGTGAACTACTGGGAATACGGAAAACGAGGACAACACCGCTGCATCCCCAATCCGATGGAATGGTCGAACGGTTCAACGGCACGCTCAATAAACATCTGGCCAAGATGGCTGACGAGAACCAAAGGGACTGGGACCGACATATCCCACTATTTTTGATGGCGTACAGAGCTGCCGAACATGCATCGACGGGCCAATCCCCAGCCAAAGTCATTTTTGGAAAGACTATTCGTTTGCCAGCCGATATAAAGTTCGGAACACCCCCTGAGAAACCCCAAACGGTCTCGGAGTACGCAAGTGATCTAAGACAACGGTTGAACCAGATACATCGGACAGTGCGAAAACACCTCGAATCGGCTACTGACCGCATGAAGACCAGGTATGATCTAAAGGCTAATTCTACTGGCTTCCAGCAAGATGGCTTGGTGTGGCTTTATAACCCGCAACGGCGAAAGAGTAGGTCTCCAAAGTTGCAACATAATTGGGAGGGACCATACCGAGTTACAAAGTGAATCAACGACGTCGTATACCGAATACAGGAACATCGTAAGCCGAGAGCTAAAATGAAAATCGTGCATCTGGACCGTCTTGCCCCATATTACACCAAGGGAGAATTGACTACAAATAGCGACACATCTTTTCAGGGCGAAAAGAACTGAGGTGGGGGCAGTGTTACATGTACAAATAATTACATGTACAAATAATTCTGCGAGCTGCTGTCGCAATTGTTTTCATAATCAACGTCAACAAATGAATTTACTTGAACCCACGAGAGCCCAACAAGCATGATCAACATCTGCAAGTGACGTCACTCCATTCATTAGTTTGCTCGAATCTACCAGGTACCTCTCGGTAGAACATTCGATAATGTACGAGAAATGGGTGAATAGGTAGAGACCCTATATAAAGGCGAGCTGAATGAATGGGGGGATTCATTCATTACAACCGCGATAGAAAACTGCGACATAGTGGAACGCGAAGTAAAGACGATTGATTGTTTGAGTGCAAAGTGATTTAGAAGACAATTGCGATAAGAAATTTATGGACAAGTGTTAGATTTTTTTCATAGTGAAAAGTAAAATTAGTGAAAGTGTTAAATTGTTTATTGTGCATTTTTGTAATTAAATAAATTCTTTTAACTTAAATTAAAAGATATTGCGTTTTCACTTTCCCGGAACATTAAAATTATTGGCCGCGAACCGAAAACACGCGACAATATATATATATATATATATATATATATATATATATATATATATATATATATATATATATATATATATATATATATATATATCTATATATATATATATATATATATATATATATATATATATATATATATATATACATACAGGGTTATCCATTTCGTGTTAGAAAAGTATAACCCTGCGATTTGACATCTGTCAGAATTAAATGTCATGACTGGATCGGTTAGATATTGCAAGGCCTGTGCATCATCGCAACATTCGTTCTGCTGAAAATATCGCTGTCGTTGCTCAAAGTGTGGAGGAAGACCCGCATTTGTCGATTCCTCGACGGATTTTGCATTTGGATTTGCATCTCCATCCATACAAAATCCAACTCACTCAACAACTTAAGCCTCAAGACCATACACAACACAAAATGTCTGCGAATTGGTTGATTGAACAACAAGCCATTTGTAGTGAATGGATGATAATTTCAAAGTCCGTAAAGGACTACAGCGATGGTCTGCTGCCTCGGTAGAGGAAGATGTAGATATCCGCCGAGAATGCCCTTATCTGGCGATGCGTGAATGCGCTGGCAGGCTAGCATTGCGGTGTCGTGGGGTGGGTTCATCCCCCCAACACAAGGACCCACTACAAAAGAATTTCGCATTCACGAATTCTTGGGTCTCAAACGAAAGGCGACCGAAGTCGCAAAAATTGTAGGCAACTACAAAGAGGGGAAATGACTTGTTCAGAGAACAAGTGGAACAAGTAAAAACGGACGGACTTAGGGTAACTTCGTCGTTACCCGACGAGGCTCATGGCCCACAAATAAGAGAGGGACAAGCGGGTGGTGATGGTGCCCCCTCGCACCCGCCCAACCGGGTCAAGATCCATATCTGTTGCAGTGGCCAAGTACTTCCCTTCTGAGTGGAAAACTCATACAACATAACTTGCATGAGCCTTCCCATCAGAGGAGAAATACCCCGGTGACCAATTTATGTCATAGAGTTATGCAATCGGATCACATAACCCTATGCCATAAAAAGGCACTTTGTGCGAGGCCACTCAACCCGCGATAGTACCTGAAACAAAAAGGAGATTAGTATGTGCCCGACGGCTGGCTCATGTTTGGTGGTGAGAGCCTGCCACCGTACCGGGTCCTATACCCGGTCAGATCCAATGGAATGGAAAGACGGAGGTGCAAGTTTAATTCAACATTTCTTTTTTCAATTTTATTTTCGATGATAAATTACTTAAGAAATACATTATATAATTTTCCAGATCCTAATTTTAATGAATTATCAGATAATGTGCCTTTTTGAGAGTACACACTCTAGATTACCATACTCGTAAATGATATCAATACAGTATACCTCGGTTTATTAATTAAATTTTCATTATTGCGCTTTATAAAACGAAATCCGCCAAGTTATTACATTTAAATATACGCTTCCAAATATTAACCCAATTAATACTACTAGTACAGTTAATTTCGATTCAAAAAAATATTAGTAACATCTTAAATTTGTATACTTTTTATTTTTAAACTTATGGCGATTAAATAATCTTTAAACGAACTGCAATCGCTCGTATCTGATCTAAATAGATTTAAAGATATTCTTTTATCTCCAATACGTATAACAGATATAATATTTTTTTGACTAAGGAATAGTGGAACCAAATCTGACGTAGCTATGTAAGTAAATGGTTAATTCGACCGAACGTTCGCGAAAAAATTTCTGCTGAAGTCAGAGCTTGTAATATAATCAAATAATAGGTTGAAATTTCAAAGTTATATTTTTGTGGATTTGCTGAAGGCGGAAAAATTTCTATATGAAAAAAACGTGTTAAAGTTACAAGGGAAACACTGTCGAATAATCCCTTGGCGAGACCTATTATGTCCGAGAATTTGATGACTTTTATTTTTATACAATTTTGTTTTAAAACAAGAAAAGACTAAAACTGAATAACTCTTAAGAAAGCTGGTTCATGTTATTTTCCATGGTTTCTTGTTCAGATCACACGTTAGCTTTTTGGCCAAAAAGAAAAGCGTATGATTACTTTTATGTTTTTCTAAATACATACGAGTACGTGTATATTTCCGATTTTCAAGCTAACCATGTATGGTTTGAGTCACCATGAAGTCATTCAGATTATTCATAGATCTAAATTCACGTGTTTGATAAAATGATGTTTAAAAAAAAAAACATGCGGATACATTATTTTGTGATATCCCTACATCCCTATGTAAAATAACACTACCACCAGCGAAAAGATAAGAAATAGTATGTTGTATTATACGTGTCCCAATTTAAAAGGATCTATCGCCAAAAAATTTGACATTTATCAATGACAGGGGTTAATGTATATTCTATTGTTTGCCGGAGATTTCTGAGTCAAACCCCAAAATCATCAAAAAGAATTTACCACAGTAGTCATTAGCAAATCGAAATATGGTTAAGGTGTTATTAGGAAATTATATTGGTTTCTCATTAAAAGAGTCTCGTACGTATTCCCCAAATTAGTTCAAGTTCAGAAAGGAGGCACTTGCAAATAATCTTTTCTGGAAATTTTAACTTTTGAGGTCACTGGGCGCTTTTGGGCGCGATACACATTTCAAGACGCGACGGGACACCGCCTTCCTGTGGATGCATGGGAAAATATTTTCCAACATTAAATTCACAAAACTTCGATTAAATCACGGCCTCGAATTCGAGCACTAGCCAGGAGGTCCAACACTTGTGAAATATGAATTGGAAATAATTGCCGGCGAAAAACTTCCACGGAGCTAAACTCTGAACACGTTTTCTTGTGGTGGAAACTCTCGGACTTGTAATTGTGTGGAGCAAAAGCAAAACCACTCGAGCTAATTCGTCAGAGGTCCTCGATTCACTTCAAATTGCTACGGAAAGTCAAAATCGACTGACTTCTACAAGTCGCAAGAAAAATGAAAATTTGTTTGACTGTTCTTTGTCGTGAAATCAAATAGATTCGGAAAGGTATCAACTGTACTCAGTAAGCGGAAAGTAATCCAAGCCGAATACGAAATAAAAGTCTTAGGAGCACTGATGAAGACATGCAATTAAGATTTTACAAATAAAAGTAACTTATCCACATTCCAAGGATGTCCTTCAGCAAGTAAAATCGAATTAACAGCGATCACACCCCACTCAGCGTCGAAAGCGCGACTATGACTACGATGCATTCCTTCGTGTCTCCATTTACGTCAAGGCACCCTGAATTTGAAGAGCTTGAAGTGCTGCCTACTCGATCGCTCCTACTTCGATATTCCTGTCTCATTCGCAGCAACTAAATTACCGCACTCCTAATGAATCGAGTCCATCGTCACTTGGACAATAATTGTATCAACCTGAATTGAAATAAGAAGTAATCAAATTATGCTCATCAGCCTTGCACTTATTGGTTTTCTATACACTTGCCTGGCTAATGAAGAAATGAAGGTTGGAACGATCAAATAAATAGCAAAAAGAACGGTCTGAGCTTTTAACTTTGGCTGATGAGTATGCAATTCTGCATTCACCCATGAGCCAGAGAACTCCACGACAAATTGTCCTCTTGCGATGGCGCTGCTAGTACCAGCCTCACCAGTGCTACGCCCGCCGCTCTATCACGCTAGCGCACGACATTTTTTCAGTACTCACTTTTCCGACAACGCCGACACCTTTTCAGTCATATGCTTTGCTTATGAAATGTTTTTTACTAGCTTTTTCAGAGCTTTCAACTTTTTCAATGTACTCCGATGAACGAAAGATTCCATGCTCAATTGCAATAGCTCCGATATCCTAAATGCGGGGCTCCATCGATGAAGCAGAAAACTTTCATCGGAACCAAATCAAGATATTCTTCATATTGCTAATGCAACAGCTTGTTGTACGTTTTGATGATCAGTTTTATATAAAAATTTACAAAAAGCTTTCGATAAAACCTAATATCACTAATTACCGGAAAAGGTTTTAAGATTGCAGAGATGCAATCATTTTTAATAAATTCACTATTTTTCACAGATTATCAACTGGAATCATTTCTGTAATTACTGAAGTGAAACTATACATGTACCCTAACGTACAATCCTTAAATTTACTCGAATACACTCTTCATCGAAATTTTTCTATCGCGCACTCACAGCTGACGATATGTACGTCCACGTTGAGCCCACAAGTCACGAACGAGGCGACATTCGTCGCCAACCACACTGACATCCCGTCACTTTAGCCAACCTTGCAAATACGTAGAGGAACATCGAAACACTTCACACCTATATTTTCGATGCAAGCCTCGAAGAAGTTTGCATATGATATTTTTTTTATGTGTGGGTTCGCACACTTGATGAGTACAAATGAAAATTATGTACGAATAAACAGAATTGCTTCTTGGTGGTTGTTAATGTTTTTAACTAATACTATTATCATACGGTTTTATTGATAAATTTGAATTCATTTCCAATGTAGAGAAACAATAATGGATAATGCGTAGTAATATATCGCAGCTTTTCTTTGATATCACGTTGATTTGAAACAAAATTGGTGTGCGAGGTGTTTATTAGTTCTGGATTATTTAAAAAGAGATGAGATATTCAGAAAAAATTCTAAACTGAATAATCATTAATGTCTACTTATCGCTGCCTATAGCAATATGCGTTTAATCGAACTGTCTGCACTTTTCTAGTAAGAATTTCAATTTTCTTGATCACCATGCTGTAGGGGTGACGGAGATAGGAAAGTTTTAGAGCAGTTTGATAGGGTAACTGCTCTATTACTACAGGGCAGCTAATTTTCTCGCGATCCCAAGGCAACGAGGATTGCGAAAAAGGAGCTGAAGGATCTTCAATTATAGCATCGGTTGTCTTTGGCGTCGGAACACGGAGTGACAAATAATAAAAGAAAACACAATTGACAGACGGAAAGACTGATACGTATGTTTGTGTTTTGCCGTAAGTATATAAACCTCACGCGTGCTTGGAACTGTGTGCGGACGGACAGAACAGACGTAGATAAGTATCTATCGCTGCAGGTCTTTCGCGTGGTATATCCCAACTTCTGTTCCCGATAGGTCAGTTATCAGGTAACGATTGGGTCCTACTACCTTCTATATACGGCTTTACAAGAACCGCTGGTCCAGCTTGGCATTGTAATGCCCAGCGGCATCACTTTGGCGGAAATTGCGCCGGGTAACCTCATCTCCTTCTTTAAAATTGGAAGGTCATGACCTGAGGTTGTACTGCGCCTCATTTGCACGTCCCGCGGCCTTAATCTTTCATCCAATTTGTTGGCGGAGATCTCCTTAACGCTCGTGGGGCTCCAACGCAACGACGGGATCTCTCAAACACTTTAATTGCCGTAACAGCCTGAACGATTTACCATGGCAAATCATGTGCTGTCTGAAGGCGGCGCAGTAAGGTGCAACACGGGTGACGGAATGATGATGATTGCAGAGCGCATGTGATGGCGGACAATCAACGGTCCCAATCTTTCTGAGTCTAGAAATTCCACGATGGATGGAGTCGTGAACTTACGAATAGGTTCCACCAATGGGAATTTCGAGAGCTGGTCTAAAACAACGATAGCTCCGATGTGTCCCATGGATGATCGAGGATATGGACCCAGTTCTGGGATGTTGAGTTGACCCATAGGAGGTCGAAGAGGCTGGTTAGGCGCTTTGGTGCCTTAACAGGTCTGACAGGCGCTCACGTAGTCTTTGACCTGGGATGCCATTTTAGGCCAAAAGAAGTATTTCTTGAGTCGCCGTAGCGTCCGACCGTAACCTCCGTCGGCACTTAAAGGATGGTCATGTGCGCGGAGGATCAGATGTTGTATCATTTCCTCCGGTACCCAGAGTTTCCAGGACTCTTCTTCCTGCCATGGATCACCAGTGGCGTATTCATTTCGTCCATCACTTTCAAATCAAGCAGCTGTGATTGTTGGCTCACGATGGTTTGCCTCAACTCTTTGTAGCTGTCTGATTCGAAATGTGGGCTGTCTAAATCTATCTCGATGGGATCCTCGCCATTTACTGTCAATTCAGCTCCCTCTTGTGAAAACATTCGCGAGAGAGTGTCGGGTACGATGTTCTGGGTCCCTTTCCGATGTTTGATGGAAAATTTGAGCCCTTGCAGATTAAGAGCCCATCTGGCTAGGCGTCCATGTAAGTTGGCTTGGTTCATCAACCATTGCAGCAAAGCGTGGTCTGTGATGATCTCGAACTGGTGGACTTCGATATAGGCTCAGAATTTCTTCACAGCCATTACCGCTGCCAAACATTCCTGCTCGGACACGGTATAGTTCCTTTGGGCTGAGTTCACCTTATTGGACATGAAGGCAATGGGAGCTTCTTCTCCCTCATCCGTCAATTGTACCAGCATGGCTCCAACTTCATATTGACTTGCGTCACAAGGAATGGAGAAAGGCTTCGTAAAGTCGGGGCTGTGCAAGACGGAGGCTGTATTAGGGCTTATTTTATCTCTTCAAATGCCTTTCAGCTGAACTTGGTCCAAATGAACTTCCCTTTCCGCAGCATGTTCGACAGGGGAGCTGAAACTGTTGCATAATTTTGAACAAACCTTCAGTACCAACCGTAGACACCAAGGAAACGTCGTAGCTGCTCAACTGTTCTTGGTAAGGGGAACTCATCAATCGCACGCGTTTTATCTGGATCCGTTTTGATAGTGCCATGTCCGATGACATGTCCTAGGTATCGGACTTCGTTCATGACACACTTACTTTTTTGTACGTTGATGGTGAGTCCCGCCTTACTGATGTGCAGGGCTACTTCTTGCAGGAGTAAGAGGTGTTGGTCGAACGTTTCCGTGATGAGTAAAAGATCATCCAGGTACACGAACACTTGGTGTTTCAGATGAGGTGGGATGACTTTGTCCATCAGCCGGGTCATCGTTTGCGGCACGTTACGCAGGCCAAAGGGCATTGTGACGAACTGACATAATGGTCGTTCGGACACTGTGAAGGCGGTCTTATCCCTCGACCCCTCATTGAGTGAAATTTGCCAGAAGTCGTCTTTTAGGTCAAGACTGGTAATATAATTTGCTTTCGGCAGTCTCCCTAATATTCCATTGATGAGCGGAAGAGGGTACGCGTCTTTTATGGTCACGGCGTTTACCTTCCGGGCATCTAGACAAAGACGGACTTTACCTGGCTCCACCACCAAGGTTACCGGTGAGGACCAGGCACTTTGGGACTCCTCGATAACTCCCAACTCGAGCATCCTATCCAGCTCCGCCTACACCAACTTCTCCATGGCCGGTGAGATGGCATAGTATCTCTGCTTAATTGGCTTATTATTGCCAACGTCGATGACGTGTTAGAATAGGGTGGTGCGGCCAAGGCCTTGGGTAGCGTAAGATGGAAAAGCAGCAATGGATGCTTCCAGACGTTATTGTTGGTTAGGTGACAGTTCATGCCTATTGGGTATAGAAGCGAGTTCGTTTACATATCTAAAATTTAAAGACAAATCTGTGAATCAATCGGAAGCCAATCCAAAACGAAGGACAAAATCGACACCAAGGTATACGTTCTGAGTCAGTGACGGGATAATGTAGAAAGTAATATCCTTCGTCTGACCTCTGAACGCCATGGGTGTTGTCAGTCTCCCTTGGATAGGATATTTGGTGCCATCAGCTGCACTGATTTCAGTGCGCAAGGGTTTAATCAAAAATAGGATGTTGATGGAGTACCTTCGAGCCAAGGCTCGAAGCAAGACAGCTGATACTAGCACCCCTGTCAATCAATGCAAAGGTGATTTCGCCCAACACTTTAATTGAGTGATAGGGTCTGATATCATTCTCAGGAACCTCCGAGATGTTACAAAAGTTTAATGTTTGACGGCAGGTGCGCACTCTCTTGTGGAAACTCCGCCAATGACGGGTTGACCATTTTGTCTTGCGCGGGCGAGAGGTGACTTCTTCGGAAGCAAATATTCGTTCTCGAGCCACCCGATATTCCTGCAATCGAACATGATATGGTTTTAGTACGCGTATTTGGGGCTGCCGAGGTTCTTCAGGCAGTGACTGCGGTGGTCGCTTCAATACTGTCGTTGGCGAGGCCTCTGGAAGAGAGTGAACGTCCGCAGTCATAGTGGTCACGGCTGGTGGGTTATCGTCAATGTTGATGGGGCTGGCAGCTGGCTGGGGAACTACTGCGGGGTTCTCGAGTACCGCTGAGGTGGTCGGGTACTCGTTCGTCCGTTTTTTGGAGTGGTACCATCTGGGTAGTCCGGAACACAGGTGTTTGACTCCGTGTTTTCTTCCAGATCTGGGTTGTTGCAATTTGGTGCCTCTTCTGCGATTCCACGTCGCGGACCCGCCTCACTAGTAGGTAAGGCCATTCTCGGAGGTCTTCCTCAACCCTCACTAGTCGACACACGACCCTCAGCAGTGATTCCATATTCTGCGGGTCTGAGTTTGTGACGTGGCGACGAAGTTCCGGCTTTAGATTGCGTTTCAAGACCCGCAGCAGTTGGGTAGATGACATTGGCTCTGACAGCTGGCTGTTCAGCCGAAGGATGTCGGCCCGGTACTGGTGAAAAGGCTCGTCCGGACGTTGCCATCTGGCATGGATCTTGTCCAGGACCCTCTCATCCATGTTGACCGTCGGGTACTCCATGGGGAGTACCTCCTTTAGCCGCGACCAGCGGATTGATGGTGGGGCCGAGTGTATCCTCCAGTAGGTCTCGAGTGCAGCCCCCCTAAGCAGCATCGGCAAGTATCCTGCCAGCGCCGTGTGGTCACCTGCCAACATTTCTGTGACCAAGGACTCCACCCGACCAATGAACAGTTTTACGTTCAGGGCGTTTGGCTCCCCGCTGAAATACAGAATCCAGCCCTGGACGATGCTGGGAATATGCCTCGGCTTCAGCATATAGGGTTGCTCCTGCGGAGCCACTAGACCTAGAGTCAGTGGTGCTATTTGGTTGAGTCGTGGCGGAAGATCCCAGGAGTTTCAAGGCTGGTATCGAGGTGGATCCGGATCCTCAGACGGATGGTAATCAGTTCTCCGAATCTTTGTTGGCTAGTTTCTGGGGAAATTCTACCGATCTGAGTCGTTGTAGTGCTGTCTCGGTCTCTTTGCAGCGACGTTTGAAGGAGTATATCCGTTCCACTTCCGTGTAACAGTCACCACAGATTTGGTCTGGTGAGCCATCGTCGAAAACAATATTAATCTTGATTTACTCCTTCAGTAGACTCACGACACCAATCCTCCTCGCTTCATCGACAAAACTATCACACAGCGGGTACGTTTCATCGCCAATCCATAGGCAAAGTGGACATGTGCTTGAAATGTTCATTACGCTATCCTAAAAATTTGGACTCTACTAAATAATAAATAGAATAATAGAAATACTGGTAGACTAATCGAAGTAGGTTAACTAGATGCTAAAATTGAATTTGACTATTACGAAGACAAGACAATCACAAGTGGCCGAAAGTGGCGAACTATTAATGCAATCTATTAAAAAAAAAACTTTATGGATATTTATCATTGAAAATTCGGTCTTTCCATTCCGCCTTCTCTTTCCAAGTAAAGACATCAATGGCACACTCCTTCTGCTGCGTCACAGGGACTACTCTCTTGCGGCACCATGAGAATCAGGGTTCGGAAGTGCTCCCTCATCCGCAAGTTTTTACGAGTTACAACTTGTCAGCCCAGGGTTGAATTTTGACCCACAAACAGCACGTGTCTTGTCATGGATAGTTATGGATTAGCTACTCAGCCAATCACATGAAATCAAAATCCATGCAGTGTAAGACACTCAGGCACCGCTTGGTTTGGGGTGCAGATCAGAATCCTCCGCATATACGGTGTTGGAATAATAACTTCTGAATACAAATAGGGACTCTAATATCATTTGGCCTCACAAGTCATACAATGGTGGTAAACCACCAAAGTATAAATCAGAAGCAGGATCAAACGATATTGATGTCCAAAGACAACACATGTCCAGAAGTTACTAAGTTGCTGGAACACGATTAGTGCAAAAGCCCTCAGTAGTTACCTACCCGCCAATAATTTGGACACCTTGAAGGGACACCTAGAGACGATGGACTGTCTCGTGCTCACGACTGATGATACAGCTGGGCATTTCGGGCCCCACGTTGGGTGCCATTTTGTAGTGAATGGATGATAATTTCAAAGTCCGTAAAGGACTGCAGCGATGGTCTGCTGCCTTGGTAGAGGAAGATGTAGATATTCGCCGAGAATGCTCTTGTCTGGGGATGCGTGAATGCACTGGCAGGCTAGCATTGCGGTGTCGTGGGGTGGGTTCATCCCCTCAACACAAGGACCCACTACAAAAGAATTTCGCATTCACGAATTCTTGGGTCTCAAACGAAAGGCGACCAAAGTCGCAAAAATTGTAGGCAACTACAAAGAGGGGAAATGACTTGTTCAGAGAACAAGTGGAACAAGTAAAAACGGACGGACTTAGGGTAACTTCGTCGTTACCCGACGAGGCTCATGGCCCACAAATGAGAGAGGGACAAGCGGGTGGTGATGGTGCCCCCTCGCACCCGCCCAACCGGGTCTAGATCCTTATCTGTTGCAGTGGCCAAGTACTTCCCTTCTGATTGGAAAACTCATACAACATAACTTGCATGAGCCTTCCCATCAGAGGAGAAATACCCCGGGGACCAATTTATGTCATAGAGTTATGCAATCGGATCACATAACCCTATGCCATAAAAAGGCACTTTGTGCAAGGCCACTCAACCCGCGATAGTACCTGAAACAAAAAAGAGATTAGTATGTGCCCGACGGCTGGCTCATGTTTGATGGTGAGAGCCTGCCACCGTACCGGGTCCTATACCCGGTCAGATCCAATGGAATGGAAAGACCGAGGTGTAAGTTTAATTCAACATTTCTTTTTTCAATTTTACTTTCGATAATAAATTACTTAAGAAATACATTATATAATTTTCCAGATCCTAATTTTAATGAATTATCAGATAAAGTGCCTTTTTGAGTGTTCACGCTCTAGATTAACATACTCCTAAATGATATCAATACAGTATACCCCGTGTTATTAATTAAATTTTCATTATTGCACTTTATAAAACGAAATCCGCCAAGTTATTACATTTAAATATACGCTTCCAAATATTAACCCAATTAATACTACTACTACAGTTAAGTTCGATTCAAAAGAGTATTAGTAACATCTTAAATTTGTATACTTTTTATTTTTAAACTTATGGCGATTAAATAATCTTTAAACAAAGTGCAATCGCTCGTATCTGATCTAAATAGATTTAAAGATATTCTTTTACCTCCAATACGTAAAACAGATATAATTTTTATTTGACTAAGGAATAGTGGAACCAAATCTGACGTAGCTATGTAAGTGAATGGTTAATTCGACCGAATGTTCGCGAAAAAATTATAATCAAATAAGAGGTTGAAATTTCAAAGTTATATTTTTGTGGATTTGCTGAAGGCGGAAAAATTTCTATATGAAAAAAACGTGTTAAAGTTACAAGGGAAACACTGTCGAATAATCCCTTGGCGAGACCTATTATGTCCGAGAATTTTATGACTTTTATTTTTATACAATTTTGTTTTAAAACAAGATAAGACTAAAACTGAATAACTCTTAAGACAACTGGTTCATGCGATTTTGCCATGGCTTTCTTGCTCAGATCACACGTTAGCTTTTTGGCCAAAAAGAAAAGTGTATGGTTACTTTTATGTTCTTCTAAATACATTTGTGTATATTTCCAATTTTCAAGCTAACCATGTATGGTTTGAGTCACCATGAAGTCATTCAGATTATTCATAGATCTAAATTCACGTGTTTGATAAAATGATGTTTAAAAAAAAAAAACATGCGGATACATTGTTTTGTGATATCCCTACGTCCCTACGTAAAATAACACTACCACCAGCGAAAAGATAAGAAATAGTATGTTGTATTATACGTGTCCCAATTTAAAAGGATCTATCGCCAAAAAATTTGACATTTATCAATGACAGGGGTTAATGTATATTCTATTGTTTGCCGGAGATTTCTGAGTCAAACCCCAAAATCATCAAAAAGAATTGACCACAGTAGTCATTAGCAAATCGAAATATGGGAAAGGTGTTATTAGGAAATTATATTGGTTTCTCATTAAAAGAGTCTCGTACGTATTCCCCAAATTAGTTCAAGTTCCGAAAGGAGGCACTTGCAAATAATCTTTTCTGGAAATTTCAACTTTTAAGGTCACTGGGCGCTTTTGGGCGCGATACACATTTCAAGACGCGACGAGACACCGCCTTCCTGTGGATGCATGGGAAAATATTTTCCACCATTAAATTCACAAAACTTCGATTAAATCACGGTCTCGAATTCGAGCACTAACCAGGAGGTCCAACACTTGTGAAATATGAATTGGAAATAATTGCCGGCGAAAAACTTCCGCGGAGCTAAACTCTGAACACGTTTTCTTGTGGTGGAAACTCTCGGACTTGTAATTGTGTGGAGCAAAAGCAAAACCACTCGCGCTAATTTGTCAGAGGTCCTCGATTCACTTCAAATTGCTACGGAAAGTCAAAATCGACTGACTTCTACAAGTCGCAAAAAAAATTAAAATTTGTTTGACTGTTCTTTGTCGTGAGATCGAATAGATCCGGAAAGGTATCAACTGTACTCAGTAAGCGGAAAGTAATCCAAACCGAATACGAAATAAAAGTCTTAGGAGCACTGATGAAGACATGCAATTAAGATTCTACAAATAATAGTAACTTATCCACTTTCCAAGGATGTCCTACAGCAAGCAAAATCGAATTTTCTATACACTTGCCTGGCTAATGAAGAAATGAAGGTTGGAACGATCAAATAAACAGCAAAAAGAACGGTCTGAGCTTTTAACTTTGGCTGATGAGTATGCAATTCTGCATTCACCCATAAGCCAGAGAACTCCACGACAAATTGTCCTCTTGCGATGGCACTGCTAGTACCAGCCTCACCAGCGCTACGCCCGCCGCTCTATCACGCTAGCACACGACACTTTTTCAGTACTCTTTCTGCCGACAACGCCAACAACTTTTCAGTCATACACTTTGCTTATGAAATGTTTTTTACTAGCTTTTTCAGAGCTTTCAACTTTTTCAATGTACTCCGATGAACGAAAGATTCCATGCTCAATTGCAATAGCTCCGATATCGTAAATGCGGGGCTCCATCGATGAAGCAGAAAACTTTCAGCGGAACCAAATCTAGATATTCTTCATATTGCTAATGCAACAGCTTGTTGTACGTTTTGATGATCAGTTTTATATAAAAATTTACAAAAAGCTTTCGATAAAACTTAATATCACTAATTACCGGAAAAGGTTTTAAGATTGCAGAGATGCAATCATTTTTAATAAATTCACTTTTTTTCACAGATTATCTACTGGAATCATTTTTGTAATTACTGAAGTGAAACTATACATGTACCCTAACGTACAATCCTTAAATTTACTCGAATACACTCTTGAGGGAAATTTTTCTATCGCGCACTCACAGCTGACGATATGTACGTCCACGTTGAGCCCACAAGTCACGATCGAGGTGACATTCGTCGCCAACCACACTGACATCCCGTCACTTTAGCCAACCTTGCAAATACGTAGAGAAACATCGAAACACTTCACACCTATATTTTCGATGCAAGCCTCAAAGAAGTTTGCGTATGGTATTTTTTTATGTGTGGGTGTGCACACTTGATGAGTACAAATGAAAATTATGTACGAATAAACAGAATTGCTTCTTGGTGGTTGTTAATGTTTTTAACTAATACTATTATCATACGGTTTTATTGATAAATTTGAATTCATTTCCAATGTAGAGAAACAATAATGGATAATGCGTAGTAATGTATCGCAGCTTTTCTTTGATATCACGTTGATTTGAAACAAAAATGGTGTGCGAGGTGTTTATTAGTTCTGGATTATTTAAAAAGAGATATGATATTCAGAAAAAATTCTAAACTGAATAATCATTAATGTCTACTTATCGCTGCCTATAGCAATATGCGTTTAATCGAACTGTCTGCACTTTTCTAGTAAGAATTTCAATTTTCTTGATCACCATGCTGTAGGGGTGACGGAGATAGGAAAGTTTTAGAGCAGTTTGATAGGGTAACTGCTCTATTACTACAGGGCAGCTAATTTTCTCGCGATCCCAAGGCAACGAGGATTGCGAAAAAGGAGCTGAAGGATCTTCAATTATAGCATCGGTTGTCTTTGGCGTCGGAACACGGAGTGACAAATAATAAAAGAAAACACAATTGACAGACGGAAAGACTGATACGTATGTTTGTGTTTTGCCGTAAGTATATAAACCTCACGCGTGCTTGGAACTGTGTGCGGACGGACAGAACAGACGTAGATAAGTATCTATCGCTGCAGGTCTTTCGCGTGGTATATCCCAACTTCTGTTCCCGATAGGTCAGTTATCAGGTAACGATTGGGTCCTACTGCCTTCCTATACGGCTTTTCAAGAAGCGCCGGTCCAGCTTGGCATTGTAATGCCCAGCGGCATCACTTTGGCGGAAATTGCGCTGGGTAACCTCATCTCCTTCTTTAAAATTGGAAGGTCATGACCTGGGGTTGTACTGTGCTTCATTTGCACATCCCGCGGCCTTAATCTTTCATCCGATTTGTTAGCGGAGGTCTCCTTAACGCTCGTGGGGCTCCAACGCAACGACGGGATCTCTCAAACACTTTAATTGCCGTAACAGCCTGAAGGATTTACCATGGCAAGTCATGTGCTGTCTGAAGGCGGCAAAGTAAAGTGCAACACCGGTGACGGAATGATAAGATGATCGCAGAGCGCATGTGATGGCGGCCAATCAGCGGTCCCAATCTTTCTGAGTTGGGTGGACGTAACAACGGATTGCGGCTAACAGTGTGCGATTCATCCATTCAGAGGCGTTAGACTGAGGAGAGTATATGGGCGTCAGTTGGTGTTCGACGCCGTACTGTTCGAGTAGGCCCTTAAACTGCCGAGATCTGAACTGTACTTCGTTGTCCGAGTACACACTTTCTGGAACCCCGAACACGTGGAACACCCGGCTCTCTAGAAATTCCATAATGGGTGGAGTCGTGAACTTACGAATAGGCTCCGCCAATGGGAATTTCGGGAGCTGGTCTAAAACAACGATAGCTTGTAGGTCTCACAGGCGCTCACGTAGTCTTTGACCTGGGATGCCATTTTAGGCCAAAAGAAGTATTTCTTGAGTCGCCGTAGCGTCCGACCGTAACCTCCGTGGGCACTTAAAGGATGGTCATGTGCGCGGAGGATCAGATGTTGTATCATTTCCTCCGGTGCCTAGAGTTTCCAAGACTCTTCTTCCTGCCATGGATCACCAGTGGCGTATTCATTTCGTCTATACACATAGCCGTCTATCACTTTCGAATCAAGCAGCTGTGATTATTGGGTCACGATGGTTTGCCTCAACTCTTTGTAGCTGTCTGATTCGAAATGTGGGCTGTCTAAATCTATCTCGATGGGATCCTCGTCATTTACTGTCAATTCGGCTCTCTCTGGTGAAAACATTCGCGAGAGAGTGTCGGGTACGATGTTCTGGGTCCCTTTCCGATGTTTGACGGAAAATTTGAGCCCTTGCAGATTAAGAGCCCATCTGGCTAGGCGTCCATGTAAGTTGGCTTGGTTCATCAACCATTGCAGCAAAGCGTGGTCTGTGATGATCTCGAACTGGTGGACCTCGATATAGGCTCAGAATTTCTTCACAGCCATTACCGCTGCCAAACATTCCTGCTCGGACACGGTATAGTTCCTTTGGGCCGAGTTCAGCTTATTCTCCCTCATCGGTCAATTGTACCAGCACGGCTCCAACTTCATATTGACTTGCATCACAAAGAATGGAGAAAGGCTTCTTAAATTCGGGGCTGTGCAAGACCGAAGCTGTACTAGGGCTTATTTTAGCTCTCCAAATGCCTTTCAGCTGAGCTTGGTCCAAATGAACTTCCCTTTCCGCAGCATGTCCGACAGGGGAGCTGAAACTGTTGCATAATTTCGAACGAACCTTCGGTACCAACCGCACACAACAAGGAAACGTCGTAGCTGCTCAACTGTTCTTGGTAAGGGGAACTCATCAATCGCACGCGTTTTGTCTGGATCTGTTTTGATAGTGCCATGTCTGATGACATATCCTAGATATCGGACTTCGTTCATGACAAACTTACTTTTTTATACGTTGATGGTGAGTCCCGCCTTACTGATGTGCAGGGCTACTTCTTGCAGGAGTAAGAGGTGTTGGTCGAACGTTTCCGTGATGAGTAAAAGATCATCCAGGTACACGAACACTTGGTGTTTCAGATGAGGTGGGATGACTTTGTCCATCAGCCGGGTCATCGTTTGCGACACGTTACGCAGGCCAAAGGGCATTGTGACGAACTGACATAATGGTCGTCCGGGCACTGTGAAGGCGGTCTTATCCCTCGACCTCTCATTGAGTGAAACTTGCTAGAAGTCATCGTTTAGGTCAAGACTGGTAATATAATTTGCTTTCGGCAGTCTCCCTAATATTCCATCGATGAGTGGAAGAGGGTACGCGTCTTTTATGGTCACGGCGTTTACCTTCCGGGCATCTAGATAAAGACGGGCTTTACCTGGCTCCACCACCAAGGTTACCGGTGAGGACCAGGCACTTTGGGACTCCTCGATAACTCCCAACTCGAGCATCCTATCCAGCTCCGCCTACACCAACTTCTCCATGGCCGGTGAGATGGCATAGTATCTCTGCTTAATTGGCTTATTATTGCCAACGTCGATGACGTGTTAGAATAGGGTGGTGCGGCCAAGGCCTTGGGTAGCGTAAGATGGAAAAGCAGCAATGGATGCTTCCAGACGTTATTGTTGGTTAGGTGACAGTTCATGCCTATTGGGTATAGAAGCGAGTTCGTTTACATATCTAAAATTTAAAGACAAATCTGTGAATCAATCGGAAGCAAATCCAAAACGAAGGACAAAATCGACACCAAGGTATACGTTCTGAGTCAGTGACGGGATAATGTAGAAAGTAATATCCTTCGTCTGACCTCTGAACGCCATGGGTGTTGTCAGTCTCCCTTGGATAGGATATTTGGTGCCATCAGCTGTACTGATTTCAGTGCGCAAGGGTTTAATCAAAAATAGGATGTTGATGGAGTACCTTCGAGCCAAGGCTCGAGGCAAGACAGCTGATACTAGCACCCCTGTCAATCAATGCAAAGGTGATTTCGCCCAACACTTTAATTGAGTGATAGGGTCTGATATCATTCTCAGGAACCTCCGAGATGTTACAAAAGTTTAATGTTTGACGGCAGGTGCGCACTCTCTTGTGGAAACTCCGCCAACGACGGGTTGACCATTTTGTCTTGCGCGGGCAAGAGGTGACTTCTTTGGAAGCAAATATTCGTTCTCGAGCCACCCGATATTCCTGCAATCGAACATGATATGGTTTTAGTATGCGTATTTGGGGCTGCCGAGGTTCTTCAGGCAGTGACTGCGGTGGTCGCTTCAATACTGTCGTTGGCGAGGCCTCCGGAAGAGAATGAACGTCCGCAGTCATAGTGGTCACGGCTGGTGGGTTATCGTCAATGTTGATGGGGCTGGCAGCTGGCTGGGGAACTACTGCGGGGTTCTCGAGTACCGCTGAGGTGATTGGGTACTCGTTCGTCCGTTTTTTGGAGTGGTACCATCTGGGTAGTCCGGAACACAGGTGTTTGACTCCGTGTTTTCTTCCAGATCTGGGTTGTTGCAATTTGGTGCCACTTCTGCGATTCCACGTCACGGACCCGCTTCGCTAGTAGGTAAGACCATTCTTGGAGGTCTTCCTCAACCCTCACTAGTCGACACACGACCCTCAGCAGTGATTCCATATTCTGTGGGTCTGAGTTTGTGACGTGGCGACGAAGTTCCGGCTTTAGATTGCGTTTCAAGACCCGCAGCAGTTGGGTGGATGACATCGGCTCTGACAGCTTGCTGTTCAGCCGGAGGATGTCGGCCCGGTACTGGTGAAAAGGCTCGCCCGAACGTTGCCATCTGGCATGGATCTTGTCCAGGACCCTCTCATCCATTTTGACCGTCGGGTACTCCATGGGGAGTACCTCCTTTAGCCGCGACCAGCGGATTGATGGTGGGGCCGAGTGTATCCTCCAGTAGGTCTCGAGTGCAGCCCCCTAAGCAGCATCGGCAAGTATCCTGCCAGCGCCGTGTGGTCACCTGCCAACATTTCTGTGAACAAGGACTCCACCCCACCAATGAACAGTTTTACGTTCAGGGCGTTTGGCTCCCCGCTGAAATACAGAATCTAGCCCTGGACGATGCTGGGAATATGCTTCGGCTTCAGCATATAGGGTTGCTCCTGCGGAGCCACTAGACCCAGAGTCGGTGGTGCTATTTGGTTGAGTCGTGGCGGAAGATCCCAGGAGTTTCAAGGCTGGTATCGAGGCGGATCCGGATCCTCAGACGGATGGTAATCAGTTCTCCGAATCTTCGTTGGCTGGTTTCTGGGGACGTCCTACCGATCTGAGTCGTTGTAGTGCTGTCTCGGTCTCTTTGCAGCGACGTTTGAAGGAGTATATCCGTTCCACTTCCGTGTAACAGTCACCACAGATTTGGTCTGGGGAGCCATCGTCGAAAACAATATTAATCTTGATGTACACCTTCAGTAGACTCACGACTCCAATCCTCTTCGCTTCATCGACAAAACTATCACACAGCGGGTACGTTTCATTGCCAATCCATAGGCAAAGTGGACATGTGATTAAAATGTTCATTACGCTATCCTAAAAATTTGAACTCTACTAAATAATAAATAGGATAATAGAAATACTGGTAGACTAATCGAAGTAGGTTAACTAGATGCTAAACTTGAATTTGATTATGACGAAGACAAGACAATCACAAGTGGCCGAAAGTGGCGAACTATTAATGCAATCTATTAAAAAAAAAACTTCATGGATATTTATCATTGAAAATTCGGTCTTTCCATTCCGCCTTCTCTTTCCAAGTAAAGACACCAATGGCACACTCCTTCTGCTGCGTCACAGGGGCTACTTTTTTGCGGCACCATGAGAATCAGGGTTCGGAAGTGCTCCCTCATCCGCAAGTTCTTACAAGTTACAACTTGTCAGCCCAGGGTTGAATTCTGACCCACAAACAGCACGTGTCTTGTCATGGATAGTCATGGATTAGCTACTCAGCCAATCACAGTAAATCAGAATCCATGCAGTGTAAGACACTCAGGCACCGCTTGGTTTGGGGTGCAGATCAGAATCCTCCGCATATACGGTGTTGGAATAACAACTTCTGAATACAAATAGGGACTCTAATATCATTTGGCCTTACAAGTCATACAATGGTGGTAAACCACCAAAGTATAAATCAGAAGCAGGATCAAACGATATTGATGTCCAAAGACAACACATGTCCAGAAGTTACTAAGTTGCTGGAACACGATTAGTGCAAAAGCCCTCAGTAGTTACCTACCCGCCAATAATTTGGACACCTTGAAGGGACACCTAGAGACGATGGAATGTCTCGTGCTCACGACTGATGATACCGCTGGGCATTTCGGACCCCACGTTGGGTGCCATTTTGTAGTAAATGGATGATAATTTCAAAGTCCGTAAAGGACTGCAGCGATGGTCTGCTGCCTCAGCAGAGGAAGATGTAGATATCCGCCGAGAATGCCCTTGTCTGGGGATGCGTGAATGCACTGGCAGGCTAGCATTGCGGTGTCGTGGGGTGGTTTCATTCCCCCAGCGCAAGGACCCACTACAAAAGAATTTCGCATTCACGAATTCTTGGGTCTCAAACGAAAGGCGACCGAAGTCGCAAAAATTGTAGGCAACTACAAAGAGGGGAAATGACTTGTTCAGAGAACAAGTGGAACAAGTAAAAACGGACGGACTTAGGGTAACTTCGTCGTTACCCGACGAGGCTCATGGCCCACAAATGAGAGAGGGACAAGCGGGTGGTGATGGTGCCCCCTCGCACCCGCCCAACCGGATCAAGATGCATATCTGTTGCAGTGGCCAAGTACTTCCCTTCTGAGTGGAAAACACATACAACATAACTTGCATGAGCCTTCCCATCAGAGGAGAAATACCCCGGTGACCAATTTATGTCATAGAGTTATGCAATCGGATCACATAACCCTATGCCATAAAAAGGCACTTTGTGCAAGGCCACTCAACCCGCGATAGTACCTGAAACAAAAAAGAGATTAGTATGTGCCCGACGGCTGGCTCATGTTTGATGGTGAGAGCCTGCCACCGTACCGGGTCCTATACCCGGTCAGATCCAATGGAATGGAAAGACCGAGGTGTAAGTTTAATTCAACATTTCTTTTTTCAATTTTACTTTCGATAATAAATTACTTAAGAAATACATTATATAATTTTCCAGATCCTAATTTTAATGAATTATCAGATAAAGTGCCTTTTTGAGTGTTCACGCTCTAGATTAACATACTCCTAAATGATATCAATACAGTATACCCCGTGTTATTAATTAAATTTTCATTATTGCACTTTATAAAACGAAATCCGCCAAGTTATTACATTTAAATATACGCTTCCAAATATTAACCCAATTAATACTACTACTACAGTTAAGTTCGATTCAAAAGAGTATTAGTAACATCTTAAATTTGTATACTTTTTATTTTTAAACTTATGGCGATTAAATAATCTTTAGACAAAGTGCAATCGCTCGTATCTGATCTAAATAGATTTGAAGATATTCTTTTATCTCCAATACGTATAACAGATATAATATCCGAAGTAGGTAAGTAAATGGTTAATTCGACCGAATGTTCGAAAAAAAAATTTCAGCTAAAGTCAGAGCTTGTTACATGATCAAATAAGGAGTTGAAATTTCAAAGTTTTTTTTTGTGGATTTGGTGAAGGATGAAAAATTTCTATATAAAAAAAACGTGTTAAAGTTACAAGGGCAACACTGTCGAATAATCCTTTGGCGAGACCTATTATGTCCGAGAATTTTATGACTTTTGTTTTTATACAATTTTGTTTTAAAACAAGATAAGACTAAAACTGAATAACTCTTAGACAACTGGTTCATGCGATTTTGCCATGGCTTTCTTGCTCAGATCACACGTTAGCTTTTTGGCCAAAAAGAAAAGCGTATGGTTACTTTTATGTTCTTCTAAATACATTTGTGTATATTTCCAATTTTCAAGCTAACCATGTATGGTTTCAGTCACCATGAAGTCATTCAGATTATTCATAGATTTAAATTCACGTGTTTGATAAAATGATGTTTAAAAAAAAAAAACATGCGGATACATTGTTTTGTGATATCCCTACATCCCTACGTAAAATAACACTACCACCAGCGAAAAGATAAGAAATAGTATGTTGTATTATACGTGTCCCAATTTAAATGGATCTATCGCCAAAAAATTTGACATTTATCAATGACAGGGGTTAATGTATATTCTATTGTTTGCCGGAGATTTCTGAGTCAAACCCCAAAATCATCAAAAAGAATTTACCACAGTAGTCATTAGCAAATCGAAATATGGGAAAGGTGTTATTAGGAAATAATATTGGTTTCTCATTAAAAGAGTCTCGTACGTATTCCCCAAATTAGTTCAAGTTCAGAAAGGAGGCACTTGCAAATATTTTTTTCTGGAAATTTTAACTTTTGAGGTCACTGGGCGCTTTTGGGCGCGATACACATTTCAAGACGCGACGGGACACCGCTTTCCTGTGGATGCATGGGAAAATATTTTCCAACATTAAATTCACAAAACTTCGATTAAATCACGGCCTCGAATTCGAGCACTAGCCAGGAGGTCCAACACTTGTGAAATATGAATTGGAAATAATTGCCGGCGAAAAACTTCCACGGAGCTAAACTCTGAACACGTTTTCTTGTGGTGGAAATTCTCGGACTTGTAATTGTGTGGAGCAAAAGCAAAACCACCCGCGCTAATTTGTCAGAGGTCCTCGATTCACTTCAAATTGCTACGGAAAGTCAAAATCGACTGACTTCTACAAGTCGCAAAAAAAATTAAAATTTGTTTGACTGTTCTTTGTCGTGAGATCAAATAGATTCGGAAAGGTATCAACTGTACTCAGTAAGCGGAAAGTAATCCAAACCGAATACGAAATAAAAGTCTTAGGAGCACTGATGAAGACATGCAATTAAGATTCTACAAATAATAGTAACTTATCCACTTTCCAAGGATGTCCTACAGCAAGCAAAATCGAATGAACAGCGATCACACCCCACTCAGCGTTGAAAGCGCGACTATGACTATGATGCATTCCTTCGTGTCTCCATTTACGTCAAGGCACCCTGAATTTGAAGAGCTTGAAGTGCTGCCTACTCGATCGCTCCTACTTCGATATTCCTGTCTTATTTGCAGCAACTAAAGTACCGCACTCCTAATGAACCGAGTCCATCGTCACTTGGACAATAATTGTATCAACCTGAATTGAAATAAGAAGTAATCAAATTATGCTCATCAGCCTTGCACTTATTGGTTTTCTATACACTTGCCTGGCTAATGAAGAAATGAAGGTTGGAACGATCAAATAAATAGCAAAAAGAACGGTCTGAGCTTTTAACTTTGGCTGATGAGTATGCAATTCTGCATTCACCCATGAGCCAGAGAACTCCACGACAAATTGTCCTCTTGCGATGGTACTGCTAGTACCAGCCTCACCAGTGCTACGCCCGCCGCTCTATCACGCTAGCGAACGACACTTTTTCAGTACTCACTCTTTGGACAACGCCGACAACTTTTCAGTCATACACTTTGCTTATGAAATGTTTTTTACTAGCTTTTTCAGAGCTTTCAACTTTTTCAATGTACTCCGATGAACGAAAGATTCCATGCTCAATTGCAATAGCTCCGACATCCTAAATGCGGGGCTCCATCGATGAAGCAGAAAACTTTCATCGGAACCAAATCTAGATATTCTTCATATTGCTAATGCAACAGCTTGTTGTACATTTTGACGATCAGTTTTATATAAAAATTTACAAAAAGCTTTCGATAAAACCTAATATCACTAATTACCGGAAAAGGTTTTAAGATTGCAGAGATGCAATCATTTTTAATAAATTCACTTTTTTTCACAGATTATCTACTGGAATCATTTCTGTAATTACTGAAGTGAAACTATACATGTACCCTAACGCACAATCCTTAAATTTACTCGAATACACTCTTCATCGAAATTTTTCTATCGCGCACTCACAGCTGACGATATGTACGTCCACGTTGAGGCCACAAGTCACGATCGAGGCGACATTCGTCGCCAACCACACTGACATCCCGTCACTTTAGCCAACCTTGCAAATACGTAGAGGAACATCGAAACACCTCACACCTATATTTTCGATGCGAGCCTAAAAAAGGTTGCGTATGGTATTTTTTTTATGTGTGGGTGCGCACACTTGATGAGTACAAATAAAAATTATGTACGAATAAACAGAATTGCTTCTTGGTGGTTGTTAATGTTTTTAACTAATACTATTATCATACGGTTTTATTGATAAATTTGAATTCATTTCCAATGTAGAGAAACAATAATGAATAATGCGTAATAATATATCGCAGCTTTTCTTTGATATCACGTTGATTTGAAACAAAATTGGTGTGCGAGGTGTTTATTAGTTCACGATTATTTAAAAAAGACATTAGATATTCAGAAAAAATTCTAAACTGAATAATCATTAATGTCTACTTATCGCCGCCTATAGCAATATGCGTTTAATCGAACTGTCTGCACTTTTCTAGTAAGAATTTCAATTTTCTTGATCACCATGCTGTAGGGGTGACGGAGATAGGAAAGTTTTAGAGCAGTTTGATAGGGTAACTGCTCTATTACTACAGGGCAGCTAATTTTCTCGCGATTCCAAGGCAACGAGGATTGCGAAAAAGGAGCTGAAAGATCTTCAATTATAGCATCGGTTGTCTTTGGCGTCGGAATACGGAGTGACAAATAATAAAAGAAAACACAATTGACAGACGGACAGACTGATACGTATGTTTGTGTTTTGCCGTAAGTATATAAACCTCACGCGTGCTTGGAACTGTGTGCGGACGGACAGAACAGACGTAGATAAGTATCTATCGGTGCAGGTCTTTCGCATGGTATATCCCAACTTCTGTTCCCGATAGGTTAGTTATCAGGTAACGATTGGGTCCTACTGCCTTCTATATACGGCTTTTCAAGAAGCGCCGGTCCAGCTTGGCATTGTAATGCCCAGCGGCATCACTTTGGCGGAAATTGCGCCGGGTAACCTCATCTCCTTCTTTAAAATTGGAAGGTCATGACCTGAGGTTGTACTGCGCCTCATTTGCACGTCCCGCGGCCTTAATCTTTCATCCAATTTGTTAGCGGAGGTCTCTTTAACGCTCGTGGGGCTCGAACGCAACGACGGGATCTCTCAAACACTTTAATTGCCGTAACAGCCTGAAGGATTTACCATGGCAAATCATGTGCTGTCTGAAGGCGGCAAAGTAAAGTGCAACACCAGTGACGGAATGATAAGATGATCGCAGAGCGCATGTGATGACGGACAATCAGCGGTCCCAATCTTTCTGAGTTGGGTGAACGTAACAACGGATTGCGGCTAAGAGTGTGCGATTCAACCGTTCAGTTCGTTGTCCGAGTACACACTTTCTGGAATCCCGAACACGTAGAACACCCGGCTCGATAGAAATTCCACGATGAATGGAGTCGTGAACTTACGAATAGGTTCCGCTAATGGGAATTTCAAGAGCTGGTCTAAAATAACGATAGCTCCGATGTGTCCCATGGATGATCGAGGATATGGACCGAGTAGATCTATGTATAGACGCTGGAATACGCGTTCTGGGACGTTGAGTTGACCCATAGGAGGTCGAAGAGGCTGGTTGGGCGCTTTGGTGCCTTTATAGGTCTCACAGGCGCTCACGTAGTCTTTGACCTGTGATGCCATTTTAGGCCAAAAGAAGTATTTCTTGAGTCGCCGTAGCGTCCGACCGTAACCTCCGTCGGCACTTAAAGGATGGTCATGTGCGCGGAGGATCAGATGTTGTATCATTTCCTCCGGTACCCAGAGTTTCCAGGACTCTTCTTCCTGCCATGGATCACCAGTGGCGTATTCATTTCGTCCATCACTTTCAAATCAAGCAGCTGTGATTGTTGGGTCACGATGGTTTGCCTCAACTCTTTGTAGCTGTCTGATTCGAAATGTGGGCTGTCTAAATCTATCTCGATGGGATCCTCGTCATTTACTGTCAATTCGGCTCTCTCTGGTGAAAACATTCGCGAGAGAGTGTCGGGTACGATGTTTTGGGTCCTTTTCCGATGTTTGATGGAAAATTTGAGCCCTTGCAGATTAAGAGCCCATCTGGCTAGGCGTCCATGTAAGTTGGCTTGGTTCATCAACCATTGCAGCAAAGCGTGGTCTGTGATGATCTCGAACTGGTGGACCTCGATATAGGCTCAGAATTTCTTCACAGCCATTACCGCTGCCAAACATTCCTGCTCGGACACGGTATAGTTCTTTTGGGCCAAGTTCAGCTTATTGGACATGAAGGCAATGGGAGCTTCTTCTCCCTCATCGGTGAATTGCACCAGCACGGCTCCAACTTCATATTGACTTGCGTCACAAGGAATGGAGAAAGGCTTCGTAAATTCAGGGCTGTGCAAGACCGAAGCTGTACTAGGGCTTATTTTAGCTCTCCAAATGCCTTTCAGCTGAGCTTGGTCCAAATGAACTTCCCTTTCCGCAGCATGTCCGACAGGGGCGCTGAAACTGTTGCATGATTTTGAACAAACCTTCGGTACCAACCGCACACACCAAGGAAACGTCTTAGCTGCTCAACTGTTCTTGGTAAGGGGAACTCATCAATCGCACGCTTCTTGTCTGAATCCGTTTTGATAGTGCCATGTCCGATAACATGTCCTAGGTATCGGACTTCGTTCATGACAAACTTTCTTTTTTGTACGTTGATGGTGAGTCCCGCCTTACTGATGTGCAGGGCTACTTCTTGTAGGAGTAAGAGGTGTTGGTCGAACGTTTCCGTGATAAGTAAAAGATCATCCAGGTACACGAACACTTGGTGTTTTAGATGAGGTGGGATGACTTTGTCCATCAGCCGGGTCATCGTTTGTGGCATGTTACGCAGGCCAAAGGGCATTGTGATGAACTGACATAATGGTCGTCCGGGCACTGTGAAGGCGGTCTTATCCCTCGACCCCTCATTGAGTGAAATTTGCCAGAAGTCGTCTTTTAGGTCAAGACTGGTAATATAATTTGCTTTCGGCAGTCTCCCTAATATTCCATCGATGAGCGGAAGAGGGTATGCGTCTTATATGGTCACGGCGTTTACCTTCCGGGCATCTAGACAAAGACGGACTTTACCTGGCTCCACCACCAAGGTTACCGGTGAGGACCAGGCACTTTGGGACTCCTCGATAACTCCCAACTCGAGCATCCTATCCAGCTCCGCCTACACCAACTTCTCCATGGCCGATGAGATGGCATAGTATCTCTGCTTAATTGGCTTATTATTGCCAACGTCGATGACGTGTTAGAATAGGGTGGTGCGGCCAAGGCCTTGGGTAGCGTAAGATGGAAAAGCAGCAATGGATGCTTCCAGACGTTATTGTTGGTTGGGTGACAGTTCATGCCTATCGGGTATAGAAGCGAGTTCGTTTACATATCGAAAATTTAAAGGCAAATCTGTGAATCAATCGGAGGCCAATCCAAAACGTAGGACGAAATCGACACCAAGGTATACGTTCTGAGTCAGTGACGGGATAATGTAGAAAGTAATATCCTTCGTCTGACCTCTGAACGCCATGGGTGTTGTCAGTCTCCCTTGGATAGGATATTTGGTGCCATCAGCTGTACTGATTTCAGTGCGCCAGGGTTTAATCAAAAATAGGGTGTTGATGGAGTACCTTCAAGCCAAGGCTCGAGGCAAGACAGCTGATACTAGCACCCCTGTCAATCAATGCAAAGGTGATTTCGCCCAACACTTTAATTGAGTGATAGGGTCTGATATCATTCTCAGGAACCTCCGAGATGTTACAAAAGTTTAATGTTTGACGGCAGGTGCGCACTCTCTTGTGGAAACTCCGCCAATGACGGGTTGACCATTTTGTCTTGCGCGGGCGGAAGGTGACTTCTTCGGAAGCAAATATTCGTTCTCGAGCCACCCGATATTCCTGCAATCGAACATGATATGGTTTTAGTACGCGTATTTGGGGCTGCCGAGGTTCTTCAGGCAGTGACTGCGGTGGTCGCTTCAATACTGTCGTTGGCGAGACCTCTGGAAGAGAGTGAACGTCCGCAGTCATATTGGTCACGGCTGGTGGGTTATCGTCAATGTTGATGGGGCTGGCAGCTGGCTGGAGAACTACTGCGGTGTTCTCGAGTATCGCTGAGGTGATCAGGTACTCGTTCGTTTGTTTTTTGGAGTGGTACCATCTGGGTAGTCCGGAACACAGGTGTTTGACTCCGTGGTTTCTTCCAGATCTGGGTTGTTGCAATTTGGTGCCACTTGTGCGATTCTACGTCGCGGACCCGCCTCGCTAGTAGGTAAAGCCATTCTTGGAGGTCTTCCTCAACCCTCACTAGTCGACACACGACCCTCAGCAGTGATTCCATATTCTGTGGGTCTGAGTTTGTGACGTGGCGACGAAGTTCCGGCTTTAGATTGCGTTTCAAGACCCGCAGCAGTTGGGTGGATGACATCGGCTCTGACAGCTGGCCGTTCAGCCGAAGGATGTCGGCCCGGTACTGGTGAAAAGGCTCGCCCGAACGTTGCCATCTGGCATGGATCTTGTCCAGGACCCTCTCATCCATGTTGACCGTCGGGTACTCCATGGGGAGTACCTCCTTTAGCCGCGACCAGCGGATTGATGGTGGGGCCGAGTGTATCCTCCAATAGGTCTCGAGTGCAGCCCCCTTAAGCAGCATCGGCAAGTATCCTGCCAGCGCCGTGTGGTCACCTGCCAACATTTCTGTGACCAAGGACTCCACCCGACCAATGAACAGTTTTACGTTCAGGGCGTTTGGCTCCCCGCTGAAATACAGAATCCAGCCCTGGACGATGCTGGGAATATGCCTCGGCTTCAGCATATAGGGTTGCTCCTGCGGAGCCACTAGACCTAGAGTCGGTGGTGCTATTTGGTTGAGTCGTGGCGGAAGATCCCAGGAGTTTCAAGGCTGGTATCGAGGTGGATCCGGATCCTCAGACGGATGGTAATCAGTTCTCCGAATCTTCGTTGGCTGGTTTCTGGGGACGTCCTACCGATCTGAGTCGTTGTAGTGCTGTCTCGGTCTCTTTGCAGCGACGTATGAAGGAGTATATCCGTTCCACTTCCGTGTAACAGTCACCACAGATTTGGTCTGGTGAGCCATCGTCGAAAACAATATTAATCTTGATGTACTCCTTCAGTAGACTCACGACACCAATCCTCCTCGCTTTATCGACAAAACTATCACACAGCGGGTACGTTTCATCGCCAATCCATAGGCAAAGTGGACATGTGCTTGAAATGTTCATTACGCTATCCTAAAAATTTGGACTCTACTAAATAATAAATAGAATAATAGAAATACTGGTAGACTAATCGAAGTAGGTTAACTAGATGCGAAAATTGAATTTGACTATTACGAAGACAAGACAATCACAAGTGGCCGAAAGTGGCGAACTATTAATGCAATCTATTAAAAAAAAAACTTTATGGATATTTATCATTGAAAATTCGGTCTTTCCATTCCGCCTTCTCTTTCCAAGTAAGGACATCAATGGCACACTCCTTCTGCTGCGTCACAGGGACTACTCTCTTGCGGCACCATGAGAATCAGGGTTCGGAAGTGCTCCCTCATCCGCAAGTTCTTACAAGTTACAACTTGTCAGCCCAGGGTTGAATTCTGACCCACAAACAGCACGTGTCTTGTCATGGATAGTCATGGATTAGCTACTCAGCCAATCACATGAAATCAAAATCCATGCAGTGTAAGACACTCAGGCACCGCTTGGTATGGGGTGCAGATCAGAATCCTCCGCATATACGGTGTTGGGATAATAACTTCTGAATACAAATATAATTTGGCCTTACTAGTCATACAATGGCGGTAAACCACCGAAGTATAAATCAGAAGCAGGATCAAACGATATTGATGTCCAAAGACAACACATGTCCAGAAGTTACTAAGTTGCTGGAACACGATTAGTGCAAAAGCCCTCAGTAGTTACCTACCCGCCAATAATTTGGACACCTTGAAGGGACACCTAGAGACGATGGACTGTCTCGTGCTCACGACTGGTGATACAGCCGGGCATTTCGGGGCCTACGTTGGGTGCCATTTTGTAGTAAATGGATGATAATTTCAAAGTCCGTAAAGGACTGCAGCGATGGTCTGCTGCCTCGGCAGAGGAAGATGTAGATATCCGCCGAGAATGCCCTTGTCTGGGGATGCGTGAATGCGCTGGCAGGCTAGCATTGCGGTGTCGTGGGGTGGGTTCATCCCCCCAGCGCAAGGACCCACTACAAAAGAATTTCGCATCCACGAATTCTTGGGTCTCGAACGAAAGGCAACCGAAGTCGCAAAAATTGTAGGTAACTACAAAGAGGGGAAATGACTTGTTCAGAGAACAAGTGGAACAAGTAAAAACGGACGGACTTAGGGTAACTTCGTCGTTACCCGACAAGGCTCATGGCCCACAAATAAGAGAGGGACAAGCGGGTGGTGATGGTGCCCCCTCGCACCCGCCCAACCGGATCAAGATGCATATCTGTTGCAGTGGCCAAGTACTTCCCTTCTGAGTGGAAAACACATACAACATAACTTGCATGAGCCTTCCCATCAGAGGAGAAACACCCCGGTGACCAGTTTATGTCATAGAGTTATGCAACCGGATCACATAACCCTATGCCATAAAAAGGCACTTTGTGCGAGGCCACTCAACCCGCGATATTACCTGAAACAAAAAAGAGATTAGTATGTGCCCGGCGGCTGGCTCATGTTTGGTGGTGAGAGCCTGCCACCGTACCGGGTCCTATACCCGGTCAGATCCAATGGAACGGAAAGACCGAGGTGTAAGTTTAATTCAACATTTCTTTTTTCAATTTTACTTTCGATGATTAATTATTTAAGAAATACATTATATAATTTTCCAGATCCTAATTTTAATGAATTATCAGATAAAGTGCCTTTTTGAGTGTACACGCTCAAGATTAACATACTCATAAATAATATCAATACAGTATACCTCGGTTTATTAATTAAATTTTCATTATTGCGCTTTATAAAACGAAATCCGCCAAGTTATTACATTTAAATATACGCTTCCAAATATTAACCCAATTAATACTACTAGTACAGTTAAGTTCGATTCAAAAAAATATTAGTAACATCTTAAATTTGTATACTTTTTATTTTTAAACTTATGGCGATTAAATAATCTTTAGACAAAGTGCAATCGCTCGTATCTGATCTAAATAGATTTAAAGTTATTCTTTTATCTCCAAAACGTATAACAGATATAATATTTTTTTGACTAAGGAATAGTGGAACCAAATCTGACGTAGGAAAGTAAATGGTTAATTCGACCGAATGTTCGAAAAAAAAATTTCAGCTCAAGTCAGAGCTTGTTATATAATCAAATAAGGAGTTTAAATTTCAAAGTTATATTTTTGTGGATTTTCTGAAGGATGAAAAATTTCTATATAAAAAAAACGTGTTAAAGTTACAAGGGAAACACTGTCGAATAATCCTTTGGCGAGACCTATTATATCCGAGAATTTTATGACTTTTATTTTTATACAATTTTGTTTTAAAACAAGAAAAGACTAAAACTGAATAACTCTTAAGACAACTGGTTCATGCGATTTTGCCATGGCTTTCTTGCTCAGATCACACGTTAGCTTTTTGGCCGAAAAGAAAAGCGTTTGATTACTTTTATGTTTTTCTAAATACATATGTGTAGATTTGCAATTTTCTAGCTAACCATGTATGGTTTGAGTCACCATGAAGTCATTCAGATTATTCATAGATCTAAATTCACGTGTTTGATAAAATGATGTTTAAAAAAAAAAACATGCGGATACATTGTTTTGTGATATCCTTACATCCCTACGTAAAATAACACTACCACCAGCGAAAAGATAAGAAATAGTATGTTGTATTATACGTGTCCCAATTTAAAAGGATCTATCGCCAAAAAATTTGACATTTATCAATGACAGGGGTTAATGTATATTCTATTGTTTGCCGGAGATTTCTGAGTCAAACCCCAAAATCATCAAAAAGAATTTACCACAGTAGTCATTAGCAAATCGAAATATGGGAAAGGTGTTATTAGGAAATAATATTGGTTTCTCATTAAAAGAGTCTCGTACGTATTCCCCAAATTAGTTCAAGTTCAGAAAGGAGGCACTTGCAAATAATTTTTTCTGGAAATTTTAACTTTTGAGGTCACTGGGCGCTTTTGGGCGCGATACACATTTCAAGACGCGACGGGACACCGCTTTCCTGTGGATGCATGGGAAAATATTTTCCACCATTAAATTCACAAAACTTCGATTAAATCACGGCCTCGAATTCGAGCACTAGCCAGGAGGTCCAACACTTGTGAAATATGAATTGGAAATAATTGCCGGCGAAAAACTTCCACGGAGCTAAACTCTGAACACGTTTTCTTGTGGTGGAAACTCTCGGACTTGTAATTGTGTGGAGCAAAAGCAAAACCACCCGCGCTAATTCGTCAGAGGTCCTCGATTCACTTCAAATTGCTACGGAAAGTCAAAATCGACTGACTTCTACAAGTCGCAAAAAAAATGAAAATTTGTTTGACTGTTCTTTGTCGTGAGATCAAATAGATTCGGAAAGGTATCAACTGTACTCAGTAAGCGGAAAGTAATCCAAGCCGAATACGAAATAAAAGTCTTAGGAGCACTGATGAAGACATGCAATTAAGATTCTACAAATAATAGTAACTTATCCACTTTCCAAGGATGTCCTACAGCAAGCAAAATCGAATGAACAGCGATCACACCCCACTCAGCGTTGAAAGCGCGACTATGACTACGATGCATTCCTTCGTGTCTCCATTTACATCAAGGCACTCTGAATTTGAAGAGCTTGAAGTGCTGCCAACTCGATCGCTCCTACTTCGATATTCCTGTCTTATTCGCAGCAACTAAAGTACCGCACTCCTAATGAACCGAGTCCATCGTCACTTGGACAATAATTGTATCAACCTGAATTGAAATAAGAAGTAATCAAATTATGCTCATCAGCCTTGCACTTATTGGTTTTCTATACACTTGCCTGGCTAATGAAGAAATGAAGGTTGGAACGATCAAATAAACAGCAAAAAGAACGGTCTGAGCTTTTAACTTTGGCTGATGAGTATGCAATTCTGCATTCACCCATGAGCCAGAGAACTCCACGACAAATTGTCCTCTTGCGATGGCGCTGCTAGCACCAGCCTCACCAGTGCTACACCCGCCGCTCTATCACGCTAGCCCCCGACACTTTTTCAGTACTCACTCTTCCGACAACGCCGACAACTTTTCAGTCATACACTTTGCTTATGAAATGTTTTTTACTAGTTTTTCCAGAGCTTTCAACTTTTTCAATGTACTCCGATGAACGAAAGATTCCATGCTCAATTGCAATAGCTCCGACATCCTAAATGCGGGGCTCCATCGATGAAGCAGAAAACTTTCATCGGAACCAAATCTAGATATTCTTCATATAGCTTGTTGCACGTTTTGATGATCAGTTTTATATAAAAATTTACAAAAAGCTTTCGATAAAACCTAATATCACTAATTACCGGAAAAGGTTTTAAGATTGCAGAGATGCAATCATTTTTAATAAATTCACTTTTTTTCACAGATTATCTACTGGAATCATTTCTGTAATTACTGAAGTGAAACTATACATGTACCCTAACGCACAATCCTTAAATTTACTCGAATACACTCTTCATCGAAATTTTTCTATCGCGCACTCACAGCTAACGATATGTACGTCCACGTTGAGCCCACAAGTCACGATCGAGGCAACATTCGTCGCCAACCACACTGACATCCCGTCACTTTAGCCAACCTTGCAAATACGTAGAGGAACATCGAAACACCTCACACCTATATTTTCAATGCGAGCCTCAAAAAAGTTTTCATATGGTATTTCTTTTATGTGTGGGTGCGCACACTTGATGAGTACAAATGAAAATTATGTACGAATAAACAGAATTGCTTCTTGGTGATTGTTAATGTTTTTAACTAATACTATTATCATACGGTTTTATTGATAAATTTGAATTCATTTCCAATGTAGAGAAACAATAATGAATAATGCGTAATAATATATCGCAGCTTTTCTTTGATATCACGTTGATTTGAAACAAAATTGGTGTGCGAGGTGTTTATTAGTTCTGGATTATTCAAAAAGAGATGAGATATTCAGAAAAAATTGTAAACTGAATAATCATTAATGTCTACTTATCGCCGCCTATAGCAATATGCGTTTAATCGAACTGTCTGCACTTTTCTAGTAAGAATTTCAATTTTCTTGATCACCATGCTGTAGGGGTGACGGAGATAGGAAAGTTTTAGAGCAGTTTGATAGGGTAACTGCTCTATTACTACAGGGCAGCTAATTTTCTCGCGATTCCAAGGCAACGAGGATTGCGAAAAAGGAGCTGAAGGATCTTCAATTAAAGCATCGGTTGTCTTTGGCGTCGGAATACGGAATGACAAATAATAAAAGAAAACACAATTGACAGACGGACAGACTGATACGTATGTTTGTGTTTTGCCGTAAGTATATAAACCTCACGCGTGCTTGGAACTGTGTGTGGACGGACAGAACAGACGTAGATAAGTATCTATCGGCGCAGGTCTTTCGCATGGTATATCCCAACTTCTGTTCCCGATAGGTTAGTTATCAGGTAACGATTGGGTCCTACTACCTTCTATATACGGTTTTTCAAGAAACACCGGTCCAGCTTGGCATTGTAATGCCCAGCGGCATCACTTTGGCGGAAATAGCGCCGGGTAACCTCATCTCCTTCTTTAAAATTGGAAGGTCATGACCTGAGGTTGTACTGCGCCTCATTTGCACGTCCCGCGGCCTTAATCTTTCATCCAATTTGTTGGCGGAGATCTCCTTAACGCTCGTGGGGCTCCAACGCAACGACGGGATCTCTCAAACACTTTAATTGCCGTAACAGCCTGAAGGATTTACCATGGCAAGTCATGTGCTGTCTGAAGGCGGCAAAGTAAAGTGCAACACCAGTGACGGAATGATAAGGTGATCGCAGAGCGCATGTGATGGCGGCCAATCAGCGGTCCCAATCTTTCTGAGTTGGGTGGACGTAACAACGGATTGCGGCTAACAGTGTGCGATTCATCCATTCAGAGGCGTTAGACTGAGGAGAGTATATGGGCGTCAGTTGGTGTTCGACGCCGTACTGTTCGAGTAGGCCCTTAAACTGCCGAGATCTGAACTGTACTTCGTTGTCCGAGTACACACTTTCTGGAACCCCGAACACGTGGAACACCCGGCTCTCTAGAAATTCCATAATGGGTGGAGTCGTGAACTTACGAATAGGCTCCGCCAATGGGAATTTCGGGAGCTGGTCTAAAACAACGATAGCTTATAGGTCCACAGGCGCTCACGTAGTCTTTGACCTGGGATGCCATTTTAGGCCAAAAGAAGTATTTCTTGAGTCGCCGTAGCGTCCAACCGTAACCTCCGTCGGCACTTAAAGGATGGTCATGTGCGCGGAGGATCAGATGTTGTATCATTTCCTCCGGTACCCAGAGTTTCCAAGACTCTTCTTCCTGCCATGGATCACCAGTGGCGTATTCATTTCGTCTATACACACATGTGATTGTTGGCTCACGATGGTTTACCTTAACTCTTTGTAGCTGTCTGATTCGAAATGTGGGCTGTCTAAATCTACCTCGATGGGATCCTCATCATTTATTGTCAATTCGGCTCCCTCTTGTGAAAACATTCGCGAGAGAGTGTCGGGTACGATGTTCTGGGTCCCTTTCCGATGTTTGATGGAAAATTTGAGCCCTTGCAGATAAAGAGCCCATCTGGCTAGGCGTCCATGTAAGTTGGCTTGGTTCATCAACCATTGCAGCAAAGCGTGGTCTGTGATGATCTCGAACTGGTGGACCTCGATATAGGCTCAGAATTTCTTCACAGCCATTACCGCTGCCAAACATTCCTGCTCGGACACGGTATAGTTCCTTTGGGCCGAGTTCAGCTTATTCTCCCTCATCGGTCAATTGCACCAGCACGGCTCCTTGGGTAGCGTAAGATGGAAAAGCAGCGATGGATGCTTCCAGACGTTGTTGTTGGTTAGGTGTCAGTTCATGCCTATCGGGTATAGAAGCGAGTTCGTTTACATATCTAAAATTTAAAGACAAATCTGTGAATCAATCGGAGGCCAATCCAAAACGTAGGACGAAATCGACACCAAGGTATACGCTCTGAGTCAGTGACGGGATAATGTAGAAAGTAATATCCTTCGTCTGACCTCTGAACGCCATGGGTGTTGTCAGTCTCCTTTGGATAGGATATTTGGTGCCATCAGCTGTACTGATTTCAGTGCGCCAGGGTTTAATCAAAAATAGGATGTTGATGGAGTACCTTCGAGCCAAGGCTCGAGGCAAGACAGCTGATACTAGCACCCCTGTCAATCAATGCAAAGGTGATTTCGCCCAACACTTTAATTGGGTGGTAGGGTCTGATATCATTCTCAGGAACCTCCGAGATGTTACAAAAGTTTAATGTTTGACGGCAGGTGCGCATTCTCTTGTGGAAACTCCGCCAGCGACGGATTGACCATTTTTTCTTGCGCGGGCGAGAGGTGACTTCTTCGGAAGCAAATATTCGTTCTCGAGCCACCCGATATTCCTGCAATCGAACATGATATGGTTTTAGTATGCGTATTTGGGGCTGCCGAGGTTCTTCAGGCAGTGACTGTGGTGGTCGCTTCAATACTGTCGTTGGCGAGGCCTCCAGAAGAGAGTGAACGTCCGCAGTCATAGTGGTCACGGCTGGTGGGTTATCGTCAATGTTGTTGGGGTTGGCAGCTGGTTGGGGAACTACTGCGGGGTTCTCGAGTACCGCTGAGGTGGCCGGGTACTCGTTCGTCCATTTTTTGGAGTGGTACCATCTGGGTAGTCCGGAACACAGGTGTTTGACTCCGTGTTTCCTTCCAGATCTGGGTTGTTGAAATTTGGTGCCACTTCTGCGGTTCCACGTCGCGGACCCGCCTCGCTAGTAGGTAAAGCCATTCCTGGAGGTCTTCCTCAACCCTCACTAGTCGACTCACGACCCTCAGCAGTGACTCCATATTCTGCGGGTCTGAGTTTGTGACGTGGCGACGAAGTTCCGGCTTTAGATTGCGTTTCAAGACTCGCAGCAGTTGGGTGGATGACATCGGCTCTGACAGCTGGTCATTTAGCTGAAGGGTGTCGGCCCAGTACTGGTGAAAAGGCTCGTCCGGACGTTGCCATCTGGCATGGATCTTGTCCAGGACCCTCTCATCCATTTTGACCCTCGGGTACTCCATGCGGAGTACCTCCTTTAGCCGCGACCAGCGGATTGATGGTGGGGCCGAGTGTATCCTCCAGTAGGTTTCGAGTGCAGCCCCCCTAAGCAGCATCGGTTAGTATCCTGCCAGCGCCGTGTGGTCACCTGCCAACATTTCTGTGACCAAGGACTCCACCCGACCAATGAACAGTTTTACGTTCAGGGCGTTTGGCTCCCCGCTGGAATACAGAATCCAGCCCTGGACGATGCTGGGAATATGCTTCGGCTTCAGCATATAGGGTTACTCCTGCGGAGCCACTAGACCTAGAGTTGGTGGTGCGTTATGGTTGAGTCGTGGCGGAAGATCCCAGGAGTTTCAAGGCTGGTATCGAGGTGGATCCGGATCCTCAGACGGATGGTAATCAGTTCTCCGAATCTTTGTTGGCTGGTTTCTGGGGAAATTCTACCGATCTGAGTCGTTGTAGTGCTGTCTCGGTCTCTTTGCAGCGACGTATGAAGGAGTATATCCGTTCCACTTCCGTGTAACAGTCACCACAGATTTGATCTGGTGAGCCATCGTCAAAAACAATATTAATCTTGATGTACTCCTTCAGTAGACTCACGACACCAATCCTCCTCACTTCATCGACAAAACTATCACACCGCGGGTACGTTTCATCGCCAATCCATAGGCAAAGTGGACAGGTGCTTGAAATGATCATTACGCTATCCTAAAAATTTGGACTCTACTAAATAATAAATAGAATAATAGAAATACTGGTAGACTAATCGAAGTAGGTTAACTAGATGCGAAAATTGAATTTGACTATTACGAAGACAAGACAATCACAAGTGGCCGAAAGTGGTGAACTATTAATGCAATCTATTAAAAAAAAAACTTCATGGATATTTATCATTGAAAATTCGGTCTTTCCATTCCGCCTTCTCTTTCCAAGTAAGGACACTAATGGCACACTCCTTCTGCTGCGTCCCACGGACTACTCTCTTGCGGCACCATGAGAATCAGGGTTCGGAAGTGCTCCCTCATCCGCAAGTTCTTACAAGTTACAACTTGTCAGCCCAGGGTTGAATTCTGACCCACAAACAGCACGTGTCTTGTCATGGATAGTTATGGATTAGCTACTCAGCCAATCACATGAAATCAAAATCCATGCAGTGTAAGACACTCAGGCACCGCTTGGTATGGGGTGCAGATCAGAATCCTCCGCATATACGGTGTTGGAATAATAACTTCTGAATACAAATAGGGACTCTAATATCATTTGGCCTCACAAGTCATACAATGGTGGTAAACCACCAAAGTATAAATCAGAAGCAGGATCAAACGATATTGATGTCCAAAGACAACACATGTCCAGAAGTTACTAAGTTGCTGGAACACGATTAGTGCAAAAGCCCTCAGTAGTTACCTACCCGCCAATAATTTGGACACCTTGAAGGGACACCTAGAGACGATGGACTGTCTCGTGCTCACGACTGATGATACAGCCGGGCATTTCGGGCCCTACGTTGGGTGCCATTTTGTAGTGAAGGGATGATAATTTCAAAGTCCGTAAAGGACTGCAGCGATGGTCTGCTGCCTCGGTAGAGGAAGATGTAGATATCCGCCGAGAATGCCCTTGTCTGGGGATGCATGAATGCGCTGGCAGGCTAGCATTGCGGTGTCGTGGGGTGGGTTCATTCCCCCAGTGCAAGGACCCACTACAAAAGAATTTCGCATTCACGAATTCTTGGGTCTCAAACGAAAGGCGACCGAAGTCGCAAAAATTGTAGGCAACTACAAAGAGGGGAAATGACTTGTTCAGAGAACAAGTGGAACAAGTAAAAACGGACGGACTTAGGGTAACTTCGTCGTTACCCGATGAGGCTCATGGCCCACAAATGAGAGAGGGACAAGCGGGTGGTGATGGTGCCCCCTCGCACCCGCCCAACCGGATCAAGATACATAAACCTTGCAGTGGCCAGGTACTTCCCTTCTGAGTGGAAAACACATACAACATAACTTGCATGAGCCTTCCCATCAGAGGAGAAATACCCCGGTGACCAATTTATGTCATAGAGTTATGCAATCGGATCACATAACCCTATGCCATAAAAAGGCACTTTGTGCGAGGCCACTCAACCCGCGATAGTACCTGAAACAAAAAGGAGATTAATATGTGCCCGATGGCTGGCTCATGTTTGGTGGTAAGAGCCTGCCACCGTACCGGGTCCTATACCCGGTCAGATCAAATGGAATGGAAAGACCGAGGTGTAAGTTTAATTCAACATTTCTTTTTTCAATTTTACTTTCGATGATAAATTACTTAAGAAATACATTATATAATTTTCCAGATCCTAATTTTAATGAATTATCAGATAATGTGCCTTTTTGAGAGTACACACTCTAGATTACCATACTCGTAAATGATATCAATACAGTATACCTCGGTTTATTAATTAAATTTTCATTATTGCTCTTTATAAAACGAAATCCGCCAAGTTATTACATTTAAATATACGCTTCCAAATATTAACCCAATTAATACTACTAGTACAGTTAAGTTCGATTCAAAAAAATATTAGTAACATCTTAAATTTGTATACTTTTTATTTTTAAACTTATGGCGATTAAATAATCTTTAAACGAAGTGCAATCGCTCGTATCTGATCTAAATAGATTTAAAGATATTCTTTTATCTCCAATACGTATAACAGATATAATATTTTTTTGACTAAGGAATAGTGGAACCAAATCTGACGTAGCTATGTAAGTAAATGGTTAATTCGACCGAACGTTCGCGAAAAAATTTCTGCTGAAGTCAGAGCTTGTAATATAATCAAATAAGAGGTTTAAATTTCAAAGTTATATTTTTGTGGATTTGCTGAAGGCGGAAAAATTTCTATATAAAAAAAACGTGTTAAAGTTACAAGGGAAACACTGTCGAATAATCCCTTGGCGAGACCTATTATGTCCGAGAATTTTATGACTTTTATTTTTATACAATTTTGTTTTAAAACAAGAAAAGACTAAAACTGAATAGCTGTTAAGACAACTGGTTCATGCGATTTTGCCATGGCTAAATTCACGTGTTTGATAAAATGATGTTTAAAAAAAAAAACATGCGGATACATTGTTTTGTGATATCCCTACATCCCTACGTAAAATAACACTACCACCAGCGAAAAGATAAGAAATAGTATGTTGTATTATACGTGTCCCAATTTAAAAGGATCTATCGCCAAAAAATTTGACATTTATCAATGACAGGGGTTAATGTATATTCTATTGTTTGCCGGAGATTTCTGAGTCAAACCCCAAAATCATCAAAAAGAATTTACCACAGTAGTCATTAGCAAATCGAAATATGGGAAAGGTGTTATTAGGAAATAATATTGGTTTCTCATTAAAAGAGTCTCGTACGTATTCCCCAAATTAGTTCAAGTTCAGAAAGGAGGCACTTGCAAATAATCTTTTCAGGAAATTTTAACTTTTGAGGTCACTGGGCGCTTTTGGGCGCGATACACATTTCAAGACGCGACGGGACACCACCTTCCTGTGGATGCATGGGAAAATATTTTCCAACATTAAATTCACAAAACTTCAATTAAATCACGGCCTCGAATTCGAGCACTAGCCAGGAGGTCCAACACTTGTGAAATATGAATTGGAAATAATTGCCGGCGAAAAACTTCCACGGAGCTAAACTCTGAACACGTTTTCTTGTGGTGGAAATTCTCGGACTTGTAATTGTGTGGAGCAAAAGCAAAACCACTCGCGCTAATTCGTCAGAGGTCCTCGATTCACTTCAAATTGCTACGGAAAGTCAAAATCGACTGACTTCTACAAGTCGCAAAAAAAATGAAAATTTGTTTGACTGTTCTTTGTCGTGAGATCAAATAGATTCGGAAAGGTATCAACTGTACTCAGTAAGCGGAAAGTAATCCAAACCGAATACGAAATAAAAGTCTTAGGAGCACTGATGAAGACATGCAATTAAGATTCTACAAATAATAGTAACTTATCCACTTTCCAAGGATGCCCTGCAGCAAGCAAAATCGAATTAACAGCGATCACACCCCACTCAGCGTTGAAAGCGCGACTATGACTACGATGCATTCCTTCGTGTCTCCATTTACGTCAAGGCACCCTGAATTTGAAGAGCTTGAAGTGCTGCCTACTCGATCGCTCCTACTTCGATATTCCTGTCTTATTTGCAGCAACTAAAGTACCGCACTCCTAATGAACCGAGTCCATCGTCACTTGGACAATAATTGTATCAACCTGAATTGAAATAAGAAGTAATCAAATTATGCCCATCAGCCTTGCACTATACACTTGCCTGGCTAATGAAGAAATGAAGGTTGGAACGATCAAATAAACAGCAAAAAGAACGGTCTGAGCTTTTAACTTTGGCTGATGAGTATACAATTCTGCATTCACCCATGAGCCAGAGAACTCCACGACAAATTGTCCTCTTGCAATGGCGCTGCTAGTTCCAGCCTCACCAGCGCTACGCCCGCCGCTCTATCGCGCTAGCCCACGACACTTTTTCAGTACTCACACTTCCGACAACTTTTCAGTCATACACTTTGCTTATGAAATGTTTTTTCCAGTTTTTCCAGATCTTTCAACTTTTTCAATGTACTCCGATGAACGAAAGATTCCATGCTCAATCGCAATAGCTTGGGTATCCTAAGTGCAGGGCTCCATCGATGAATCTAGATATTCTTAATATCGCTAATGCAACAGCTTGTTGTACGTTTTGACGATCAATTTTATATAAAAATTTACAAAAAGCTTTCGATAAAACCTAATATCACTAATTACCGGAAAAGGTTTTAAGATTGCAGAGATGCAATCATTTTTAATAAATTCATTTTTTTTCACAGATTATCTACTGGAATCATTTCTGTAATTACTGAAGTGAAACTATACATGTACCCTAACGTACAATCCTTAAATTTACTCGAACACACTCTTGATCGAAATTTTTCTATCGCGCACTCACAGCTGACGATATGTACGTCCACGTTGAGCCCACAAGTCACGATCGAGGCGACATTCGTCGCCAACCACACTGACATCCCGTCACTTTAGCTAACCTTGCAAATACGTAGAGGAACATCGAAACACTTCACACCTATATTTTCGATGCAAGCCTCAAAGTAGTTTGCATATGGTATTTTTTTTATGTGTGGGTGCGCACACTTGATGAGTACAAATAAAAATTATGTACGAATAAACAGAATTGCTTCTTGGTGGTTGTTAATGTTTTTAACTAATACTATTATCATACGATTTTATTGATAAATTTGAATTCATTTCCAATGTAGAGAAACAATAATGAATAATGCGTAATAATATATCGCAGCTTTACTCTGATATCACGTTGATTTGAAACAAAATTGGTGTGCGAGGTGTTTACTCGTATTAGTTCTGGATTATTAAAAAGAAGACATTAGATATTTAGAAAAAATTCTAAACTGAATAATCATTAATGTCTACTTATCGCCGCCTATAGCAATATGCGTTTAATCGAACTGTCTGCACTTTTCTAGTAAGAATTTTAATTTTCTTGATCACCATGCTGTAGGGGTGACGGAGATAGGAAAGTTTTAGAGCAGTTTGATAGGGTAACTGCTCTTTTACTACACATTGATAACGATTTTTCGAACACAATTTTCTTCAGTGATGAGGCTCATTTATCGCTCAGTGGTTACGTAATTACACAGAATTGCCGCATATGGGGCTCTCAAAATCCTCTGGTGATCGCAGAAAGGCCTTTGCATCCGGAAAAGTGACAGTTTTGTGTGCATTATGGTCTGGTGGTGTGATGGGCCCGTATTTTTTTTGCAAATGCAAAAGGAAGAGCCATTACAGTCAATTCTGACCGTTATGGACGGATGTTAACCGATTACTTTTGGAGAGAAATTAAATATTATGATCTGGAGAACATTTGGTTCCAAGAGGATGGAGCCACAAGCCACACAACACAGGCTAATTGAGCACTTTTGCAAGAGAAATTTCCAGGACGCGTGATTTCGAGATTGAGTGATGTCAGTTGGCCCGTAAGATCCTGCGACCTAACACCTTTGGATTTCTTTTTATGGGGCTATGTGAAAGATCG